>OY998228.1:28433391-29068391 GCA_963922035.1 Amblyjoppa proteus | reverse complement strand
AACGGGACGTCCACCCGTCAGCCTGTCACCCGGACTCGACGAGCCATCAGCTACCGAATTCTACAGCGTCCGGCTCGTCGTTGCTTCAACGCCCGTCTGCCTGGACGAAGCTCCCAGGGCTGCGCTACCACCGCTCTCGTGGATTTACCTCCCGCCACGGGCGCACTCGGCATCGCGCGTTCACAAGATCTCGAACGCGCCGATTCAAAGACCCGCGCAGGAGATACCTAATTCGAGGAAATCCGACAAATAGAGCAGAGGGCGAACGACAGATAGGCACAGAGTGGGGGGAAAAAGGACCCGCGATCGCGAGAGCGTCACCTCCCTCGGGGACTCCATCGTAGGCCCCCGAGAAGGAAGGACGTGGTGACTGCTGCCGATACGTGCATAACGTCTTGCGAGAATACCGACATCCTGCCACACGCGAAGCGGGACTTCTGACCGAGGACAACTCGAGAAGCTCCCGCAACAGCTACGCAACCGGTGAGATCGTCGTACGGGTTCGGTTTGAAGCTAGAGACAGAATAGATCAAGCTCGATTCGTTATCGTGGGGACGGCACGCTTTCGCGCGCGGCCGCGGAATTAGTTCTCGGGAAAATCCAATAAATTCACGTTTGCTTCACTTTTTTGTAGTTTCCGTTTAATATTTTTGCCTGGAAGGTTCTCACCTTGCCTTCTTCTTCAATTCCATAGTTTGCGCCTCGTGCGAGTCCATAACTCGATTTCTAATTATTCCGATTTCTTTTATCGATTTTCTTTATTTGTTTCGAGTCCTTTACATTATTATCGTTTTGCCGACTTATCATTATCTATTTCTCTCTTCTCCGATTTTCTTACAATATTCCGCGTAACCCCGCTGCGATCGGGCGATCCTAGTAACTGTGCGAAAGTAATATCCTAATAACTGTGCGAAAGGTACCGTGGCTGCGATCCACGAGTGTAGGACGAATGCGATAGTGTAGACCTCGAACATTGCCTGTTACCGCTCTATTACTACCGATTTTGTGTTATCGAATTATTTTGCTCTCGAATTGTTTTGTTAAGTGTGTGGAGATAACTCAAGGGAACGAGCGTGCACGCTAGTCGCTTCTCGACCACGCTCCCGATATTCGCTACAATAAAATATCTTTCGAGTTCCCGTAATTTCGTCTCGATCTCTGTTTCCTCCTCGCGGAGGTGACCGAACCACCCCCCTCTACCTGTTCCCAAGGCTGAGCGACACCAGGTCGCTCTCGTCTCTCGTTCGGCTCTCAAAATTAAAATTTTGTCGCGAGAGCTTTAGCTCTCGCGGCTGGCGCTCTTAAGGCCGAGTGAGACGAGTTTTGTAGCCGTCTCGATTGGGGAAAATTCCGGTGTTGGGAAAAACGGTTACAATATATATATATCGTGAGAGGTACAGACACGGTTATAGGCGAGTAGCAACGGATGAGAGCTCGCGCGGAGAGAGAGTTTTTTACCGTTCGATATAGTCTGTGTGTGTTGATGACGCGAATATTTTCAATGTGATGAACTCCAATGTTCTCGCGCATGGTTTTCACGAATCGTGCATCGGTCCGTCAAACTACAAGTAGCACGGGGACTCGATCGACCGGCCATGCAGCGAAGGTCTGGAGCGCGTGCACACAACAACGTCACACTCTGTAAGACTCACTCTGACATCTCCATATTAGCTCTTGACTCTTTCCGTCAACGTAACTCGATCGTATGTTCTCTCACAGTGAGACGCGATGGAAAAAAAATGTTCGCACCGCTCTCGGCTCAAAATTGTATCAAAGTTGAGACCGGCTTTCTTTTACAAATAATTATGAAAGCCTCACCCGACGCGGCCTGGGTCAAGGGCTGCCGGGGCTCTATCTGACGAAATAAATAAATTGGGCGCCAGTTAGTTTCGGTAGACTAACAACCTCTGTAAGACGCTAATTTTACGGGCTAGCTTTATTTATTGTTCCACTAACTTAAATGAGACAAACACAGGGGGGTAGGATTGGAGGACCCAAGGATAATTTATTATTGCGAAATCACTATGCAAAATAATCGAGCAAGAAATGAGAATTTATTTAATTTTGACTTACGTGCCACTATTTCTGTGTATTTCTCACTCCGAGTCCACACAGTTTTGACAAATATGTTCCACGATAATCTCTTCCACTGTTTTGACAAATATATTTTGTGACAATCTTTTTATTGCCTGATACTACGTGATACTCTCAAGACAAGATATCGCTCGACTACTCGAGGGCTGACCGCCCGTACTCGAAGACAGTCAACGGGCAAGTGACGATGGATAGTCGATAATTCTATGAGCGCTCGATATTTCGGCGCTCGCGTTGGTGCGTAGTGAGTCCTTTGTCAAACCCACGAGGCAGAATGCCACGTTCAACTGTACGTTGGACTCGTCGATATTTTGTCTTGTTTCGCTAATGTTGGCTATTTTTGCCTTTAACAGTTCGATGCGTACAACTAATTTAGACAACACAATAGACGAGAACTATAATTAATAAATTTATATGCCAAATGTTTTCCCTGCGCTAGCTCTCGAGGAGTTCGGCGATTGAGATGACGTCGAGGAACGTCGGATATTATTTTCCTGTCACAAAGTGTTTTTTGTATACGCGACTATAACGAAGGACGCTTGGGTCTCTGCTTGACACGCGCGCACACGCCCAAGTGCCAGCAGAGTAAAAGAAAGAGAGATATCGCCCCCGGCATATTCCAAAGTTAATCTCGAACGTCGTCGCGCAATACACGCGAGAGTCGAGAACTTAATCTTTTTCGAATCCGAGCGCGTTTTCTCTCCGGGTATTATCTTTCTCTGTGTTATGCACTGTGTGATGCATGCGCGCGTGCCGATCACAAGAGACAGCGACGCAACTCGCAAAGCGACACACAGTTTTTTTTCTTTTGAGCCGAACAATTTATTTCAAACGACGCCGACATATGAGCGCATATTAATAAAAATATGCATCAAGCGTCGACGAACGTTCACAATGTTCGCTTTGTTTAAAAGCAGTTTTTTATAAGTAAACGACCCTCAGCCAGGCGTGGTCCGGGAATTGCATCCGTGGACCGCAATGTGCGTTCGAAATGTCGATGTTCATGTGTCCTGCAGTTCACAAGTTGACGCGCAATTAGCTGCGTTCTTCATCGACCCACGAGCCAAGTGATCCACCGTTCAGGGTAATCAATATGGTATTTTTTAGTTTCATTCAACATAACAAACTCGACGGAGACGATGACGCGCGCTCACGCGCGCGCCTCGTCGTCGCGACAAGATGTTTTTCGTGTGACCGCCTCTTTTGGAGGACGCGTCACGCGAGTCGCTTCGCGCCGCACACGGAGAGAGAGAGAGACTCTCTCCGAACGCGCGCTCAACGACATCGGAGCTATCGAGTTAAAACAACCGATTGGAGTGTTTCGCGCGAGCGCTACTATTCTCCGATGCAGTCAAGCGTTTTCGTTTCGGGTGAATCATCATTTAAAAACCTCGGAAATCGGGCGCGTGAACGACACCGAACTCCTCTCTATAGGTTGCCACGAGAAAACACTGCTCGATAAAGCTTCGGGATAGGCTACATCGGATATCTCGTTCGACAATATATCTCTCTCTCTTTATTCGTATGTGAACGAGAGTCTTGCCTTGTCAATTTGAAGAGTGTGTGGGTAGGCGAGGAGCGGCGACTAATAAAATCGCATGCAGTATGGCTCACGCTTACAAAATCCACGCACCAAAGAGGAATACACTCTTCTCTCTGTTATTTAACCAACGGCACAGCGCTCAAGTCACTCTCGAATAATATATATACTAGCGATCGGGCGCTACGCGCCCGACGCTAGGTTACTTTATTTTACTTTAATTTAATATAGTTAAATTATCCGTGCAGTAGAAAACGGTGGATAAATGGACACGGCCGTTTTGGACCGACTCCGTAGACAACCTACGGCGTCTAGTAGTAAATTGTGTACCTATATCCTATGGGTAATTACCAATTTGGTATAGAGGAGAGCGGGGCAAAACGGGACAACTAGAAAAAATGCAATTTTCCAAAAAAAATTTGGATACCCCCTTTTTGCCCCATTAATACATCCCAACTTTCAGTTCCTTTTTGCCTTACACTTCGATCCAAAAATTATTGAAATAGTATATTATGCCACAGGAGAGGAAAGTGCGTTTTTTCACCGAGTGTGAAGTTTGATGCCCGAGCGAAGCGAGGGCAGAAATTCACAGGAGGTGAAAGAGCACTTTCTCCTTTGTAGTATACGATATTTTTTTCCAACTTCGTGCAAATAACCACATTTTTCACGTCGCAAAATCGTCATATTCGTCAATGGCCGTTACTGACCCGGGAGTAATAGAGCTTCGAGAGGGAGTAATGAGCCCTATTACTCCCTAGGGACTAATGGAATTGTACTGCGCATGCGCACATATTAATAATGATCATCGGTCAATAATAAGCTATTTTCCGCCCGTATTGCACGCAAGGAATGTGGTTATTTATTTTGCATTTTGTCTCGCCGGCCCATTTTGCCCCGCTCTCCCCATGCGACCTAATCGTATACACCACTTGGTGCCTCGGTTTCCTGCTCGCCCGCTCTTTGACTCTACCGCTCTCCTACTCTCTCCCTCTGTCTCACTCTCTTCTCTCCCTCTGTCTTGCTCTCCCGCTCTCTCTCTCTCTCTCTCTCCCGCTCTATCACTCTCTCACTCGCCCGCTCCCCGCTTTCTCATTCTCCCACGCCATGCTCTCCCACTCACCCGCTCGCTCATTATCCCGCTCCATGCTCTCCCGCTCTCCCACTCTTTGGCTCCCTCGCTCTCCTCGTTCTCTCGCTCTCCTCGTTCTCTCGCTCTCCTCGTTCTCCCGCTCTCCTCGTTCTCTCGCTCTCCTCGTTCTCTCGCTCTCCTCGTTCTCTCGCTCTACTCGTTCTCTCGCTCTCCTCGTTCTCTCGCTCTCCTCGTTCTCTCGCTCTCCTCGTTCTCTCGCTCTCCTCGTTCTCTCGCTCTCCGCGTTCACTCTCTCTCCTCGTTCTCTCGCTCTCCTCGTTCTCTTGCTCTCCGCGTTCACTCTCTCTCCTCGTTCTCTCGCTCTCCTCGTTCTCTTGCTCTCCGCGTTCACTCTCTCTCCTCGTTCTCTCGCTCTCCGCCATTTATTGTTGGCACTCCTCACCTGTAACCATCACTAATGAAGCGTCACACTCTGTATTCAAAAAGAAGCTCTTTTCTCACCTTCTGTCAGCCGAAATAGCAAATACTTAGCGCAGGCCTACATTATAACCCGCAAAGTTAGATTGAGCATTGCGGAACACAGATATTATAACTACATTCTATATATCTATAGTTTATTTCCTTCACTTATTAAGTTTTCCTATTTACCCAATGCTAATTTTATTTCAATTTATATTTTCTTATATTATACTATTATATTACTTTATTTTATACTATATTTTATTTCGCGTTATTTCATCATTATCTTGCATTATTTACTTTTTAACTTTTCTGTAACCATTCCCAATTTGCCTGATAGTCTCACTAAGGCATTCATAAATAATCCTCCTCACTCTTTGGGTCTCCGTTTCTGCTTATACAAAATAGATTTGAATAAAAGTAATTGAACCACGGTGTAAATATTAGGCTTAGTACTCATCATTTGACGTGTATCTGAAATATTGTTCTCGTTAAACACGAATTTGTAATTTCTTGAACCACAATTGAATAATTGATCCCTAGTATATTTTTTCCGTAAAACATGACAAATCCCTGAGTTTCCGTCATTCCATTGGGAGGTAATGATACCACGGTTTGAAAATATTGAAAATCGTAATTGTCAAAGAACATTTAAAAAATGGTCCAAAAAGAGTGCTTGCGTGTACACGTATCACATATGTTCATACACGGACATATATCGCGAGTAATGCACCCTGAGATGTCAAAAAGTAAAATGTAGCCGGATATTCAGTCCAACGTCGAAAGTGAATATTTCCAACGACGACTTAGACATTCGGCAGCAGTTTTGCCCCCATGTTCCTTGTTCCCCAAACAGACGAAACTTGAAAATGCAAAAAATAGCGACATCTTACCTGTATTCCGCCCAGAAACACGAAAAAACGTTATTAGTTTTGGGTGCATACAACGTAAAGAAAATAGTAAATAAAGGTAATGAAATACGCTAATCAATGTGCTCGCCTGTACTTGCATACACACACGTACATACATGGATATATTCCGTGAGTAATTCGCCCAGAGACGCCAAAAAATTAAATGTTGCCGGGCATTCAGTCCATCTTCGAGACCGTATGTTTCGAATTAAGATATTGCGCCAGCGGTTCAGCGTTCGTATTTGTTGTCCCCCAGCCGGACGCAACTCGAAAATACGAACATAGCCATATTTGGATGGTATTCCACCGGGAAACACGAAAAGCAACGTGTCGCCGAAATTTGAAAATACATTTAAAAACCGGAATTATGGGTTGCTTGGTGTATATTACGTCAAAAAATACGTTCAATAGGGTGCTTGCGTGTACTCGCATAGAGACGCGTGCACCATGGACGTATTTTCCGAGCAATTCGCCTTGAAACACCAAGAAGTGAAATGTCGCCGGAATTTTTTTCCAAATTCGAGAGCGAATATTTTCGAGTTCGTACTGTTGTACGCAAGGTCAACAAATATAATTTAAAAGGTAATTTGGGATCGTTGCCAAATTAAAAGTAAAAACTCAAGTTTGTTTATACAAACTAAATAACAAGTTTTATTCAAAAGTTGTGATGAATTTCTTCGTCGTCAATATTTCGTATTACAGTTGTCAAATTCTCTGACCATGAGCCTAACTCTGAGACCAACCTCTCTGTTCTCTAGTCGAGTTCAGACTGCCAATTTCCCGATCGCAATCCGCGAGGTGCTAATTGATGCGTCTGCAATTTTGTTCCATGCACATATTTGGGCATATAGACGCGAGCATCGTCCGATTCTTACCCGGCACGATTAGTCAGTGCCGGTTGCATTAACCGGTGCATCGTCCTATACTTACTCGGCAAATTCCTACACGAGTCGGTTTCGCGACTCGTCGGATTTGTCAGTAAATATTTCCCAATTTTATTTCATGAATTTATTAATTTCTCTTTTATTAATTTAAAATAATTCGGGGTACAACAGTGCATTCGACAGTAGTATACCGCTCATGTTCGTTGATCCCCAGACGGACCTACTTCGCGAGTGCGAGAAATCGCCACGTTTGCTTCGTATTGTGCCCGGGAAAAAGAAAAATAGCGTGTCGCTGAAATTCAAAAATATACATAAAAATCGTAATTATTGGTTATTCGGTGCATATGTGGTAAAAAATGCACCCTATAGCGTACGTGCATATACGCATATATACATGCTTAGACATATGAATATATTTCGCGAGTAATACGCCATGAGACACGAAAAATAAAAATATTGCCGGACATTCAATCCATCTTCGAAAGCGAAAGTTTTAAAATTAGGATAGACGGTAATGGTTCGGTGCTCATATTCGTCGTTCCCCATCCGGATCCAACTCGGTAGTGCAAAAAATTGCCGGTTTTAACCCGTATGGCGGCCGGAAACACGAAAAACATGGTGTCGCCGAAGTTGCAAAAAACACATAAATGCTGAAATACAAAAAATTTTGCAGCGTATGAGGTAAAAAAGACATTTAATAGAGTGCTCGTGTGTAGTCGGATGCACACACGTGAACACATGAACATATTTCACGAGTATTTTCCTTTGCGACGCCAAAAAGTAAAATGTCGTCGGACACTGAATCCATCTTTGAGAGCAAATATTTTCAAATCAGGACATTCGATAGCGGTTCGGCACTCATATTCATCGTTCCCCAGCCGGACGCAACTCGAGAGTACAAAAAATTGTAGGGTTTAGCCCGTATTCCGCCCGGAAACACGAAAAACTAGGTGTCGCCGAAGTTGGAAAAAAACACATTAATGTCGATAAAAATTTTGTTTTCTGCATATGAGGCAAAGAAATTCAGCCAATGCAGTGCTCTCGCCTAGTCGCATATACACGAGTGCATAAATGGACAAATTTCGCGGGCAATTTGTCTCGAGAGACGAAAAAGCAAATTTTTTTTCCAACTTTGAGAGCAAATATTTTCGGATTAGTACATTTGGCAGCGGTTTGGCACTCATATTCGTTGTTCCCTAGACGGACGCTACTGGAAAATGCAAACAAATATAGAGGTTACAAAAACTTATTAACTTTATTATATATAATAATAATAATAATAATTATATGTCATGACTTGTATGTTTTTAAAACCCGATCGATCCATACCCCGTCCACTTGTGACGTGTAGCGTAACAGCATTCACTCGAAGCGAACAGTCTCGATGGGTCGACGCGCGACTTCGAAGTGAAGAAAACTCTGACTGTCGTCCGATCGGTCGATACGCGATGAATAGCGACAAAAAATTCTTAAAAAGAGGAAAAAAATATTCAACAATTATCCATGACGTTCACATTGTTGGTTCATCATTTTGCAAATATTTCCGTTTTCATACTCATCGAATGGTACGTTTTAAGCACCCGATCGGTCCATACGCGAACTGTAACGAAAAACTCGTGTCGTAAAATATGTAAATAAAATAGTAAACGATAAATTTTATTTACGTATTATTCTAACAATTAAATAAACGTGATTTAACTCGTTTAATCATTAAATTGTAATATTTTATATATCCGATCGATCCATACTCGACACAAAGAAAACTCATATTGTCTGTAATATCGATAAAAATAATTTAATTTACACAATTTATATTTATTTCAATCGAAAATAATGTTTACAGTGATTATAATTGACAATTGTTGCTTGGTTTCATTGATTTGATATGTTTGGAAAGGTGTTCGGTCGTCGCGCAGTGTCCCGGCGAGAGAATGACTCCGCTGCCCGTTCAACGCTGTTTCGTCCCGCCCGAATACCGCGCGTAAGCCCGTCCGGCACCGTGTTCACAGGCGCTCCAGCTCGTTACTATAAGGGAGGCGAAGCATCGGTGCTACCGAGCGACGCGAGACTGTCGTTCGATGGAACTGGTATAGTACTGTTGGTGTATAATACAATATTACGCAGCATTACCACGGGTCGGTGTCTTTGACCGAATGGCTCTTATGTGATACACGCCCTAGGCGCTTTTTTACATTATAGTATACAACAATATGTATATATACTGAGCATCGACTCACCCAATTCCGGGCGAGAATACAAGTATGAAAGAAAATTTCATACGAAACGAAACACGAGAAAGTGTCGAATCGACACACTTTTGGTCGCTCAGAAGAAATATTCTAGCGTCCCGAGTAGCAAACGAGAATGTTTGACCGAGAACGCGGATTCGCACAAAATGTTGTGTGTGTTTTCATGAAGAGAAAAGAGGTGGTGCAATCCGTATAGCCGAGTTTTCGAGGTCTTCAAGTACATACGAAGAAGATCCTCTTAACTGAGCAAAATATAAAATATATAAAAAAGGAAAAGTGTGTATCTCTCGCCGCGCTTTAGATACGATGTCCGAGTCGCAAGACTTGGGTTTGCGATATCCGCGGGAGAGTACAAAACGACACTGTGTGTGAGAGAAAGGAGAAAAACACGAAGAGAGACGGAGAGTGAAAGAGAGTTTTATTATTTTACGCGACGACGGTAGAATTCGGATGGTGGTTTGCGTTTTTCGCATTCTCATTTCATCTTCTCTGCTGCGCGCGTTATGACGAAAGGAATAATATTTGAAATTTCGATGAAAAACCCTCCGTCTCTCGAGCTGTCTCGTACACGAAAAAATACGTGTTGACACGACGACGAAGCTCCCTGGTTGATCCTGCCAGTACTCATATGCTTGTCTCAAAGATTAAGCCATGCATGTCTCAGTACATGCCGTATTAAGGTGAAACCGCGAATGGCTCATTAAATCAGTTATGGTTCCTTAGATTGTACTAACATTTACTTGGATAACTGTGGTAATTCTAGAGCTAACACATGCAAACCAGAGTTCCGACCAGAGATGGGAGGAACGCTTTTATTAGATCAAAACTAATCGGTGGCGGGTTCGCTCGTCCATCGTTTACCTTGGTGACTCTGAATAACTTTGTGCTGATCGCACGGTCTTGTACCGGCGACGCATCTTTCAAATGTCTGCCTTATCAACTGTCGATGGTAGGTTCTGCGCCTACCATGGTTGTAACGGGTGACGGGGAATCAGGGTTCGATTCCGGAGAGGGAGCCTGAGAAACGGCTACCACATCCAAGGAAGGCAGCAGGCCCGCAAATTACCCACTCCCGGCACGGGGAGGTAGTGACGAAAAATAACGATACGGGACTCATCCGTGGCCCCGTAATCGGAATGAGTACACTTTAAATCCTTTAACGAGGATCCATTGGAGGGCAAGTCTGGTGCCAGCAGCCGCGGTAATTCCAGCTCCAATAGCGTATATTAAAGTTGTTACGGTTAAAAAGCTCGTACTTGAATCTGTGTGTCACGATGTTGGTTCACCGCTCGCGGTGTTTAACTAGCATGCCGTGAGACGTCCTACCGGTGCGCTTAGCTCTTCGCGGGGCGGTCCAACTAATATCCCATCGCGGTGCTCTTCATCGAGTGTCGAGGTGGGCCGGTACGTTTACGTTGAACAAATTAGAGTGCTTAAAGCAGGCTATCTTTGCCTGAATACTGTGTGCATGGAATAATGGAATCGGACCTCGGTTCTATTTTGTTGGTTTTCGGAACCCCGAGGTAATGATTAATAGGGACATGTTGTACCCCGGGTATCTAGACGCCTCGATTATTCGTGCAATCGAGTTGCGCAATAATCGAAGCGTATAAGTGGCACGCGACGAGCGCGCGGCGAGCGTCGTTGCGACATGATACCGAAATTCACCGTACTGTCGAGTCAGCAATTGTCGAGTCAGCAATTAAGCAAGCGCGAGCGACTCGGTAACTAGAGCACCTGCTCGCGACTTACCGCGACGGTGACGAAACCAAAACAAATTCCAAATTCCGTTCCCGAAGAAGCGAGAATTTGGAAAGAAGTTTGTTTACTAAAATAAAGTAAACCACAAACATTTAGAGGAGAATAAGCTGACGTACCTGCTCTCTCAACCATATATAATGTATCGAGAGCAGGCACTCCGGAGTCTCAGTACTCCTGTCAGTACGGTTGGTTACGGTCGACGAGTACCCCTTCTCTCGAGTAAGGGCTCGTCACGGGGATACCATATCCCTAGATAAAATTTAACAGTAAAGGTTAATAGTAACAGTAAAAAGCTACGAAGTAGGATAACTGTAATTCTACTCCAAGTGTATAATAATTGGTAAATAAACATTTTATAATTGTTTTAATAAACATTGCGTGTTTAATTCTCTTGGGTTCTAACCCTTAACTGGACAAATCCCGAATCTCACGAGCTAACGGCTCGCCCGCGAAACACAGATTAGCTACTTGAGTTTCTGCGGATATAACAGACAGATGGGGGCTTTCGTATTGCGTCGTTAGAGGTGAAATTCTTGGATCGTCGCAAGACGGACAGAAGCGAAAGCATTTGCCGAAAATGTTTTCATTAATCAAGAACGAAAGTTAGAGGTTCGAAGGCGACCAGATACCGCCCTAGTTCTAACCATAAACGATGCCAGCTAGCGATCCGCCGAAGTTCCTCCGATGACTCGGCGGGCAGCTTCCGGGAAATCAAAGCTTTTGGGTTCCGGGGGAAGTATGGTTGCAAAGCTGAAACTTAAAGGAATTGACGGAAGGGCACCACCAGGAGTGGAGCCTGCGGCTTAATTTGACTCAACACGGGAAACCTCACCAGGCCCGGGCACCGGAAGGATTGACAGATTGATAGCTCTTTCTTGATTCGGTGGGTGGTGGTGCATGGCCGTTCTTAGTTGGTGGAGCGATTTGTCTGGTTAATTCCGATAACGAACGAGACTCTAGCCTGCTAAATAGGCGTACTTTCTGGTATCTCGAAGGCCCCGGCTTCTGTCAGGCGGTTTTTACTACCGACGTACAAACAAATCTTCTTAGAGGGACAGGCGGCTTCTAGCCGCACGAGATTGAGCAATAACAGGTCTGTGATGCCCTTAGATGTTCTGGGCCGCACGCGCGCTACACTGAAGGAATCAGCGTGTCTTCCCTGGCCGAAAGGCCCGGGTAACCCGCTGAACCTCCTTCGTGCTAGGGATTGGGGCTTGCAATTATTCCCCATGAACGAGGAATTCCCAGTAAGCGCGAATCATAAGCTCGCGTTGATTACGTCCCTGCCCTTTGTACACACCGCCCGTCGCTAATACCGATTGAATGATTTAGTGAGGTCTTCGGACTGGTGCGCGGCAATGTTTCGGCATTGCCGATGTTGCTGGGAAGATGACCAAACTTGATCATTTAGAGGAAGTAAAAGTCGTAACAATGTTTCCGTAGGCGAACCTGCGGAAGGATCATTAACGTATCACAACGCTATCTTCTTTAAAAAGCAGCGAAAAAAAGTGTACGAAAGAAAAACATAAAATGATGCTGACGCATCGACTCGAACGTCCGTAACACAAAAATTATATATGTATAATAAAGTTAATAAGTTTTTGTAACCCCTATATTTGTTTGCATTTTCCAGTAGCGTCCTTCTAGGGAACAACGAATATGAGTGCCAAACCGCTGCCAAATGTACTAATCCGAAAATATTTGCTCTCAAAGTTGGAAAAAAAATTTGCTTTTTCGTCTCTCGAGACAAATTGCCCGCGAAATTTGTCCATTTATGCACTCGTGTATATACGACTAGGCGAGAGCACTGCATTGGCTGAATTTCTTTGCCTCATATGCAGAAAACAAAATTTTTATCGACATTTATGTGTTTTTTTCCAACTTCGGCGACACCTAGTTTTTCGTGTTTCCGGGCGGAATACGGGCTAAATCCTACAATTTTTTGTACTCTCGAGTTGCGTCCGGCTGGGGAACGACGAATATGAGTGCCGAACCGCTATCGAATGTCCTGATTTGAAAATATTTGCTCTCAAAGATGGATTCAGTGTCCGACGACATTTTACTTTTTGGCGTCGCAAAGGAAAATACTCGTGAAATATGTTCATGTGTTCACGTGTGTGCATCCGACTACACACGAGCACTCTACTAAATGTCTTTTTTACCTCATACGCTGCAAAATTTTTTGTATTTCAGCATTTATGTGTTTTTTGCAACTTCGGCGACACCATGTTTTTCGTGTTTCCGGCCGCCATACGGGTTAAAACCGGCAATTTTTTGCACTACCGAGTTGGATCCGGATGGGGAACGACGAATATGAGCACCGAACCATTACCGTTTATCCTAATTTTAAAACATTCGCTTTCGAAGATGGATTGAATGTCCGGCAATATTTTTATTTTTCGTGTCTCATGGCGTATTACTCGCGAAATATATTCATATGTCTAAGCATGTATATATGCGTATATGCACGTACGCTATAGGGTGCATTTTTTACCACATATGCACCGAATAACCAATAATTACGATTTTTATGTATATTTTTGAATTTCAGCGACACGCTATTTTTCTTTTTCCCGGGCACAATACGAAGCAAACGTGGCGATTTCTCGCACTCGCGAAGTAGGTCCGTCTGGGGATCAACGAACATGAGCGGTATACTACTGTCGAATGCACTGTTGTACCCCGAATTATTTTAATTTAATAAAAGAGAAATTAATAAATTCATGAAATAAAATTGGGAAATATTTACTGACAAATCCGACGAGTCGCGAAACCGACTCGTGTAGGAATTTGCCGAGTAAGTATAGGACGATGCACCGGTTAATGCAACCGGCACTGACTAATCGTGCCGGGTAAGAATCGGACGATGCTCGCGTCTATATGCCCAAATATGTGCATGGAACAAAATTGCAGACGCATCAATTAGCATCTCGCGGATTGCGATCGGGAAATTGGCAGTCTGAACTCGACTAGAGAACAGAGAGGTTGGTCTCAGAGTTAGGCTCATGGTCAGAGAATTTGACAACTGTAATACGAAATATTGACGACGAAGAAATTCATCACAACTTTTGAATAAAACTTGTTATTTAGTTTGTATAAACAAACTTGAGTTTTTACTCTTAATTTGGCAACGATCCCAAATTACCTTTTAAATTATATTTGTTGACCTTGCGTACAACAGTACGAACTCGAAAATATTCGCTCTCGAATTTGGAAAAAAATTCCGGCGACATTTCACTTCTTGGTGTTTCAAGGCGAATTGCTCGGAAAATACGTCCATGGTGCACGCGTCTCTATGCGAGTACACGCAAGCACCCTATTGAACGTATTTTTTGACGTAATATACACCAAGCAACCCATAATTCCGGTTTTTAAATGTATTTTCAAATTTCGGCGAGACGTTGCTTTTCGTGTTTCCCGGTGGAATACCATGCCAATATGGCTATATTCGTATTTTCGAGTTGCGTCCGGCTGGGGGACAACAAATACGAACGCTGAACCGCTGGCGCAATATCTTAATTCGAAACATACGGTCTCGAAGGTGGACGCCCGGCAACATTTAATTTTTTGGCGTCTCTGGGCGAATTACTCACGGAATATATCCATGTATGTACATGTGTGTATGCAAGTACAGGCGAGCACATTGATTAGCGTATTTCATTACCTTTATTTACTATTTTCTTTACGTTGTATGCACCCAAAACTAATAACGGTTTTTCGTGTTTCTGGGCGGAATACAGGTATTATTTTACAGCTATTACAGCTATTTTTTGCATTTTCAAGTTTCGTCTGTTTGGGGAACAAGGAACATGGGGGCAAATCTGCTGCCGAATGTCTAAGTCGTAGTTGGAAATATTCACTTTCGACGTTGGACTGAATATCCGGCTACATTTTACTTTTTGACATCTCAGGGTGCATTACTCGCGATATATGTCCGTGTATGAACATATGTGATACGTGTACACGCAAGCACTCTTTTTGGACCATTTTTTTAATGTTCTTTGACAATTACGATTTTCAATATTTTCAAACCGTGGTATCATTACCTCCCAATGGAATGGCGGAAACTCAGGGATTTGTCATGTTTTACGGAAAAAATATACTAGGGATCAATTATTCAATTGTGGTTCAAGAAATTACAAATTCGTGTTTAACGAGAACAATATTTCAGATACACGTCAAATGATGAGTACTAAGCCTAATATTTACACCGTGGTTCAATTACTTTTATTCAAATCTATTTTGTATAAGCAGAAACGGAGACCCAAAGAGTGAGGAGGATTATTTATGAATGCCTTAGTGAGACTATGAGGCAAATTGGGAATGGTTACAGAAAAGTTAGAAAGTAAATAATGCAAGATAATGATGAAATAACGCGAAATAAATTATAATATAAAATAAAGTAATATAATAGTATAATATAAGAAAATATAAATTGAAATAAAATTAGCATTGGGTAAATAGGAAAACTTAATAAGTGAAGGAAATAAACTATAGATTTATAGAATGTAGTTATAATAACTGTGTTCCGCGATGCTCAATCTAACTTTGCGGGTCATAATGTGGGCCTGCGCTAAGTATTTGCTATTTCGGCTGACAGAAGGTGAGAATAGAGCTTCGTTTTGAATACAGAGTGTGACGCTTCATTAGTGATGGTTACAGGTGAGGAGTGCCAACAATAAATGGTGGAGAGCGAGAGAACGAGGAGAGAGAGTGAACGCGGAGAGCAAGAGAACGAGGAGAGCGAGAGAACGATGAGAGCGAGAGAACGAGGAGAGGGAGAGAACGAGGAGAGGGAGAGAACGAGGAGAGCGAGAGAACGAGGAGAGCGAGAGAACGAGGAGAGCGAGAGAACGAGGAGAGCGAGAGAACGAGGAGAGCGAGAGAACGAGGAGAGCGAGAGAACGAGGAGAGCGGGAGAACGAGGAGAGCGAGAGAACGAGGAGAGCGAGAGAACGAGGAGAGCGAGAGAACGAGGAGAGCGAGGGAGCCAAAGAGTGGGAGAGCGGGAGAGCATGGAGCGGGATAATGAGCGAGCGGGTGAGTGGGAGAGCATGGCGTGGGAGAATGAGAAAGCGGGGAGCGGGCGAGTGAGAGAGCGATAGAGCGGGAGAGAGAGAGAGAGCGGGAGAGCAAGACAGAGGGAGAGAAGAGAGTGAGACAGAGGGAGAGAGTAGGAGAGCGGTAGAGTCAAAGAGCGGGCGAGCAGGAAACCGAGGCACCAAGTGGTATATACGATTAGGTCGCATGGGGAGAGCGCGGCAAAATGGGCCGGCGAGACAAAATGCAAAATAAATAACCACATTCCTTGCGTGCAATACGGGCGGAAAATAGCTTATTATTGACCGATGATCATTATTAATATGTGCGCATGCGCAGTACAATTCCATTAGTCCCTAGGGAGTAATAGGGCTCATTACTCCCTCTCGAAGCTCTATTACTCCCGGGTCAGTAACGGCCATTGACGAATATGACGATTTTGCGACGTGAAAAATGTGGTTATTTGCACGAAGTTGGAAAAAAATATCGTATACTACAAAGGAGAAAGTGCTCTTTCACCTCCTGTGAATTTCTGCCCTCGCTTCGCTCGGGCATCAAACTTCACACTCGGTGAAAAAACGCACTTTCCTCTCCTGTGGCATAATATACTATTTCAATAATTTTTGGATCGAAGTGTAAGGCAAAAAGGAACTGAAAGTTGGGATGTATTAATGGGGCAAAAAGGGGGTATCCAAATTTTTTTTGGAAAATTGCATTTTTTCTAGTTGTCCCGTTTTGCCCCGCTCTCCTCTATACCAAATTGGTAATTACCCATAGGATATAGGTACAAAATTTACTACTAGACGCCGTAGGTTGTCTACGGAGTCGGTCCAAAACGGCCGTGTCCATTTATCCACCGTTTTTGACTGCACGGATAATTTAACTATATTAAATTAAAGTAAAATAAAGTAACCTAGCGTCGGGCGCGTAGCGCCCGATCGTTAGTGATAAATATAATTGTAAAACGGTTGAACAAGTATGTCAACGTCATTTCCAAAATAATGGATTTTTTGTCATACATCGTGGAATTTATCGCAAGACGCCGCGTGTCGACCGATCGACCGACAGTAAGAGTTGCCGTAACTTGTAAGTCGCGCGCCGACAGTCGGAGTGTTCGCCTCGAATGATTGTCCTTCTATAAGCGGCCGGAGCATGGACCGATCGGGTTTTAAAAACATACAAATCATGACATGACGATAAATATATTTGTAAAAAGGTTGAACAAGTATGTCAACGTTCTTTCCAAAATTTCAGATTTTTTTCGTACAAATTGGAATTTATTACAAGACGTCGCGCGTCGACCGATCGGACGACAGTCAGAGTTTTCTTTACTTCGAAATCGCGCGTCGACAGTCGGAATATTCGCCTCGAGTGACTGTCCTTCTATAAGCGACCGGAGCATGGACCGATCGGGTTTTAAAAACATGCAAATCATGACATATAATGACAAATATAATTGTAAAACGGTTGAACAAGTATGTCAACGTTATTTCTAAAATTTCAGATCTTTTTCGTACAAATCGGAATTTATTACAAGACGTCGCGCGTCGACCGATCGGACGACAGTCAGAGTTTTCTTCACTTCGAAATCGCGCGTCGACAGTCGGAGTGTTCGCCTCGAGTGACTGTCCTTCTATAAGCGACCGGAGCATGGACCGATCGGGTTTTAAGAACATACAATTCTAACATGATGATAAATATATTTGTAAAATGGTTGAACATTTTTTTCTTTTGCATTTTTGCGACTTTTCTTGACGACGTTTTTAGCATTTTTTGCGACTTTTCTTGGCGACCACTCCCCCTCTTCCGCCTCTTTTTTTTTGTTTTTCTTTCGGGCTGATTTTTCTTGGCTTTCTTGCTACTTTTCTTTGGCGACGTTTTTGGGCTGTATTTGCGACTTTTCTTAGCGACCACTCCCCCTCCTTTTTTTCCGACTTTTTCGGGCAGATTTTTTTTGGCTTTTTTGCTACTTTTCTTTGGCGACGTTTTTAGGCTGTATTTGCGACTTTTTTGTCTTTGGCGACGTTTTTCGCGTCTTAGGGTTTTTCTCTAAGGTTTTTTGACTAGGGACTTTTTGGGTTCTAGGGCTTTTGCATCTAGGGTTTTTGCCTAGGGACTTTTTTCGCGTCCTAGGGTTTTTCCCTACGGTTTTTTGCCTAGGGTTTTTGTGGGAACAGTCTGGTTATTTGGGTTTGGTTTTTTTGGCCTAATTTTTTTGCCTTGGGACTTTTTTCGGGTCCTAGGGTTTCTTCCCTAGGGTTTTTTGGGGACAGTCTGGGTATTTAGGTTTGGTTTTTTTGGGCCTAGTTTTTTCGAGTCTAGAGTTTTTTGGCTAGGGACTTTTTCGGGTCCTAGGGGTTTCCCCTAGGGTTTTTTGCCTAGGGACTTCTTCGGATCCTAGGGTTTTTCCCTAGGGTTTTTGTCTAGGGACTTTTTTCGGTCCTAGGGTTTTTGCCTAGGGTTTTTTTTTGGGGACAGTCTGGTTATTTGGGTTTAGTTTTTTTGGCCTAGTTTTTTTGCCTAGGGACTTTTTTCGCGTCCTAGGGTTTTTCCCTAGGGTTTTTTTGCCTAGGGACTTTTTCGCATCCTAGGGTGTTTCCCTAGGGTTCTTTTGCCTAGGGACTTTTTGGGTTCTAGGGTTTTTGCCTAGGGACTTTTTTAATGGGTTCTAGGGTTTTTGTATCTAGAGTTTTTTGCCTACGGACTTTTTCGTGTCTTAGGGTTTTCCCCTAGGGTTTTTTTTGCCTAGGGACTTCTTCGGATCCTAGGGTTTTTCCCTAGGGTTTTTTGCGTAGGGACTTTTTTCGCATCTTAGGGGTTTTCCCTAGGCTTTTTTGCGTAGGGACTTTTTTCGCGTCTTAGGGGTTTTCCCTAGGGTTTTTTTTGCCTAGGGACTTTTTGCCTAGTGACTTTTTTCGGATGCTAGGGGATTTCGCTCGGGTTTATCGCCTAGGGTTTTTGGGGACAGTCTGGTTATTTAGGTTTGGTTTTTTTGGGCCTAGTTTTTTCGGGTCTAGAGTTTTCCCAAGGGTTTTTTGCCTAGGGACTTTTTCGGGTCCTAGGGTCGCCGATCCCGCGGGGAGGGCAATAAAATCTAGTATCGGTACCTATCGAGCGATGAAATGTGACAGCTCCGATAGTACAACAGATAACAGCAAAGGAGAAGGACGAGCAGACAGAAACCAGAATAATAAAAAAGAGTGAAAGGGAAAGGTGAAATAGAAGAAAATTAAGGCGAGAGCAAAAGAAAAGAAAAAAAAACGGAGAAAAAACAGTATGGCCATGTTCCGAGATTATCCTGCCCAGAATCTCGAGGGAAGATACCCAGGAGCCACCATCATCACCGTGTACAGTCCCAGTCACTTTTACGCGCACTTGGCAGACGCCTCCGGAGTGCGAACCCGGTTGGTAAATCTGTACGCGAACACCAGTCCACAGCATCCGGAGGTACATCGAATCAGGCAGGGAGAAATGTATCTCGGGGCTCCGGTCTACGTAAGACACACGGGCCGGTTCTACCGAAGAATCATCATAGGTCCCAGGGACAACGACGGGGAGATCCCCGTGTGGCTCGGTGACTGGGGGCTCCATTTGCAGGCATCCCACGAGGAATTATACTCGGTACCGCGGGAACACTTGGGGGCGGCCTTTCAAGCGGTGGCGTGCGGGTTGCATGCCACAAGACCGGGAGAAGGCGAGGTTTGGAGCCCAGAAACCCGAATATATACACGGGAGTTCCTCGAAGACCGAATATGGGACCTACAAATCATGGCCGTCGACACCGGCACCGATGCGGCCTGGGTCACCTTGGAGGCGCCGGGAAACGCTAGAGAAGGCCTCCGAGACCGGCTTCTAACCACGGGACAAGGGCGCTGGGGAACCAACCCCCGGAGATTCCCGTGCGGAAGAGATGGCGGTCTGTACACCGGACGATGGCGACGCTAAGAAGAGGCCCAAGACGACGCAGGAGAAGAACAGGAAGAGGATAACGACGAGATGGGCCGTGACGAGATAGAAGAATGGGACGACGAAGACGACACCGGAGACGAAGGATATAAGAGCGCAACAACAGAGGAGGACAACGGAGTAGAAAACAGCGAAGATGAACAAGAAGACATGGAATATTAAAAAAATAAATAAATAAAAAAAATAAAATAAAATAAGATAAAATAAAAATAAATCAATCAACAAACCCAACATGTAAAAACGCAACGAAACCGACATGTAAAATAAATAAAACGGAAAAATAATATAAATTTTTATGTGTACCTTGTCTTAAAGAGAGGAATAAATAAAAACAAAAAGAACAGAAGAAGAACATGACTGGGGAGGCTCGAGACGAGCCTCTCCAGTAATGTGGGGGAGAATGAGACTCCCCTACATAATTAAGAACTCCTGTGTGGCCCCGGTGACGTCACACCGCGAGAGCCCGGGAGATACCGACAGCGGGAGCTGAGCGGTCGGCAGGCCCGCGGAGGTCCAAGTGGCGCCATCCGACGGGATTGAGCGGCAGCTCGATCGATGCCGAGCGGAGCGCACGCGAAAACGCGAAGAACAGCAAGGATTAGGAAGCACGGCAGTGCCGCCCGCGGAATCGAGCCGAAAGCCTGCTCAAGGTCGCAGAGAGGTGAAAGCGAGGGAAAATCGGCCTCGCGGATTGGACAAAAATTACGACATCAATTTTGCACACGGTACCGACCGAGCAAAAATTGTGGCGATTCGGACTTGGAAAATTATACGGCAAGTAGACATATAAACTGTTGGACTAAGCGGAACTTACAAAATTATCGGGAAATTTGTAAGTTCCACTTAGAACGTCTACAACAGCGAACGTCTACAGCGAGTGAGTTCAAAAAGGACTTAGAGCCCATCAAAAGACAACGAAAAGTGACTTAGAGAACATTGTGAAGATTTAACTGAGATTTAGACACGATCTCCACCGCCGTGATACGATAAAATTATGAAGTTCGGCAACACTCAGTGCAGTTCGGTAATGTGACCAAAGTGACCGGTCGGATCTGCTGCAAGTGCCCAAGTGAACAATATTCCAACACCGAGGGTACGAAAAAGGCACACCCAGGGAGAGGTTCAAGTTCCCTGAAGGGTTACCAACCATCAGAGTAAGGTAAAACCCTCGATTTCGCGAAATAACACCAATTGCAAATCGCGAGGTGAACGAGCTGTCACCGTCGTTCGCTGTGACGTCACCGTGGGAATCGCCGAGCGAGGCAGTCAGCGATACTGCACGACGATCGAGAAGCTGCCCGCGCCTGCGCAGTGCGAACAACGCGAAATAAAATCAGCTTTGCTAATTCTTCCAAATAATGAATAAATAAATAAGTAAATAAAATAGAAATTAAAAGACGAGATCCGAGATCTGATTTATAATTATATTCTGTATTGCATTACGGACACACTGTTTGGATTAAGTATTTAAATATTGAGAGTAAAGAGATCTGAATAATAGAAAAAGAAAAGGGGTTAAATTACATTGAGACCTGTATTGTACCAATAAAGAACAGTATTTGCTTATAAATTTGTCTCTGACACGCCAGCCCATAATTCCTAGACGCTCGAGTCCACGAATCCTTCTGTATGAGTATCGTGTCCCTTAAAGAGGCCCACGAATACAGAAAAATAATTGTACAGGAGCCTTGCTCAAGTTCCATTGCATAGAATGACGCGTTTTTCTTCTCATAATTCGAGTTGGAACGCCTACAGCGAGCGTAAAACTCATACGTCTGATTTTGGTATAAAGCGACTTTGCGTTCGGTTAAGGTCGTGTTTGGCTCCTCGAAACGCATGAATGTTGCGTATTTGCATAGAATGAAGTGTTTTTCTTCTCATAATACGAGAGGGAACGCCTACAGCGAGCGTAAAACTCAAATGTACGTTTTCGGTATAAAACGCATTTGCTTTTGATTGGGGGGTCTTCGGCTGCTCGAAACGCATGAATGTTGCGTATTTGCATAGAATGAAGTGTTATTCCTCTCATAATACGGAAGGGAACGTCTACAGCGAGCGTAAAACTCAAATGTACGTATTCGGTATAAAACGCATTTGCTTTTGAATGGGGCGTCTTTGGCTGCTCGAAACGCATGAATGTTGCGTATTTGCATAGAATTACGTGTTTTCCTTCTCATAGTTCGAGCTGGAACGCCTACAACGAGCGTAAAATTCTTATGTACTATTTCGTTGCAAAGCGACTTTGCGTTCGATTGCGGTGTGTTTAGCTGCTCGTATCGCATGAATGTTGCGTATTTGCATAGAATGAAGTGTTTTTCCTCTCATAATACGAGAGGGAACGTCTACAGCGAGCGTGAAACTAAAATGTACGTTTTCGGTACACAGCGCATTTGCTTTTGATTGGGGCGTCTTTGGCTGCTCGAAACGCATGAATGTTGCGTATTTGAATAGAATGACGTGTTTTTCTTCTCATAACTCGAGTTGGAACGCCTGCAGCGAGCGTAAAACTCATACGTCTGATGTTGGTATAATGCGAATACTTTGCGTTCGGTTTGGGCGTGTTTGGCTCCTCGAAACGCATGAATGATGCGAATTTGCATCGAATGACGTGTGTTTCTTCTCATAATTCGAGTCGGAACGCCTACAGCAAGCGTAAAACTCATACGTCCGATTTTGGTATAAAGCGAATTGCGTTCGGTTAAGGGCGTGTTTGGCTCCTCGAAACGCAGGAATGTTGGGTATTTGCATAGAATGAAGTGTTTTTCCTCACATAATACGAGAGGGAACGCCTATAGCTAGCGTAAAACTCAAATGTACGTTTTCGGTATAAAGCGCATTTGCTTTCGATTGGGGCGTCTTTGACTGTTCGAAATGCATGAATGTTACGTATTTGCATAGAATGAGGTGTTTTTCTTCTCATCATTCGAGTTGGAACGCCTACAACGAGCGTAAAACTTTTATGTACTATTTTGTTGTAAAGCGACTTTGCGTTCGATTGTGGCGTGGTTAGCTGCTCGTATCGCATGAATGAGGCTTATTTGTAGAGAATGAAGTGTTTTTCCTCTCACAATACGATAGGGAACGCCTACAGCTAGCGTAAAACTCAAATGTACGTTTTCAGTATAAAGCGCATTTGCTTTTGATTGGGGCGTCTTTGACAGCTCGAAATGCATGATTGTTGCGTATTTGCATAGAATGACGTGTTTTTCTTCTCATAACTCGAGTTGGAACGCCTGCAGCGAGCGTAAAACTCATACGTCTGATTTTGGTATAATGCGTATACTTTGCGTTCGGTTTGGGCGTGTTTGGCTCCTCGAAACGCATGAATGATGCGAATTTGCTGAGACTCCCCTACATAATTAAGAAATCCTGTGTGGCCCCGGTGACGTCACACCGCGAGAGCCTGGGAGATACCGACAGCGGGAGCTGAGTGGTCGGCAGGCACGCGCACGCGCAAACGCGAAGAACAGCAAGGATTAGGAAGCACGGCAGTGCCGCCCGCAGAGTCGAGCCGAAAGCCTGCTCAAGGTCGCAGAGAGGTGAAAGCGAGGGAAAATCGGCCTCGCGGATTGGACAAAAATGACGACATCGATTTTGCACACGGTACCGACTAAGCACACTTTTCGCTCAGGAGGTAACACCGGATAATCGTCACTATAATACCGACCCGGGATTGGAGGGTAGAGGACGATAACACTGTTAACCGATAGCAAAATTAATAACCAGGCGACCGCACGCAGACGCGAGTCCGCCAAATCCCTGCAGAACCGACGGAGTTCAACGATCTACTTTACCATCGGCCAGCTCTCCAGGACTACCAGTGAAAAGTGCAAAGTGAAAAAGTGAGTAGAAGCGAATTAAAGTGAATTTGTGCTAAAAAGGACTTATAAAAATGTCGTGCTGTTTGGACTTATAAATTTGGTGCGAATTGGGACTTATAAATGTCGTGCCTTTTGGGCTTGTAAATTTGGTGCGAATTTGGACTTATAAATTTCGTGCCTGTCTGGACTTATAAAATTTGGTGCAAGTTCGGACTTATAAAAATTGTGCAATTTGGACTTACAAAATTTGTGTAATTTGAACTTATGAAAGTTGTGCGAATTGGAACTTATACAAATCTGTGCTGTAAGGCCTTATAAATAATTGGACCGAGTGGACTTAGAAAAATTGTGGCGATTCGGACTTGGAAAATTATACGGCAAGTAGGCTTATAAACTGTTGGACTAAGTGGAACTTACAAAATTATCGGGAAATTTGACTTATACAGTGAGTTCAAAAAGGACTTAGAGCCCATCAAAAGACAACGAAAAGTGACTTAGAGAACATTGTGAAGATTTAACTGAGATTTAGACACGATCTCCACCGCCGTGATACGATAAAATTATGAAGTTCGGCAACACTCAGTGCAGTTCGGTAATGTGACCAAAGTGACCGGTCGGATCTGCTGCAAGTGCCCAAGTGAACAATATTCCAACACCGAGGGTACTAAAAAGGCACACCCAGGGAGAGGTTCAAGTTCCCTGAAGGGTTACCAACCATCAGAGTAAGGTAAAACCCTCGATTTCGCGAAATAACACCAATTGCAAATCGCGAGGTGAACGAGCTGTCACCGTCGTTCGCTGTGACGTCACCGTGGGAATCGCCGAGCGAGGCAGTCAGCGATACTGCACGACGATCGAGAAGCTGCCCGCACCTGCGCAGTGCGAACAATGCGAAATAAAATCAGCTTTGCTTATTCTTCCAAATAATGAATAAATAAATAAGTAAATAAAATAGAAATTAAAAGACGAGATCCGAGATCTCATTTATAATTATATTCTCTATTGCATTACGGACACACTGTTTGGATTAAGTATTTAAATATGGTGAGTAAAGAGATCTGAATAATAGAAAAAGAAAAAGGGTTAAATTACATTGAGACCTGTATTGTACCAATAAAGAACAGTATTTGCTTATAAATTTGTCTCTGACACGCCAGCCCATAATTCCTAGACGCTTGAGTCCACGAATCCTTCTGTATGAGTATCGTGTCCTTTAAAGAGGCACACAAATACAGAAAAATAATTGTACAGGAGCCTTGTTCAAGGTACATTTGGCGCTCAACGTGGGGCTCGAGCAAAAAGGAATTGGCTGTGTCAGAACGGCGAATTAAATAAGAATAAATTAAAATAAATCAAATAAAAATACATTTAATTAAAATAAAGTAAAATCAAATAAATAATCGACAATGTCAAAAAAATCCTTCGCCCAAGAAAGACGCGAGCTCGAGCTTATGGAAATGGAGGAAAATGCGCATAAAAGCGAGCGAGAGCGGGTAAAAAGGATTAGGCAGCAACAAGCGGCCGACGACGCGGCCAATAAAGACGAGGAAGACTCTACGATAACTGAAGAGATCTCCGGAGCCACGGATACCACACACGATGAGAGCATCATCGACGCAAATCTCCCGAACCTCACCCTCGGCTGGGAATCCACGACAGCCGATGGGTTGATTGGGGGAGAAGGCATCAAGCAGCAAGAAACAATGAATCGCCTGTCGATCATTCCCCACGAAAATGCTGAGGTGCCGGTAGACACCGGAGACGGAGAAGGAACACGTCAAGAACCTCCAAACCCCGAAAGACTTGGTGACGATAGCAACCGAGCTATCTTGACGGTCTTGATGCAAATGAAGGCCGATCACAAAAAAGAGTTCGAGAAGATTCACAAGACACAAGTGAATCTGGAATCGGCATGTGTCGAACGGACGAAAGAAGTTCAGAAGAAACTATTAATGGTATTGTCGAAAGCCGTAAATGAACATGAGGCGGAGACCGACCGGAAGATAAGCATGATGCGTGAGGCCATCAGGGACGAACAAGCGCCTATCAACACCCACACTCGGGAGCAATTGGCAGCTCACGACGTAACAGTTGGAAAGCTGATAGACCGCATCGAAGGGATCACAAGCGTTTCTGTCAAGGCCATGAAAACCGCTGAAGAAAACGCACGAAAAATCCGAGAATATGCGGCTCAAGCGAGGAACGCGATGTCACTATCCACGCTCGGGACGACAATGTTTGGGGGCCTGAACGCAAGTAAGGCATACGTGGCACAAAAGAAAATCCCAACGTTTAAGGGAGACGGCGTGGAGCGTCTGATGCAGTACCTGAAAACGCTCAAGGACCACTTCAGTGCCATAGAGCCCGAGGGCGCGGAATTTCGTTGCATGATGGGAGAAGCAATGATTGGAACTGCAAGGGACTGGTGGCATTTGGTGTCGCCGGAAGTGTCAAACATATCCGACTTTGCGGAAGTTTTCAGAGCACGATATTGGGGCCGTGAGATGCAGGACAAAGTCAAGCATCACCTCGAGCACGGAACATATTTTATCGAGCAACAAAGCCTCACGAAGGCCGAATACGCCACGAGAGTAATCGGGAATGTGCGCGACCTGAGCGAGCATATCAGTGATAAAGAGACGATCCGCCGCCTTGCGAAACATTTTAACGAGAATATTAGGACAGCGATAATTGTCCAAAACATCAGCAAGGTGAGTGATCTGATCGAGTTGCTCGAGAGCAACGATCTCGGCGGTACCGTGAATGCCAGCCGCGACAAAAACAGACAGAACGAAAGCGGATACGGGCCGCAAAGGGGAAATGGTCGAGGAAATGGGGGAGGACAACGCCCCTGGCAGCACCAAGGGTCACCGCAAGGGCAATGGCCAAGCGCCCCGTACGGTCAAGGTCCAAGGCAAGCCCAAGGATATAATCCGTGGCAAGGGCCACCAGGGGTAGTACCGCCACCAAATTTCGCGGTTCCGCCACCGTTCTACCCGGCGACAACCCCGCAAACACCGGCAGCCGCAATGCCATCGTTACTAGGAACGAATGCGAAGTCCCACGGAACAAGCCAGGGATGCGCGTAAACGTTGCGTCCGTGAGGCACAACGACAGAAGGCCACGAGACGCAACGGCGACAACGAAAGAGACAAAGAAACAGGAGGAGAGACGAAGAGAAGAAGAGAAGAGGAAAGAAGAGAAGAGGAAAGAAGAGAAGAAGAGAGAAGAAAAGAAGAAACAAGAAGAAGAAGGGAGGAAAGAAGAAGAGAAGAAAGAAGAGACGAAGAGAGAAGACAAGAAGAAACAAGAAGAAGAAAGGAAGGAACAAGAAAAGAGAAGAAAAGAGAAGGGACAGGCGGACAAGAAAATGAAGGAAGAAAAAGACAGGAACGCGGAAGAAAGACAAAAGCGAAAGGACGAGTGCTGGCGGATCAGACAGGAGAAAAGAGAGAGAGAAAGGGAGGCGGCGAGGAACTCGAGGGAAGAAGCGACGAACTCTGAGACGATGACAGCCCGTGAAGTCGAATTGTTGGAAGAACGAGAAGGGTTACCGAAGGACGGGGGAGAGACTAATCCCAAATAGGAGGAGAAGAAGGTCGGACTGGATCAGGGGAAGATCTGTGCTGGGGAGGAAAGGAGGAGGGATGGTCAACCCAGATTCGAGCCCAAATCGGTTTCGGTGCCAACAACGACGAAGGACAAAACGGTCATCGGGAACGAACAAGGAGCAATTCCCAAGAGAACCGAAAAAAGAGTTCAAACAATTTTCGAGAGTCCGCAGGATTACCTTCTCGACATGCCACAGCCAGGAGGGGGCGTAATCTACGACGAAACACGCCCAATGTGCCCCGCGGTGCCGATCGGTCTGGAAGGAACATTGGCCAGTGCATTAGTCGACAGCGGAAGCGAAGTTTCTTGCGTTTCCGAAGAATTTCACTTGCAGAATTGGGAGGCCTTTCGCAATTGTCCAACCTTACCGGTAACGTCCATAAATGTGGTCGGAGCGTTTGGAGGAGGCTCAGGGCGAATTAAGCAGCAGTTGATGACTACGGCAAAAGTGTACAACTCGGAGGGAGATGTGACGCTGTTGGTGGTACCAAAACTGCAGAGATCCGTGCTGCTCGGAATCGTCGGGATGGATAAACTCGGAGTTTACGTCGACACGCACAAGAAAGTCATCAAGGTGCGAGACAAAATTGTCGGACGCCTCGTAGGGGGATATTGGCAGATGGAGGAGAGCCAGGGCGAAATAACCAAAAAGGACAAGAAATTGGGGGAGAGTCGAGCCGAGGGCACAGAGGAAGAAAAAGAACCAGAGGATACGGTCACGAGACACGTTATGAGCGGGGAAATACAAGATCCCGCCTCAGAGTGTCTCCGTGAAGCCGAAGTCGACGAGAAGCTTCGAGAGTGCGCAGACGTCGACATCGAGACTCAGACAGACTTCAAAAGCCTGGTCTACGAGTATCGAGATGTGTTTCGGAAACGACCTGGACGGATGAAAGCGTATGAGCATCGGCTCGTACTAAAAGATGAAAAACCCTTCGTATCTCGCTCGTACCCCGTTTCAATGGCGTACAGAGGAAAGGTAACGGACGAAATTAATAAAATGCTTGCTCAAGGGGTTATTCAAAGGTCAACGAGTACCTACATTAACCCTTTGGTGACCGTTATTAAAACCAACGGGGACCTCAGATTGTGTCTCGATGCACGGCTACTGAATGAGCATCTCGAAGGAGATTACGACTCAGCGTTACCAACGGAAGAAATTTTCCAGAAATGTGGAGGAGCAAAGGTCATGTCGACGCTCGATTTGACAAGTAGTTTCTGGCAAATTCCGCTGCATCCTGACTCGAGAAAATATACGGCATTTAGACACGTAAATAAATGCTATGAGTTTACGGTTACGCCATTCGGTTTAAAAACGAGTACCGCGGCGCTTGTGCGAGGCCTGGACATCGTACTTCGAAACACTGGAGATTATATCGTAAATTTCGTGGACGATCTGTTAGTCGTATCGGCAAATATGCAGCAACACCTGCAACATCTCCGACAATTATTCTCGAGGATGCGAGAACATGGAATGACTCTGAAGATGGAAAAATCGCATTTCTTCAGAAAGGAAGTGAACTTTCTCGGACACATCGTAATGACAAAAGGGATACTGCCGCAGCCGGGCAAGGTGAAATCAATTAAAGAATTTCCCCGTCCCCGAAACGTCAAACAGTTGCGAGGATTTCTCGGGCTGGTAAATTTTATACGAAGTTTACTAGCAAACATGCCGAAGAAACGGTCCCGTTGTTAGAACTGTTGAGAAAGGGAACGAGCTGGAAATGGACAGAGGCCCATGAAAAGGCGTTCGAAAGAGTGAAAGATCTGTTTTGCGAGTCAGTGGTGCTCGAGCACCCCGACGTAACGAAGCCGTATACTTTGACGACGGATGCAAGCGACTACGCGCTCGGCGCGACGCTGTAACAAGCAGACGAGAATAACGAAGTCAGAGTGATTTCATTTGCCATTCGAACACTAAAGGGGGCTGAAGTCGGATACAGAACATCGGAAAAGGAACTACTCGCTATCGTGTGGGCACTTCAAAAGTTCCAAAGCTATCTTAAAGGAGCAAAAATAACGATCATAACGGACCATAAGGCGCTGATATTTTTGAAAACGTGCAGATTCACGAGCGACAGATTACTGAGATGGGCGCTCTTGTTGCAAGGATATGATTTGACAATAGAACATCGGCCGGGAAAATCGAATCAAGTAGCAGATACGCTCAGCAGGCTGCGAGACCACACGTACGAGCCCGACGGAAAGACGCCCGGCTAATTGATGATCGCAGCACTTGCAAAGAAACCGTCGAAAGAATTATCGCAAAAGATGCGCACAATCCGCGCCCTACAACGACAACAAGAAGATCTAAACACGATAATAACTCTGATCGAGGAGAAAGAGGGAACCGGCGAGAAGGTTCCGAAAAATTATCGACTGAATGACGACGTCCTTCAAAAAGCTGCAAAAACGGGACGATGGAAAGTGGTTTTGCCGAAAGATTTAGAATATATTCTGGTCGAAGAATGCCACGAGATGTATGGACACATAGGGTCGAGCAAAGTCTTCCAGATGTTAAACGAGGACTTCACCTATCCCCGATTTGCAAAGAGCATCAGGCACCAACTTGCTACTTGTGATTCGTGCCAGCGAACGAAATGCGCGATACAAAATAGTTACGCTAACGTCCGGGCGACTTAATTTCTATCGATTTTTACGGTCCATTACCAATGTCAACTGGGGGCGTGCGACACATTTTAGTAACGCTCGACGCATTTACGAAATATGTTGTCCTGTATCCGATGCGCAAAGCGAACACAAAGACAGTTATCACAAAGCTGAGCACGGATTATATCCCGAAGTATGGAAAACCGAAAAGAATCCAGTTTGACCATGGCACACAGTTCACGGCGAAGGCGTGGAAAAAATGGCTCGAAGATGAAGAAATCCGAGGAGTATTTTCGTCGATCCGACACCCGCAGGGAAATATTGTTGAGCGGGTAAATCGAGAGTTCGGACGATTTTTCCGGACATTGTTAACGGATCGGCACACGGCATGGGCAAGATGGGTGCCGGGGATCCAGGACTGTATCAACGACTCGCCACGCGACACAACCGAGTACACGCCGACGGAATTACAGACAAAAAAGCTTCCACATCGACCTTGGAAAAATTGAATCCCTGCCCTGCGAGAAAAAGCGGAAGAATTAGAAGAGTACGCGAAGAAGCTCGAGCGCACGCAGCTTCGTATTCGACAAAAGGGTAGAAGAAGGGCGGAGAAGTTTGACGCATGCCATCGGATGACCACATATGAAGAAGGAGATTTAGTCCTGGTTAAAGCATTAAACGTCTCCAATCAAAATGATCGTGTCGCTGCGAAGTTTATGCCGCTCTACGAGGGACCGTATCGGATCGGACAATGTGTCGGACTCGCCACATACATCATCGAGGATCCGAAGACTAAAAAAGTCCGTGGAAAGTTTCATTCAAGTCTCTTGAAAAGATACCATGAAAAATCTTGGATGACACTGAAAACGTGGATGATGACGAGTAAAATCTTGACAGAAGAAGAAATCGCTGTTACCGACTCCGATAATCGATAAAGGAGAGAGCGCGCAAGCACACAGGACCCGGCGAGTCGAGACGGCGCGGCGGCAAGAGAACGTTCGAACGGTTGAGCGCCATCCCCACTGAGCGCGATCGCGGAGAAGGCAGAACCGAGCGCGAGCGAATTCCGAGAATCGCCGATGAAAGGGCCGATTCCGAGAATGGAGAAGCTCGCGCCGGAGAACAAAAGTAGCCGAATTCAAAGGAATATAATGGAAATTCCGGCAAGAAAGATTAGCTACGATTTCGGGTAACGGGACTTCTACCTAATTATAGCAAATCTCGACGATCAGGGAGATCGGGAGGGGAGGGCAATAACATCTAGTATCGGTACCTATCGAGCGATAAAATGTGACAGCTCCGATAGTACAACAGATAACAGCAAAGGAGAAGGACGCGCAGACAGAAACCAGAATAATAAAAAAGAGTGAAAGGGAAAGGTGAAATAGAAGAAAATAAAGGAGAGAGCAAAAGAAAAGAAAAAAAAAAGGAGAAAAAACAGTTAGGCCATGTTCCGAGATTATTCTCCCCAGAATCTCGAGGGAAGATACCCAGGAGCCACCATCATCACCGTCTACAGTCCCGGTCACTTTTACGTGCACTTGGCAGACGCCTCCGAAGTGCGAACCCGGTTGCTAAATTTGTATGCGAACACCAGTCCACAGCATCCGGAGGTACATCGAATCAGGCAGGGAGAAATGTATCTCGGGGCTCCGGTCTACGTAGGACACACGGGCCGGTTCTACCGAGGAACCATCATAGGTCCCAGGGACAACGACGGGGAGATCCCCGTGTGGCTCGGTGACTGGGGGCTCCGTTTGCACGCATCCCACGAGGGATTATACTCGGTACCGCGGGAACACTTGGGGGCGGCCTTTCAAGCGGTGGCGTGCGGGTTGCATGCCACAAGACCGGGAGAAGGCGAGGTTTGGAGTCCAGAAACCCGAATATATACACGGGAGTTCCTCGAAGACCGAATATGGGACCTACAAATCATGGCCGTCGACACCGGCACCGATGCGGCCTGGGTCACCTTGGAGGCGCCGGGAAACGCTGGAGAAGGCCTCCGAGACCGGCTTCTAACCACTGGACAAGGGCGCTGGAGAACCAACCCCCAGAGGTTCCCGTGGGGAAGAGATGGCGGTCTGTACACCGGACGATGGCGACGCCAAGAAGAGGCCCAAGACGACGCAGGAGAAGAACAGGAAGAGGATAACGACGAGATGGGCCGTGACGAGATAGAAGAATGGGACGACGAAGACGACACCGGAGACGAAGGATATAAGAGCGCAACAACAGAGGAGGACAACGGTGTAGAACACAGCGAAGATGAACAAGAAGACATGGAATATTAAAAAAAAATAAAATAAAAAAATAAAATAAAAATAAATCAATCAACAAACCCAACATGTAAAAACGCAACGAAACCGACATGTAAAATAAATAAAACGGAAAAATAATATAAATTTTTATGTGTACCTTGTCTTAAAGAGAGGAATAAATAAAAACAAAAAGAACAGAAGAAAAACATGACTGGGGAGGCTCGAGACGAGCCTCTCCAGTAATGTGGGGGAGAATGAGACTCCCCTACATAATTAAGAACTCCTGTGTGGCCCCGGTGACGTCACACCGCGAGAGCCCGGGAGATACCGACAGCGGGAGCTGAGCGGTCGGCAGGCCCGTGGAGGTACAAGTGGCGCCATCCGACGGGATCGAGCGGCAGCTCGATCGATGCCGAGCGGAGCGCACGCGCAAATGCGAAGAACATCAAGAATTAGGAAGCACGGCAGTGCCGCCCGCGGAATCGAGCCGAAAGCCTGCTCAAGGTCGCAGAGAGGTGAAAGCGAGGGAAAATCGGCCTCGCGGATTGGACAAAAATGACGACATCGATTTTGCACACGGTACCGACCGAGCACACTATTCGCTCAGGAGGTAACACCGGATAATCGTCACTATAATACCGACCCGGGATTGGAGGGTAGAGGACGATGACACTGTCAACCAATAGCAAAATTAATAACCAGGCGACCGCATGCAGACGCGAGTCCGCCAAATCCCTGCAGAACCGACGGAGTGGGAGTCCAAAATCGGGATATAAAAGACGACGATTTCGGCAATCGATCATCAGTTCAACGATCTACTTTACGATCGGCCAGCTCTCCAGGACTACCAGTGAACAGTGAAAAGTGAAAAGTGAAAAAGTGAGTAGAAGTGAATTAAAGTGAATTTGTGCCAAAAAGGACTTATAAAAATGTCGTGCTGTTGGGACTTGTAAATTTGGTGCGAATTGGAACTTATAAATTTCGTGCCGTTTGGACTTGTAAATTTGGTGCGAATTTGGACTTATAAATTTCGTGCCTGTCTGGACTTATGAAATTTGGTGCAAGTTGGGACTTATAAAAATTGTGCAATTCGGACTTACAAAATTTGTGTAATTTGGACTTATAAAAGTTATGCGAATTGGAACTTATAAAAATCTGTGCTGTAAGGACTTATAAATAATTGGACCGAGTGGACTTAGAAAAATTGTGGCGATTCGGACTTGGAAAATTATACGGCAAGTGGACTTATAAACTGTTGGACTAAGTGGAACTTACAAAATTATCGGGAAATTTGACTTATACAGTGAGTTCAAAAAGGACTTAGAGCCCATCAAAAGACAACGAAAAGTGACTTAGAGAACATTGTGAAGAGTTAACTGAGATTTAGACACGATCTCCACCGCCGTGATACGATAAAATTATCAAGTTCGGCAACACTCAGTGCAGTTCGGTAATGTGACAAAAGTGACCGGTCAGATCTGCTGCAAGTGCCCAAGTGAACAATATTCCAACACCGAGGGTACTAAAAAGGCACATCCAGGGAGAGGATCAAGTTCCCTGAAGAGTTACCAACCATCAGAGTAAGGTAAAATCCTCGTTTTCGCGAAATAACACCAATTGCAAATCGCGAGGTGAACGAGCTGTGACCGTCGTTCGCTGTGACGTCACCGTGGGAATCGCCGAGCGAGGCAGTCAGCGATACTACACGACGATCGAGAAGCTGCCCGCGCCTGCGCAGTGCGAACAACGCGAAATAAAATCAGCTTTGGTAATTCTTCCAAAATAATGGATAAAAAAATAAGTAAATAGAATAGAAATTAAAAGACGAGATCCGAGATCTGATTTATAATTATATTCTCTATTGCATTACGGACACACTGTTTGGATTAAGTATTTAAATATTGAGAGTAAAGAGATCTGAATAATAGAAAAAGAAAAAGGGTTAAATTACATTGAGACCTGTATTGTACCAATAAAGAACAGTATTTGCTTATAAATTTGTCTCTGACACGCTAGCCCATAATTCCTAGACGCTCGAGTCCACGAATCCTTCTGTATGAGTATCGTGTCCCTTAAAGAGGCGCACAAATGCAGAAAAATAATTGTACAGGAGCCTTGCTCAAGTTACATTGCATAGAATGACGTGTTTTTCTTCTCATAATTCGAGTTGGAACGCCTACAGCGAGCGTAAAACTCATACGTCCGATTTTGGTATAAAGCGACTTTGCGTTCGGTTAAGGGCGTGTTTGGCTCCTCGAAACGCATGAATGTTGCGTATTTGCATAGACTGAAGTGTTTTTCCTCTCATAATACGAGAGGGAACGCCTGCAGCGAGCGTAAAACTCAAATGTACGTTTTCGGTATAAAACGCATTTGCTTTTGATTGGGGCCTCTTCGGCTGCTCGAAACGGATGAATGTTGCGTATTTGCATAGAATGACGTGTTTTTCGTGTCATAGATCGAGTTGGAACGCCTACAGAGAGCTCAAAACTCATATGTACGTTTTCGGTATAGAGCGCATTTGCTTTCGATTAGGGCGTCTTTGACTGCTCGGAATGCATGAATGTTGCGTATTTGCATAGAATGAGTTGTTCTTCTTCTCATAATTCGAATTGGAACGCCTACAACGAGAGTAAAACTCTTATATACTATTTTGTTGTAAAGCGACTTTGCGTTCGATTGTGGCGTGTTTAGCTGCTCGTATGGCATGAATGTTGCGTATTTGCATAGAATGAAGTGTTTTTCCTCTCATAACACGATAGGGAACGTCTATAGCTAGCGTAAAACTCAAATGTACGTTTTCGGTATAAAGCGCATTTGCTTTTGATTGGGGTGTCTTTGACTGCTCGATATGCATGAGTGTTACGTATTTGCATAGAATGAGGTATTTTTCTTCTCATAATTCGAGTTGGAACGCCTACAGCGAGCGTAAAACTCGTACGTCCGATTTTGGTATAAAGCGACTTTCCGTTCAGTTTGGGCGTGTTTTGCTCCTCGAAACGCATGAATGTTGCGAATTTGCATAGAATGACGTGTTTTTCTTCTCATACCTCGAGTTGGAACGCCTACAGCGAGCGTAAAACTCACGTGTCCGATTTTGGTATAAAGCGATTAATTTGCATTCGGTTTGGGCGTGTTTGGGTCCTCGAAACGCATGAATGATGCGTATTTGCATAGAATGAAATGTTTTTCCTCTCATAATACGATAGGGAACGTCTATAGCTAGCGTAAAACTCAAATGTACGTTTTCGGTACAAAGCGCATTTGCTTTTCATTGTGGCGTCTTTGGCTGCTCGAAACGCATGAATGTTGCGTATTTGCATAGAATGAGGTATTTTTCTTCTCATAATTCGAGTTGGAACGCCTACAGCGAGCGTAAAACTCGTACGTCCGATTTTGGTATAAAGCGACTTTCCATTCGGTTTGGGCGTGTTTGGCTCCTCGAAACGCATGAATGTTGCCAATTTGCATAGAATGACGTGTTTTTCTTCTCATAATTCGAGCTGGAATGCCTACAGCGAGCGTAAAACTCACGTGTCCGATTTTGGTATAAAGCGATTAATTTGCGTTCGGTTTGGGCGTGTTTGGGTTCTCGAAACGCATGAATGTTGCGTATTTGCATAGAACGAAGTGTTTTTCCTCTCATAATACGAGAGGGAACGTCTACAGCGAGCGTAAAACTCAAATGTACGTATTCGGTACAAAGCGCATTTGCTTTTCATTGGGGCGTCTTTGGCTGCTCGAAACGCATGAATGTTGCGTATTTGCATAGAATGACGTGTTTTTCTTCTCATACCTCAAGTTGGAACGCCTGCAGCGAGCGTAAAACTCATACGTCTGATTTTGGTGTAAAGCGACTTTGCCTTCGATTGTGGCGTGTTTAGCTGCTCGTATCGCATGAATGATGCTTATTTGCATAGAATGAAGTTTTTTTCCTCTCATAAAACGATAGGGAACGTCTATAGCTAGCGTTAAACTCAAATGTACGTTTTCGGTATAAAGCGCATTTGCTTTTGATTGGGGTGTCTTTGACTGCTCGATATGCATGAGTGTTACGTATTTGCATAGAATGAGGTATTTTTCTTCTCATAATTCGAGTTGGAACGCCTACAGCGAGCGTAAAACTCGTACGTCCGATTTTGGTATAAAGCGACTTTCCGTTCAGTTTGGGCGTGTTTTGCTCCTCGAAACGCATGAATGTTGCGAATTTGCATAGAATGACGTGTTTTCCTTCTCATAATTCGAGGTGGAACGCCTACAGCGAGCGTAAAACTCACGTGTCCGATTTTGGTAAAAAGCGATTAATTTGCATTCGGTTTGGGCGTGTTTGGGTCCTCGAAACGCATGAATGATGCGTATTTGCATAGAATGAAGTGTTTTTCCTCTCATAATACGAGAGGGAACGTCTACAGCGAGCGTAAAACTCAAATGTACGTTTTCGGTACAAAGCGCATTTGCTTTTCATTGTGGCGTCTTTGGCTGCTCGAAACGCATGAATGTTGCGAATTTGCATGGAATGACGTGTTTTTCTTCTCATACCTCGAGTTGGAACGCCTGCAGCGAGCGTAAAACTCATACGTCTGATTTTGGTATGATGCGAATACTTTGCGTTCGGTTTGGGCGTGTTTGGCTCCTCGAAACGCATGAATGAGGCTTATTTGCATGGAATGAAGTGTTTTTCCTCTCATAATACGATCGGGAACGCCTACAGCTAGCGTAAAACTCAAATGTACGTTTTCAGTATAAAGCGCATTTGCTTTTGATTGGGGCGTCTTTGACTGCTCGAAATGCATGATTGTTGCGTATTTGCATAGAATGAAGTGTTTTTCCTCTCATAATACGATAGGGAACGTCTATAGCTAGCGTAAAACTCAAATGTACATTTTCGGTATAAAGCGCATTTGCTTTTGATTGGGGTGTCTTTGACTGCTCGATATGCATGAGTGTTGCGTATTTGCATGGATGAGGTTTTTTTTCTCATAGTTCGAGTTGCAACGCCTACAGAGAGCTCAAAACTCATATGGACTATTTTGGAATAAAGCGACTTTGCCTTCGATTTTGGCGTGTTTGGCTGTTCGAGACGCACGAATGTTGCGTATTTGAAAAAGGTATTCTTCTTCTCATAATTCGCGTTAGAACGCCTACAGCGAGATTAAAACTCTTATGTACTTTTTTGTTATCTTTGCGTTCTTTTGTGGCAGTTTTAGCTGCTCGTATCGCATGAAAGTTGCGTATTTGCATAGAATGGCGTGTTTTTCTTCTCATAATTCGAGTTGGATCGCCTACAACTAGCGTAAAACTCAAATGTACGTTTTCGGTATAAAGCGCATTTGCTTTTGATTGGGGCGTCTTTGGCTGCTCGAAATGCATGAATGCATTTCGAGCAGCCAAATGCATTCATGCATTTCGATGCACATGCCTACAGCTAGCGTAAAACTCAAATGTACGTTTTCAGTATATAAAGCGCATTTGCTTTTGATTGGGGTGTCTTTGACTGCTCGAAATGAATGATTGTTGCGTATTTGCATAGAATGAAGTGTTTTTCCTCTCATAATACGAGAGGGACCGCCTACATCTAGCGTAAATCGCATATGTACTATTTTGTTATAAAGCGACTTTGCGTTCGATTTGGGCGTGTTTGGCTGTTCGAAACGCATGAATGTTTCGCATTTGCATATAATGAAGTGTTTTTCCTCTCATAATACGAGAGAGAACGCCTACAGCGAGCGTAAAACTCAAATGTACGTTTTCGGTATAAAACGCATTTGCTTTTGATTGGGGCGTCTTCGGCTGCTCGAAACGCATGAATGTAGCGTATTTGCATAGAATGAAGTATTTTTCCTCTCATAATTCGAGAGGGAACGTCTACAGCGAGCGGAAAACTCAAATGTACGTATTCGGTATAAAACGCATTTGCTTTTGATTGGGGCGTCTTTGGCTGCTCGAAACGCACGAATGTTCCGTATTTGCATAGAATGACGTGTTTTTCTTCTCATAGTTCGAGTTGGAACGCCTACAGAGAGGTCAAACCTCATATGTACTATTTTGGTATAAAGCGACTTTGCCTTCGATTGTGGCGTGTTTGTCTGTTCGAAACGAGCGAATGTTGTGTATTTGCATAGAAAGAGGTCTTTTTCTTCTCATAATTCGAGTTGGAACGCCTACAGCGAGAGTAAAACTCTTATGTACTATTTTGTTATAAAGCGACTTTGCGTTCGATTGTGGCGGTTTTAGCTGCTCGTATCGCGTGAATGTTGCGTATTTGCATAGAATGAAGTGTATTTCGTCTCATAATACGAGAGGGAACGCCTAGTGCGAGCGTAAAACTCAAATGTACGTTTTCGGTATAAAGCGCATTTGCTTTTCATTGGGGCGTCTTTGGCTGCTCGAAACGCATGAATGTTGCGTATTTGCATAGAATGAAGTGTTTTTCTTCTCATAACTCGAGTTGGAACGCCTGCAGCGAGCGTAAAACTCTTATGTACTATTTTGTTGTAAAGCGACTTTGCGTTCGATTGTGGCGCGTTTAGCTGCTCGTATCGCATGAATGATGCTTATTTGCATAGAATCAAGTTTTTTTCCTCTCATAGTAGGATAGGGAACACCTATAGCTAGCGTAAAACTCAAATGTACGTTTTCGGTCAAAAGCGCATTTGCTTTTGATTGGGGCGTCTTGTGCTACTCGAAACGCATGAACGTTGCGTATTTGCATAGATTGACGTGTTTTTCTTCTCATAGTTCGAGTTGGAACGCCTACAGAGAGCTCAAAACTCATATGTACTACTTTAGTATAAAGCGACTTTGCCTTCGATTGTGGCGTGTTTGGCTGTTCGAAACGCACGAATGTTGCGTATTTGCATAGAGTTCGAGTAATTCGAGTAATTCGAGTTGGAACGCCTACAGCGAGAGTAAAACTCTTATGTACTATTTTGTTATTGAGCGAAATTGCGTCCGATTGTGGCGGTTTTAGCTGCTCGTATCGCATGAATGTTGCGTATTTGCATAGAATGAAGTGTTTTTCGTCTCATAATACGACAGGGAACGCCTATTGCGAGCGTAAAACTCAAATGTACGTTTTCGGTATAAAACGCATTTGCTTTTGATTGAAGCGTCTTCGGCTGTTCGAAACGCATGAATGTTGCGTATTTGCATAGAGTGACGTGTATTTCTTCTCGTAATTCGAGTTGGAACGCCTACAGCTAGCGTAAAACTCAAATGTACGTTTTCGGTGTAAAGCGCATTCGCTTTCGATTCGGGCGTCTTTGACTACTCGAAATGCATGATTTTTGCGTATTTGCATAGAAAGAAGTGTTTTTCCTCTCATAATACGAGAGGGAACGCCGAGTGCGAGCGTAAAACTCAAATGTACGTTTTCGGTATAAAACGCATTTGCTTTTCATTGGGGCGTCTTTGGCTGCTCGAAACGCATGAATGTTGCGTATTTGCGTAGAATGACGTGTTTTCCTTCTTATAACTCGAGTTGGAACGCCTGCAGCGAGCATAAAACTCATACGTCTGATGTTGGTATAATGCGAATACTTTGCGTTCGGTTTGAGCGTGTTTGGCTCCTCGAAACGCATGAATGATGCGAATTTGCATAGAAAGATGTGTTTTCCTCTCATAATTCGAGCGGGAATGCTTACAGTGAGCGTAAAACTCAAATGTACGTTTCCGGTATAAAACGCATTTGCTTTTGATTGAGGTGTCTTTGACTGCTCGAAATGCATGAGTGTTGCGTATTTGCATAGAATGACGTGTTTTCCTTCTCATAACTCGAGTTGGAACGCCCGCAGCGAGCATAAAACTCATACGTCTGATTTTGGTATAATGCGAATACTTTGCATTCGGTTTGGGCGTGTTTGGCTCCTCGAAACGCATGAATGATGCGAATTTGCCTAGAATGACGTGTTTTCTTCTCATAATTCGAGTTGGAACGCCTACAGCCAGCGTAAAACTAATATATACGTATTCGGTATAAAACGCATTTGCTTTAGATTGGGGCGTCTTTGGCTGCTCGAAACGCATGAATGTTGCGTATTTGCATTGAATGACGTGTTTTCCTTCTCATAACTCGAGTTGGAATGCCTGCAGCGAGCGTAAAAATCATACGTCTGATTTTGGTATAATGCGAATACTTTGCGTTCGGTTTGGGCGTGATAGGTTCCTCGAAACGCATGAATGATGCGAATTTGCATAGAATGACGTGTTTTTCTTCTCATAATTCGAGTTGAAACGCCTACAGCAAGCGTAAAACTCAAATGTACGTTTTTGGTATAAAGCGACTTTGCGTTCGGTTTGGGCGTGTTTGGCTCCTCGAAACGCATGAATGTTGCGTATTTGCATAGCATGACGTGTTTTTCTTCTCGTAATTCGAGTTGGAACGCCTACAGCGAGCGTAAAACTCATATGTACTATTTTGGTATAAACCGACTTTGCGTTCGATTGTGGCGTGTTTAGCTGCTCGAAACGTATGAATGTTGCGTATTTGCATAGAATAAAGCGTTTTTCTTCTCATAATACGAGAGGGAACGCCAACAGCTAGCGTAAAACTCAAATGTACGTTTTCGGTATAAAGCGCATTTGCGTTTGATTGAGGCGTCTTTAGCTGACCGAAACGCATGAATGTTGCGAATTTTCATAGAATGACGTGTTTTTCTTCTCATAATTCGAGTTGGAACGCCTACAACGAGCGTAAAACTCTTATGTACTATTTTGTTGCAAAGCGAGTTTGCGTTCGATTGTGGCGCGTTTAGCTGCTCGTATCGCATGAATGATGCTTATTTCCATAGAATGAAGTTTTTTTTTCTCATAATACGTTAGAAAACGCCTATAGCTAGCGTAAAACTCAGACGTACGTCTTCGGTATACAGCGCATTTGCTTTTGGTTGGGGCGTCTTTGGCTGCTCGAAACGCATGAATGTTGCGTATTTGCATAGAATGAGGTGTTTTTCTTCTCATAATTCGAGTTGGAACGCCTACAGCGAGCGTAAGACTCTTATGTACTATTTTGTTGTAAATCGACTTTGCGTTCGATTGTAGCGTGTTTAGCTGCTCGTATCGCATGAATGATGCTTATTTGCATAGAATGAAGTTTTTTTCCTCTCATAATATGATAGGGAAAGCCTATAGCTAGCGTGAAACTCAAATGTACGTTTTCGTTATAAAGCGCATTTGCTATTGATTGGGGCGTCTTTGACTGCTCGAAATGCATGAATGTTGCGTATTTGCATAGAATGAGCTGTCTTTCTTCTCATAATTCCAGTTGGAACGCCTACAGCGAGCGTAAATCTTTTATGTTACTATTTTGTTATAAAGCTACTTTGCGTTCGATTGTGGCGTGTTTAGCTGCTCGAAACGCATGAATGTTGTGTATTTGCATAGAATGACGTGCTTTTCGTCTCACAATTCGAGTTGGAACGCCTACAGCTAGGGTAAAACTCAAATGTACGTTTTCGGTATAAAGCGCATTTGCTTTTGATTGGGGCGTCTTTGAATGCTCGAAATGCTTGAATGTTGCGAATTTGCATAGAATGACGTGTTATTCTTCTCATAATTCGAGTTCGAACGCCTACAGCTAGCATAAAACTCAAATGTACGTTTTCGGTATAAAGCGCATTTGCTTTTGGTTGGGGTGTCTTTGACTGCTCGAAATGCATGAGTGTTGCGTATTTGCATAGAATGAGGTGTTTTTCTTCTCATAATTCGAGTTGGAACGCCTACAACGAGCGTAAATCTCTTATGTACTATTTTGTTGTAAAGCGACTTTGCGTTCGATTGTGGCGTGTTTAGCTGCTCGTATCGCATGAATGTTGCGTATTTGCATGGAATGAAGTGTTTTTCCTATCATAATACGCGAGGGAACCTCTACAGCCAGCGTAAAACTCAATTGTACGTTTTCGCTACAAAGCCCATTTGCTTTTGATTGGGGCGTCTTTGACTGCTCAAAATGCATGAATGTTGCGTATTTGCATAGAATGAGGTGTTTTTCGTCTCATAATTCGAGTTGGAACGCCGACAGCGAGCGTAAAACTCTTATGTACTATTTTGTTATAATGCGACTTTGAGTTCGATTGTGGCGTGTTTAGCTGCTCGAAACGTATGAATGTTGCGTATTTGCATAGAATAACGTGTTTTTCTTCTCATAATACGAGAGGGAACGCCTGCAGCGAGCATAAAACTCAAATGTACGTTTTCGGTTTAGAACGCATTTGTTTTTGATTGGGGCGTCTTTGGCTGCTCGAAACGCATATATGTTGAGTATTTGCATAGAATGAGGTGTTTTTCGTCTCATAATTCGAGTTGGAACGCCTACAGCGAGCGTAAAACTCTTATGTACTATTTTGTTATAAAGCAACTTTGCTTTCGATTGTGGCGCGTTTAGCTGCTCGAATCGCACGAATGTTGCGTATTTGCATAGAATGATGTGTTTTTCATCTCATAATACGAGATGGAACACCTACAGCGAGCGTAAAACTCATATGTACTATTTTGGTATAAAGCGACTTTGCGTTCGATTGTGGCGTGTTTAGCTGCTCGAAACGCATGAATGTTGCGTATTTGCATGGAATTAAGTGTTTTTCCTCTCATAATACGAGAGGGAACGCCTACAGCGAGCGTAAAACTCAAATGTACGATGTCGGTATAAAAGGCATTTGCTTTTGATTCGGGCGTCTTTGGCTGCTCGAAACGCATGAATGTTGCGTATTTGCATAGAATGACATGTTTTTTTCTCATAATTCGAGTTGGCACGCCTACAGCTGGCGTAAAACTCAAATGTACGTTTTCGATATAAAGCGCATTTGCTTTTGATTATGGCGTCTTTGACTGCTCAAAATGCATGAATGTTGCGTATTTGCATAGAATGAGGTGTTTTTCGTCTCATAATTTGAGTTGGAACACCTACAGCGAACGTAAAACTCTTATGTACTATTTTGTTATAAAGCGACTTTGCGTTCGATTGTGGCGTGTTTAGCTACTCGAAACGCATGAATGTTACGTATTTGCATAGAATGACGTGTTTTTCTCTCATAATACGAGAGGGAACGCCTACAGCTAGCGTAAAACTCAAATGTACGTTTTCGGTATAAAGCGCATTTGCGTTTGATTGGGGCGTCTTTGGCTGACCGAAACGCGTGAATGTTGCGAATTTGCATAGAATGACGTGTTTTTCTTCTCATAATTCGAGTTGGAACGCCTACAGCGAGCGTAAAACTCAAATGTACTATTTTGGTATAAAACGACTTTGCCTTCGGTTTGGGCGTGTTTGGCTACTCGAAACGCATGAATGTTGCGTATTTGCATAGAATGAGGTGTTTTTCTTCTCATAATTCGAGTTGGAACGCCTACACCGAGCGTAAAACTCTTATGTACTATTTTGTTGTAAAGCGACTTTGCGTTCGATTGTGGCGTGTTTAGCTGCTCGTATCGCATGAATGTTGCGTATTTGCATGGAATGAAGTGTTTTTCCTATCATAATACGAGAGGGAACTTCTACAGCCAGCGTAAAACTCAATTGTACGTTTTCGCTACAAAGCCGATTTGCTTTTGATTGGGGCGTCTTTGACTGCTCAAAATGCATGAATGTTGCGTATTTGCATAGAATGAGGTGTTTTTCGTCTCATAATTCGAGTTGGAACGCTGACAGCGAGCGTAAAACTCTTATGTACTATTTTGTGATAATGCGACTTTGCGTTCGATTGTGGCGTGTTTGGCTGCTCGAAACGCATAAATGTTGCGTATTTGCATAGAACGAAGTGTTTTTCCTCTCATAATACGAGAGGGAACGCCTACAGCGAGCGTAAAACTCAAATGTACGTTGTCGGTATAAAACGCATTTGCTTTTGATTATGGCGTCTTTGACTGCTCAAAATGCATGAATGTTGCGTATTTGCATAGAATGAGGTGTTTTTCGTCTCATAATTCGAGTTGGAACGCCGACAGCAAGCGTAAAACTCTTATGTACTATTTTATTATAATGCGACTTCGAGTTCGATTGTGGCGTGTTTAGCTGCTCGAAACGTATGAATGTTGCGTATTTGCATTGAAAAACGTGTTTTTCTTCTCATAATACGAGAGGGAACGCCTGCAGCGAGCATAAAACTCAAATGTACGTTTTCGGTTTAGAACGCATTTGTTTTTGATTGGGGCGTCTTTGGCTGCTCGAAACGCATATATGTTGAGTATTTGCATAGAATGAGGTGTTTTTCGTCTCATAATTCGAGTTGGAACGCCTACAGCGAGCGTAAAACTCTTATGTACTATTTTGTTATAAAGCAACTTTGAGTTCGATTGTGGCGTGTTTAGCTGCTCGAAACGTATGAATGTTGCGTATTTGCATAGAATAAAGTGTTTTTCTTCTCATAATACGAGAGGGAACGCCTGCAGCAAGCGTAAAACTCAAATGTACGTTTTCGGATTAGAACGCATTTGTTTTTGATTGGGGGGTCTTTGGCTGCTCGAAACGCATATATGTTGAGTATTTGCATAGAATGAGGTGTTTTTCGTCTCATAATTCGAGTTGGAACGCCTACAGCGAGCGTAAAACTCAAATGTACTATTTTGGTATAAAACGACTTTGCCTTCGGTTTGGGCGTGTTTGGCTACTCGAAACGCATGAATGTTGCGTATTTGCATAGAATGAGGTGTTTTTCTTCTCATAATTCGAGTTGGAACGCCTACACCGAGCGTAAAACTCTTATGTACTATTTTGTTGTAAAGCGACTTTGCGTTCGATTGTGGCGTGTTTAGCTGCTCGTATCGCATGAATGTTGCGTATTTGCATGGAATGAAGTGTTTTTCCTATCATAATACGAGAGGGAACTTCTACAGCCAGCGTAAAACTCAATTGTACGTTTTCGCTACAAAGCCGATTTGCTTTTGATTGGGGCGTCTTTGACTGCTCAAAATGCATGAATGTTGCGTATTTGCATAGAATGAGGTGTTTTTCGTCTCATAATTCGAGTTGGAACGCTGACAGCGAGCGTAAAACTCTTATGTACTATTTTGTGATAATGCGACTTTGCGTTCGATTGTGGCGTGTTTGGCTGCTCGAAACGCATAAATGTTGCGTATTTGCATAGAACGAAGTGTTTTTCCTCTCATAATACGAGAGGGAACGCCTACAGCGAGCGTAAAACTCAAATGTACGTTGTCGGTATAAAACGCATTTGCTTTTGATTATGGCGTCTTTGACTGCTCAAAATGCATGAATGTTGCGTATTTGCATAGAATGAGGTGTTTTTCGTCTCATAATTCGAGTTGGAACGCCGACAGCAAGCGTAAAACTCTTATGTACTATTTTATTATAATGCGACTTCGAGTTCGATTGTGGCGTGTTTAGCTGCTCGAAACGTATGAATGTTGCGTATTTGCATTGAAAAACGTGTTTTTCTTCTCATAATACGAGAGGGAACGCCTGCAGCGAGCATAAAACTCAAATGTACGTTTTCGGTTTAGAACGCATTTGTTTTTGATTGGGGCGTCTTTGGCTGCTCGAAACGCATATATGTTGAGTATTTGCATAGAATGAGGTGTTTTTCGTCTCATAATTCGAGTTGGAACGCCTACAGCGAGCGTAAAACTCTTATGTACTATTTTGTTATAAAGCAACTTTGCTTTCGATTGTGGCGCGTTTAGCTGCTCGAATCGCACGAATGTTGCGTATTTGCATAGAATGATGTGTTTTTCATCTCATAATACGAGATGGAACACCTACAGCGAGCGTAAAACTCATATGTACTATTTTGGTATAAAGCGACTTTGAGTTCGATTGTGGCGTGTTTAGCTGCTCGAAACGTATGAATGTTGCGTATTTGCATAGAATAAAGTGTTTTTCTTCTCATAATACGAGAGGGAACGCCTGCAGCGAGCGTAAAACTCAAATGTACGTTTTCGGATTAGAACGCATTTGTTTTTGATTGGGGGGTCTTTGGCTGCTCGAAACGCATATATGTTGAGTATTTGCATAGAATGAGGTGTTTTTCGTCTCATAATTCGAGTTGGAACGCCTACAGCGAGCGTAAAACTCTTATGTACTATTTTGTTATAAAGCGACTTTGCTTTCGATTGTGGCGCGTTTAGCTGCTCGAATCGCACGAATGTTGCGTATTTGCATAGAATGATGTGTTTTTCATCTCATAATACGAGATGGAACACCTACAGCGAGCGTAAAACTCATATGTACTATTTTGGTATAAAGCGACTTTGCGTTCGATTGTAGCGCGTTTAGCTGCTCGTATCGCATGAATGATGCTTATTTCCATAGAATGAAGTTTTTTTTTTTCTCATAATACGTTAGGGAACGCCTATAGCTAGCGTAAAACTCAAACGTACGTCTTCGGTATACAGCGCATTTGCTTTTGATTGAGGTGTCTTTGACTGCTCGAACTGCATGAGAGTTGCGTATTTGCATAGAATGAAGTATTTTTTTCTCATACTTTGAGTTGGAATGCCTACAGCGAGCGTGAAACGCATATGCACTATTTTGTTATAAAGCGACTTTGCGTTCGGTTAAGGACCTGTTTGGCTCCTCGAAACGCATGAATGTTGCGTATTTGCATAGAATGAAGTGTTTTTCCTCTCATAATACGAGCGGGAACGCCTACAGCAGGCGTAAAACTCAAATGTACGTTTTCGGTATAAAGCGCATTTGCTTTTGGTTGGGGCGTCTTTGGCTGCTCGAAACGCATGAATGTTGCGTATTTGCATAGAATGAGGTGTTTTTCTTCTCATAATTCGAGTTGGAACGCCTACAGCGAGCGTAAAACTCTTATGTACTATTTTGTTGTAAAGCGACTTCGCGTTCGATTGTGGCGTGTTTAGCTGCTCGTATCGCATGAATGATGCTTATTTGCATAGAATGAAGTTTTTTTCCTCTCATAATATGATAGGGAAAGCCTATAGCTAGCGTGAAACTCAAATGTACGTTTTCGTTATAAAGCGCATTTGCTATTGATTGGGGCGTCTTTGACTGCTCGAAATGCATGAATGTTGCGTATTTGCATAGAATGAGCTGTCTTTCTTCTCATAATTCCAGTTGGAACGCCTACAGCGAGCGTAAATCTTTTATGTACTATTTTGTTATAAAGCTACTTTGCGTTCGATTGTGGCGTGTTTAGCTGCTCGAAACGCATGAATGTTGTGTATTTGCATAGAATGACGTGCTTTTCGTCTCAAAATTCGAGTTGGAACGCCTACAGCTAGGGTAAAACTCAAATGTACGTTTTCGGTATAAAGCGCATTTGCTTTTGATTGGGGCGTCTTTGAATGCTCGAAATGCTTGAATGTTGCGAATTTGCATAGAATGACGTGTTATTCTTCTCATAATCCGAGTTCGAACGCCTACAGCTAGCATAAAACTCAAATGTACGTTTTCGGTATAAAGCGCATTTGCTTTTGGTTGGGGTGTCTTTGACTGCTCGAAATGCATGAGTGTTGCGTATTTGCATAGAATGAGGTGTTTTTCTTCTCATAATTCGAGTTGGAACGCCTACAACGAGCGTAAATCTCTTGTGTACTATTTTGTTGTAAAGCGACTTTGCGTTCGATTGTGGCGTGTTTGGCTGCTCGAAACGCATGAATGTTGTGTATTTGCATAGAATGAAGTGCTTTTCCTCTCATAATACGAGAGGGAACGTCTACAGCGAGCGTAAAACTCAATTGTACGTTTTCGGTACAAAGCGCATTTGCTTTTGATTGGGGCGTCTTTGGCTGCTTGAAACGCATGAATGTTGCGTATTTGCATAGAATGACGTGTTTTCTTCTCATAATTGGAGTTGGAACGCCTGCAGGGAGCTCAAGACTCATATGTACTATTTTGGTATAAAGCGAGTGTGCCTTCGATTGTGGCGTGTTTGGATGTTGGAAACGAGCGAATGTTGCGTATTTGCATAGAAGAAAGAGGTGTTTTTTTTCTCATAATTCGAGTTGGAACGCCTACAGCGAGGGTAAAACTCTTATGGACTATTTTGTTACAAAGCGACTTTGCGTTCGACTTGGGCGTGTTTGGCTGTTCGAAACGAGCAAATGTTGCGAATTTGCATAGAATGACGTGTTTTTCTTCTCATAATTCGAGTTGGAACGCCTACAGCGAGCGTAAAACTCATACGTCCGATTTTGGTATAAAACGACTTTGCGTTCGGTTAAGGGCGTGACTGGCTCCTCGAAACGCATGAATGTTTCGCATTTGCATATAATGAAGTGTTTTTCCTCTCATAATACGAGAGGGAACGTCTACAGCGAGCGGAAAACTCAAATGTACATATTCGGTATAAAACGCATTTGCTTTTGATTGGGGCGTCTTTGGCTGCTCGAAACGCATGAATGTTGCGTATTTGCATAGAATGACGTGTTTTTCTTCTCATAACTCGAGTTGGAACGCCTACAGCGAGCGTCAAACTCATATGTACTATTTTGGTATAAAGCGACTTTGCCTTCGCTTTGGGCGTGTTTGGCTATTCGAAACGCATGAATGTTGCGTATTTGCATAGAATGTCGTGTTTTTCTTCTCATAATTCGAGTTGGAACGCCTACAGCGAGGGTAAAACTCTTATGGACTATTTTGTTGTAAAGCGACTTTGCGTTCGATTGTGGCGCGTTTAGCTGCTCGTATCGCATGAATGATGCTTATTTCCATAGAATGAAGTTTTTTTCCTTTTATAATACGATAGGGAAAGCCTATAGCTAGCGTAAAATTCAAATGTACGTTTTCGGTATAAAGCGCAGTTGCTTTCGATTAGGGCGTCTTTGGCTGCTCGAAATGCATGAATGTTACGTATTTGCATAGAATGAGGTGTTTTTCTTCTCATAATTCGAGTTGGAACGCCTACAGCGAGGGTAAAACTCTTATGGACTATTTTGTTGTAAAGCGACTTTGCGTTCGATTGTGGCGGTTTTAGCTGCTCGTATCGCGTGAATGTTGCGTATTTGCATAGAATGAAGTGTTTTTCGTCTCATAATACGAGAAGGAACGCCTACAGCGAGCGTAAAACGCAAATGTACGTTTTCGGTATAAAACGCATTTGCTTTTGTTTGGGTCATCTTCGGCTGCTCGAAACGCATGAATATAGCGTATTTGCATAGAATGAAGTGTTATTCCTCTCATAATACGAGAGGGAACGCCTACAGCGAGCGTAAAACTCAAATGTACGTTTTCGATATGAAGCGCATTTGCTTTTGATTGGGGCGTCTTTGGCAGCTTGAAACGCATGAATGTTGCGTATTTGCATAGAATGACGTGTTTTCTTTTCATAATTGGAGTTGGAACGCCTACAGCTAGCGTAAAACTCAAATGTACGTTTTCGGTATAAAGCGCATTTGCTTTTGATTATGGCGTCTTTCACTGCTCAAAATGCATGAATGTTGCGTATTTGCATAGAATGAGGTGTTTTTCGTCTCATAATTTGAGTTGGAAGACCTACAGCGAACGTGAAACTCTTATGTACTATTTTGTTATAAAGCGACTTTGCGTTCGATTGTGGCGTGTTTAGCTACTCGAAACGCATGAATGTTACGTATTTGCATAGAATGAAGTGTTTTTCTCTCATAATACGAGAGGGAACACCTACAGCGAGCGTAAAACTCAAATGTACGTTTTCGGTACAAAGCGCATTTGCTTTTGATTGGGTCATCTTTGGCTGCTCGAAACGCATGAATGATGCAAATTTGCATAGAATGACGTGTTTTTCTTTTCATAATTCGAGTTTGAACGCCTACAGCGAGCGTAAGACTCATACGTCCGATTTTGGTATAAAGCGACTTTGCGTGTGGTTAAGGGCCTGTTTGGCTCCTCGGAACGCATGAATGTTGCGTATTTGCATAGAATGAAGTGTTTTTCCTCTCATAGTACGAGAGGGAACGTCCACAGCGAGCGGAAAAATCAAATGTACGTTTTCGGTACAAAGCGCATTTGCATTTGATTTGGGCGTCTTTGGCTGCTCGAAACGCATGAATGTTGTGTATTCTCATTGAACGACGTGTTTTTCTTCTCGTAATTCGAGTTGGAACACCTACAGCGAGCGTAAAACTCATACGTCCGATTTTGGTATAATGCGACAACTTTGCGTTCGGTTTGGGCGTGTTTGGCTCCTCGAAACGCATAAATGATGCTTATTTGCATAGATTGAAGTGTTTCTCCTCTCATAATACGATAGAGAACGCCTACCGCTAGCGTAAAACTCAAATGTACGTTTTCAGTATAAAGCGGATTTGCTTTTGATTGGGGCGTCTTTGACTGCTCGAAATGCATGATTGTTGCGTATTTGCATAGAATGAAGTGTTTTTCCTTGTATTTGCATAGAATGAAGTGTTTTTCCTCTCATAATACGAGAGGGAACGTCCACAGCGAGCGTAAAAATCAAATGAACGTTTTCGGTACAAAGCGCATTTGCATTTGATTACAGCGTCTTTGGCTGCTCGAAACGCATGAATGTTGCGTATTCTCATAGAATGACGTGTTTTTCTCCTCGTAATTCGAGTTGGAACACCTACAGCGAGCGTAAAACTCATACGTCCGATTTTGGTATAATGCGACTACTTTGCGTTCGGTTTGGGCGTGTTTGGCTCCTCGAAACGCATAAATGATGCTTATTTGCATAGATTGACGTGTTTTTCCACTCATAATACGATAGGGAACGCCTACAGCTAGCGTAAAACTCAAATGTACGTTTTCAGTATAAAGCGCATTTGCTTTTGATTGGGGCGTCTTTGACTGCTCGAAATGCATGATTGTTGCGTATTTGCATAGAATGAAGTGTTTTTCCTCTCATAATACAAGAGGAAACGCCTACAGCTAGCGTAAAACTCAAATGTACGTTTTCGGTATAAAGCGCATTTGCTTTTCATTGCGGGTCCTTTGGCTTCTCGAAACGCTTGAATGTTGCGTATTTGCATGGAATGAAGTGTTTTTCCTCTCATAATACGAGAGGGAACGCCTGCAGCGAGCGAAAAACTCAAATGTACTTTTTCGGTATAAAACGCATTTGTTTTTGATTGGGGCGTCTTTGGCTGCTCGAAACGCATATATTTTGCGTATTTGCAGAGAATGACGTGTTTTTCTTCTCATAATTCGAGTTCGAACGCCTACAGCAAGCGTAAAACTCGTACGTTTTTGGTATGAAGCGACTTTGCTATCGATTGTGGCGTGTTTAGCTGCTCGAAACGCATGAATGTTGCGTATTTGCATAGAATGAAGTGTTTTTTCCCTCATAATACGAGAGGGAACGCCTACAGCGAGCGTAAAACTCATATGTACGTTTTCGGTATAAAACGCATTTGCTTTTGATTGGGGCGTCTTTGACTGCTCGAAATGCATGAATGATGCGTATTTGCATAGAATGAGGTGTTTTTCGTCTCATAATTCGAGTTGGAACGCTTACAGCGAGCGTAAAACTCATATGTACTATTTTGGTATAAAGCGACTTTGCGTTCGATTGTGGCGTGTTTAGCTGCTCGAAACGCATGAATGTTGAGTATTTGCATAGACTCAAGCGTTTTTCCTCTCATAATACGAGAGGGAACGCCTACAGCGAGCGTAAAACTCAAATGTACGTTTTCGGTATAAAACGCATTTGCTTTTGATTGGGGCGTCTTTGGCTGCTTGAAACGCATGAATGCTGCGTATTTGCATAGAATGACGTGTTTTTCTTCTCATAATACGAGAAGGAACGCCTATCACGAGCGTAAAACTCAAATGTACGTTTTCGGTATAAAACGCATTTGCTTTTGATTGGGGCGTCTTTGGCTGCTCGAAACGCATGAATGTTGCGTATTTGCATAGAATGACGTGTTTTTCTTTTTATCATTCGAGTTGGAACGCCTACAGCTAGGGTAAAAGTCAAATGTACGTTTTCGGTATAAAGCCCATTTGCCTTTGATTGGGACGTCTTTGAATCCTCGAAATGCATGAATGTTGCGTATTTGCATAGAATGAGGTGTTTTTCTTCTCATAATTCGAGCTGAAATGCCTACAGCGGGCGTAAACTCACACGTCCGATTTTGGTATGAAGCGACTTTGCGTTCGGTTTGGGCGTGTTTGGCTTCTCGAAACGCATGAATGTTGCGTATTTGCAGAGAATAAAGTGTTTTTCCTCTCTTAATTCGAGAGGGAACGCCTACAGCGAGCGTAAAAGTCAAACGTACGTTTTCGGTATAAAACGCATTTGCTTTTGATTGGGGCGTCTTTGGCTGCTCGAAACGCATGAATGTTGTGTATTTGCATAGAATAAATTGTTTTTCCTCTCATAACACGAGAGGGAACGCCTACCGCGAGCGTAAAATTCAAATGTACGTTTTCGGTATAAAACGCATTTGCTTTTGATTGGGGCGTCTTTGGCTGCTCGAAACGCATGAATGTTGCGTATTTGCATAGAATGAAATGTTCTTTCTCTCATAATTCGAGTTGGCACGCCTACAGCTGGCGTAAAACTCAAATGTACGTTTTCGATATAAAGCGCATTTGCTTTTGATTGGGGCGTCTTAGACTGCTCAACATGCATGAATGTTGCGTATTTGCATAGAATGAGCTGCCTTTCTTCTCATAATTCCAGTTGAAACGCCTACAGCGAGCGTAAAACTCATATGTACAATGAGTGTTTTTCCTCTCATAATATGAGAGGATTTCCTAGTGTTTTTCCTCTCATAATATGAGAGGGAACGTCTACAGGGAGAGTAAAACTCAAATGTACGTTTTCGGTATAAAGCGCATTTGCTTTTGATTGGGGGTCCTTTGGCTCCTCGAAACGCATGAATGTTGCGTATTTGCATAGAATGAAGTATTTTTCCTCTCATAATACGAGAGGGAACGCCTGCAGCTAGCGAAAAACTCAAATGTACTTTTTCGGTATAAAACGCATTTGTTTTTGATTGGGGCGTCTTTGGCTGCTCGAAACGCATATATGTTGCGTATTTGCAGAGAATGACGTGTTTTTCTTCTCATAATTCGAGTTCGAACGCCTACAGCAAGCGTAAAACTCGTACGTTTTTGGTATGAAGCGACTTTGCTATCGATTGTGGCGTGTTTAGCTGCTCAAAACTCACGAATGTTGCGTATTTGCATAGAATGAAGTGTTTTTCATCTCATAATACGAGATGGAACACCTACAGCGAGCGTAAAACTCATATGTATTATTTAGGTATAAAGCGAGTTTGCGTTCGATTGTGGCCTGTTTAGCTGCTCGAAACGCATGAATGTTGCGTATTTGCATATAATGAAGTGTTTTTCCGCTCATAATACGAGAGGGAACGCCTACAGCGAGCGTAAAACTCAAATGTACGTTTTCGGTATAAAACGCATTTGCTTTTGATTGGGGCGTCTTCGGCTGCTCGAAACGCATGAATGTAGCGTATTTGCATAGAATGAGGTGTTTTTCGTCTCATAATTCGAGTTGGAACGCCGACAGCGAGCGTAAAACTCTTATGTATTATTTTGTTATAATGCGACTTTGCGTTCGATTGTGGCGTGTTTAGCTGCTCGAAAGGCATGAATGTTACGTATTTGCATAGAATGAAGTGTGTTTCCTCTCATAATACGAGAGGGAACGCCTACAGCGAGCGTAAAACTCATACGTCCGATTTTGGTATAAAGCGACTTTGCGGTCGGTTTGGGCGTGTTTGGCCCCTCGAAACGCATGAATGTTGCGTATTTGCATAGAATATAGTGTTTTTCCTCTCTTGGTACGAGAGGGAACGCCTACAGCGAGCGTAAAACTCAAACGTACGTTTTCGGCATAAAACGCATTTGCTTTTGATTGGGGCGTCTTTGGCTGCTCGAAACGCATGAATGTTGCGTATTTGCATAGAATAAGGTGTTTTTCCTCTCATAATACGAGAGGGAATGCCTACAGCGAGCGTAAACCTCAAATGTACGTTTTCGGTATAAAACGCATTTGCTTTTGATTAGGGCGTCTTTGGCTGCTCGAAACGCATGAATGTTGCGTAATTGCATAGAATGAAGTGTTTTTCGTCTCATAATTCGAGTTGGAACACCTACAGCGAACGTAAAACTCATATGTACTATTTTGGTATAAAGCGACTTTGCCTTCGGTTTGGGCGTGTTTGGCTGTTCGAACCGCACGAGTGTTGCTTATTGGCGTAGAATTAAGTGTTTTTCCTCTCATAATACGAAAGGGAACGCCTACAGCTAGCGTAAATCTCAAATGTACGTTTTCGGTATAAAGCGCATTTGCTTTTGATTGGGGCGTCTTTGACTGCTCGAAATGCATTAATTTTTCGTATTTGCACAGAATGAGGTGTTTTTCGTCTCTTAATTCGAGTTGGAACGCCTACAGGGAGCGTAAAACTCTTATGTACTATTTTGTTATGAAGCGACTTTGCTTTCGATTGTGACGTGTTTAGCTGCTCGAAACGCACGAATGTTGCGTATTTGCATAGCATGAAATGTGTTTCCGCTCATAATACGAGAGGGAACGCCTACAGCGAGCGGAAAACTCAAATGTACGTTTTCGGTATAAAGCGCATTTGCTTTTGATTGGGGCGTCTTTGGCTGCTCGAAACGCATGAATGTTGCGTACTCGCATAGAATGAGGTGTTTTTCGTCTCATAAATCGAGTTGGAACACCTACAGCGAACGTAAAACTCATATGTACTATTTTGGTATAAAGCGACTTTGCCTTCGGTTTGGGCGTGTTTTGCTGTTCGAAACGCACGAGTGTTGCGTATTGGCATAGAATTAAGTGTTTTTCCTCTCATAATACGAGAGGGAACGTCTACAGCGAGCGTAAAACTCAAATGTACGTTTTCGGTATAAAACGCATTTGCTTTTGTTTGGGGTGTCTTTGGCTGCTCGAAACGCATGAATGTTGCGTATTTGCATAGAATGACGTGTTTTTCTTCTCATAATTCGAGTTGGAACGCCTACAGCGAACGTAAAACTCGTACGTCCGATTTTGGTATAAAGCGACTTTGCGTTCGCTTTGGGCGTGTTTGGCTTCTCAAAACGCATGAATGTTGCGTATTTGCATGGAATGAAGTGTTTTTCCTTTCACAATACGAGAGGGAACGCCTACAGCGAGCGGAAAACTCAAATGTACGTTTTCGGTATAAAGCGCATTTGCTTTTGATTGGGGTGTCTTAGACTGCTCGAAACGCATGAATGATGCGTATTTGCATAGAATGAAGTGTTTTTCATCTCATAATAGCATAGGGAACGCCTATAGCTCGCGTGAAACTCAGACGTACGTTTTCGGTATAAAGCGCATTTGCTTTTGATTGGGGTGTCTTTGACTGCTCAAAATGCATGAGTGTTGCGTATTTGCATAGAATGACGTATTTTTCTTCTCATAATTCGAGTTGGAACGCCTACAGCCGGCGTAAAACTCAAATGTACGTTTTTGATATAAAGCGCATTTGCTTTTGATTGGGGCGTCTTTGACTGCTCAAAATGCATGAATGTTGCGTATTTGCATAGAATGAGGTGTTTTTCGTCTCATAATTCGAGTTGGAACGCCGACAGCGAGCGTAAAACTCTTATGTATTATTTTGTTATAATGCGACTTTGCGTTCGATTGTGGCGTGTTTAGCTGCTCGAAACGCATGAATGTTATGTATTTGCATAGAATGAAGTGTGTTTCCTCTCATAATACGAGAGGGAACGCCTACAGCGAGCGTAAAACTCAAATGTACGTTTTCGGTATAAAACGCTTTTGCTTTTGACTAGGGCGTCTTTGCCTGCTCGAAACGCATGAATGTTGCGTATTTGCATAGAATGACCTGTTTTTCGTCTCATAATTCGAGTTGGAACACCTACAGCAAACGTAAAACTCTTATGTACTATTTTGTTATAAAGCGACTTTGCGTTCGATTGTGGCGTATTTAGCTGCTCGAAACGCATGAACGTTGCGTATTTGCAGAGAATGACGTGTTTTTCTTCTCATAATTCGAGTTCGAACGCCTACAGCAAGCGTAAAACTCGTACGTTTTTGGTATGAAGCGACTTTGCGTTCGATTGTGGCGTGTTTAGCTGCTCGAAACGCATGAATGTTACGTATTTGCATAGAATGAAGTGTGTTTCCTCTCATAATACGAGAGGGAACGCCTACAGCGAGCGTAAAACTCAAATGTACGTTTTCGGTATAAAACGCATTTGCTTTTGACTAGGGCGTCTTTGGCTGCTCGAAACGCATGAATGTTGCGTATTTGCATAGAATGAAGTGTGTTTCCTCTCATAATACGAGAGGGAACGCCTACAGCGAGCGTAAAACTCAAATGTACGTTTTCGGTATAAAACGCTTTTGCTTTTGACTAGGGCGTCTTTGCCTGCTCGAAACGCATGAATGTTGCGTATTTGCATAGAATGACCTGTTTTTCTTCTCATAATTCGAGTTGGGACACCTACAGCAAACGTAAAACTCTTATGTACTATTTTGTTATAAAGCGACTTTGCGTTCGATTGTGGCGTATTTAGCTGCTCGAAACGCATGAACGTTTCGTAATTGCATAGAATGAAGTGTTTTTCATCTCATAATACGAGATGGAACACCTACAGCCAGCGTAAAACTCATATGTACTATTTTGGTATAAAGCGACTTTGCGTTCGATTGTGGCGTGTTTAGCTGCTCGAAACGCATGAATGTTACGTATTTGCATAGAATAAAGTGTTTTTCCTCTCATAATACGAGAAGGAACGCCTACAGCGAGCGTAAAACTCAAATGTACGTTTTCGGTATAAAACGCTTTTGCTTTTGACTAGGGCGTCTTTGCCTGCTCGAAACGCATGAATGTTGCGTATTTGCATAGAATGACGTGTTTTTCTTCTCATAATTCGAGTTGGAACACCTACAGCAAACGTAAAACTCTTATGTACTATTTTGTTATAAAGCGACTTTGCGTTCGATTGTGGCGTATTTAGCTGCTCGAAACGCATGAACGTTGCGTAATTGCATAGAATGAAGTGTTTTTCATCTCATAATACGAGATGGAACACCTACAGCCAGCGTAAAACTCATATGTACTATTTTGGTATAAAGCGACTTTGCGTTCGATTGTGGCGTGTTTAGCAGCTCGAAACGCATGAATGTTACGTATTTGCATAGAATAAAGTGTTTTTCCTCTCATAATACGAGAGGGAACGCCTACAGCTAGCGTAAAACTCAAATGTACGTTTTCGGTATAAAGCGCATTTGCTTTTGATTGGGGCGTCTTTGACTGCTCGAAATGCATTAATGTTGCGTATTCGCATAGAATGAGGTGTTTTTCGTCTCATAAATCGAGTTGGAACACCTACAGCGACCGTAAAACTCATATGTACTATTTTGGTATAAAGCGACTTTGCCTTCGGTTTGGGCGTGTTTGGCTGTTCGAAACGCACGAGTGTTGCGTATTGGCATAGAATTAAGTGTTTTTCCTCTCATAATACGAGAGGGAACGTCTACAGCGAGCGTAAAACTCAAATGTACGTTTTCGGTATAAAACGCATTTGCTTTTGATTGGGGTGTCTTTGGCTGCTCGAAACGCATGAATGTTGCGTATTTGCATAGAATGACGTGTTTTTCGTCTCTTAATTCGAGTTGGAACGCCTACAGCGAGCGTAAAACTCGTATGTCCGATTTTGGTATAAGGCGACTTTGCGTTCTCTTTGGGCGTGTTTGGCTTCTCGAAAAGCATGAATGTTGCGTATTTGCATGGGAAGAAGTGTTTTTCCTCTCACAATACGAGAGGGAACGCCTACAGCAAGCGGAAAACTCAAATGTACGTTTTCGGTATAAAGCGCATTTGCTTTTGATTGGGGCGTCTTTGGCTGCTCGAAACGCATGAATGTTGCGTATTCGCATAGAATGAGGTGTTTTTCGTCTCACAAATCGAGTTGGAACACCTACAGCGAACGTAAAACTCATATGTACTATTTTGGTATAAAGCGACTTTGCCATCGGTTTGGGCGTGTTTGGCTGTTCGAAACGCACGAGTGTTGCGTATTGGCATAGAATTAAGTGTTTTTCCTCTCATAATACGAGAGGGAACGTCTACAGCGAGCGTAAAACTCAAATGTACGTTTTCGGTATAAAACGCATTTGCTTTTGTTTGGGGTGTCTTTGGCTGCTCGAAACGCATGAATGTTGCGTATTTGCATAGAATGACGTGTTTTTCTTCTCATAATTCGAGTTGGAACGCCTACAGCGAACGTAAAACTCGTACGTCCGATTTTGGTATAAAGCGACTTTGCGTTCGCTTTGGGCGTGTTTGCCTTCTCAAAACGCATGAATGTTGCGTATTTGCATGGAATGAAGTGTTTTTCCTCTCACAATACGAGAGGGAACGCCTACAGCGAGCGGAAAACTCAAATGTACGTTTTCGGTATAAAGCGCATTTGCTTCTGATTGGGGTGTCTTAGACTGCTCGAAACGCATGAATGATGCGTATTTGCATAGAATGAAGTGTTTTTCATCTCATAATAGCATAGGGAACGCCTATAGCTCGCGTGAAACTCAGACGTACGTTTTCGGTATAAAGCGCATTTGCTTTTGATTGGGGTGTCTTTGACTGCTCAAAATGCATGAGTGTTGCGTATTTGCATATAATGAAGTGTTTTTCCGCTCATAATACGAGAGGGAACGCCTACAGCGAGCGTAAAACTCAAATGTACGTTTTCGGTATAAAACGCATTTGCTTTTGATTGGGGCGTCTTCGGCTGCTCGAAACGCATGAATGTAGCGTATTTGCATGGAATGAGGTGTTTTTCGTCTCATAATTCGAGTTGGAACGCCGACAGCGAGCGTAAAACTCTTATGTATTATTTTGTTATAATGCGACTTTGCGTTCGATTGTGGCGTGTTTAGCTGCTCGAAACGCATGAATGTTACGTATTTGCATAGAATGAAGTGTGTTTCCTCTCATAATACGAGAGGGAACGCCTACAGCGAGCGTAAAACTCAAATGTACGTTTTCGGTATAAAACGCATTTGCTTTTGACTAGGGCGTCTTTGGCAGCTCGAAACGCATGAATGTTGCGTATTTGCATAGAATGAAGTGTGTTTCCTCTCATAATACGAGAGGGAACGCCTACAGCGAGCGTAAAACTCAAATGTACGTTTTCGGTATAAAACGCTTTTGCTTTTGACTAGGGCGTCTTTGCCTGCTCGAAACGCATGAATGTTGCGTATTTGCATAGAATGACCTGTTTTTCGTCTCATAATTCGAGTTGGAACACCTACAGCAAACGTAAAACTCTTATGTACTATTTTGTTATAAAGCGACTTTGCGTTCGATTGTGGCGTATTTAGCTGCTCGAAACGCATGAACGTTGCGTATTTGCAGAGAATGACGTGTTTTTCTTCTCATAATTCGAGTTCGAACGCCTACAGCAAACGTAAAACTCGTACGTTTTTGGTATGAAGCGACTTTGCGTTCGATTGTGGCGTGTTTAGCTGCTCGAAACGCATGAATGTTACGTATTTGCATAGAATGAAGTGTGTTTCCTCTCATAATACGAGAGGGAACGCCTACAGCGAGCGTAAAACTCAAATGTACGTTTTCGGTATAAAACGCATTTGCTTTTGACTAGGGCGTCTTTGGCTGCTCGAAACGCATGAATGTTGCGTATTTGCATAGAATGAAGTGTGTTTCCTCTCATAATACGAGAGGGAACGCCTACAGCGAGCGTAAAACTCAAATGTACGTTTTCGGTATAAAACGCTTTTGCTTTTGACTAGGGCGTCTTTGCCTGCTCGAAACGCATGAATGTTGCGTATTTGCATAGAATGACCTGTTTTTCTTCTCATAATTCGAGTTGGGACACCTACAGCAAACGTAAAACTCTTATGTACTATTTTGTTATAAAGCGACTTTGCGTTCGATTGTGGCGTATTTAGCTGCTCGAAACGCATGAACGTTTCGTAATTGCATAGAATGAAGTGTTTTTCATCTCATAATACGAGATGGAACACCTACAGCCAGCGTAAAACTCATATGTACTATTTTGGTATAAAGCGACTTTGCGTTCGATTGTGGCGTGTTTAGCTGCTCGAAACGCATGAATGTTACGTATTTGCATAGAATAAAGTGTTCTTCCTCTCATAATACGAGAAGGAACGCCTACAGCGAGCGTAAAACTCAAATGTACGTTTTCGGTATAAAACGCTTTTGCTTTTGACTAGGGCGTCTTTGCCTGCTCGAAACGCATGAATGTTGCGTATTTGCATAGAATGACGTGTTTTTCTTCTCATAATTCGAGTTGGAACACCTACAGCAAACGTAAAACTCTTATGTACTATTTTGTTATAAAGCGACTTTGCGTTCGATTGTGGCGTATTTAGCTGCTCGAAACGCATGAACGTTGCGTAATTGCATAGAATGAAGTGTTTTTCATCTCATAATACGAGATGGAACACCTACAGCCAGCGTAAAACTCATATGTACTATTTTGGTATAAAGCGACTTTGCGTTCGATTGTGGCGTGTTTAGCAGCTCGAAACGCATGAATGTTACGTATTTGCATAGAATAAAGTGTTTTTCCTCTCATAATACGAGAGGGAACGCCTACAGCTAGCGTAAAACTCAAATGTACGTTTTCGGTATAAAGCGCATTTGCTTTTGATTGGGGCGTCTTTGACTGCTCGAAATGCATTAATGTTGCGTATTCGCATAGAATGAGGTGTTTTTCGTCTCATAAATCGAGTTGGAACACCTACAGCGACCGTAAAACTCATATGTACTATTTTGGTATAAAGCGACTTTGCCTTCGGTTTGGGCGTGTTTGGCTGTTCGAAACGCACGAGTGTTGCGTATTGGCATAGAATTAAGTGTTTTTCCTCTCATAATACGAGAGGGAACGCCTACAGCGAGCGTAAAACTCAAATGTACGTTTTCGGTATAAAACGCATTTGCTTTTGATTGGGGCGTCTTCGGCTGCTCGAAACGCATGAATGTAGCGTATTTGCATAGAATGAGGTGTTTTTCGTCTCATAATTCGAGTTGGAACGCCGACAGCGAGCGTAAAACTCTTATGTATTATTTTGTTATAATGCGACTTTGCGTTCGATTGTGGCGTGTTTAGCTGCTCGAAACGCATGAATGTTACGTATTTGCATAGAATGAAGTGTGTTTCCTCTCATAATACGAGAGGGAACGCTTACAGCGAGGGTAAAACTCAAATGTACGTTTTCGGTATAAAACGCATTTGCTTTTGAGTAGGGCGTCTTTGGCTGCTCGAAACGCATGAATGTTGCGTATTTGGATAGAATGAAGTGTGTTTCCTCTCATAATACGAGAGGAAACGCCTACAGCGAGCGTAAAACTCAAATGTACGTTTTCGGTATAAAACGCATTTGCTTTTGACTAGGGCGTCTTTGGCTGCTCGAAACGCATGAATGTTGCGTATTTGCATAGAATGACGTGTTTTTCTTCTCATAATTCGAGTTGGGACACCTACAGCAAACGTAAAACTCTTATGTACTATTTTGTTATAAAGCGACTTTGCGTTCGATTGTGGCGTATTTAGCTGCTCGAAACGCATGAACGTTGCGTAATTGCATAGAATGAAGTGTTTTTCATCTCATAATACGAGATGGAACACCTACAGCCAGCGTAAAACTCATATGTACTATTTTGGTATAAAGCGACTTTGCGTTCGATTGTGGCGTGTTTAGCAGCTCGAAACGCATGAATGTTACGTATTTGCATAGAAAAAAAGTGTTTTTCCTCTCATAATACGAGAGGGAACGCCTACAGCTAGCGTAAAACTCAAATGTACGTTTTCGGTATAACGCGCATTTGCTTTTGATTGGGGCGTCTTTGACTGCTCGAAATGCATTAATGTTGCGTATTCGCATAGAATGAGGTGTTTTTCGTCTCACAAATCGAGTTGGAACACCTACAGCGAACGTAAAACTCATATGTACTATTTTGGTATAAAGCGACTTTGCCTTCGGTTTGGGCGTGTTTGGCTGTTCGAAACGCACGAGTGTTGCGTATTGGCATAGAATTAAGTGTTTTTCCTCTCATAATACGAGAGGGAACGTCTACAGCGAGCGTAAAACTCAAATGTACGTTTTCGGTATAAAACGCATTTGCTTTTGTTTGGGGTGTCTTTGGCTGCTCGAAACGTATGAATGTTGCGTATTTGCATAGAATGACGTGTTTTTCTTCTCATAATTCGAGTTGGAACGCCTACAGCGAACGTAAAACTCGTACGTCCGATTTTGGTATAAAGCGACTTTGCGTTCGCTTTGGGCGTGTTTGGCTTCTCAAAACGCATGAATGTTGCGTATTTGCATGGAATGAAGTGTTTTTCCTCTCACAATACGAGAGGGAACGCCTACAGCTAGCGTAAAACTCAAATGCACGTTTTCAGTATAAAGCGCATTTGCTTTTGATTGGGGCGTCTTTGACTGCTCGAAATGCATGATTGTTGCGTATTTGCATAGAATGAAGTGTTTTTCATCTCACAATACGAGCTAGTACGTCTACAGAGGGCGTAAAACTCGTACGTTTTTGGTATGAAGCGACTTTGCTATCGATTGTGGCGTGTTTAGCTGCTCGAAACGCATGAATGTTCCGTATTTGCATAGAATGAAGTGTTTTTTCCCTCATAATACGAGAGGGAACGCCTACAGCGAGCGTAAAACTCGTATGTACGTTTTCGGTATAAAACGCATTTGCTTTTGATTGGGGCGTCTTTGACTGCTGGAAATGCATGAATGATGCGTATTTGCATAGAATGACGTGTTTTTCTTCTCATAATTCGACTTGGAACGCCTACAGCGAGCGTAAAACTCATACGTCCGATTTTGGTATAAAACGACTTTGCGTTCGGTTAAGGGCGTGACTGGCTCCTCGAAACGCATGAATGTTTCGCATTTGCATATAATGAAGTGTTTTTCCTCTCATAATACGAGAGGGAACGTCTACAGCGAGCGGAAAACTCAAATGTACATATTCGGTATAAAACGCATTTGCTTTTGATTGGGGCGTCTTTGGCTGCTCGAAACGCATGAATGTTGCGTATTTGCATAGAATGACGTGTTTTTCTTCTCATAACTCGAGTTGGAACGCCTACAGCGAGCGTCAAACTCATATGTACTATTTTGGTATAAAGCGACTTTGCCTTCGCTTTGGGCGTGTTTGGCTATTCGAAACGCATGAATGTTGCGTATTTGCATAGAATGACGTGTTTTTCTTCTCATAATTCGAGTTGGAACGCCTACAGCGAGGGTAAAACTCTTATGGACTATTTTGTTGTAAAGCGACTTTGCGTTCGATTGTGGCGCGTTTAGCTGCTCGTATCGCATGAATGATGCTTATTTCCATAGAATGAAGTTTTTTTCCTTTTATAATACGATAGGGAAAGCCTATAGCTAGCGTAAAATTCAAATGTACGTTTTCGGTATAAAGCGCAGTTGCTTTCGATTAGGGCGTCTTTGGCTGCTCGAAATGCATGAATGTTACGTATTTGCATAGAATGAGGTGTTTTTCTTCTCATAATTCGAGTTGGAACGCCTACAGCGAGGGCAAAACTCTTATGGACTATTTTGTGGTAAAGCGACTTTGCGTTCGATTGTGGCGGTTTTAGCTGCTCGTATCGCGTGAATGTTGCGTATTTGCATAGAATGAAGTGTTTTTCGTCTCATAATACGAGAAGAAACGCCTACAGCGAGCGTAAAACGCAAATGTACGTTTTCGGTATAAAACGCATTTGCTTTTGTTTGGGGCGTCTTCGGCTGCTCGAAACGCATGAATGTAGCGTATTTGCATACAATGAAGTGTTATTCCTCTCATAATACGAGAGGGAACGCCTACAGCGAGCGTAAAACTCAAATGTACGTTTTCGATATGAAGCGCATTTGCTTTTGATTGGGGCGTCTTTGGCTGCTTGAAACGCATGAATGTTGCGTATTTGCATAGAATGACGTGTTTTCTTTTCATAATTGGAGTTGGAACGCCTACAGCTAGCGTAAAACTCAAATGTACGTTTTCGGTATAAAGCGCATTTGCTTTTGATTATGGCGTCTTTGACTGCTCAAAATGCATGAATGTTGCGTATTTGCATAGAATGAGGTGTTTTTCGTCTCATAATTTGAGTTGGAACACCTACAGCGAACGTGAAACTCTTATGTACTATTTTGTTATAAAGCGACTTTGCGTTCGATTGTGGCGTGTTTAGCTACCCGAAACGCATGAATGTTACGTATTTGCATAGAATTAAGTGTTTTTTCTCTCATAATACGAGAGGGAACGCCTACAGCGAGCGTAAAACTCAAATGTACGTTTTCGGTACAAAGCGCATTTGCTTTTGATTGGGTCATCTTTGGCTACTCGAAACGCATGAATGATGCAAATTTGCATAGAATGACGTGTTTTTCTTGACATAATTCGTGTTTGAACGCCTACAGCGAGCGTAAGACTCATACGTCCGATTTTGGTATAAAGCGACTTTGCGTGTGGTTAAGGGCCTGTTTGGCTCCTCGGAGGGCATGAATGTTGCGTATTTGCATAGAATGAAGTGTTTTTCCTCTCATAGTACGAGAGGGAACGTCCACAGCGAGCGTAAAAATCAAATGTACGTTTTCGGTACAAAGCGCATTTGCATTTGATTAGGGCGTCTTTGGCTGCTCGAAACGCATGAATGTTGTGTATTCTCATTGAACGACGTGTTTTTCTTCTCGTAATTCGAGTTGGAACACCTACAGCGAGCGTAAAACTCATACGTCCGATTTTGGTATAATGCGACAACTTTGCGTTCGGTTTGGGCGTGTTTGGCTCCTCGAAACGCATAAATGATGCTTATTTGCATAGATTGAAGTGTTTCTCCTCTCATAATACGATAGAGAACGCCTACCGCTAGCGTAAAACTCAAATGTACGTTTTGAGTATAAAGCGCATTTGCTTTTGATTGGGGCGTCTTTGACTGCTCGAAATGCATGATTGTTGCGTATTTGCATAGAATGAAGTGTTTTTCCTTGTATTTGCATAGAATGAAGTGTTTTTCCTCTCATAATACGAGAGGGAACGTCCACAGCGAGCGTAAAAATCAAATGTACGTTTTCGGTACAAAGCGCATTTGCATTTGATTACAGCGTCTTTGGCTGCTCGAAACGCATGAATGTTGCGTATTCTCATAGAATGACGTGTTTTTCTCCTCGTAATTCGAGTTGGAACACCTACAGCGAGCGTAAAACTCATACGTCCGATTTTGGTATAATGCGACTACTTTGCGTTCGGTTTGGGCGTGTTTGGCTCCTCGAAACCCATAAATGATGCTTATTTGCATAGATTGAAGTGTTTTTCCACTCATAATACGATAGGGAACGCCTACAGCTAGCATAAAACTCAAATGTACGTTTTCGGTATAAAACGCATTTGCTTTTGATTGGGGCGTCTGTGACTGCTCGAAATGCATGAATGTTGCGTATTTGCATAGAATGAGCTGCCTTTCTTCTCATAATTCCAGTTGGAACGCCTACAGCGAGCGTAAAACTCATCTGTACAATGAGTGTTTTTCCTCTCATAATATGAGAGGATTTCCTAGTGTTTTTCCTCTCATAATATGAGAGGGAACGCCTACAGGGAGAGTAAAACTCAAATGTACGTTTTCGGTATAAAGCGCATTTGCTTTTCATTGGGGGTCCTTTGGCTTCTCGAAACGCTTGAATGTTGCGTATTTGCATGGAATGAAGTGTTTTTCCTCTCATAATACGAGAGGGAACGCCTGCAGCGAGCGAAAAACTCAAATGTACTTTTTCGGTATAAAACGCATTTGTTTTTGATTGGGGCGTCTTTGGCTGCTCGAAACGCATATATTTTGCGTATTTGCAGAGAATGACGTGTTTTTCTTCTCATAATTCGAGTTCGAACGCCTACAGCAAGCGTGAAACTCGTACGTTTTTGGTATGAAGCGACTTTGCTATCGATTGTGGCGTGTTTAGCTGCTCGAAACGCATGAATGTTGCGTATTTGCATAGAATGAAGTGTTTTTTCCCTCATAATACGAGAGGGAACGCCTACAGCGAGCGTAAAACTCATATGTACGTTTTCGGTATAAAACGCATTTGCTTTTGATTGGGGCGTCTTTGACTGCTCGAAATGCATGAATGATGCGTATTTGCATAGAATGAGGTGTTTTTCGTCTCATAATTCGAGTTGGAACGCCTACAGCGAGCGTAAAACTCATATGTACTATTTTGGTATAAAGCGACTTTGCGTTCGATTGTGGCGTGTTTAGCTGCTCGAAACGCATGAATGTTGAGTATTTGCATAGACTCAAGCGTTTTTCCTCTCATAATACGAGAGGGAACGCCTACAGCGAGCGTAAAACTCAAATGTACGTTTTCGGTATAAAACGCATTTGCTTTTGATTGGGGCGTCTTTGGCTGCTTGAAACGCATGAATGCTGCGTATTTGCATAGAATGACGTGTTTTTCTTCTCATAATTCGAGTTGGAACGCCTACAGCGAGCGTAAAACTCATACGTCCGATTTTCGTATAAAGCGACTTTGCGTTCGGTTTGGGCGTGTTTGGCTTCTCGAAACGCATGAATGCTGCGTATTTGCATGGAATGAAGTCTTTTTCCTCTCATAATACGAGAGGGAACGCCTGCATCGAGCGTAAAACTCAAATGTACGTTTCCGGTATAAAACGCATTTGCTTTTGATTGGGGCGTCTTTGGCTGCTCGAAACGCATGAATGTTGCGTATTTGCATAGAATGACGTGTTTTTCTTTTTATCATTCGAGTTGGAACGCCTACAGCTAGGGTAAAATTCAAATGTACGTTTTCGGTATAAAGCCCATTTGCCTTTGATTGGGACGTCTTTGAATCCTCGAAATGCATGAATGTTGCGTATTTGCATAGAATGAGGTGTTTTTCTTCTCATAATTCGAGCTGAAATGCCTACAGCGGGCGTAAACTCACACGTCCGATTTTGGTATGAAGCGACTTTGCGTTCGGTTTGGGCGTGTTTGGCTTCTCGAAACGCATGAATGTTGCGTATTTGCAGAGAATAAAGTGTTTTTCCTCTCTTAATTCGAGAGGGAACGCCTACAGCGAGCGTAAAAGTCAAACGTACGTTTTCGGTATAAAACCCATTTGCTTTTGATTGGGGCGTCTTTGGCTGCTCGAAACGCATGAATGTTGTGTATTTGCATAGAATAAATTGTTTTTCCTCTCATAACACGAGAGGGAACGCCTACCGCGAGCGTAAAATTCAAATGTACGTTTTCGGTATAAAACGCATTTGCTTTTGATTGGGGCGTCTTTGGCTGATCGAAACGCATGAATGTTGCGTATTTGCATAGAATGAAATGTTCTTTCTCTCATAATTCGAGTTGGCACGCCTACAGCTGGCGTAAAACTCAAATGTACGTTTTCGATATAAAGCGCATTTGCTTTTGATTGGGGCGTCTTAGACTGCTCAACATGCATGAATGTTGCGTATTTGCATAGAATGAGCTGCCTTTCTTCTCATAATTCCAGTTGAAACGCCTACAGCGAGCGTAAAACTCATATGTACAATGAGTGTTTTTCCTCTCATAATATGAGAGGATTTCCTAGTGTTTTTCCTCTCATAATATGAGAGGGAACGTCTACAGGGAGAGTAAAACTCAAATGTACGTTTTCGGTATAAAGCGCATTTGCTTTTGATTGGGGGTCCTTTGGCTCCTCGAAACGCATGAATGTTGCGTATTTGCATAGAATGAAGTATTTTTCCTCTCATAATACGAGAGGGAACGCCTGCAGCTAGCGAAAAACTCAAATGTACTTTTTCGGTATAAAACGCATTTGTTTTTGATTGGGGCGTCTTTGGCTGCTCGAAACGCATATATGTTGCGTATTTGCAGAGAATGACGTGTTTTTCTTCTCATAATTCGAGTTCGAACGCCTACAGCAAGCGTAAAACTCGTACGTTTTTGGTATGAAGCGACTTTGCTATCGATTGTGGCGTGTTTAGCTGCTCAAAACGCACGAATGTTGCGTATTTGCATAGAATGAAGTGTTTTTCATCTCATAATACGAGATGGAACACCTACAGCGAGCGTAAAACTCATATGTATTATTTAGGTATAAAGCGAGTTTGCGTTCGATTGTGGCCTGTTTAGCTGCTCGAAACGCATGAATGTTGCGTATTTGCATATAATGAAGTGTTTTTCCGCTCATAATACGAGAGGGAACGCCTACAGCGAGCGTAAAACTCAAATGTACGTTTTCGGTATAAAACGCATTTGCTTTTGATTGGGGCGTCTTCGGCTGCTCGAAACGCATGAATGTAGCGTATTTGCATAGAATGAGGTGTTTTTCGTCTCATAATTCGAGTTGGAACGCCGACAGCGAGCGTAAAACTCTTATGTATTATTTTGTTATAATGCGACTTTGCGTTCGATTGTGGCGTGTTTAGCTGCTCGAAAGGCATGAATGTTACGTATTTGCACAGAATGAAGTGTGTTTCCTCTCATAATACGAGAGGGAACGCCTACAGCGAGCGTAAAACTCATACGTCCGATTTTGGTATAAAGCGACTTTGCGGTCGGTTTGGGCGTGTTTGGCCCCTCGAAACGCATGAATGTTGCGTATTTGCATAGAATATAGTGTTTTTCCTCTCTTGGTACGAGAGGGAACGCCTACAGCGAGCGTAAAACTCAAACGTACGTTTTCGGCATAAAACGCATTTGCTTTTGATTGGGGCGTCTTTGGCTGCTCGAAACGCATGAATGTTGCGTATTTGCATAGAATAAGGTGTTTTTCCTCTCATAATACGAGAGGGAATGCCTACAGCGAGCGTAAACCTCAAATGTACGTTTTCGGTATAAAACGCATTTGCTTTTGATTAGGGCGTCTTTGGCTGCTCGAAACGCATGAATGTTGCGTATTTGCATAGAATGACATGTTTTTTTTCTTATAATTCGAGTTGGCACGCCTACAGCTGGCGTAAAACTCAAATGTACGTTTTCGATATAAAGCGCATTTGCGTTCGATTGTGGCGTATTTAGCTGCTCGAAACGCATGAACGTTGCGTAATTGCATAGAATGAAGTGTTTTTCGTCTCATTATTCGAGTTGGAACACCTACAGCGAACGTAAAACTCATATGTACTATTTTGGTATAAAGCGACTTTGCCTTCGGTTTGGGCGTGTTTGGCTGTTCGAACCGCACGAGTGTTGCTTATTGGCGTAGAATTAAGTGTTTTTCCTCTCATAATACGAAAGGGAACGCCTACAGCTAGCGTAAAACTCAAATGTACGTTTTCGGTATAAAGCGCATTTGCTTTTGATTGGGGCGTCTTTGACTGCTCGAAATGCATTAATTTTTCGTATTTGCACAGAATGAGGTGTTTTTCGTCTCTTAATTCGAGTTGGAACGCCTACAGGGAGCGTAAAACTCTTATGTACTATTTTGTTATGAAGCGACTTTGCTTTCGATTGTGACGTGTTTAGCTGCTCGAAACGCACGAATGTTGCGTATTTGCATAGCATGAAATGTGTTTCCGCTCATAATACGAGAGGGAACGCCTACAGCGAGCGGAAAACTCAAATGTACGTTTTCGGTATAAAGCGCATTTGCTTTTGATTGGGGCGTCTTTGGCTGCTCGAAACGCATGAATGTTGCGTACTCGCATAGAATGAGGTGTTTTTCGTCTCATAAATCGAGTTGGAACACCTACAGCGAACGTAAAACTCATATGTACTATTTTGGTATAAAGCGACTTTGCCTTCGGTTTGGGTGTGTTTGGCTGTTCGAAACGCACGAGTGTTGCGTATTGGCATAGAATTAAGTGTTTTTCCTCTCATAATACGAGAGGGAACGTCTACAGCGAGCGTAAAACTCAAATGTACGTTTTCGGTATAAAACGCATTTGCTTTTGTTTGGGGTGTCTTTGGCTGCTCGAAACGCATGAATGTTGCGTATTTGCATAGAATGACGTGTTTTTCTTCTCATAATTCGAGTTGGAACGCCTACAGCGAACGTAAAACTCGTACGTCCGATTTTGGTATAAAGCGACTTTGCGTTCGCTTTGGGCGTGTTTGGCTTCTCAAAACGCATGAATGTTGCGTATTTGCATGGAATGAAGTGTTTTTCCTTTCACAATACGAGAGGGAACGCCTACAGCGAGCGGAAAACTCAAATGTACGTTTTCGGTATAAAGCGCATTTGCTTTTGATTGGGGTGTCTTAGACTGCTCGAAACGCATGAATGATGCGTATTTGCATAGAATGAAGTGTTTTTCATCTCATAATAGCATAGGGAACGCCTATAGCTCGCGTGAAACTCAGACGTACGTTTTCGGTATAAAGCGCATTTGCTTTTGATTGGGGTGTCTTTGACTGCTCAAAATGCATGAGTGTTGCGTATTTGCATAGAATGAGGTATTTTTCTTCTCATAATTCGAGTTGGAACGCCTACAGCTGGCGTAAAACTCAAATGTACGTTTTTGATATAAAGCGCATTTGCTTTTGATTGGGGCGTCTTTGACTGCTCAAAATGCATGAATGTTGCGTATTTGCATAGAATGAGGTGTTTTTCGTCTCATAATTCGAGTTGGAACGCCGACAGCGAGCGTAAAACTCTTATGTATTATTTTGTTATAATGCGACTTTGCGTTCGATTGTGGCGTGTTTAGCTGCTCGAAACGCATGAATGTTACGTATTTGCATAGAATGAAGTGTGTTTCCTCTCATAATACGAGAGGGAACGCCTACAGCGAGCGTAAAACTCAAATGTACGTTTTCGGTATAAAACGCTTTTGCTTTTGACTAGGGCGTCTTTGCCTGCTCGAAACGCATGAATGTTGCGGATTTGCATAGAATGACCTGTTTTTCGTCTCATAATTCGAGTTGGAACACCTACAGCAAACGTAAAACTCTTATGTACTATTTTGTTATAAAGCGACTTTGCGTTCGATTGTGGCGTATTTAGCTGCTCGAAACGCATGAACGTTGCGTATTTGCATAGAATGAAGTGTGTTTCCTCTCATAATACGAGAGGGAACGCCTACAGCGAGCGTAAAACTCAAATGTACGTTTTCGGTATAAAACGCTTTTGCTTTTGACTAGGGCGTCTTTGCCTGCTCGAAACGCATGAATGTTGCGTATTTGCATAGAATGACCTGTTTTTCTTCTCATAATTCGAGTTGGGACACCTACAGCAAACGTAAAACTCTTATGTACTATTTTGTTATAAAGCGACTTTGCGTTCGATTGTGGCGTATTTAGCTGCTCGAAACGCATGAACGTTGCGTAATTGCATAGAATGAAGTGTTTTTCATCTCATAATACGAGATGGAACACCTACAGCCAGCGTAAAACTCATATGTACTATTTTGGTATAAAGCGACTTTGCGTTCGATTGTGGCGTGTTTAGCTGCTCGAAACGCATGAATGTTACGTATTTGCATAGAATAAAGTGTTTTTCCTCTCATAATACGAGAAGGAACGCCTACAGCGAGCGTAAAACTCAAATGTACGTTTTCGGTATAAAACGCTTTTGCTTTTGACTAGGGCGTCTTTGCCTGCTCGAAACGCATGAATGTTGCGTATTTGCATAGAATGACGTGTTTTTCTTCTCATAATTCGAGTTGGAACACCTACAGCAAACGTAAAACTCTTATGTACTATTTTGTTATAAAGCGACTTTGCGTTCGATTGTGGCGTATTTAGCTGCTCGAAACGCATGAACGTTGCGTAATTGCATAGAATGAAGTGTTTTTCATCTCATAATACGAGATGGAACACCTACAGCCAGCGTAAAACTCATATGTACTATTTTGGTATAAAGCGACTTTGCGTTCGATTGTGGCGTGTTTAGCAGCTCGAAACGCATGAATGTTACGTATTTGCATAGAATAAAGTGTTTTTCCTCTCATAATACGAGAGTGAACGCCTACAGGTAGCGTAAAACTCAAATGTACGTTTTCGGTATAAAGCGCATTTGCTTTTGATTGGGGCGTCTTTGACTGCTCGAAATGCATTAATGTTGCGTATTCGTATAGAATGAGGTGTTTTTCGTCTCATAAATCGAGTTGGAACACCTACAGCGACCGTAAAACTCATATGTACTATTTTGGTATAAAGCGACTTTGCCTTCGGTTTGGGCGTGTTTGGCTGTTCGAAACGCACGAGTGTTGCGTATTGGCATAGAATTAAGTGTTTTTCCTCTCATAATACGAGAGGGAACGTCTACAGCGAGCGTAAAACTCAAATGTACGTTTTCGGTATAAAACGCATTTGCTTTTGATTGGGGTGTCTTTGGCTGTTCGAAACGCATGAATGTTGCGTATTTGCATAGAATGACGTGTTTTTCTTCTCATAATTCGAGTTGGAACGCCTACAGCGAACGTAAAACTCGTACGTCCGATTTTGGTATAAAGCGACTTTGCGTTCGCTTTGGGCGTGTTTGCCTTCTCAAAACGCATGAATGTTGCGTATTTGCATGGAATGAAGTGTTTTTCCTCTCACAATACGAGAGGGAACGCCTACAGCGAGCGGAAAACTCAAATGTACGTTTTCGGTATAAAGCGCATTTGCTTCTGATTGGGGTGTCTTAGACTGCTCGAAACGCATGAATGATGCGTATTTGCATAGAATGAAGTGTTTTTCATCTCATAATAGCATAGGGAACGCCTATAGCTCGCGTGAAACTCAGACGTACGTTTTCGGTATAAAGCGCATTTGCTTTTGATTGGGGTGTCTTTGACTGCTCAAAATGCATGAGTGTTGCGTATTTGCATATAATGAAGTGTTTTTCCGCTCATAATACGAGAGGGAACGCCTACAGCGAGCGTAAAACTCAAATGTACGTTTTCGGTATAAAACGCATTTGCTTTTGATTGGGGCGTCTTCGGCTGCTCGAAACGCATGAATGTAGCGTATTTGCATGGAATGAGGTGTTTTTCGTCTCATAATTCGAGTTGGAACGCCGACAGCGAGCGTAAAACTCTTATGTATTATTTTGTTATAATGCGACTTTGCGTTCGATTGTGGCGTGTTTAGCTGCTCGAAACGCATGAATGTTACGTATTTGCATAGAATGAAGTGTGTTTCCTCTCATAATACGAGAGGGAACGCCTACAGCGAGCGTAAAACTCAAATGTACGTTTTCGGTATAAAACGCATTTGCTTTTGACTAGGGCGTCTTTGGCAGCTCGAAACGCATGAATGTTGCGTATTTGCATAGAATGAAGTGTGTTTCCTCTCATAATACGAGAGGGAACGCCTACAGCGAGCGTAAAACTCAAATGTACGTTTTCGGTATAAAACGCTTTTGCTTTTGACTAGGGCGTCTTTGCCTGCTCGAAACGCATGAATGTTGCGTATTTGCATAGAATGACCTGTTTTTCTTCTCATAATTCGAGTTGGGACACCTACAGCAAACGTAAAACTCTTATGTACTATTTTGTTATAAAGCGACTTTGCGTTCGATTGTGGCGTATTTAGCTGCTCGAAACGCATGAACGTTGCGTAATTGCATAGAATGAAGTGTTTTTCATCTCATAATACGAGATGGAACACCTACAGCCAGCGTAAAACTCATATGTACTATTTTGGTATAAAGCGACTTTGCGTTCGATTGTGGCGTGTTTAGCAGCTCGAAACGCATGAATGTTGCGTATTTGCATATAATGAAGTGTTTTTCCGCTCATAATACGAGAGGGAACACCTACAGCGAGCGTAAAACTCAAATGTACGTTTTCGGTATAAAACGCATTTGCTTTTGATTGGGGCGTCTTCGGCTGCTCGAAACGCATGAATGTAGCGTATTTGCATAGAATGAGGTGTTTTTCGTCTCATAATTCGAGTTGGAACGCCGACAGCGAGCGTAAAACTCTTATGTATTATTTTGTTATAATGCGACTTTGCGTTCGATTGTGGCGTGTTTAGCTGCTCGAAACGCATGAATGTTACGTATTTGCATAGAATGAAGTGTGTTTCCTCTCATAATACGAGAGGGAACGCTTACAGCGAGGGTAAAACTCAAATGTACGTTTTCGGTATAAAACGCATTTGCTTTTGAGTAGGGCGTCTTTGGCTGCTCGAAACGCATGAATGTTGCGTATTTGGATAGAATGAAGTGTGTTTCCTCTCATAATACGAGAGGGAACGCCTACAGCGAGCGTAAAACTCAAATGTACGTTTTCGGTATAAAACGCATTTGCTTTTGACTAGGGCGTCTTTGGCTGCTCGAAACGCATGAATGTTGCGTATTTGCATAGAATGACGTGTTTTTCTTCTCATAATTCGAGTTGGAACGCCTACAGCGAACGTAAAACTCGTACGTCCGATTTTGGTATAAAGCGACTTTGCGTTCGCTTTGGGCGTGTTTGGCTTCTCAAAACGCATGAATGTTGCGTATTTGCATGGAATGAAGTGTTTTTCCTCTCACAATACGAGAGAGAACGCCTACAGCGAGCGGAAAACTCAAATGTACGTTTTCGGTATAAAGCGCATTTGCTTTTGATTGGGGTGTCTTAGACTGCTCGAAACGCATGAATGATGCGTATTTGCATAGAATGAAGTGTTTTTCATCTCATAATAGCATAGGGAACGCCTATAGCTCGCGTGAAACTCAGACGTACGTTTTCGGTATAAAGCGCATTTGCTTTTGATTGGGGTGTCTTTGACTGCTCAAAATGCATGAGTGTTGCGTATTTGCATATAATGAAGTGTTTTTCCGCTCATAATACGAGAGGGAACGCCTACAGCGAGCGTAAAACTCAAATGTACGTTTTCGGTATAAAACGCATTTGCTTTTGATTGGGGCGTCTTCGGCTGCTCGAAACGCATGAATGTAGCGTATTTGCATAGAATGAGGTGTTTTTCGTCTCATAATTCGAGTTGGAACGCCGACAGCGAGCGTAAAACTCTTATGTATTATTTTGTTATAATGCGACTTTGCGTTCGATTGTGGCGTGTTTAGCTGCTCGAAACGCATGAATGTTACGTATTTGCATAGAATGAAGTGTGTTTCCTCTCATAATACCAGAGGGAACGCCTACAGCGAGCGTAAAACTCAAATGTACGTTTTCGGTATAAAACGCATTTGCTTTTGACAAGGGCGTCTTTGGCAGCTCGAAACGCATGAAAGTTGCGTATTTGCATAGAATGAAGTGTGTTTCCTCTCATAATACGAGAGGGAACGCCTACAGCGAGCGTAAAACTCAAATGTACGTTTTCGGTATAAAATGCTTTTGCTTTTGACTAGGGCGTCTTTGCCTGCTCGAAACGCATGAATGTTGCGTATTTGCATAGAAAAAAAGTGTTTTTCCTCTCATAATACGAGAGGGAACGCCTACAGCTAGCGTAAAACTCAAATGTACGTTTTCGGTATAAAGCGCATTTGCTTTTGATTGGGGCGTCTTTGACTGCTCGAAATGCATTAATGTTGCGTATTCGCATAGAATGAGGTGTTTTTCGTCTCACAAATCGAGTTGGAACACCTACAGCGAACGTAAAACTCATATGTACTATTTTGGTATAAAGCGACTTTGCCTTCGGTTTGGGCGTGTTTGGCTGTTCGAAACGCACGAGTGTTGCGTATTGGCATAGAATTAAGTGTTTTTCCTCTCATAATACGAGAGGGAACGTCTACAGCGAGCGTAAAACTCAAATGTACGTTTTCGGTATAAAACGCATTTGCTTTTGTTTGGGGTGTCTTTGGCTGCTCGAAACGTATGAATGTTGCGTATTTGCATAGAATGACGTGTTTTTCTTCTCATAATTCGAGTTGGAACGCCTACAGCGAACGTAAAACTCGTACGTCCGATTTTGGTATAAAGCGACTTTGCGTTCGCTTTGGGCGTGTTTGGCTTCTCAAAACGCATGAATGTTGCGTATTTGCATGGAATGAAGTGTTTTTCCTCTCACAATACGAGAGGGAACGCCTACAGCTAGCGTAAAACTCAAATGTACGTTTTCAGTATAAAGCGCATTTGCTTTTGATTGGGGCGTCTTTGACTGCTCGAAATGCATGATTGTTGCGTATTTGCATAGAATGAAGTGTTTTTCATCTCACAATACGAGCTAGTACGTCTACAGAGGGCGTAAAACTCGTACGTTTTTGGTATGAAGCGACTTTGCTATCGATTGTGGCGTGTTTAGCTGCTCGAAACGCATGAATGTTGCGTATTTGCATAGAATGAAGTGTTTTTTCCCTCATAATACGAGAGGGAACGCCTACAGCGAGCGTAAAACTCGTATGTACGTTTTCGGTATAAAACGCATTTGCTTTTGATTGGGGCGTCTTTGACTGCTCGAAATGCATAAATGATGCGTATTTGCATAGAATGAGGTGTTTTTCGTCTCATAATTCGAGTTGGAACGCCTACAGCGAGCGTAAAACTCATATGTACTATTTTGGTATAAAGCGACTTTGCGTTCGATTGTGGCGTGTTTAGCTGCTCGAAACGCATGAATGTTGAGTATTTGCACAGACTCAAGCGTTTTTCCTCTCATAATACGAGAGGGAACGCCTACAGCGAGCGTAAAACTCAAATGTACGTTTTCGGTATAAAATGCATTTGCTTTTGATTGGGGCGTCTTTGGCTCTTGAAACGCATGAATGCTGCGTATTTGCATAGAATGACGTGTTTTTTTTCTCATAATTCGAGTTGGAACGCCTTCAGCGAGCGTAAAACTCATACGTCCGATTTTCGTATAAAGCGACTTTGCGTTCGGTTTGGGCGTGTTTGGCTTCTCGAAACGCATGAATGCTGCGTATTTGCATGGAATGAAGTGTTTTTCCTCTCATAATACGAGAGGGAACGCCTGCATCGAGCGTAAAACTCAAATGTACGTTTTCGGTATAAAACGCATTTGCTTTTGATTGGGGCGTCTTTGGCTGCTCGAAACGCATGAATGTTGCGTATTTGCATAGAATGAAGTGTTTTTCCTCTCATAATACGAGAGGGAACGCCTATCACGAGCGTAAAACTCAAATGTACGTTTTCGGTATAAAACGCATTTGCTTTTGATTGGGGCGTCTTTGGCTGCTCGAAACGCATGAATGATGCGTATTTGCATAGAATGAAGTGTTTTTCATCTCATAATAGCATAGGGAACGCCTATAGCTCGCGTGAAACTCAGACGTACGTTTTCGGTATAAAGCGCATTTGCTTTTGATTGGGGTGTCTTTGACTGCTCAAAATGCATGAGTGTTGCGTATTTGCATATAATGAAGTGTTTTTCCGCTCATAATACGAGAGGGAACGCCTACAGCGAGCGTAAAACTCAAATGTACGTTTTCGGTATAAAACGCATTTGCTTTTGATTGGGGCGTCTTCGGCTGCTCGAAACGCATGAATGTAGCGTATTTGCATAGAATGAGGTGTTTTTCGTCTCATAATTCGAGTTGGAACGCCTACAGCGAGCGTAAAACTCATATGTACTATTTTGGTATAAAGCGACTTTGCGTTCGATTGTGGCGTGTTTAGCTGCTCGAAACGCATGAATGTTGAGCATTTGCACAGACTCAAGCGTTTTTCCTCTCATAATACGAGAGGGAACGCCTACAGCGAGCGTAAAACTCAAATGTACGTTTTCGGTATAAAACGCATTTGCTTTTGATTGGGGCGTCTTTGGCTCTTGAAACGCATGAATGCTGCGTATTTGCATAGAATGACGTGTTTTTTTTCTCATAATTCGAGTTGGAACGCCTACAGCGAGCGTAAAACTCATACGTCCGATTTTCGTATAAAGCGACTTTGCGTTCGGTTTGGGCGTGTTTGGCTTCTCGAAACGCATGAATGCTGCGTATTTGCATGGAATGAAGTGTTTTTCCTCTCATAATACGAGAGGGAACGCCTGCATCGAGCGTAAAACTCAAATGTACGTTTTCGGTATAAAACGCATTTGCTTTTGATTGGGGCGTCTTTGGCTGCTCGAAACGCATGAATGTTGCGTATTTGCATAGAATGAAGTGTTTTTCCTCTCATAATACGAGAGGGAACGCCTATCACGAGCGTAAAACTCAAATGTACGTTTTCGGTATAAAACGCATTTGCTTTTGATTGGGGCGTCTTTGGCTGCTCGAAACGCATGAATGATGCGTATTTGCATAGAATGAAGTGTTTTTCATCTCATAATAGCATAGGGAACTCCTATAGCTCGCGTGAAACTCAGACGTACGTTTTCGGTATAAAGCGCATTTGCTTTAGATTGGGGTGTCTTTGACTGCTCAAAATGCATGAGTGTTGCGTATTTGCATATAATGAAGTGTTTTTCCGCTCTTAATACGAGAGGGAACGCCTACAGCGAGCGTAAAACTCAAATGTACGTTTTCGGTATAAAACGCATTTGCTTTTGATTGGGGCGTCTTCGGCTGCTCGAAACGCATGAATGTAGCGTATTTGCATAGAATGAGTTGTTTTTCGTCTCATAATTCGAGTTGGAACGCCGACAGCGAGCGTAAAACTCTTATGTATTATTTTGTTATAATGCGACTTTGCGTTCGATTGTGGCGTGTTTAGCTGCTCGAAACGCATGAATGTTACGTATTTGCATAGAATGAAGTGTGTTTCCTCTCATAATACGAGAGGGAACGCCTACAGCGAGCGTAAAACTCAAATGTACGTTTTCGGTATAAAACGCATTTGCTTTTGACTAGGGCGTCTTTGGCAGCTCGAAACGCATGAAAGTTGCGTATTTGCATAGAATGAAGTGTGTTTCCTCTCATAATACGAGAGGGAAGGCCTACAGCGAGCGTAAAACTCAAATGTACGTTTTCGGTATAAAACGCTTTTGCTTTTGACTAGGGCGTCTTTGCCTGCTCGAAACGCATGAATGTTGCGTATTTGCATAGAATGACCTGTTTTTCTTCTCATAATTCGAGTTGGGACACCTACAGCAAACGTAAAACTCTTATGTACTATTTTGTTATAAAGCGACTTTGCGTTCGATTGTGGCGTATTTAGCTGCTCGAAACGCATGAACGTTGCATAATTGCATAGAATGAAGTGTTTTTCATCTCATAATACGAGATGGAACACCTACAGCCAGCGTAAAACTCATATGTACTATTTTGGTATAAAGCGACTTTGCGTTCGATTGTGGCGTGTTTAGCAGCTCGAAACGCATGAATGTTACGTATTTGCATAGAAAAAAAGTGTTTTTCCTCTCATAATACGAGAGGGAACGCCTACAGCTAGCGTAAAACTCAAATGTACGTTTTCGGTATAAAGCGCATTTGCTTTTGATTGGGGCGTCTTTGACTGCTCGAAATGCATTAATGTTGCGTATTCGCATAGAATGAGGTGTTTTTCGTCTCACAAATCGAGTTGGAACACCTACAGCGAACGTAAAACTCATATGTACTATTTTGGTATAAAGCGACTTTGCCTTCGGTTTGGGCGTGTTTGGCTGTTCGAAACGCACGAGTGTTGCGTATTGGCATAGAATTAAGTGTTTTTCCTCTCATAATACGAGAGGGAACGTCTACAGCGAGCGTAAAAGTCAAATGTACGTTTTCGGTATAAAACGCATTTGCTTTTGTTTGGGGTGTCTTTGGCTGCTCGAAACGTATGAATGTTGCGTATTTGCATAGAATGACGTGTTTTTCTTCTCATAATTCGAGTTGGAACGCCTACAGCGAACGTAAAACTCGTACGTCCGATTTTGGTATAAAGCGACTTTGCGTTCGCTTTGGGCGTGTTTGGCTTCTCAAAACGCATGAATGTTGCGTATTTGCATGGAATGAAGTGTTTTTCCTCTCACAATACGAGAGGGAACGCCTACAGCTAGCGTAAAACTCAAATGTACGTTTTCAGTATAAAGCGCATTTGCTTTTGATTGGGGCGTCTTTGACTGCTCGAAATGCATGATTGTTGCGTATTTGCATAGAATGAAGTGTTTTTCATCTCACAATACGAGCTAGTACGTCTACAGAGGGCGTAAAACTCGTACGTTTTTGGTATGAAGCGACTTTGCTATCGATTGTGGCGTGTTTAGCTGCTCGAAACGCATGAATGTTGCGTATTTGCATAGAATGAAGTGTTTTTTCCCTCATAATACGAGAGGGAACGCCTACAGCGAGCGTAAAACTCGTATGTACGTTTTCGGTATAAAACGCATTTGCTTTTGATTGGGGCGTCTTTGGCTCTTGAAACGCATGAATGCTGCGTATTTGCATAGAATGACGTGTTTTTTTTCTCATAATTCGAGTTGGAACGCCTACAGCGAGCGTAAAACTCATACGTCCGATTTTCGTATAAAGCGACTTTGCGTTCGGTTTGGGCGTGTTTGGCTTCTCGAAACGCATGAATGCTGCGTATTTGCATGGAATGAAGTGTTTTTCCTCTCATAATACGAGAGGGAACGCCTGCATCGAGCGTAAAACTCAAATGTACGTTTTCGGTATAAAACGCAGTTGCTTTCGATTAGGGCGTCTTTGGCTGCTCGAAATGCATGAATGTTACGTATTTGCATAGGATGACGTGTTTTTCTTCTGATAGTTCGAGTTGGAACGCCTACAGGGAGCTCAAGACTCATATGTACTATTTTGGTATAAAGCGAGTGTGCCTTCGATTGTGGCGTGTTTGGATGTTGGAAACGAGCGAATGTTGCGTATTTGCATAGAAGAAAGAGGTGTTTTTTTTCTCATAATTCGAGTTGGAACGCCTACAGCGAGGGTAAAACTCTTATGGACTATTTTGTTACAAAGCGACTTTGCGTTCGACTTGGGCGTGTTTGGCTGTTCGAAACGAGCAAATGTTGCGAATTTGCATAGAATGACGTGTTTTTCTTCTCATAATTCGAGTTGAAACGCCTACAGCGAGCGTAAAACTCATACGTCCGATTTTGGTATAAAACGACTTTGCGTTCGGTTAAGGGCGTGACTGGCTCCTCGAAACGCATGAATGTTTCGCATTTGCATATAATGAAGTGTTTTTCCTCTCATAATACGAGAGGGAACGTCTACAGCGAGCGGAAAACTCAAATGTACATATTCGGTATAAAACGCATTTGCTTTTGATTGGGGCGTCTTTGGCTGCTCGAAACGCATGAATGTTGCGTATTTGCATAGAATGACGTGTTTTTCTTCTCATAACTCGAGTTGGAACGCCTACAGCGAGCGTCAAACTCATATGTACTATTTTGGTATAAAGCGACTTTGCCTTCGCTTTGGGCGTGTTTGGCTATTCGAAACGCATGAATAATGCGTATTTGCATAGAATGACGTGTTTTTCTTCTCATAATTCGAGTTGGAACGCCTACAGCGAGGGTAAAACTCTTATGGACTATTTTGTTGTAAAGCGACTTTGCGTTCGATTGTGGCGCGTTTAGCTGCTCGTATCGCATGAATGATGCTTATTTCCATAGAATGAAGTTTTTTTCCTTTTATAATACGATAGGGAAAGCCTATAGCTAGCGTAAAATTCAAATGTACGTTTTCGGTATAAAGCGCAGTTGCTTTCGATTAGGGCGTCTTTGGCTGCTCGAAATGCATGAATGTTACGTATTTGCATAGAATGAGGTGTTTTTCTTCTCATAATTCGAGTTGGAACGCCTACAGCGAGGGTAAAACTCTTATGGACTATTTTGTTGTAAAGCGACTTTGCGTTCGATTGTGGCGGTTTTAGCTGCTCGTATCGCGTGAATGTTGCGTATTTGCATAGAATGAAGTATTTTTCGTCTCATAATACGAGAAGGAACGCCTACAGCGAGCGTAAAACGCAAATGTACGTTTTCGGTATAAAACGCATTTGCTTTTGTTTGGGTCATCTTCGGCTGCTCGAAACGCATGAATATAGCGTATTTGCATAGAATGAAGTGTTATTCCTCTCATAATACGAGAGGGAACGCCTACAGCGAGCGTAAAACTCAAATGTACGTTTTCGATATGAAGCGCATTTGCTTTTGATTGGGGCGTCTTTGGCTGCTTGAAACGCATGAATGTTGCGTATTTGCATAGAATGACGTGTTTTCTTTTCATAATTGGAGTTGGAACGCCTACAGCTAGCGTAAAACTCAAATGTACGTTTTCGGTATAAAGCGCATTTGCTTTTGATTATGGCGTCTTTCACTGCTCAAAATGCATGAATGTTGCGTATTTGCATAGAATGAGGTGTTTTTCGTCTCATAATTTGAGTTGGAAGACCTACAGCGAACGTGAAACTCTTATGTACTATTTTGTTATAAAGCGACTTTGCGTTCGATTGTGGCGTGTTTAGCTACTCGAAACGCATGAATGTTACGTATTTGCATAGAATGAAGTGTTTTTCTCTCATAATACGAGAGGGAACACCTACAGCGAGCGTAAAACTCAAATGTACGTTTTCGGTACAAAGCGCATTTGCTTTTGATTGGGTCATCTTTGGCTGCTCGAAACGCATGAATGATGCAAATTTGCATAGAATGACGTGTTTTTCTTTTCATAATTCGAGTTTGAACGCCTACAGCGAGCGTAAGACTCATACGTCCGATTTTGGTATAAAGCGACTTTGCGTGTGGTTAAGGGCCTGTTTGGCTCCTCGGAACGCATGAATGTTGCGTATTTGCATAGAATGAAGTGTTTTTCCTCTCATAGTACGAGAGGGAACGTCCACAGCGAGCGGAAAAATCAAATGTACGTTTTCGGTACAAAGCGCATTTGCATTTGATTTGGGCGTCTTTGGCTGCTCGAAACGCATGAATGTTGTGTATTCTCATTGAACGACGTGTTTTTCTTCTCGTAATTCGAGTTGGAACACCTACAGCGAGCGTAAAACTCATACGTCCGATTTTGGTATAATGCGACAACTTTGCGTTCGGTTTGGGCGTGTTTGGCTCCTCGAAACGCATAAATGATGCTTATTTGCATAGATTGAAGTGTTTCTCCTCTCATAATACGATAGAGAACGCCTACCGCTAGCGTAAAACTCAAATGTACGTTTTCAGTATAAAGCGGATTTGCTTTTGATTGGGGCGTCTTTGACTGCTCGAAATGCATGATTGTTGCGTATTTGCATAGAATGAAGTGTTTTTCCTTGTATTTGCATAGAATGAAGTGTTTTTCCTCTCATAATACGAGAGGGAACGTCCACAGCGAGCGTAAAAATCAAATGAACGTTTTCGGTACAAAGCGCATTTGCATTTGATTACAGCGTTTTTGGCTGCTCGAAACGCATGAATGTTGCGTATTCTCATAGAATGACGTGTTTTTCTCCTCGTAATTCGAGTTGGAACACCTACAGCGAGCGTAAAACTCATACGTCCGATTTTGGTATAATGCGACTACTTTGCGTTCGGTTTGGGCGTGTTTGGCTCCTCGAAACGCATAAATGATGCTTATTTGCATAGATTGACGTGTTTTTCCACTCATAATACGATAGGGAACGCCTACAGCTAGCGTAAAACTCAAATGTACGTTTTCAGTATAAAGCGCATTTGCTTTTGATTGGGGCGTCTTTGACTGCTCGAAATGCATGATTGTTGCGTATTTGCATAGAATGAAGTGTTTTTCCTCTCATAATACAAGAGGAAACGCCTACAGCTAGCGTAAAACTCAAATGTACGTTTTCGGTATAAAGCGCATTTGCTTTTCATTGGGGGTCCTTTGGCTTCTCGAAACGCTTGAATGTTGCGTATTTGCATGGAATGAAGTGTTTTTCCTCTCATAATACGAGAGGGAACGCCTGCAGCGAGCGAAAAACTCAAATGTACTTTTTCGGTATGAAACGCATTTGTTTTTGATTGGGGCGTCTTTGGCTGCTCGAAACGCATATATTTTGCGTATTTGCAGAGAATGACGTGTTTTTCTTCTCATAATTCGAGTTCGAACGCCTACAGCAAACGTAAAACTCGTACGTTTTTGGTATGAAGCGACTTTGCTATCGATTGTGGCGTGTTTAGCTGCTCGAAACGCATGAATGTTGCGTATTTGCATAGAATGAAGTGTTTTTTCCCTCATAATACGAGAGGGAACGCCTACAGCGAGCGTAAAACTCATATGTACGTTTTCGGTATAAAACGCATTTGCTTTTGATTGGGGCGTCTTTGACTGCTCGAAATGCATGAATGATGCGTATTTGCATAGAATGAGGTGTTTTTCGTCTCATAATTCGAGTTGGAACGCTTACAGCGAGCGTAAAACTCATATGTACTATTTTGGTATAAAGCGACTTTGCGTTCGATTGTGGCGTGTTTAGCTGCTCGAAACGCATGAATGTTGAGTATTTGCATAGACTCAAGCGTTTTTCCTCTCATAATACGAGAGGGAACGCCTACAGCGAGCGTAAAACTCAAATGTACGTTTTCGGTATAAAACGCATTTGCTTTTGATTGGGGTGTCTTTGGCTGCTTGAAACGCATGAATGCTGCGTATTTGCATAGAATGACGTGTTTTTCTTCTCATAATTCGAGTTGGAACGCCTACAGCGAGCGTAAAACTCATACGTCCGATTTTCGTATAAAGCGAATTTGCGTTCGGTTTGGGCGTGTTTGGCTTCTCGAAACGCATGAATGCTGCGTATTTGCATGGAATGAAGTGTTTTTCCTCTCATAATACGAGAGGGAACGCCTGCATCGAGCGTAAAACTCAAATGTACGTTTTCGGTATAAAACGCATTTGCTTTTGATTGGGGCGTCTTTGGCTGCTCGAAACGCATGAATGTTGCGTATTTGCATAGAATGAAGTGTTTTTCCTCTCATAATACGAGAAGGAACGCCTATCACGAGCGTAAAACTCAAATGTACGTTTTCGGTATAAAACGCATTTGCTTTTGATTGGGGCGTCTTTGGCTGCTCGAAACGCATGAATGTTGCGTATTTGCATAGAATGACGTGTTTTTCTTTTTATCATTCGAGTTGGAACGCCTACAGCTAGGGTAAAATTCAAATGTACGTTTTCGGTATAAAGCCCATTTGCCTTTGATTGGGACGTCTTTGAATCCTCGAAATGCATGAATGTTGCGTATTTGCATAGAATGAGGTGTTTTTCTTCTCATAATTCGAGCTGAAATGCCTACAGCGGGCGTAAACTCACACGTCCGATTTTGGTATGAAGCGACTTTGCGTTCGGTTTGGGCGTGTTTGGCTTCTCGAAACGCATGAATGTTGCGTATTTGCAGAGAATAAAGTGTTTTTCCTCTCTTAATTCGAGAGGGAACGCCTACAGCGAGCGTAAAAGTCAAACGTACGTTTTCGGTATAAAACGCATTTGCTTTTGATTGGGGCGTCTTTGGCTGCTCGAAACGCATGAATGTTGTGTATTTGCATAGAATAAATTGTTTTTCCTCTCATAACACGAGAGGGAACGCCTACCGCGAGCGTAAAATTCAAATGTACGTTTTCGGTATAAAACGCATTTGCTTTTGATTGGGGCGTCTTTGGCTGCTCGAAACGCATGAATGTTGCGTATTTGCATAGAATGAAATGTTCTTTCTCTCATAATTCGAGTTGGCACGCCTACAGCTGGCGTAAAACTCAAATGTACGTTTTCGATATAAAGCGCATTTGCTTTTGATTGGGGCGTCTTAGACTGCTCAACATGCATGAATGTTGCGTATTTGCATAGAATGAGCTGCCTTTCTTCTCATAATTCCAGTTGAAACGCCTACAGCGAGCGTAAAACTCATATGTACAATGAGTGTTTTTCCTCTCATAATATGAGAGGATTTCCTAGTGTTTTTCCTCTCATAATATGAGAGGGAACGTCTACAGGGAGAGTAAAACTCAAATGTACGTTTTCGGTATAAAGCGCATTTGCTTTTGATTGGGGGTCCTTTGGCTCCTCGAAACGCATGAATGTTGCGTATTTGCATAGAATGAAGTATTTTTCCTCTCATAATACGAGAGGGAACGCCTGCAGCTAGCGAAAAACTCAAATGTACTTTTTCGGTATAAAACGCATTTGTTTTTGATTGGGGCGTCTTTGGCTGCTCGAAACGCATATATGTTGCGTATTTGCAGAGAATGACGTGTTTTTCTTCTCATAATTCGAGTTCGAACGCCTACAGCAAGCGTAAAACTCGTACGTTTTTGGTATGAAGCGACTTTGCTATCGATTGTGGCGTGTTTAGCTGCTCAAAACTCACGAATGTTGCGTATTTGCATAGAATGAAGTGTTTTTCATCTCATAATACGAGATGGAACACCTACAGCGAGCGTAAAACTCATATGTATTATTTAGGTATAAAGCGAGTTTGCGTTCGATTGTGGCCTGTTTAGCTGCTCGAAACGCATGAATGTTGCGTATTTGCATATAATGAAGTGTTTTTCCGCTCATAATACGAGAGGGAACGCCTACAGCGAGCGTAAAACTCAAATGTACGTTTTCGGTATAAAACGCATTTGCTTTTGATTGGGGCGTCTTCGGCTGCTCGAAACGCATGAATGTAGCGTATTTGCATAGAATGAGGTGTTTTTCGTCTCATAATTCGAGTTGGAACGCCGACAGCGAGCGTAAAACTCTTATGTATTATTTTGTTATAATGCGACTTTGCGTTCGATTGTGGCGTGTTTAGCTGCTCGAAAGGCATGAATGTTACGTATTTGCATAGAATGAAGTGTGTTTCCTCTCATAATACGAGAGGGAACGCCTACAGCGAGCGTAAAACTCATACGTCCGATTTTGGTATAAATCGACTTTGCGGTCGGTTTGGGCGTGTTTGGCCCCTCGAAACGCATGAATGTTGCGTATTTGCATAGAATATAGTGTTTTTCCTCTCTTGGTACGAGAGGGAACGCCTACAGCGAGCGTAAAACTCAAACGTACGTTTTCGGCATAAAACGCATTTGCTTTTGATTGGGGCGTCTTTGGCTGCTCGAAACGCATGAATGTTGCGTATTTGCATAGAATAAGGTGTTTTTCCTCTCATAATACGAGAGGGAATGCCTACAGCGAGCGTAAACCTCAAATGTACGTTTTCGGTATAAAACGCATTTGCTTTTGATTAGGGCGTCTTTGGCTGCTCGAAACGCATGAATGTTGCGTATTTGCATAGAATGACATGTTTTTTTTCTTATAATTCGAGTTGGCACGCCTACAGCTGGCGTAAAACTCAAATATACGTTTTCGATATAAAGCGCATTTGCGTTCGATTGTGGCGTATTTAGCTGCTCGAAACGCATGAACGTTGCGTAATTGCATAGAATGAAGTGTTTTTCGTCTCATAATTCGAGTTGGAACACCTACAGCGAACGTAAAACTCATATGTACTATTTTGGTATAAAGCGACTTTGCCTTCGGTTTGGGCGTGTTTGGCTGTTCGAACCGCACGAGTGTTGCTTATTGGCGTAGAATTAAGTGTTTTTCCTCTCATAATACGAAAGGGAACGCCTACAGCTAGCGTAAATCTCAAATGTACGTTTTCGGTATAAAGCGCATTTGCTTTTGATTGGGGCGTCTTTGACTGCTCGAAATGCATTAATTTTTCGTATTTGCACAGAATGAGGTGTTTTTCGTCTCTTAATTCGAGTTGGAACGCCTACAGGGAGCGTAAAACTCTTATGTACTATTTTGTAATGAAGCGACTTTGCTTTCGATTGTGACGTGTTTAGCTGCTCGAAACGCACGAATGTTGCGTATTTGCATAGCATGAAATGTGTTTCCGCTCATAATACGAGAGGGAACGCCTACAGCGAGCGGAAAACTCAAATGTACGTTTTCGGTATAAAGCGCATTTGCTTTTGATTGGGGCGTCTTTGGCTGCTCGAAACGCATGAATGTTGCGTACTCGCATAGAATGAGGTGTTTTTCGTCTCATAAATCGAGTTGGAACACCTACAGCGAACGTAAAACTCATATGTACTATTTTGGTATAAAGCGACTTTGCCTTCGGTTTGGGCGTGTTTTGCTGTTCGAAACGCACGAGTGTTGCGTATTGGCATAGAATTAAGTGTTTTTCCTCTCATAATACGAGAGGGAACGTCTACAGCGAGCGTAAAACTCAAATGTACGTTTTCGGTATAAAACGCATTTGCTTTTGTTTGGGGTGTCTTTGGCTGCTCGAAACGCATGAATGTTGCGTATTTGCATAGAATGACGTGTTTTTCTTCTCATAATTCGAGTTGGAACGCCTACAGCGAACGTAAAACTCGTACGTCCGATTTTGGTATAAAGCGACTTTGCGTTCGCTTTGGGCGTGTTTGGCTTCTCAAAACGCATGAATGTTGCGTATTTGCATGGAATGAAGTGTTTTTCCTTTCACAATACGAGAGGGAACGCCTACAGCGAGCGGAAAACTCAAATGTACGTTTTCGGTATAAAGCGCATTTGCTTTTGATTGGGGTGTCTTAGACTGCTCGAAACGCATGAATGATGCGTATTTGCATAGAATGAAGTGTTTTTCATCTCATAATAGCATAGGGAACGCCTATAGCTCGCGTGAAACTCAGACGTACGTTTTCGGTATAAAGCGCATTTGCTTTTGATTGGGGTGTCTTTGACTGCTCAAAATGCATGAGTGTTGCGTATTTGCATAGAATGAGGTATTTTTCTTCTCATAATTCGAGTTGGAACGCCTACAGCTGGCGTAAAACTCAAATGTACGTTTTTGATATAAAGCGCATTTGCTTTTGATTGGGGCGTCTTTGACTGCTCAAAATGCATGAATGTTGCGTATTTGCATAGAATGAGGTGTTTTTCGTCTCATAATTCGAGTTGGAACGCCGACAGCGAGCGTAAAACTCTTATGTATTATTTTGTTATAATGCGACTTTGCGTTCGATTGTGGCGTGTTTAGCTGCTCGAAACGCATGAATGTTATGTATTTGCATAGAATGAAGTGTGTTTCCTCTCATAATACGAGAGGGAACGCCTACAGCGAGCGTAAAACTCAAATGTACGTTTTCGGTATAAAACGCTTTTGCTTTTGACTAGGGCGTCTTTGCCTGCTCGAAACGCATGAATGTTGCGTATTTGCATAGAATGACCTGTTTTTCGTCTCATAATTCGAGTTGGAACACCTACAGCAAACGTAAAACTCTTATGTACTATTTTGTTATAAAGCGACTTTGCGTTCGATTGTGGCGTATTTAGCTGCTCGAAACGCATGAACGTTGCGTATTTGCAGAGAATGACGTGTTTTTCTTCTCATAATTCGAGTTCGAACGCCTACAGCAAGCGTAAAACTCGTACGTTTTTGGTATGAAGCGACTTTGCGTTCGATTGTGGCGTGTTTAGCTGCTCGAAACGCATGAATGTTACGTATTTGCATAGAATGAAGTGTGTTTCCTCTCATAATACGAGAGGGAACGCCTACAGCGAGCGTAAAACTCAAATGTACGTTTTCGGTATAAAACGCATTTGCTTTTGACTAGGGCGTCTTTGGCTGCTCGAAACGCATGAATGTTGCGTATTTGCATAGAATGAAGTGTGTTTCCTCTCATAATACGAGAGGGAACGCCTACAGCGAGCGTAAAACTCAAATGTACGTTTTCGGTATAAAACGCTTTTGCTTTTGACTAGGGCGTCTTTGCCTGCTCGAAACGCATGAATGTTGCGTATTTGCATAGAATGACCTGTTTTTCTTCTCATAATTCGAGTTGGGACACCTACAGCAAACGTAAAACTCTTATGTACTATTTTGTTATAAAGCGACTTTGCGTTCGATTGTGGCGTATTTAGCTGCTCGAAACGCATGAACGTTGCGTAATTGCATAGAATGAAGTGTTTTTCATCTCATAATACGAGATGGAACACCTACAGCCAGCGTAAAACTCATATGTACTATTTTGGTATAAAGCGACTTTGCGTTCGATTGTGGCGTGTTTAGCTGCTCGAAACGCATGAATGTTACGTATTTGCATAGAATAAAGTGTTTTTCCTCTCATAATACGAGAAGGAACGCCTACAGCGAGCGTAAAACTCAAATGTACGTTTTCGGTATAAAACGCTTTTGCTTTTGACTAGGGCGTCTTTGCCTGCTCGAAACGCATGAATGTTGCGTATTTGCATAGAATGACGTGTTTTTCTTCTCATAATTCGAGTTGGAACACCTACAGCAAACGTAAAACTCTTATGTACTATTTTGTTATAAAGCGACTTTGCGTTCGATTGTGGCGTATTTAGCTGCTCGAAACGCATGAACGTTGCGTAATTGCATAGAATGAAGTGTTTTTCATCTCATAATACGAGATGGAACACCTACAGCCAGCGTAAAACTCATATGTACTATTTTGGTATAAAGCGACTTTGCGTTCGATTGTGGCGTGTTTAGCAGCTCGAAACGCATGAATGTTACGTATTTGCATAGAATAAAGTGTTTTTCCTCTCATAATACGAGAGGGAACGCCTACAGCTAGCGTAAAACTCAAATGTACGTTTTCGGTATAAAGCGCATTTGCTTTTGATTGGGGCGTCTTTGACTGCTCGAAATGCATTAATGTTGCGTATTCGCATAGAATGAGGTGTTTTTCGTCTCATAAATCGAGTTGGAACACCTACAGCGACCGTAAAACTCATATGTACTATTTTGGTATAAAGCGACTTTGCCTTCGGTTTGGGCGTGTTTGGCTGTTCGAAACGCACGAGTGTTGCGTATTGGCATAGAATTAAGTGTTTTTCCTCTCATAATACGAGAGGGAACGTCTACAGCGAGCGTAAAACTCAAATGTACGTTTTCGGTATAAAACGCATTTGCTTTTGATTGGGGTGTCTTTGGCTGCTCGAAACGCATGAATGTTGCGTATTTGCATAGAATGACGTGTTTTTCGTCTCTTAATTCGAGTTGGAACGCCTACAGCGAGCGTAAAACTCGTATGTCCGATTTTGGTATAAGGCGACTTTGCGTTCGCTTTGGGCGTGTTTGGCTTCTCGAAAAGCATGAATGTTGCGTATTTGCATGGGAAGAAGTGTTTTTCCTCTCACAATACGAGAGGGAACGCCTACAGCAAGCGGAAAACTCAAATGTACGTTTTCGGTATAAAGCGCATTTGCTTTTGATTGGGGCGTCTTTGGCTGCTCGAAACGCATGAATGTTGCGTATTTGCATAGAATGAGGTGTTTTTCGTCTCATAATTCGAGTTGGAACGCCGACAGCGAGCGTAAAACTCTTATGTATTATTTTGTTATAATGCGACTTTGCGTTCGATTGTGGCGTGTTTAGCTGCTCGAAACGCATGAATGTTACGTATTTGCATAGAATGAAGTGTGTTTCCTCTCATAATACGAGAGGGAACGCTTACAGCGAGGGTAAAACTCAAATGTACGTTTTCGGTATAAAACGCATTTGCTTTTGAGTAGGGCGTCTTTGGCTGCTCGAAACGCATGAATGTTGCGTATTTGGATAGAATGAAGTGTGTTTCCTCTCATAATACGAGAGGAAACGCCTACAGCGAACGTAAAACTCAAATGTACGTTTTCGGTATAAAACGCATTTGCTTTTGACTAGGGCGTCTTTGGCTGCTCGAAACGCATGAATGTTGCGTATTTGCATAGAATGACGTGTTTTTCTTCTCATAATTCGAGTTGGAACGCCTACAGCGAACGTAAAACTCGTACGTCCGATTTTGGTATAAAGCGACTTTGCGTTCGCTTTGGGCGTGTTTGGCTTCTCAAAACGCATGAATGTTGCGTATTTGCATGGAATGAAGTGTTTTTCCTCTCACAATACGAGAGAGAACGCCTACAGCGAGCGGAAAACTCAAATGTACGTTTTCGGTATAAAGCGCATTTGCTTCTGATTGGGGTGTCTTAGACTGCTCGAAACGCATGAATGATGCGTATTTGCATAGAATGAAGTGTTTTTCATCTCATAATAGCATAGGGAACGCCTATAGCTCGCGTGAAACTCAGACGTACGTTTTCGGTATAAAGCGCATTTGCTTTTGATTGGGGTGTCTTTGACTGCTCAAAATGCATGAGTGTTGCGTATTTGCATATAATGAAGTGTTTTTCCGCTCATAATACGAGAGGGAACGCCTACAGCGAGCGTAAAACTCAAATGTACGTTTTCGGTATAAAACGCATTTGCTTTTGATTGGGGCGTCTTCGGCTGCTCGAAACGCATGAATGTATCGTATTTGCATGGAATGAGGTGTTTTTCGTCTCATAATTCGAGTTGGAACGCCGACAGCGAGCGTAAAACTCTTATGTATTATTTTGTTATAATGCGACTTTGCGTTCGATTGTGGCGTGTTTAGCTGCTCGAAACGCATGAATGTTACGTATTTGCATAGAATGAAGTGTGTTTCCTCTCATAATACGAGAGGGAACGCCTACAGCGAGCGTAAAACTCAAATGTACGTTTTCGGTATAAAACGCATTTGCTTTTGACTAGGGCGTCTTTGGCAGCTCGAAACGCATGAATGTTGCGTATTTGCATAGAATGAAGTGTGTTTCCTCTCATAATACGAGAGGGAACGCCTACAGCGAGCGTAAAACTCAAATGTACGTTTTCGGTATAAAACGCTTTTGCTTTTGACTAGGGCGTCTTTGCCTGCTCGAAACGCATGAATGTTGCGTATTTGCATAGAATGACCTGTTTTTCTTCTCATAATTCGAGTTGGGACACCTTCAGCAAACGTAAAACTCTTATGTACTATTTTGTTATAAAGCGACTTTGCGTTCGATTGTGGCGTATTTAGCTGCTCGAAACGCATGAACGTTGCGTAATTGCATAGAATGAAGTGTTTTTCATCTCATAATACGAGATGGAACACCTACAGCCAGCGTAAAACTCATATGTACTATTTTGGTATAAAGCGACTTTGCGTTCGATTGTGGCGTGTTTAGCAGCTCGAAACGCATGAATGTTGCGTATTTGCATATAATGAAGTGTTTTTCCGCTCATAATACGAGAGGGAACGCCTACAGCGAGCGTAAAACTCAAATGTACGTTTTCGGTATAAAACGCATTTGCTTTTGATTGGGGCGTCTTCGGCTGCTCGAAACGCATGAATGTAGCGTATTTGCATAGAATGAGGTGTTTTTCGTCTCATAATTCGAGTTGGAACGCCGACAGCGAGCGTAAAACTCTTATGTATTATTTTGTTATAATGCGACTTTGCGTTCGATTGTGGCGTGTTTAGCTGCTCGAAACGCATGAATGTTACGTATTTGCATAGAATGAAGTGTGTTTCCTCTCATAATACGAGAGGGAACGCTTACAGCGAGGGTAAAACTCAAATGTACGTTTTCGGTATAAAACGCATTTGCTTTTGAGTAGGGCGTCTTTGGCTGCTCGAAACGCATGAATGTTGCGTATTTGGATAGAATGAAGTGTGTTTCCTCTCATAATACGAGAGGAAACGCCTACAGCGAGCGTAAAACTCAAATGTACGTTTTCGGTATAAAACGCATTTGCTTTTGACTAGGGCGTCTTTGGCTGCTCGAAACGCATGAATGTTGCGTATTTGCATAGAATGACGTGTTTTTCTTCTCATAATTCGAGTTGGAACGCCTACAGCGAACGTAAAACTCGTACGTCCGATTTTGGTATAAAGCGACTTTGCGTTCGCTTTGGGCGTGTTTGGCTTCTCAAAACGCATGAATGTTGCGTATTTGCATGGAATGAAGTGTTTTTCCTCTCACAATACGAGAGAGAACGCCTACAGCGAGCGGAAAACTCAAATGTACGTTTTCGGTATAAAGCGCATTTGCTTTTGATTGGGGTGTCTTAGACTGCTCGAAACGCATGAATGATGCGTATTTGCATAGAATGAAGTGTTTTTCATCTCATAATAGCATAGGGAACGCCTATAGCTCGCGTGAAACTCAGACGTACGTTTTCGGTATAAAGCGCATTTGCTTTTGATTGGGGTGTCTTTGACTGCTCAAAATGCATGAGTGTTGCGTATTTGCATATAATGAAGTGTTTTTCCGCTCATAATACGAGAGGGAACGCCTACAGCGAGCGTAAAACTCAAATGTACGTTTTCGGTATAAAACGCATTTGCTTTTGATTGGGGCGTCTTCGGCTGCTCGAAACGCATGAATGTAGCGTATTTGCATAGAATGAGGTGTTTTTCGTCTCATAATTCGAGTTGGAACGCCGACAGCGAGCGTAAAACTCTTATGTATTATTTTGTTATAATGCGACTTTGCGTTCGATTGTGGCGTGTTTAGCTGCTCGAAACGCATGAATGTTACGTATTTGCATAGAATGAAGTGTGTTTCCTCTCATAATACGAGAGGGAACGCCTACAGCGAGCGTAAAACTCAAATGTACGTTTTCGGTATAAAACGCATTTGCTTTTGACTAGGGCGTCTTTGGCAGCTCGAAACGCATGAATGTTGCGTATTTGCATAGAATGAAGTGTGTTTCCTCTCATAATACGAGAGGGAACGCCTACAGCGAGCGTAAAACTCAAATGTACGTTTTCGGTATAAAACGCTTTTGCTTTTGACTAGGGCGTCTTTGCCTGCTCGAAACGCATGAATGTTGCGTATTTGCATAGAATGACCTGTTTTTCTTCTCATAATTCGAGTTGGGACACCTTCAGCAAACGTAAAACTCTTATGTACTATTTTGTTATAAAGCGACTTTGCGTTCGATTGTGGCGTATTTAGCTGCTCGAAACGCATGAACGTTGCGTAATTGCATAGAATGAAGTGTTTTTCATCTCATAATACGAGATGGAACACCTACAGCCAGCGTAAAACTCATATGTACTATTTTGGTATAAAGCGACTTTGCGTTCGATTGTGGCGTGTTTAGCAGCTCGAAACGCATGAATGTTGCGTATTTGCATATAATGAAGTGTTTTTCCGCTCATAATACGAGAGGGAACGCCTACAGCGAGCGTAAAACTCAAATGTACGTTTTCGGTATAAAACGCATTTGCTTTTGATTGGGGCGTCTTCGGCTGCTCGAAACGCATGAATGTAGCGTATTTGCATAGAATGAGGTGTTTTTCGTCTCATAATTCGAGTTGGAACGCCGACAGCGAGCGTAAAACTCTTATGTATTATTTTGTTATAATGCGACTTTGCGTTCGATTGTGGCGTGTTTAGCTGCTCGAAACGCATGAATGTTACGTATTTGCATAGAATGAAGTGTGTTTCCTCTCATAATACGAGAGGGAACGCTTACAGCGAGGGTAAAACTCAAATGTACGTTTTCGGTATAAAACGCATTTGCTTTTGAGTAGGGCGTCTTTGGCTGCTCGAAACGCATGAATGTTGCGTATTTGGATAGAATGAAGTGTGTTTCCTCTCATAATACGAGAGGAAACGCCTACAGCGAACGTAAAACTCAAATGTACGTTTTCGGTATAAAACGCATTTGCTTTTGACTAGGGCGTCTTTGGCTGCTCGAAACGCATGAATGTTGCGTATTTGCATAGAATGACGTGTTTTTCTTCTCATAATTCGAGTTGGAACGCCTACAGCGAACGTAAAACTCGTACGTCCGATTTTGGTATAAAGCGACTTTGCGTTCGCTTTGGGCGTGTTTGGCTTCTCAAAACGCATGAATGTTGCGTATTTGCATGGAATGAAGTGTTTTTCCTCTCACAATACGAGAGAGAACGCCTACAGCGAGCGGAAAACTCAAATGTACGTTTTCGGTATAAAGCGCATTTGCTTCTGATTGGGGTGTCTTAGACTGCTCGAAACGCATGAATGATGCGTATTTGCATAGAATGAAGTGTTTTTCATCTCATAATAGCATAGGGAACGCCTATAGCTCGCGTGAAACTCAGACGTACGTTTTCGGTATAAAGCGCATTTGCTTTTGATTGGGGTGTCTTTGACTGCTCAAAATGCATGAGTGTTGCGTATTTGCATATAATGAAGTGTTTTTCCGCTCATAATACGAGAGGGAACGCCTACAGCGAGCGTAAAACTCAAATGTACGTTTTCGGTATAAAACGCATTTGCTTTTGATTGGGGCGTCTTCGGCTGCTCGAAACGCATGAATGTATCGTATTTGCATGGAATGAGGTGTTTTTCGTCTCATAATTCGAGTTGGAACGCCGACAGCGAGCGTAAAACTCTTATGTATTATTTTGTTATAATGCGACTTTGCGTTCGATTGTGGCGTGTTTAGCTGCTCGAAACGCATGAATGTTACGTATTTGCATAGAATGAAGTGTGTTTCCTCTCATAATACGAGAGGGAACGCCTACAGCGAGCGTAAAACTCAAATGTACGTTTTCGGTATAAAACGCATTTGCTTTTGACTAGGGCGTCTTTGGCAGCTCGAAACGCATGAATGTTGCGTATTTGCATAGAATGAAGTGTGTTTCCTCTCATAATACGAGAGGGAACGCCTACAGCGAGCGTAAAACTCAAATGTACGTTTTCGGTATAAAACGCTTTTGCTTTTGACTAGGGCGTCTTTGCCTGCTCGAAACGCATGAATGTTGCGTATTTGCATAGAATGACCTGTTTTTCTTCTCATAATTCGAGTTGGGACACCTTCAGCAAACGTAAAACTCTTATGTACTATTTTGTTATAAAGCGACTTTGCGTTCGATTGTGGCGTATTTAGCTGCTCGAAACGCATGAACGTTGCGTAATTGCATAGAATGAAGTGTTTTTCATCTCATAATACGAGATGGAACACCTACAGCCAGCGTAAAACTCATATGTACTATTTTGGTATAAAGCGACTTTGCGTTCGATTGTGGCGTGTTTAGCAGCTCGAAACGCATGAATGTTGCGTATTTGCATATAATGAAGTGTTTTTCCGCTCATAATACGAGAGGGAACGCCTACAGCGAGCGTAAAACTCAAATGTACGTTTTCGGTATAAAACGCATTTGCTTTTGATTGGGGCGTCTTCGGCTGCTCGAAACGCATGAATGTAGCGTATTTGCATAGAATGAGGTGTTTTTCGTCTCATAATTCGAGTTGGAACGCCGACAGCGAGCGTAAAACTCTTATGTATTATTTTGTTATAATGCGACTTTGCGTTCGATTGTGGCGTGTTTAGCTGCTCGAAACGCATGAATGTTACGTATTTGCATAGAATGAAGTGTGTTTCCTCTCATAATACGAGAGGGAACGCTTACAGCGAGGGTAAAACTCAAATGTACGTTTTCGGTATAAAACGCATTTGCTTTTGAGTAGGGCGTCTTTGGCTGCTCGAAACGCATGAATGTTGCGTATTTGGATAGAATGAAGTGTGTTTCCTCTCATAATACGAGAGGAAACGCCTACAGCGAGCGTAAAACTCAAATGTACGTTTTCGGTATAAAACGCATTTGCTTTTGACTAGGGCGTCTTTGGCTGCTCGAAACGCATGAATGTTACGTATTTGCATAGAATGAAGTGTGTTTCCTCTCATAATACGAGAGGGAACGCTTACAGCGAGGGTAAAACTCAAATGTACGTTTTCGGTATAAAACGCATTTGCTTTTGAGTAGGGCGTCTTTGGCTGCTCGAAACGCATGAATGTTGCGTATTTGGATAGAATGAAGTGTGTTTCCTCTCATAATACGAGAGGAAACGCCTACAGCGAACGTAAAACTCAAATGTACGTTTTCGGTATAAAACGCATTTGCTTTTGACTAGGGCGTCTTTGGCTGCTCGAAACGCATGAATGTTGCGTATTTGCATAGAATGACGTGTTTTTCTTCTCATAATTCGAGTTGGAACGCCTACAGCGAACGTAAAACTCGTACGTCCGATTTTGGTATAAAGCGACTTTGCGTTCGCTTTGGGCGTGTTTGGCTTCTCAAAACGCATGAATGTTGCGTATTTGCATGGAATGAAGTGTTTTTCCTCTCACAATACGAGAGAGAACGCCTACAGCGAGCGGAAAACTCAAATGTACGTTTTCGGTATAAAGCGCATTTGCTTCTGATTGGGGTGTCTTAGACTGCTCGAAACGCATGAATGATGCGTATTTGCATAGAATGAAGTGTTTTTCATCTCATAATAGCATAGGGAACGCCTATAGCTCGCGTGAAACTCAGACGTACGTTTTCGGTATAAAGCGCATTTGCTTTTGATTGGGGTGTCTTTGACTGCTCAAAATGCATGAGTGTTGCGTATTTGCATATAATGAAGTGTTTTTCCGCTCATAATACGAGAGGGAACGCCTACAGCGAGCGTAAAACTCAAATGTACGTTTTCGGTATAAAACGCATTTGCTTTTGATTGGGGCGTCTTCGGCTGCTCGAAACGCATGAATGTATCGTATTTGCATGGAATGAGGTGTTTTTCGTCTCATAATTCGAGTTGGAACGCCGACAGCGAGCGTAAAACTCTTATGTATTATTTTGTTATAATGCGACTTTGCGTTCGATTGTGGCGTGTTTAGCTGCTCGAAACGCATGAATGTTACGTATTTGCATAGAATGAAGTGTGTTTCCTCTCATAATACGAGAGGGAACGCCTACAGCGAGCGTAAAACTCAAATGTACGTTTTCGGTATAAAACGCATTTGCTTTTGACTAGGGCGTCTTTGGCAGCTCGAAACGCATGAATGTTGCGTATTTGCATAGAATGAAGTGTGTTTCCTCTCATAATACGAGAGGGAACGCCTACAGCGAGCGTAAAACTCAAATGTACGTTTTCGGTATAAAACGCTTTTGCTTTTGACTAGGGCGTCTTTGCCTGCTCGAAACGCATGAATGTTGCGTATTTGCATAGAATGACCTGTTTTTCTTCTCATAATTCGAGTTGGGACACCTTCAGCAAACGTAAAACTCTTATGTACTATTTTGTTATAAAGCGACTTTGCGTTCGATTGTGGCGTATTTAGCTGCTCGAAACGCATGAACGTTGCGTAATTGCATAGAATGAAGTGTTTTTCATCTCATAATACGAGATGGAACACCTACAGCCAGCGTAAAACTCATATGTACTATTTTGGTATAAAGCGACTTTGCGTTCGATTGTGGCGTGTTTAGCAGCTCGAAACGCATGAATGTTGCGTATTTGCATATAATGAAGTGTTTTTCCGCTCATAATACGAGAGGGAACGCCTACAGCGAGCGTAAAACTCAAATGTACGTTTTCGGTATAAAACGCATTTGCTTTTGATTGGGGCGTCTTCGGCTGCTCGAAACGCATGAATGTAGCGTATTTGCATAGAATGAGGTGTTTTTCGTCTCATAATTCGAGTTGGAACGCCGACAGCGAGCGTAAAACTCTTATGTATTATTTTGTTATAATGCGACTTTGCGTTCGATTGTGGCGTGTTTAGCTGCTCGAAACGCATGAATGTTACGTATTTGCATAGAATGAAGTGTGTTTCCTCTCATAATACGAGAGGGAACGCTTACAGCGAGGGTAAAACTCAAATGTACGTTTTCGGTATAAAACGCATTTGCTTTTGAGTAGGGCGTCTTTGGCTGCTCGAAACGCATGAATGTTGCGTATTTGGATAGAATGAAGTGTGTTTCCTCTCATAATACGAGAGGAAACGCCTACAGCGAGCGTAAAACTCAAATGTACGTTTTCGGTATAAAACGCATTTGCTTTTGACTAGGGCGTCTTTGGCTGCTCGAAACGCATGAATGTTGCGTATTTGCATAGAATGACGTGTTTTTCTTCTCATAATTCGAGTTGGAACGCCTACAGCGAACGTAAAACTCGTACGTCCGATTTTGGTATAAAGCGACTTTGCGTTCGCTTTGGGCGTGTTTGGCTTCTCAAAACGCATGAATGTTGCGTATTTGCATGGAATGAAGTGTTTTTCCTCTCACAATACGAGAGAGAACGCCTACAGCGAGCGGAAAACTCAAATGTACGTTTTCGGTATAAAGCGCATTTGCTTTTGATTGGGGTGTCTTAGACTGCTCGAAACGCATGAATGATGCGTATTTGCATAGAATGAAGTGTTTTTCATCTCATAATAGCATAGGGAACGCCTATAGCTCGCGTGAAACTCAGACGTACGTTTTCGGTATAAAGCGCATTTGCTTTTGATTGGGGTGTCTTTGACTGCTCAAAATGCATGAGTGTTGCGTATTTGCATATAATGAAGTGTTTTTCCGCTCATAATACGAGAGGGAACGCCTACAGCGAGCGTAAAACTCAAATGTACGTTTTCGGTATAAAACGCATTTGCTTTTGATTGGGGCGTCTTCGGCTGCTCGAAACGCATGAATGTAGCGTATTTGCATAGAATGAGGTGTTTTTCGTCTCATAATTCGAGTTGGAACGCCGACAGCGAGCGTAAAACTCTTATGTATTATTTTGTTATAATGCGACTTTGCGTTCGATTGTGGCGTGTTTAGCTGCTCGAAACGCATGAATGTTACGTATTTGCATAGAATGAAGTGTGTTTCCTCTCATAATACGAGAGGGAACGCCTACAGCGAGCGTAAAACTCAAATGTACGTTTTCGGTATAAAACGCATTTGCTTTTGACTAGGGCGTCTTTGGCAGCTCGAAACGCATGAATGTTGCGTATTTGCATAGAATGAAGTGTGTTTCCTCTCATAATACGAGAGGGAACGCCTACAGCGAGCGTAAAACTCAAATGTACGTTTTCGGTATAAAACGCTTTTGCTTTTGACTAGGGCGTCTTTGCCTGCTCGAAACGCATGAATGTTGCGTATTTGCATAGAATGACCTGTTTTTCTTCTCATAATTCGAGTTGGGACACCTTCAGCAAACGTAAAACTCTTATGTACTATTTTGTTATAAAGCGACTTTGCGTTCGATTGTGGCGTATTTAGCTGCTCGAAACGCATGAACGTTGCGTAATTGCATAGAATGAAGTGTTTTTCATCTCATAATACGAGATGGAACACCTACAGCCAGCGTAAAACTCATATGTACTATTTTGGTATAAAGCGACTTTGCGTTCGATTGTGGCGTGTTTAGCAGCTCGAAACGCATGAATGTTGCGTATTTGCATATAATGAAGTGTTTTTCCGCTCATAATACGAGAGGGAACGCCTACAGCGAGCGTAAAACTCAAATGTACGTTTTCGGTATAAAACGCATTTGCTTTTGATTGGGGCGTCTTCGGCTGCTCGAAACGCATGAATGTAGCGTATTTGCATAGAATGAGGTGTTTTTCGTCTCATAATTCGAGTTGGAACGCCGACAGCGAGCGTAAAACTCTTATGTATTATTTTGTTATAATGCGACTTTGCGTTCGATTGTGGCGTGTTTAGCTGCTCGAAACGCATGAATGTTACGTATTTGCATAGAATGAAGTGTGTTTCCTCTCATAATACGAGAGGGAACGCTTACAGCGAGGGTAAAACTCAAATGTACGTTTTCGGTATAAAACGCATTTGCTTTTGAGTAGGGCGTCTTTGGCTGCTCGAAACGCATGAATGTTGCGTATTTGGATAGAATGAAGTGTGTTTCCTCTCATAATACGAGAGGAAACGCCTACAGCGAACGTAAAACTCAAATGTACGTTTTCGGTATAAAACGCATTTGCTTTTGACTAGGGCGTCTTTGGCTGCTCGAAACGCATGAATGTTGCGTATTTGCATAGAATGACGTGTTTTTCTTCTCATAATTCGAGTTGGAACGCCTACAGCGAACGTAAAACTCGTACGTCCGATTTTGGTATAAAGCGACTTTGCGTTCGCTTTGGGCGTGTTTGGCTTCTCAAAACGCATGAATGTTGCGTATTTGCATGGAATGAAGTGTTTTTCCTCTCACAATACGAGAGAGAACGCCTACAGCGAGCGGAAAACTCAAATGTACGTTTTCGGTATAAAGCGCATTTGCTTCTGATTGGGGTGTCTTAGACTGCTCGAAACGCATGAATGATGCGTATTTGCATAGAATGAAGTGTTTTTCATCTCATAATAGCATAGGGAACGCCTATAGCTCGCGTGAAACTCAGACGTACGTTTTCGGTATAAAGCGCATTTGCTTTTGATTGGGGTGTCTTTGACTGCTCAAAATGCATGAGTGTTGCGTATTTGCATATAATGAAGTGTTTTTCCGCTCATAATACGAGAGGGAACGCCTACAGCGAGCGTAAAACTCAAATGTACGTTTTCGGTATAAAACGCATTTGCTTTTGATTGGGGCGTCTTCGGCTGCTCGAAACGCATGAATGTATCGTATTTGCATGGAATGAGGTGTTTTTCGTCTCATAATTCGAGTTGGAACGCCGACAGCGAGCGTAAAACTCTTATGTATTATTTTGTTATAATGCGACTTTGCGTTCGATTGTGGCGTGTTTAGCTGCTCGAAACGCATGAATGTTACGTATTTGCATAGAATGAAGTGTGTTTCCTCTCATAATACGAGAGGGAACGCCTACAGCGAGCGTAAAACTCAAATGTACGTTTTCGGTATAAAACGCATTTGCTTTTGACTAGGGCGTCTTTGGCAGCTCGAAACGCATGAATGTTGCGTATTTGCATAGAATGAAGTGTGTTTCCTCTCATAATACGAGAGGGAACGCCTACAGCGAGCGTAAAACTCAAATGTACGTTTTCGGTATAAAACGCTTTTGCTTTTGACTAGGGCGTCTTTGCCTGCTCGAAACGCATGAATGTTGCGTATTTGCATAGAATGACCTGTTTTTCTTCTCATAATTCGAGTTGGGACACCTTCAGCAAACGTAAAACTCTTATGTACTATTTTGTTATAAAGCGACTTTGCGTTCGATTGTGGCGTATTTAGCTGCTCGAAACGCATGAACGTTGCGTAATTGCATAGAATGAAGTGTTTTTCATCTCATAATACGAGATGGAACACCTACAGCCAGCGTAAAACTCATATGTACTATTTTGGTATAAAGCGACTTTGCGTTCGATTGTGGCGTGTTTAGCAGCTCGAAACGCATGAATGTTGCGTATTTGCATATAATGAAGTGTTTTTCCGCTCATAATACGAGAGGGAACGCCTACAGCGAGCGTAAAACTCAAATGTACGTTTTCGGTATAAAACGCATTTGCTTTTGATTGGGGCGTCTTCGGCTGCTCGAAACGCATGAATGTAGCGTATTTGCATAGAATGAGGTGTTTTTCGTCTCATAATTCGAGTTGGAACGCCGACAGCGAGCGTAAAACTCTTATGTATTATTTTGTTATAATGCGACTTTGCGTTCGATTGTGGCGTGTTTAGCTGCTCGAAACGCATGAATGTTACGTATTTGCATAGAATGAAGTGTGTTTCCTCTCATAATACGAGAGGGAACGCTTACAGCGAGGGTAAAACTCAAATGTACGTTTTCGGTATAAAACGCATTTGCTTTTGAGTAGGGCGTCTTTGGCTGCTCGAAACGCATGAATGTTGCGTATTTGGATAGAATGAAGTGTGTTTCCTCTCATAATACGAGAGGAAACGCCTACAGCGAGCGTAAAACTCAAATGTACGTTTTCGGTATAAAACGCATTTGCTTTTGACTAGGGCGTCTTTGGCTGCTCGAAACGCATGAATGTTGCGTATTTGCATAGAATGACGTGTTTTTCTTCTCATAATTCGAGTTGGAACGCCTACAGCGAACGTAAAACTCGTACGTCCGATTTTGGTATAAAGCGACTTTGCGTTCGCTTTGGGCGTGTTTGGCTTCTCAAAACGCATGAATGTTGCGTATTTGCATGGAATGAAGTGTTTTTCCTCTCACAATACGAGAGAGAACGCCTACAGCGAGCGGAAAACTCAAATGTACGTTTTCGGTATAAAGCGCATTTGCTTTTGATTGGGGTGTCTTAGACTGCTCGAAACGCATGAATGATGCGTATTTGCATAGAATGAAGTGTTTTTCATCTCATAATAGCATAGGGAACGCCTATAGCTCGCGTGAAACTCAGACGTACGTTTTCGGTATAAAGCGCATTTGCTTTTGATTGGGGTGTCTTTGACTGCTCAAAATGCATGAGTGTTGCGTATTTGCATATAATGAAGTGTTTTTCCGCTCATAATACGAGAGGGAACGCCTACAGCGAGCGTAAAACTCAAATGTACGTTTTCGGTATAAAACGCATTTGCTTTTGATTGGGGCGTCTTCGGCTGCTCGAAACGCATGAATGTAGCGTATTTGCATAGAATGAGGTGTTTTTCGTCTCATAATTCGAGTTGGAACGCCGACAGCGAGCGTAAAACTCTTATGTATTATTTTGTTATAATGCGACTTTGCGTTCGATTGTGGCGTGTTTAGCTGCTCGAAACGCATGAATGTTACGTATTTGCATAGAATGAAGTGTGTTTCCTCTCATAATACCAGAGGGAACGCCTACAGCGAGCGTAAAAATCAAATGTACGTTTTCGGTACAAAGCGCATTTGCATTTGATTACAGCGTCTTTGGCTGCTCGAAACGCATGAATGTTGCGTATTCTCATAGAATGACGTGTTTTTCTCCTCGTAATTCGAGTTGGAACACCTACAGCGAGCGTAAAACTCATACGTCCGATTTTGGTATAATGCGACTACTTTGCGTTCGGTTTGGGCGTGTTTGGCTCCTCGAAACCCATAAATGATGCTTATTTGCATAGATTGAAGTGTTTTTCCACTCATAATACGATAGGGAACGCCTACAGCTAGCATAAAACTCAAATGTACGTTTTCGGTATAAAACGCATTTGCTTTTGATTGGGGCGTCTGTGACTGCTCGAAATGCATGAATGTTGCGTATTTGCATAGAATGAGCTGCCTTTCTTCTCATAATTCCAGTTGGAACGCCTACAGCGAGCGTAAAACTCATCTGTACAATGAGTGTTTTTCCTCTCATAATATGAGAGGATTTCCTAGTGTTTTTCCTCTCATAATATGAGAGGGAACGCCTACAGGGAGAGTAAAACTCAAATGTACGTTTTCGGTATAAAGCGCATTTGCTTTTCATTGGGGGTCCTTTGGCTTCTCGAAACGCTTGAATGTTGCGTATTTGCATGGAATGAAGTGTTTTTCCTCTCATAATACGAGAGGGAACGCCTGCAGCGAGCGAAAAACTCAAATGTACTTTTTCGGTATAAAACGCATTTGTTTTTGATTGGGGCGTCTTTGGCTGCTCGAAACGCATATATTTTGCGTATTTGCAGAGAATGACGTGTTTTTCTTCTCATAATTCGAGTTCGAACGCCTACAGCAAGCGTGAAACTCGTACGTTTTTGGTATGAAGCGACTTTGCTATCGATTGTGGCGTGTTTAGCTGCTCGAAACGCATGAATGTTGCGTATTTGCATAGAATGAAGTGTTTTTTCCCTCATAATACGAGAGGGAACGCCTACAGCGAGCGTAAAACTCATATGTACGTTTTCGGTATAAAACGCATTTGCTTTTGATTGGGGCGTCTTTGACTGCTCGAAATGCATGAATGATGCGTATTTGCATAGAATGAGGTGTTTTTCGTCTCATAATTCGAGTTGGAACGCCTACAGCGAGCGTAAAACTCATATGTACTATTTTGGTATAAAGCGACTTTGCGTTCGATTGTGGCGTGTTTAGCTGCTCGAAACGCATGAATGTTGAGTATTTGCATAGACTCAAGCGTTTTTCCTCTCATAATACGAGAGGGAACGCCTACAGCGAGCGTAAAACTCAAATGTACGTTTTCGGTATAAAACGCATTTGCTTTTGATTGGGGCGTCTTTGGCTGCTTGAAACGCATGAATGCTGCGTATTTGCATAGAATGACGTGTTTTTCTTCTCATAATTCGAGTTGGAACGCCTACAGCGAGCGTAAAACTCATACGTCCGATTTTCGTATAAAGCGACTTTGCGTTCGGTTTGGGCGTGTTTGGCTTCTCGAAACGCATGAATGCTGCGTATTTGCATGGAATGAAGTCTTTTTCCTCTCATAATACGAGAGGGAACGCCTGCATCGAGCGTAAAACTCAAATGTACGTTTCCGGTATAAAACGCATTTGCTTTTGATTGGGGCGTCTTTGGCTGCTCGAAACGCATGAATGTTGCGTATTTGCATAGAATGAAGTGTTTTTCCTCTCATAATACGAGAAGGAACGCCTATCACGAGCGTAAAACTCAAATGTACGTTTTCGGTATAAAACGCATTTGCTTTTGATTGGGGCGTCTTTGGCTGCTCGAAACGCATGAATGTTGCGTATTTGCATAGAATGACGTGTTTTTCTTTTTATCATTCGAGTTGGAACGCCTACAGCTAGGGTAAAATTCAAATGTACGTTTTCGGTATAAAGCCCATTTGCCTTTGATTGGGACGTCTTTGAATCCTCGAAATGCATGAATGTTGCGTATTTGCATAGAATGAGGTGTTTTTCTTCTCATAATTCGAGCTGAAATGCCTACAGCGGGCGTAAACTCACACGTCCGATTTTGGTATGAAGCGACTTTGCGTTCGGTTTGGGCGTGTTTGGCTTCTCGAAACGCATGAATGTTGCGTATTTGCAGAGAATAAAGTGTTTTTCCTCTCTTAATTCGAGAGGGAACGCCTACAGCGAGCGTAAAAGTCAAACGTACGTTTTCGGTATAAAACCCATTTGCTTTTGATTGGGGCGTCTTTGGCTGCTCGAAACGCATGAATGTTGTGTATTTGCATAGAATAAATTGTTTTTCCTCTCATAACACGAGAGGGAACGCCTACCGCGAGCGTAAAATTCAAATGTACGTTTTCGGTATAAAACGCATTTCCTTTTGATTGGGGCGTCTTTGGCTGATCGAAACGCATGAATGTTGCGTATTTGCATAGAATGAAATGTTCTTTCTCTCATAATTCGAGTTGGCACGCCTACAGCTGGCGTAAAACTCAAATGTACGTTTTCGATATAAAGCGCATTTGCTTTTGATTGGGGCGTCTTAGACTGCTCAACATGCATGAATGTTGCGTATTTGCATAGAATGAGCTGCCTTTCTTCTCATAATTCCAGTTGAAACGCCTACAGCGAGCGTAAAACTCATATGTACAATGAGTGTTTTTCCTCTCATAATATGAGAGGATTTCCTAGTGTTTTTCCTCTCATAATATGAGAGGGAACGTCTACAGGGAGAGTAAAACTCAAATGTACGTTTTCGGTATAAAGCGCATTTGCTTTTGATTGGGGGTCCTTTGGCTCCTCGAAACGCATGAATGTTGCGTATTTGCATAGAATGAAGTATTTTTCCTCTCATAATACGAGAGGGAACGCCTGCAGCTAGCGAAAAACTCAAATGTACTTTTTCGGTATAAAACGCATTTGTTTTTGATTGGGGCGTCTTTGGCTGCTCGAAACGCATATATGTTGCGTATTTGCAGAGAATGACGTGTTTTTCTTCTCATAATTCGAGTTGGAACACCTACAGCGAACGTAAAACTCATATGTACTATTTTGGTATAAAGCGACTTTGCCTTCGGTTTGGGCGTGTTTGGCTGTTCGAACCGCACGAGTGTTGCTTATTGGCGTAGAATTAAGTGTTTTTCCTCTCATAATACGAAAGGGAACGCCTACAGCTAGCGTAAATCTCAAATGTACGTTTTCGGTATAAAGCGCATTTGCTTTTGATTGGGGCGTCTTTGACTGCTCGAAATGCATTAATTTTTCGTATTTGCACAGAATGAGGTGTTTTTCGTCTCTTAATTCGAGTTGGAACGCCTACAGGGAGCGTAAAACTCTTATGTACTATTTTGTTATGAAGCGACTTCGCTTTCGATTGTGACGTGTTTAGCTGCTCGAAACGCACGAATGTTGCGTATTTGCATAGCATGAAATGTGTTTCCGCTCATAATACGAGAGGGAACGCCTACAGCGAGCGGAAAACTCAAATGTACGTTTTCGGTATAAAGCGCATTTGCTTTTGATTGGGGCGTCTTTGGCTGCTCGAAACGCATGAATGTTGCGTACTCGCATAGAATGAGGTGTTTTTCGTCTCATAAATCGAGTTGGAACACCTACAGCGAACGTAAAACTCATATGTACTATTTTGGTATAAAGCGACTTTGCTTTCGGTTTGGGCGTGTTTTGCTGTTCGAAACGCACGAGTGTTGCGTATTGGCATAGAATTAAGTGTTTTTCCTCTCATAATACGAGAGGGAACGTCTACAGCGAGCGTAAAACTCAAATGTACGTTTTCGGTATAAAACGCATTTGCTTTTGTTTGGGGTGTCTTTGGCTGCTCGAAACGCATGAATGTTGCGTATTTGCATAGAATGACGTGTTTTTCTTCTCATAATTCGAGTTGGAACGCCTACAGCGAACGTAAAACTCGTACGTCCGATTTTGGTATAAAGCGACTTTGCGTTCGCTTTGGGCGTGTTTGGCTTCTCAAAACGCATGAATGTTGCGTATTTGCATGGAATGAAGTGTTTTTCCTTTCACAATACGAGAGGGAACGCCTACAGCGAGCGGAAAACTCAAATGTACGTTTTCGGTATAAAGCGCATTTGCTTTTGATTGGGGTGTCTTAGACTGCTCGAAACGCATGAATGATGCGTATTTGCATAGAATGAAGTGTTTTTCATCTCATAATAGCATAGGGAACGCCTATAGCTCGCGTGAAACTCAGACGTACGTTTTCGGTATAAAGCGCATTTGCTTTTGATTGGGGTGTCTTTGACTGCTCAAAATGCATGAGTGTTGCGTATTTGCATAGAATGAGGTATTTTTCTTCTCATAATTCGAGTTGGAACGCCTACAGCTGGCGTAAAACTCAAATGTACGTTTTTGATATAAAGCGCATTTGCTTTTGATTGGGGCGTCTTTGACTGCTCAAAATGCATGAATGTTGCGTATTTGCATAGAATGAGGTGTTTTTCGTCTCATAATTCGAGTTGGAACGCCGACAGCGAGCGTAAAACTCTTATGTATTATTTTGTTATAATGCGACTTTGCGCTCGATTGTGGCGTGTTTAGCTGCTCGAAACGCATGAATGTTATGTATTTGCATAGAATGAAGTGTGTTTCCTCTCATAATACGAGAGGGAACGCCTACAGCGAGCGTAAAACTCAAATGTACGTTTTCGGTATAAAACGCTTTTGCTTTTGACTAGGGCGTCTTTGCCTGCTCGAAACGCATGAATGTTGCGTATTTGCATAGAATGACCTGTTTTTCGTCTCATAATTCGAGTTGGAACACCTACAGCAAACGTAAAACTCTTATGTACTATTTTGTTATAAAGCGACTTTGCGTTCGATTGTGGCGTATTTAGCTGCTCGAAACGCATGAACGTTGCGTATTTGCAGAGAATGACGTGTTTTTCTTCTCATAATTCGAGTTCGAACGCCTACAGCAAGCGTAAAACTCGTACGTTTTTGGTATGAAGCGACTTTGCGTTCGATTGTGGCGTGTTTAGCTGCTCGAAACGCATGAATGTTACGTATTTGCATAGAATGAAGTGTGTTTCCTCTCATAATACGAGAGGGAACGCCTACAGCGAGCGTAAAACTCAAATGTACGTTTTCGGTATAAAACGCATTTGCTTTTGACTAGGGCGTCTTTGGCTGCTCGAAACGCATGAATGTTGCGTATTTGCATAGAATGAAGTGTGTTTCCTCTCATAATACGAGAGGGAACGCCTACAGCGAGCGTAAAACTCAAATGTACGTTTTCGGTATAAAACGCTTTTGCTTTTGACTAGGGCGTCTTTGCCTGCTCGAAACGCATGAATGTTGCGTATTTGCATAGAATGACGTGTTTTTCTTCTCATAATTCGAGTTGGAACACCTACAGCAAACGTAAAACTCTTATGTACTATTTTGTTATAAAGCGACTTTGCGTTCGATTGTGGCGTATTTAGCTGCTCGAAACGCATGAACGTTGCGTAATTGCATAGAATGAAGTGTTTTTCATCTCATAATACGAGATGGAACACCTACAGCCAGCGTAAAACTCATATGTACTATTTTGGTATAAAGCGACTTTGCGTTCGATTGTGGCGTGTTTAGCAGCTCGAAACGCATGAATGTTACGTATTTGCATAGAATAAAGTGTTTTTCCTCTCATAATACGAGAGGGAACGCCTACAGCTAGCGTAAAACTCAAATGTACGTTTTCGGTATAAAGCGCATTTGCTTTTGATTGGGGCGTCTTTGACTGCTCGAAATGCATTAATGTTGCGTATTCGCATAGAATGAGGTGTTTTTCGTCTCATAAATCGAGTTGGAACACCTACAGCGACCGTAAAACTCATATGTACTATTTTGGTATAAAGCGACTTTGCCTTCGGTTTGGGCGTGTTTGGCTGTTCGAAACGCACGAGTGTTGCGTATTGGCATAGAATTAAGTGTTTTTCCTCTCATAATACGAGAGGGAACGTCTACAGCGAGCGTAAAACTCAAATGTACGTTTTCGGTATAAAACGCATTTGCTTTTGATTGGGGTGTCTTTGGCTGCTCGAAACGCATGAATGTTGCGTATTTGCATAGAATGACGTGTTTTTCGTCTCTTAATTCGAGTTGGAACGCCTACAGCGAGCGTAAAACTCGTATGTCCGATTTTGGTATAAGGTGACTTTGCGTTCGCTTTGGGCGTGTTTGGCTTCTCGAAAAGCATGAATGTTGCGTATTTGCATGGGAAGAAGTGTTTTTCCTCTCACAATACGAGAGGGAACGCCTACAGCAAGCGGAAAACTCAAATGTACGTTTTCGGTATAAAGCGCATTTGCTTTTGATTGGGGCGTCTTTGGCTGCTCGAAACGCATGAATGTTGCGTATTCGCATAGAATGACGTATTTTTCGTCTCACAAATCGAGTTGGAACACCTACAGCGAACGTAAAACTCATATGTACTATTTTGGTATAAAGCGACTTTGCCATCGGTTTGGGCGTGTTTGGCTGTTCGAAACGCACGAGTGTTGCGTATTGGCATAGAATTAAGTGTTTTTCCTCTCATAATACGAGAGGGAACGTCTACAGCGAGCGTAAAACTCAAATGTACGTTTTCGGTATAAAACGCATTTGCTTTTGTTTGGGGTGTCTTTGGCTGCTCGAAACGCATGAATGTTGCGTATTTGCATAGAATGACGTGTTTTTCTTCTCATAATTCGAGTTGGAACGCCTACAGCGAACGTAAAACTCGTACGTCCGATTTTGGTATAAAGCGACTTTGCGTTCGCTTTGGGCGTGTTTGCCTTCTCAAAACGCATGAATGTTGCGTATTTGCATGGAATGAAGTGTTTTTCCTCTCACAATACGAGAGGGAACGCCTACAGCGAGCGGAAAACTCAAATGTACGTTTTCGGTATAAAGCGCATTTGCTTCTGATTGGGGTGTCTTAGACTGCTCGAAACGCATGAATGATGCGTATTTGCATAGAATGAAGTGTTTTTCATCTCATAATAGCATAGGGAACGCCTATAGCTCGCGTGAAGCTCAGACGTACGTTTTCGGTATAAAGCGCATTTGCTTTTGATTGGGGTGTCTTTGACTGCTCAAAATGCATGAGTGTTGCGTATTTGCATATAATGAAGTGTTTTTCCGCTCATAATACGAGAGGGAACGCCTACAGCGAGCGTAAAACTCAAATGTACGTTTTCGGTATAAAACGCATTTGCTTTTGATTGGGGCGTCTTCGGCTGCTCGAAACGCATGAATGTAGCGTATTTGCATGGAATGAGGTGTTTTTCGTCTCATAATTCGAGTTGGAACGCCGACAGCGAGCGTAAAACTCTTATGTATTATTTTGTTATAATGCGACTTTGCGTTCGATTGTGGCGTGTTTAGCTGCTCGAAACGCATGAATGTTACGTATTTGCATAGAATGAAGTGTGTTTCCTCTCATAATACGAGAGGGAACGCCTACAGCGAGCGTAAAACTCAAATGTACGTTTTCGGTATAAAACGCATTTGCTTTTGACTAGGGCGTCTTTGGCAGCTCGAAACGCATGAATGTTACGTATTTGCATAGAATTAAGTGTTTTTTCTCTCATAATACGAGAGGGAACGCCTACAGCGAGCGTAAAACTCAAATGTACGTTTTCGGTACAAAGCGCATTTGCTTTTGATTGGGTCATCTTTGGCTACTCGAAACGCATGAATGATGCAAATTTGCATAGAATGAGGTGTTTTTCGTCTCATAAATCGAGTTGGAACACCTACAGCGAACGTGAAACTCTTATGTACTATTTTGTTATAAAGCGACTTTGCGTTCGATTGTGGCGTGTTTAGCAGCTCGAAACGCATGAATGTTACGTATTTGCATAGAAAAACAGTGTTTTTCCTCTCCTAATACGAGAGGGAACGCCTACAGCTAGCGTAAAACTCAAATGTACGTTTTCGGTATAAAGCGCATTTGCTTTTGATTGGGGAGTCTTTGACTGCTCGAAATGCATTAATGTTGCGTATTCGCATAGAATGAGGTGTTTTTCGTCTCATAAATCGAGTTGGAACACCTACAGCGAACGTGAAACTCTTATGTACTATTTTGTTATAAAGCGACTTTGCGTTCGATTGTGGCGTGTTTAGCTACCCGAAACGCATGAATGTTACGTATTTGCATAGAATTAAGTGTTTTTTCTCTCATAATACGAGAGGGAACGCCTACAGCGAGCGTAAAACTCAAATGTACGTTTTCGGTACAAAGCGCATTTGCTTTTGATTGGGTCATCTTTGGCTACTCGAAACGCATGAATGATGCAAATTTGCATAGAATGACGTGTTTTTCTTGACATAATTCGTGTTTGAACGCCTACAGCGAGCGTAAGACTCATACGTCCGATTTTGGTATAAAGCGACTTTGCGTGTGGTTAAGGGCCTGTTTGGCTCCTCGGAACGCATGAATGTTGCGTATTTGCATAGAATGAAGTGTTTTTCCTCTCATAGTACGAGAGGGAACGTCCACAGCGAGCGTAAAAATCAAATGTACGTTTTCGGTACAAAGCGCATTTGCATTTGATTAGGGCGTCTTTGGCTGCTCGAAACGCATGAATGTTGTGTATTCTCATTGAACGACGTGTTTTTCTTCTCGTAATTCGAGTTGGAACACCTACAGCGAGCGTAAAACTCATACGTCCGATTTTGGTATAATGCGACAACTTTGCGTTCGGTTTGGGCGTGTTTGGCTCCTCGAAACGCATAAATGATGCTTATTTGCATAGATTGAAGTGTTTCTCCTCTCATAATACGATAGAGAACGCCTAACGCTAGCGTAAAACTCAAATGTACGTTTTGAGTATAAAGCGCATTTGCTTTTGATTGGGGCGTCTTTGACTGCTCGAAATGCATGATTGTTGCGTATTTGCATAGAATGAAGTGTTTTTCCTTGTATTTGCATTGAATGAAGTGTTTTTCCTCTCATAATACGAGAGGGAACGTCCACAGCGAGCGTAAAAATCAAATGTACGTTTTCGGTACAAAGCGCATTTGCATTTGATTACAGCGTCTTTGGCTGCTCGAAACGCATGAATGTTGCGTATTCTCATAGAATGACGTGTTTTTCTCCTCGTAATTCGAGTTGGAACACCTACAGCGAGCGTAAAACTCATACGTCCGATTTTGGTATAATGCGACTACTTTGCGTTCGGTTTGGGCGTGTTTGGCTCCTCGAAACCCATAAATGATGCTTATTTGCATAGATTGAAGTGTTTTTCCACTCATAATACGATAGGGAACGCCTACAGCTAGCATAAAACTCAAATGTACGTTTTCGGTATAAAACGCATTTGCTTTTGATTGGGGCGTCTGTGACTGCTCGAAATGCATGAATGTTGCGTATTTGCATAGAATGAGCTGCCTTTCTTCTCATAATTCCAGTTGGAACGCCTACAGCGAGCGTAAAACTCATCTGTACAATGAGTGTTTTTCCTCTCATAATATGAGAGGATTTCCTAGTGTTTTTCCTCTCATAATATGAGAGGGAACGCCTACAGGGAGAGTAAAACTCAAATGTACGTTTTCGGTATAAAGCGCATTTGCTTTTCATTGGGGGTCCTTTGGCTTCTCGAAACGCTTGAATGTTGCGTATTTGCATGGAATGAAGTGGTTTTCCTCTCATAATACGAGAGGGGACGCCTGCAGCGAGCGAAAAACTCAAATGTACTTTTTCGGTATAAAACGCATTTGTTTTTGATTGGGGCGTCTTTGGCTGCTCGAAACGCATATATTTTGCGTATTTGCAGAGAATGACGTGTTTTTCTTCTCATAATTCGAGTTCGAACGCCTACAGCAAGCGTGAAACTCGTACGTTTTTGGTATGAAGCGACTTTGCTATCGATTGTGGCGTGTTTAGCTGCTCGAAACGCATGAATGTTGCGTATTTGCATAGAATGAAGTGTTTTTTCCCTCATAATACGAGAGGGAACGCCTACAGGGAGCGTAAAACTCATATGTACGTTTTCGGTATAAAACGCATTTGCTTTTGATTGGGGCGTCTTTGACTGCTCGAAATGCATGAATGATGCGTATTTGCATAGAATGAGGTGTTTTTCGTCTCATAATTCGAGTTGGAACGCCTACAGCGAGCGTAAAACTCATATGTACTATTTTGGTATAAAGCGACTTTGCGTTCGATTGTGGCGTGTTTAGCTGCTCGAAACGCATGAATGTTGAGTATTTGCATAGACTCAAGCGTTTTTCCTCTCATAATACGAGAGGGAACGCCTACAGCGAGCGTAAAACTCAAATGTACGTTTTCGGTATAAAACGCATTTGCTTTTGATTGGGGCGTCTTTGGCTGCTTGAAACGCATGAATGCTGCGTATTTGCATAGAATGACGTGTTTTTCTTCTCATAATTCGACTTGGAACGCCTACAGCGAGCGTAAAACTCATACGTCCGATTTTCGTATAAAGCGACTTTGCGTTCGGTTTGGGCGTGTTTGGCTTCTCGAAACGCATGAATGCTGCGTATTTGCATGGAATGAAGTCTTTTTCCTCTCATAATACGAGAGGGAACGCCTGCATCGAGCGTAAAACTCAAATGTACGTTTCCGGTATAAAACGCATTTGCTTTTGATTGGGGCGTCTTTGGCTGCTCGAAACGCATGAATGTTGCGTATTTGCATAGAATGAAGTGTTTTTCCTCTCATAATACGAGAAGGAACACCTATCACGAGCGTAAAACTCAAATGTACGTTTTCGGTATAAAACGCATTTGCTTTTGATTGGGGCGTCTTTGGCTGCTCGAAACGCATGAATGTTGCGTATTTGCATAGAATGACGTGTTTTTCTTTTTATCATTCGAGTTGGAACGCCTACAGCTAGGGTAAAATTCAAATGTACGTTTTCGGTATAAAGCCCATTTGCCTTTGATTAAGACGTCTTTGAATCCTCGAAATGCATGAATGTTGCGTATTTGCATAGAATGAGGTGTTTTTCTTCTCATAATTCGAGCTGAAATGCCTACAGCGGGCGTAAACTCACACGTCCGATTTTGGTATGAAGCGACTTTGCGTTCGGTTTGGGCGTGTTTGGCTTCTCGAAACGCATGAATGTTGCGTATTTGCAGAGAATAAAGTGTTTTTCCTCTCTTAATTCGAGAGGGAACGCCTACAGCGAGCGTAAAAGTCAAACGTACGTTTTCGGTATAAAACCCATTTGCTTTTGATTGGGGCGTCTTTGGCTGCTCGAAACGCATGAATGTTGTGTATTTGCATAGAATAAATTGTTTTTCCTCTCATAACACGAGAGGGAACGCCTACCGCGAGCGTAAAATTCAAATGTACGTTTTCGGTATAAAACGCATTTGCTTTTGATTGGGGCGTCTTTGGCTGATCGAAACGCATGAATGTTGCGTATTTGCATAGAATGAAATGTTCTTTCTCTCATAATTCGAGTTGGCACGCCTACAGCTGGCGTAAAACTCAAATGTACGTTTTCGATATAAAGCGCATTTGCTTTTGATTGGGGCGTCTTAGACTGCTCAACATGCATGAATGTTGCGTATTTGCATAGAATGAGCTGCCTTTCTTCTCATAATTCCAGTTGAAACGCCTACAGCGAGCGTAAAACTCATATGTACAATGAGTGTTTTTCCTCTCATAATATGAGAGGATTTCCTAGTGTTTTTCCTCTCATAATATGAGAGGGAACGTCTACAGGGAGAGTAAAACTCAAATGTACGTTTTCGGTATAAAGCGCATTTGCTTTTGATTGGGGGTCCTTTGGCTCCTCGAAACGCATGAATGTTGCGTATTTGCATAGAATGAAGTATTTTTCCTCTCATAATACGAGAGGGAACGCCTGCAGCTAGCGAAAAACTCAAATGTACTTTTTCGGTATAAAACGCATTTGTTTTTGATTGGGGCGTCTTTGGCTGCTCGAAACGCATATATGTTGCGTATTTGCAGAGAATGACGTGTTTTTCTTCTCATAATTCGAGTTCGAACGCCTACAGCAAGCGTAAAACTCGTACGTTTTTGGTATGAAGCGACTTTGCTATCGATTGTGGCGTGTTTAGCTGCTCAAAACGCACGAATGTTGCGTATTTGCATAGAATGAAGTGTTTTTCATCTCATAATACGAGATGGAACACCTACAGCGAGCGTAAAACTCATATGTATTATTTAGGTATAAAGCGAGTTTGCGTTCGATTGTGGCCTGTTTAGCTGCTCGAAACGCATGAATGTTGCGTATTTGCATATAATGAAGTGTTTTTCCGCTCATAATACGAGAGGGAACGCCTACAGCGAGCGTAAAACTCAAATGTACGTTTTCGGTATAAAACGCATTTGCTTTTGATTGGGGCGTCTTCGGCTGCTCGAAACGCATGAATGTAGCGTATTTGCATAGAATGAGGTGTTTTTCGTCTCATAATTCGAGTTGGAACGCCGACAGCGAGCGTAAAACTCTTATGTATTATTTTGTTATAATGCGACTTTGCGTTCGATTGTGGCGTGTTTAGCTGCTCGAAAGGCATGAATGTTACGTATTTGCACAGAATGAAGTGTGTTTCCTCTCATAATACGAGAGGGAACGCCTACAGCGAGCGTAAAACTCATACGTCCGATTTTGGTATAAAGCGACTTTGCGGTCGGTTTGGGCGTGTTTGGCCCCTCGAAACGCATGAATGTTGCGTATTTGCATAGAATATAGTGTTTTTCCTCTCTTGGTACGAGAGGGAACGCCTACAGCGAGCGTAAAACTCAAACGTACGTTTTCGGCATAAAACGCATTTGCTTTTGATTGGGGCGTCTTTGGCTGCTCGAAACGCATGAATGTTGCGTATTTGCATAGAATAAGGTGTTTTTCCTCTCATAATACGAGAGGGAATGCCTACAGCGAGCGTAAACCTCAAATGTACGTTTTCGGTATAAAACGCATTTGCTTTTGATTAGGGCGTCTTTGGCTGCTCGAAACGCATGAATGTTGCGTATTTGCATAGAATGACATGTTTTTTTTCTTATAATTCGAGTTGGCACGCCTACAGCTGGCGTAAAACTCAAATGTACGTTTTCGATATAAAGCGCATTTGCGTTCGATTGTGGCGTATTTAGCTGCTCGAAACGCATGAACGTTGCGTAATTGCATAGAATGAAGTGTTTTTCGTCTCATTATTCGAGTTGGAACACCTACAGCGAACGTAAAACTCATATGTACTATTTTGGTATAAAGCGACTTTGCCTTCGGTTTGGGCGTGTTTGGCTGTTCGAACCGCACGAGTGTTGCTTATTGGCGTAGAATTAAGTGTTTTTCCTCTCATAATACGAAAGGGAACGCCTACAGCTAGCGTAAAACTCAAATGTACGTTTTCGGTATAAAGCGCATTTGCTTTTGATTGGGGCGTCTTTGACTGCTCGAAATGCATTAATTTTTCGTATTTGCACAGAATGAGGTGTTTTTCGTCTCTTAATTCGAGTTGGAACGCCTACAGGGAGCGTAAAACTCTTATGTACTATTTTGTTATGAAGCGACTTTGCTTTCGATTGTGACGTGTTTAGCTGCTCGAAACGCACGAATGTTGCGTATTTGCATAGCATGAAATGTGTTTCCGCTCATAATACGAGAGGGAACGCCTACAGCGAGCGGAAAACTCAAATGTACGTTTTCGGTATAAAGCGCATTTGCTTTTGATTGGGGCGTCTTTGGCTGCTCGAAACGCATGAATGTTGCGTACTCGCATAGAATGAGGTGTTTTTCGTCTCATAAATCGAGTTGGAACACCTACAGCGAACGTAAAACTCATATGTACTATTTTGGTATAAAGCGACTTTGCCTTCGGTTTGGGTGTGTTTGGCTGTTCGAAACGCACGAGTGTTGCGTATTGGCATAGAATTAAGTGTTTTTCCTCTCATAATACGAGAGGGAACGTCTACAGCGAGCGTAAAACTCAAATGTACGTTTTCGGTATAAAACGCATTTGCTTTTGTTTGGGGTGTCTTTGGCTGCTCGAAACGCATGAATGTTGCGTATTTGCATAGAATGACGTGTTTTTCTTCTCATAATTCGAGTTGGAACGCCTACAGCGAACGTAAAACTCGTACGTCCGATTTTGGTATAAAGCGACTTTGCGTTCGCTTTGGGCGTGTTTGGCTTCTCAAAACGCATGAATGTTGCGTATTTGCATGGAATGAAGTGTTTTTCCTTTCACAATACGAGAGGGAACGCCTACAGCGAGCGGAAAACTCAAATGTACGTTTTCGGTATAAAGCGCATTTGCTTTTGATTGGGGTGTCTTAGACTGCTCGAAACGCATGAATGATGCGTATTTGCATAGAATGAAGTGTTTTTCATCTCATAATAGCATAGGGAACGCCTATAGCTCGCGTGAAACTCAGACGTACGTTTTCGGTATAAAGCGCATTTGCTTTTGATTGGGGTGTCTTTGACTGCTCAAAATGCATGAGTGTTGCGTATTTGCATAGAATGAGGTATTTTTCTTCTCATAATTCGAGTTGGAACGCCTACAGCTGGCGTAAAACTCAAATGTACGTTTTTGATATAAAGCGCATTTGCTTTTGATTGGGGCGTCTTTGACTGCTCAAAATGCATAAATGTTGCGTATTTGCATAGAATGAGGTGTTTTTCGTCTCATAATTCGAGTTGGAACGCCGACAGCGAGCGTAAAACTCTTATGTATTATTTTGTTATAATGCGACTTTGCGTTCGATTGTGGCGTGTTTAGCTGCTCGAAACGCATGAATGTTACGTATTTGCATAGAATGAAGTGTGTTTCCTCTCATAATACGAGAGGGAACGCCTACAGCGAGCGTAAAACTCAAATGTACGTTTTCGGTATAAAACGCTTTTGCTTTTGACTAGGGCGTCTTTGCCTGCTCGAAACGCATGAATGTTGCGGATTTGCATAGAATGACCTGTTTTTCGTCTCATAATTCGAGTTGGAACACCTACAGCAAACGTAAAACTCTTATGTACTATTTTGTTATAAAGCGACTTTGCGTTCGATTGTGGCGTATTTAGCTGCTCGAAACGCATGAACGTTGCGTATTTGCATAGAATGAAGTGTGTTTCCTCTCATAATACGAGAGGGAACGCCTACAGCGAGCGTAAAACTCAAATGTACGTTTTCGGTATAAAACGCTTTTGCTTTTGACTAGGGCGTCTTTGCCTGCTCGAAACGCATGAATGTTGCGTATTTGCATAGAATGACCTGTTTTTCTTCTCATAATTCGAGTTGGGACACCTACAGCAAACGTAAAACTCTTATGTACTATTTTGTTATAAAGCGACTTTGCGTTCGATTGTGGCGTATTTAGCTGCTAGAAACGCATGAACGTTGCGTAATTGCATAGAATGAAGTGTTTTTCATCTCATAATACGAGATGGAACACCTACAGCCAGCGTAAAACTCATATGTACTATTTTGGTATAAAGCGACTTTGCGTTCGATTGTGGCGTGTTTAGCTGCTCGAAACGCATGAATGTTACGTATTTGCATAGAATAAAGTGTTTTTCCTCTCATAATACGAGAAGGAACGCCTACAGCGAGCGTAAAACTCAAATGTACGTTTTCGGTATAAAACGCTTTTGCTTTTGACTAGGGCGTCTTTGCCTGCTCGAAACGCATGAATGTTGCGTATTTGCATAGAATGACGTGTTTTTCTTCTCATAATTCGAGTTGGAACACCTACAGCAAACGTAAAACTCTTATGTACTATTTTGTTATAAAGCGACTTTGCGTTCGATTGTGGCGTATTTAGCAGCTCGAAACGCATGAACGTTGCGTAATTGCATAGAATGAAGTGTTTTTCATCTCATAATACGAGATGGAACACCTACAGCCAGCGTAAAACTCATATGTACTATTTTGGTATAAAGCGACTTTGCGTTCGATTGTGGCGTGTTTAGCAGCTCGAAACGCATGAATGTTACGTATTTGCATAGAATAAAGTGTTTTTCCTCTCATAATACGAGAGTGAACGCCTACAGGTAGCGTAAAACTCAAATGTACGTTTTCGGTATAAAGCGCATTTGCTTTTGATTGGGGCGTCTTTGACTGCTCGAAATGCATTAATGTTGCGTATTCGTATAGAATGAGGTGTTTTTCGTCTCATAAATCGAGTTGGAACACCTACAGCGACCGTAAAACTCATATGTACTATTTTGGTATAAAGCGACTTTGCCTTCGGTTTGGGCGTGTTTGGCTGTTCGAAACGCACGAGTGTTGCGTATTGGCATAGAATTAAGTGTTTTTCCTCTCATAATACGAGAGGGAACGTCTACAGCGAGCGTAAAACTCAAATGTACGTTTTCGGTATAAAACGCATTTGCTTTTGATTGGGGTGTCTTTGGCTGCTCGAAACGCATGAATGTTGCGTATTTGCATAGAATGACGTGTTTTTCTTCTCATAATTCGAGTTGGAACGCCTACAGCGAACGTAAAACTCGTACGTCCGATTTTGGTATAAAGCGACTTTGCGTTCGCTTTGGGCGTGTTTGCCTTCTCAAAACGCATGAATGTTGCGTATTTGCATGGAATGAAGTGTTTTTCCTCTCACAATACGAGAGGGAACGCCTACAGCGAGCGGAAAACTCAAATGTACGTTTTCGGTATAAAGCGCATTTGCTTCTGATTGGGGTGTCTTAGACTGCTCGAAACGCATGAATGATGCGTATTTGCATAGAATGAAGTGTTTTTCATCTCATAATAGCATAGGGAACGCCTATAGCTCGCGTGAAACTCAGACGTACGTTTTCGGTATAAAGCGCATTTGCTTTTTATTGGGGTGTCTTTGACTGCTCAAAATGCATGAGTGTTGCGTATTTGCATATAATGAAGTGTTTTTCCGCTCATAATACGAGAGGGAACGCCTACAGCGAGCGTAAAACTCAAATGTACGTTTTCGGTATAAAACGCATTTGCTTTTGATTGGGGCGTCTTCGGCTGCTCGAAACGCATGAATGTAGCGTATTTGCATGGAATGAGGTGTTTTTCGTCTCATAATTCGAGTTGGAACGCCGACAGCGAGCGTAAAACTCTTATGTATTATTTTGTTATAATGCGACTTTGCGTTCGATTGTGGCGTGTTTAGCTGCTCGAAACGCATGAATGTTACGTATTTGCATAGAATGAAGTGTGTTTCCTCTCATAATACGAGAGGGAACGCCTACAGCGAGCGTAAAACTCAAATGTACGTTTTCGGTATAAAACGCATTTGCTTTTGACTAGGGCGTCTTTGGCAGCTCGAAACGCATGAATGTTGCGTATTTGCATAGAATGAAGTGTGTTTCCTCTCATAATACGAGAGGGAACGCCTACAGCGAGCGTAAAACTCAAATGTACGTTTTCGGTATAAAACGCTTTTGCTTTTGACTAGGGCGTCTTTGCCTGCTCGAAACGCATGAATGTTGCGTATTTGCATAGAATGACCTGTTTTTCTTCTCATAATTCGAGTTGGGACACCTACAGCAAACGTAAAACTCTTATGTACTATTTTGTTATAAAGCGACTTTGCGTTCGATTGTGGCGTATTTAGCTGCTCGAAACGCATGAACGTTGCGTAATTGCATAGAATGAAGTGTTTTTCATCTCATAATACGAGATGGAACACCTACAGCCAGCTTAAAACTCATATGTACTATTTTGGTATAAAGCGACTTTGCGTTCGATTGTGGCGTGTTTAGCAGCTCGAAACGCATGAATGTTGCGTATTTGCATATAATGAAGTGTTTTTCCGCTCATAATACGAGAGGGAACACCTACAGCGAGCGTAAAACTCAAATGTACGTTTTCGGTATAAAACGCATTTGCTTTTGATTGGGGCGTCTTCGGCTGCTCGAAACGCATGAATGTAGCGTATTTGCATAGAATGAGGTGTTTTTCGTCTCATAATTCGAGTTGGAACGCCGACAGCGAGCGTAAAACTCTGATGTATTATTTTGTTATAATGCGACTTTGCGTTCGATTGTGGCGTGTTTAGCTGCTCGAAACGCATGAATGTTACGTATTTGCATAGAATGAAGTGTGTTTCCTCTCATAATACGAGAGGGAACGCTTACAGCGAGGGTAAAACTCAAATGTACGTTTTCGGTATAAAACGCATTTGCTTTTGAGTAGGGCGTCTTTGGCTGCTCGAAACGCATGAATGTTGCGTATTTGGATAGAATGAAGTGTGTTTTCTCTCATAATACGAGAGGGAACGCCTACAGCGAGCGTAAAACTCAAATGTACGTTTTCGGTATAAAACGCATTTGCTTTTGACTAGGGCGTCTTTGGCTGCTCGAAACGCATGAATGTTGCGTATTTGCATAGAATGACGTGTTTTTCTTCTCATAATTCGAGTTGGAACGCCTACAGCGAACGTAAAACTCGTACGTCCGATTTTGGTATAAAGCGACTTTGCGTTCGCTTTGGGCGTGTTTGGCTTCTCAAAACGCATGAATGTTGCGTATTTGCATGGAATGAAGTGTTTTTCCTCTCACAATACGAGAGAGAACGCCTACAGCGAGCGGAAAACTCAAATGTACGTTTTCGGTATAAAGCGCATTTGCTTTTGATTGGGGTGTCTTAGACTGCTCGAAACGCATGAATGATGCGTATTTGCATAGAATGAAGTGTTTTTCATCTCATAATAGCATAGGGAACGCCTATAGCTCGCGTGAAACTCAGACGTACGTTTTCGGTATAAAGCGCATTTGCTTTTGATTGGGGTGTCTTTGACTGCTCAAAATGCATGAGTGTTGCGTATTTGCATATAATGAAGTGTTTTTCCGCTCATAATACGAGAGGGAACGCCTACAGCGAGCGTAAAACTCAAATGTACGTTTTCGGTATAAAACGCATTTGCTTTTGATTGGGGCGTCTTCGGCTGCTCGAAACGCATGAATGTAGCGTATTTGCATAGAATGAGGTGTTTTTCGTCTCATAATTCGAGTTGGAACGCCGACAGCGAGCGTAAAACTCTTATGTATTATTTTGTTATAATGCGACTTTGCGTTCGATTGTGGCGTGTTTAGCTGCTCGAAACGCATGAATGTTACGTATTTGCATAGAATGAAGTGTGTTTCCTCTCATAATACCAGAGGGAACGCCTACAGCGAGCGTAAAACTCAAATGTACGTTTTCGGTATAAAACGCATTTGCTTTTGACAAGGGCGTCTTTGGCAGCTCGAAACGCATGAAAGTTGCGTATTTGCATAGAATGAAGTGTGTTTCCTCTCATAATACGAGAGGGAACGCCTACAGCGAGCGTAAAACTCAAATGTACGTTTTCGGTATAAAACGCTTTTGCTTTTGACTAGGGCGTCTTTGCCTGCTCGAAACGCATGAATGTTGCGTATTTGCATAGAAAAAAAGTGTTTTTCCTCTCATAATACGAGAGGGAACGCCTACAGCTAGCGTAAAACTCAAATGTACGTTTTCGGTATAAAGCGCATTTGCTTTTGATTGGGGCGTCTTTGACTGCTCGAAATGCATTAATGTTGCGTATTCGCATAGAATGAGGTGTTTTTCGTCTCACAAATCGAGATGGAACACCTACAGCCAGCGTAAAACTCATATGTACTATTTTGGTATAAAGCGACTTTGCGTTCGATTGTGGCGTGTTTAGCAGCTCGAAACGCATGAATGTTGCGTATTTGCATATAATGAAGTGTTTTTCCGCTCATAATACGAGAGGGAACACCTACAGCGAGCGTAAAACTCAAATGTACGTTTTCGGTATAAAACGCATTTGCTTTTGATTGGGGCGTCTTCGGCTGCTCGAAACGCATGAATGTAGCGTATTTGCATAGAATGAGGTGTTTTTCGTCTCATAATTCGAGTTGGAACGCCGACAGCGAGCGTAAAACTCTTATGTATTATTTTGTTATAATGCGACTTTGCGTTCGATTGTGGCGTGTTTAGCTGCTCGAAACGCATGAATGTTACGTATTTGCATAGAATGAAGTGTGTTTCCTCTCATAATACGAGAGGGAACGCTTACAGCGAGGGTAAAACTCAAATGTACGTTTTCGGTATAAAACGCATTTGCTTTTGAGTAGGGCGTCTTTGCCTGCTCGAAACGCATGAATGTTGCGTATTTGCATAGAAAAAAAGTGTTTTTCCTCTCATAATACGAGAGGGAACGCCTACAGCTAGCGGAAAACTCAAATGTACGTTTTCGGTATAAAGCGCATTTGCTTTTGATTGGGGCGTCTTTGACTGCTCGAAATGCATTAATGTTGCGTATTCGCATAGAATGAGGTGTTTTTCGTCTCACAAATCGAGTTGGAACACCTACAGCGAACGTAAAACTCATATGTACTATTTTGGTATAAAGCGACTTTGCCTTCGGTTTGGGCGTGTTTGGCTGTTCGAAACGCACGAGTGTTGCGTATTGGCATAGAATTAAGTGTTTTTCCTCTCATAATACGAGAGGGAACGTCTACAGCGAGCGTAAAACTCAAATGTACGTTTTCGGTATAAAACGCATTTGCTTTTGTTTGGGGTGTCTTTGGCTGCTCGAAACGTATGAATGTTGCGTATTTGCATAGAATGACGTGTTTTTCTTCTCATAATTCGAGTTGGAACGCCTACAGCGAACGTAAAACTCGTACGTCCGATTTTGGTATAAAGCGACTTTGCGTTCGCTTTGGGCGTGTTTGGCTTCTCAAAACGCATGAATGTTGCGTATTTGCATGGAATGAAGTGTTTTTCCTCTCACAATACGAGAGGGAACGCCTACAGCTAGCGTAAAACTCAAATGTACGTTTTCAGTATAAAGCGCATTTGCTTTTGATTGGGGCGTCTTTGACTGCTCGAAATGCATGATTGTTGCGTATTTGCATAGAATGAAGTGTTTTTCATCTCACAATACGAGCTAGTACGTCTACAGAGGGCGTAAAACTCGTACGTTTTTGGTATGAAGCGACTTTGCTATCGATTGTGGCGTGTTTAGCTGCTCGAAACGCATGAATGTTGCGTATTTGCATAGAATGAAGTGTTTTTTCCCTCATAATACGAGAGGGAACGCCTACAGCGAGCGTAAAACTCGTATGTACGTTTTCGGTATAAAACGCATTTGCTTTTGATTGGGGCGTCTTTGACTGCTCGAAATGCATAAATGATGCGTATTTGCATAGAATGAGGTGTTTTTCGTCTCATAATTCGAGTTGGAACGCCTACAGCGAGCGTAAAACTCATATGTACTATTTTGGTATAAAGCGACTTTGCGTTCGATTGTGGCGTGTTTAGCTGCTCGAAACGCATGAATGTTGAGTATTTGCACAGACTCAAGCGTTTTTCATCTCATAATACGAGAGGGAACGCCTACAGCGAGCGTAAAACTCAAATGTACGTTTTCGGTATAAACCGCATTTGCTTTTGATTGGGGCGTCTTTGGCTCTTGAAACGCATGAATGCTGCGTATTTGCATAGAATGACGTGTTTTTTTTCTCATAATTCGAGTTGGAACGCCTACAGCGAGCGTAAAACTCATACGTCCGATTTTCGTATAAAGCGACTTTGCGTTCGGTTTGGGCGTGTTTGGCTTCTCGAAACGCATGAATGCTGCGTATTTGCATGGAATGAAGTGTTTTTCCTCTCATAATACGAGAGGGAACGCCTGCATCGAGCGTAAAACTCAAATGTACGTTTTCGGTATAAAACGCATTTGCTTTTGATTGGGGCGTCTTTGGCTGCTCGAAACGCATGAATGTTGCGTATTTGCATAGAATGAAGTGTTTTTCCTCTCATAATACGAGAGGGAACGCCTATCACGAGCGTAAAACTCAAATGTACGTTTTCGGTATAAAACGCATTTGCTTTTGATTGGGGCGTCTTTGGCTGCTCGAAACGCATGAATGATGCGTATTTGCATAGAATGAAGTGTTTTTCATCTCATAATAGCATAGGGAACGCCTATAGCTCGCGTGAAACTCAGACGTACATTTTCGGTATAAAGCGCATTTGCTTTTGATTGGGGTGTCTTTGACTGCTCAAAATGCATGAGTGTTGCGTATTTGCATATAATGAAGTGTTTTTCCGCTCATAATACGAGAGGGAACGCCTACAGCGAGCGTAAAACTCAAATGTACGTTTTCGGTATAAAACGCATTTGCTTTTGATTGGGGCGTCTTCGGCTGCTCGAAACGCATGAATGTAGCGTATTTGCATAGAATGAGTTGTTTTTCGTCTCATAATTCGAGTTGGAACGCCGACAGCGAGCGTAAAACTCTTATGTATTATTTTGTTATAATGCGACTTTGCGTTCGATTGTGGCGTGTTTAGCTGCTCGAAACGCATGAATGTTACGTATTTGCATAGAATGAAGTGTGTTTCCTCTCATAATACGAGAGGGAACGCCTACAGCGAGCGTAAAACTCAAATGTACGTTTTCGGTATAAAACGCATTTGCTTTTGACTAGGGCGTCTTTGGCAGCTCGAAACGCATGAAAGTTGCGTATTTGCATAGAATGAAGTGTGTTTCCTCTCATAATACGAGAGGGAAGGCCTACAGCGAGCGTAAAACTCAAATGTACGTTTTCGGTATAAAACGCTTTTGCTTTTGACTAGGGCGTCTTTGCCTGCTCGAAACGCATGAATGTTGCGTATTTGCATAGAATGACCTGTTTTTCTTCTCATAATTCGAGTTGGGACACCTACAGCAAACGTAAAACTCTTATGTACTATTTTGTTATAAAGCGACTTTGCGTTCGATTGTGGCGTATTTAGCTGCTCGAAACGCATGAACGTTGCGTAATTGCATAGAATGAAGTGTTTTTCATCTCATAATACGAGATGGAACACCTACAGCCAGCGTAAAACTCATATGTACTATTTTGGTATAAAGCGACTTTGCGTTCGATTGTGGCGTGTTTAGCAGCTCGAAACGCATGAATGTTACGTATTTGCATAGAAAAAAAGTGTTTTTCCTCTCATAATACGAGAGGGAACGCCTACAGGTAGCGTAAAACTCAAATGTACGTTTTCGGTATAAAGCGCATTTGCTTTTGATTGGGGCGTCTTTGACTGCTCGAAACGCATATATTTTGCGTATTTGCAGAGAATGACGTGTTTTTCTTCTCATAATTCGAGTTCGAACGCCTACAGCAAGCGTGAAACTCGTACGTTTTTGGTATGAAGCGACTTTGCTATCGATTGTGGCGTGTTTAGCTGCTCGAAACGCATGAATGTTGCGTATTTGCATAGAATGAAGTGTTTTTTCCCTCATAATACGAGAGGGAACGCCTACAGCGAGCGTAAAACTCATATGTACGTTTTCGGTATAAAACGCATTTGCTTTTGATTGGGGCGTCTTTGACTGCTCGAAATGCATGAATGATGCGTATTTGCATAGAATGAGGTGTTTTTCGTCTCATAATTCGAGTTGGAACGCCTACAGCGAGCGTAAAACTCATATGTACTATTTTGGTATAAAGCGACTTTGCGTTCGATTGTGGCGTGTTTAGCTGCTCGAAACGCATGAATGTTGAGTATTTGCATAGACTCAAGCGTTTTTCCTCTCACAATACGAGAGGGAACGCCTACAGCGAGCGTAAAACTCAAATGTACGTTTTCGGTATAAAACGCATTTGCTTTTGATTGGGGCGTCTTTGGCTGCTTGAAACGCATGAATGCTGCGTATTTGCATAGAATGACGTGTTTTTCTTCTCATAATTCGAGTTGGAACGCCTACAGCGAGAGTAAAACTCATACGTCCGATTTTCGTATAAAGCGACTTTGCGTTCGGTTTGGGCGTGTTTGGCTTCTCGAAACGCATGAATGCTGCGTATTTGCATGGAATGAAGTCTTTTTCCTCTCATAATACGAGAGGGAACGCCTGCATCGAGCGTAAAACTCAAATGTACGTTTCCGGTATAAAACGCATTTGCTTTTGATTGGGGCGTCTTTGGCTGCTCGAAACGCATGAATGTTGCGTATTTGCATAGAATGAAGTGTTTTTCCTCTCATAATACGAGAAGGAACGCCTATCACGAGCGTAAAACTCAAATGTACGTTTTCGGTATAAAACGCATTTGCTTTTGATTGGGGCGTCTTTGGCTGCTCGAAACGCATGAATGTTGCGTATTTGCATAGAATGACGTGTTTTTCTTTTTATCATTCGAGTTGGAACGCCTACAGCTAGGGTAAAATTCAAATGTACGTTTTCGGTATAAAGCCCATTTGCCTTTGATTGGGACGTCTTTGAATCCTCGAAATGCATGAATGTTGCGTATTTGCATAGAATGAGGTGTTTTTCTTCTCATAATTCGAGCTGAAATGCCTACAGCGGGCGTAAACTCACACGTCCGATTTTGGTATGAAGCGACTTTGCGTTCGGTTTGGGCGTGTTTGGCTTCTCGAAACGCATGAATGTTGCGTATTTGCAGAGAATAAAGTGTTTTTCCTCTCTTAATTCGAGAGGGAACGCCTACAGCGAGCGTAAAAGTCAAACGTACGTTTTCGGTATAAAACCCATTTGCTTTTGATTGGGGCGTCTTTGGCTGCTCGAAACGCATGAATGTTGTGTATTTGCATAGAATAAATTGTTTTTCCTCTCATAACACGAGAGGGAACGCCTACCGCGAGCGTAAAATTCAAATGTACGTTTTCGGTATAAAACGCATTTGCTTTTGATTGGGGCGTCTTTGGCTGATCGAAACGCATGAATGTTGCGTATTTGCATAGAATGAAATGTTCTTTCTCTCATAATTCGAGTTGGCACGCCTACAGCTGGCGTAAAACTCAAATGTACGTTTTCGATATAAAGCGCATTTGCTTTTGATTGGGGCGTCTTAGACTGCTCAACATGCATGAATGTTGCGTATTTGCATAGAATGAGCTGCCTTTCTTCTCATAATTCCAGTTGAAACGCCTACAGCGAGCGTAAAACTCATATGTACAATGAGTGTTTTTCCTCTCATAATATGAGAGGATTTCCTAGTGTTTTTCCTCTCATAATATGAGAGGGAACGTCTACAGGGAGAGTAAAACTCAAATGTACGTTTTCGGTATAAAGCGCATTTGCTTTTGATTGGGGGTCCTTTGGCTCCTCGAAACGCATGAATGTTGCGTATTTGCATAGAATGAAGTATTTTTCCTCTCATAATACGAGAGGGAACGCCTGCAGCTAGCGAAAAACTCAAATGTACTTTTTCGGTATAAAACGCATTTGTTTTTGATTGGGGCGTCTTTGGCTGCTCGAAACGCATATATGTTGCGTATTTGCAGAGAATGACGTGTTTTTCTTCTCATAATTCGAGTTCGAACGCCTACAGCAAGCGTAAAACTCGTACGTTTTTGGTATGAAGCGACTTTGCTATCGATTGTGGCGTGTTTAGCTGCTCAAAACGCACGAATGTTGCGTATTTGCATAGAATGAAGTGTTTTTCATCTCATAATACGAGATGGAACACCTACAGCGAGCGTAAAACTCATATGTATTATTTAGGTATAAAGCGAGTTTGCGTTCGATTGTGGCCTGTTTAGCTGCTCGAAACGCATGAATGTTGCGTATTTGCATATAATGAAGTGTTTTTCCGCTCATAATACGAGAGGGAACGCCTACAGCGAGCGTAAAACTCAAATGTACGTTTTCGGTATAAAACGCATTTGCTTTTGATTGGGGCGTCTTCGGCTGCTCGAAACGCATGAATGTAGCGTATTTGCATAGAATGAGGTGTTTTTCGTCTCATAATTCGAGTTGGAACGCCGACAGCGAGCGTAAAACTCTTATGTATTATTTTGTTATAATGCGACTTTGCGTTCGATTGTGGCGTGTTTAGCTGCTCGAAAGGCATGAATGTTACGTATTTGCACAGAATGAAGTGTGTTTCCTCTCATAATACGAGAGGGAACGCCTACAGCGAGCGTAAAACTCATACGTCCGATTTTGGTATAAAGCGACTTTGCGGTCGGTTTGGGCGTGTTTGGCCCCTCGAAACGCATGAATGTTGCGTATTTGCATAGAATATAGTGTTTTTCCTCTCTTGGTACGAGAGGGAACGCCTACAGCGAGCGTAAAACTCAAACGTACGTTTTCGGCATAAAACGCATTTGCTTTTGATTGGGGCGTCTTTGGCTGCTCGAAACGCATGAATGTTGCGTATTTGCATAGAATAAGGTGTTTTTCCTCTCATAATACGAGAGGGAATGCCTACAGCGAGCGTAAACCTCAAATGTACGTTTTCGGTATAAAACGCATTTGCTTTTGATTAGGGCGTCTTTGGCTGCTCGAAACGCATGAATGTTGCGTATTTGCATAGAATGACATGTTTTTTTTCTTATAATTCGAGTTGGCACGCCTACAGCTGGCGTAAAACTCAAATGTACGTTTTCGATATAAAGCGCATTTGCGTTCGATTGTGGCGTATTTAGCTGCTCGAAACGCATGAACGTTGCGTAATTGCATAGAATGAAGTGTTTTTCGTCTCATAATTCGAGTTGGAACACCTACAGCGAACGTAAAACTCATATGTACTATTTTGGTATAAAGCGACTTTGCCTTCGGTTTGGGCGTGTTTGGCTGTTCGAACCGCACGAGTGTTGCTTATTGGCGTAGAATTAAGTGTTTTTCCTCTCATAATACGAAAGGGAACGCCTACAGCTAGCGTAAAACTCAAATGTACGTTTTCGGTATAAAGCGCATTTGCTTTTGATTGGGGCGTCTTTGACTGCTCGAAATGCATTAATTTTTCGTATTTGCACAGAATGAGGTGTTTTTCGTCTCTTAATTCGAGTTGGAACGCCTACAGGGAGCGTAAAACTCTTATGTACTATTTTGTTATGAAGCGACTTTGCTTTCGATTGTGACGTGTTTAGCTGCTCGAAACGCACGAATGTTGCGTATTTGCATAGCATGAAATGTGTTTCCGCTCATAATACGAGAGGGAACGCCTACAGCGAGCGGAAAACTCAAATGTACGTTTTCGGTATAAAGCGCATTTGCTTTTGATTGGGGCGTCTTTGGCTGCTCGAAACGCATGAATGTTGCGTACTCGCATAGAATGAGGTGTTTTTCGTCTCATAAATCGAGTTGGAACACCTACAGCGAACGTAAAACTCATATGTACTATTTTGGTATAAAGCGACTTTGCCTTCGGTTTGGGTGTGTTTGGCTGTTCGAAACGCACGAGTGTTGCGTATTGGCATAGAATTAAGTGTTTTTCCTCTCATAATACGAGAGGGAACGTCTACAGCGAGCGTAAAACTCAAATGTACGTTTTCGGTATAAAACGCATTTGCTTTTGTTTGGGGTGTCTTTGGCTGCTCGAAACGCATGAATGTTGCGTATTTGCATAGAATGACGTGTTTTTCTTCTCATAATTCGAGTTGGAACGCCTACAGCGAACGTAAAACTCGTACGTCCGATTTTGGTATAAAGCGACTTTGCGTTCGCTTTGGGCGTGTTTGGCTTCTCAAAACGCATGAATGTTGCGTATTTGCATGGAATGAAGTGTTTTTCCTTTCACAATACGAGAGGGAACGCCTACAGCGAGCGGAAAACTCAAATGTACGTTTTCGGTATAAAGCGCATTTGCTTTTGATTGGGGTGTCTTAGACTGCTCGAAACGCATGAATGATGCGTATTTGCATAGAATGAAGTGTTTTTCATCTCATAATAGCATAGGGAACGCCTATAGCTCGCGTGAAACTCAGACGTACGTTTTCGGTATAAAGCGCATTTGCTTTTGATTGGGGTGTCTTTGACTGCTCAAAATGCATGAGTGTTGCGTATTTGCATAGAATGAGGTATTTTTCTTCTCATAATTCGAGTTGGAACGCCTACAGCTGGCGTAAAACTCAAATGTACGTTTTTGATATAAAGCGCATTTGCTTTTGATTGGGGCGTCTTTGACTGCTCAAAATGCATGAATGTTGCGTATTTGCATAGAATGAGGTGTTTTTCGTCTCATAATTCGAGTTGGAACGCCGACAGCGAGCGTAAAACTCTTATGTATTATTTTGTTATAATGCGACTTTGCGTTCGATTGTGGCGTGTTTAGCTGCTCGAAACGCATGAATGTTACGTATTTGCATAGAATGAAGTGTGTTTCCTCTCATAATACGAGAGGGAACGCCTACAGCGAGCGTAAAACTCAAATGTACGTTTTCGGTATAAAACGCTTTTGCTTTTGACTAGGGCGTCTTTGCCTGCTCGAAACGCATGAATGTTGCGTATTTGCATAGAATGACCTGTTTTTCTTCTCATAATTCGAGTTGGGACACCTACAGCAAACGTAAAACTCTTATGTACTATTTTGTTATAAAGCGACTTTGCGTTCGATTGTGGCGTATTTAGCTGCTCGAAACGCATGAACGTTGCGTAATTGCATAGAATGAAGTGTTTTTCATCTCATAATACGAGATGGAACACCTACAGCCAGCGTAAAACTCATATGTACTATTTTGGTATAAAGCGACTTTGCGTTCGATTGTGGCGTGTTTAGCTGCTCGAAACGCATGAATGTTACGTATTTGTATAGAATAAAGTGTTTTTCCTCTCATAATACGAGAAGGAACGCCTACAGCGAGCGTAAAACTCAAATGTACGTTTTCGGTATAAAACGCTTTTGCTTTTGACTAGGGCGTCTTTGCCTGCTCGAAACGCATGAATGTTGCGTATTTGCATAGAATGACGTGTTTTTCTTCTCATAATTCGAGTTGGAACACCTACAGCAAACGTAAAACTCTTATGTACTATTTTGTTATAAAGCGACTTTGCGTTCGATTGTGGCGTATTTAGCTGCTCGAAACGCATGAACGTTGCGTAATTGCATAGAATGAAGTGTTTTTCATCTCATAATACGAGATGGAACACCTACAGCCAGCGTAAAACTCATATGTACTATTTTGGTATAAAGCGACTTTGCGTTCGATTGTGGCGTGTTTAGCAGCTCGAAACGCATGAATGTTACGTATTTGCATAGAATAAAGTGTTTTTCCTCTCATAATACGAGAGTGAACGCCTACAGGTAGCGTAAAACTCAAATGTACGTTTTCGGTATAAAGCGCATTTGCTTTTGATTGGGGCGTCTTTGACTGCTCGAAATGCATTAATGTTGCGTATTCGTATAGAATGAGGTGTTTTTCGTCTCATAAATCGAGTTGGAACACCTACAGCGACCGTAAAACTCATATGTACTATTTTGGTATAAAGCGACTTTGCCTTCGGTTTGGGCGTGTTTGGCTGTTCGAAACGCACGAGTGTTGCGTATTGGCATAGAATTAAGTGTTTTTCCTCTCATAATACGAGAGGGAACGTCTACAGCGAGCGTAAAACTCAAATGTACGTTTTCGGTATAAAACGCATTTGCTTTTGATTGGGGTGTCTTTGGCTGCTCGAAACGCATGAATGTTGCGTATTTGCATAGAATGACGTGTTTTTCTTCTCATAATTCGAGTTGGAACGCCTACAGCGAACGTAAAACTCGTACGTCCGATTTTGGTATAAAGCGACTTTGCGTTCGCTTTGGGCGTGTTTGCCTTCTCAAAACGCATGAATGTTGCGTATTTGCATGGAATGAAGTGTTTTTCCTCTCACAATACGAGAGGGAACGCCTACAGCGAGCGGAAAACTCAAATGTACGTTTTCGGTATAAAGCGCATTTGCTTCTGATTGGGGTGTCTTAGACTGCTCGAAACGCATGAATGATGCGTATTTGCATAGAATGAAGTGTTTTTCATCTCATAATAGCATAGGGAACGCCTATAGCTCGCGTGAAACTCAGACGTACGTTTTCGGTATAAAGCGCATTTGCTTTTGATTGGGGTGTCTTTGACTGCTCAAAATGCATGAGTGTTGCGTATTTGCATATAATGAAGTGTTTTTCCGCTCATAATACGAGAGGGAACGCCTACAGCGAGCGTAAAACTCAAATGTACGTTTTCGGTATAAAACGCATTTGCTTTTGATTGGGGCGTCTTCGGCTGCTCGAAACGCATGAATGTAGCGTATTTGCATGGAATGAGGTGTTTTTCGTCTCATAATTCGAGTTGGAACGCCGACAGCGAGCGTAAAACTCTTATGTATTATTTTGTTATAATGCGACTTTGCGTTCGATTGTGGCGTGTTTAGCTGCTCGAAACGCATGAATGTTACGTATTTGCATAGAATGAAGTGTGTTTCCTCTCATAATACGAGAGGGAACGCCTACAGCGAGCGTAAAACTCAAATGTACGTTTTCGGTATAAAACGCATTTGCTTTTGACTAGGGCGTCTTTGGCAGCTCGAAACGCATGAATGTTGCGTATTTGCATAGAATGAAGTGTGTTTCCTCTCATAATACGAGAGGGAACGCCTACAGCGTGCTTAAAACTCAAATGTACGTTTTCGGTATAAAACGCTTTTGCTTTTGACTAGGGCGTCTTTGCCTGCTCGAAACGCATGAATGTTGCGTATTTGCATAGAATGACCTGTTTTTCTTCTCATAATTCGAGTTGGGACACCTACAGCAAACGTAAAACTCTTATGTACTATTTTGTTATAAAGCGACTTTGCGTTCGATTGTGGCGTATTTAGCTGCTCGAAACGCATGAACGTTGCGTAATTGCATAGAATGAAGTGTTTTTCATCTCATAATACGAGATGGAACACCTACAGCCAGCGTAAAACTCATATGTACTATTTTGGTATAAAGCGACTTTGCGTTCGATTGTGGCGTGTTTAGCAGCTCGAAACGCATGAATGTTGCGTATTTGCATATAATGAAGTGTTTTTCCGCTCATAATACGAGAGGGAACACCTACAGCGAGCGTAAAACTCAAATGTACGTTTTCGGTATAAAACGCATTTGCTTTTGATTGGGGCGTCTTCGGCTGCTCGAAACGCATGAATGTAGCGTATTTGCATAGAATGAGGTGTTTTTCGTCTCATAATTCGAGTTGGAACGCCGACAGCGAGCGTAAAACTCTTATGTATTATTTTGTTATAATGCGACTTTGCGTTCGATTGTGGCGTGTTTAGCTGCTCGAAACGCATGAATGTTACGTATTTGCATAGAATGAAGTGTGTTTCCTCTCATAATACGAGAGGGAACGCTTACAGCGAGGGTAAAACTCAAATGTACGTTTTCGGTATAAAACGCATTTGCTTTTGAGTAGGGCGTCTTTGGCTGCTCGAAACGCATGAATGTTGCGTATTTGGATAGAATGAAGTGTGTTTCCTCTCATAATACGAGAGGGAACGCCTACAGCGAGCGTAAAACTCAAATGTACGTTTTCGGTATAAAACGCATTTGCTTTTGAATAGGGCGTCTTTGGCTGCTCGAAACGCATGAATGTTGCGTATTTGCATAGAATGACGTGTTTTTCTTCTCATAATTCGAGTTGGAACGCCTACAGCGAACGTAAAACTCGTACGTCCGATTTTGGTATAAAGCGACTTTGCGTTCGCTTTGGGCGTGTTTGGCTTCTCAAAACGCATGAATGTTGCGTATTTGCATGGAATGAAGTGTTTTTCCTCTCACAATACGAGAGAGAACGCCTACAGCGAGCGGAAAACTCAAATGTACGTTTTCGGTATAAAGCGCATTTGCTTTTGATTGGGGTGTCTTAGACTGCTCGAAACGCATGAATGATGCGTATTTGCATAGAATGAAGTGTTTTTCATCTCATAATAGCATAGGGAACGCCTATAGCTCGCGTGAAACTCAGACGTACGTTTTCGGTATAAAGCGCATTTGCTTTTGATTGGGGTGTCTTTGACTGCTCAAAATGCATGAGTGTTGCGTATTTGCATATAATGAAGTGTTTTTCCGCTCATAATACGAGAGGGAACGCCTACAGCGAGCGTAAAACTCAAATGTACGTTTTCGGTATAAAACGCATTTGCTTTTGATTGGGGCGTCTTCGGCTGCTCGAAACGCATGAATGTAGCGTATTTGCATAGAATGAGGTGTTTTTCGTCTCATAATTCGAGTTGGAACGCCGACAGCGAGCGTAAAACTCTTATGTATTATTTTGTTATAATGCGACTTTGCGTTCGATTGTGGCGTGTTTAGCTGCTCGAAACGCATGAATGTTACGTATTTGCATAGAATGAAGTGTGTTTCCTCTCATAATACCAGAGGGAACGCCTACAGCGAGCGTAAAACTCAAATGTACGTTTTCGGTATAAAACGCATTTGCTTTTGACAAGGGCGTCTTTGGCAGCTCGAAACGCATGAAAGTTGCGTATTTGCATAGAATGAAGTGTGTTTCCTCTCATAATACGAGAGGGAACGCCTACAGCGAGCGTAAAACTCAAATGTACGTTTTCGGTATAAAACGCTTTTGCTTTTGACTAGGGCGTCTTTGCCTGCTCGAAACGCATGAATGTTGCGTATTTGCATAAAAAAAAAGTGTTTTTCCTCTCATAATACGAGAGGGAACGCCTACAGCTAGCGTAAAACTCAAATGTACGTTTTCGGTATAAAGCGCATTTGCTTTTGATTGGGGCGTCTTTGACTGCTCGAAATGCATTAATGTTGCGTATTCGCATAGAATGAGGTGTTTTTCGTCTCACAAATCGAGTTGGAACACCTACAGCGAACGTAAAACTCATATGTACTATTTTGGTATAAAGCGACTTTGCCTTCGGTTTGGGCGTGTTTGGCTGTTCGAAACGCACGAGTGTTGCGTATTGGCATAGAATTAAGTGTTTTTCCTCTCATAATACGAGAGGGAACGTCTACAGCGAGCGTAAAACTCAAATGTACGTTTTCGGTATAAAACGCATTTGCTTTTGTTTGGGGTGTCTTTGGCTGCTCGAAACGTATGAATGTTGCGTATTTGCATAGAATGACGTGTTTTTCTTCTCATAATTCGAGTTGGAACGCCTACAGCGAACGTAAAACTCGTACGTCCGATTTTGGTATAAAGCGACTTTGCGTTCGCTTTGGGCGTGTTTGGCTTCTCAAAACGCATGAATGTTGCGTATTTGCATGGAATGAAGTGTTTTTCCTCTCACAATACGAGAGGGAACGCCTACAGCTAGCGTAAAACTCAAATGTACGTTTTCAGTATAAAGCGCATTTGCTTTTGATTGGGGCGTCTTTGACTGCTCGAAATGCATGATTGTTGCGTATTTGCATAGAATGAAGTGTTTTTCATCTCACAATACGAGCTAGTACGTCTACAGAGGGCGTAAAACTCGTACGTGTTTGGTATGAAGCGACTTTGCTATCGATTGTGGCGTGTTTAGCTGCTCGAAACGCATGAATGTTGCGTATTTGCATAGAATGAAGTGTTTTTTCCCTCATAATACGAGAGGGAACGCCTACAGCGAGCGTAAAACTCGTATGTACGTTTTCGGTATAAAACGCATTTGCTTTTGATTGGGGCGTCTTTGACTGCTCGAAATGCATAAATGATGCGTATTTGCATAGAATGAGGTGTTTTTCGTCTCATAATTCGAGTTGGAACGCCTACAGCGAGCGTAAAACTCATATGTACTATTTTGGTATAAAGCGACTTTGCGTTCGATTGTGGCGTGTTTAGCTGCTCGAAACGCATGAATGTTGAGTATTTGCACAGACTCAAGCGTTTTTCCTCTCATAATACGAGAGGGAACGCCTACAGCGAGCGTAAAACTCAAATGTACGTTTTCGGTATAAAACGCATTTGCTTTTGATTGGGGCGTCTTTGGCTCTTGAAACGCATGAATGCTGCGTATTTGCATAGAATGACGCGTTTTTTTTCTCATAATTCGAGTTGGAACGCCTACAGCGAGCGTAAAACTCATACGTCCGATTTTCGTATAAAGCGACTTTGCGTTCGGTTTGGGCGTGTTTGGCTTCTCGAAACGCATGAATGCTGCGTATTTGCATGGAATGAAGTGTTTTTCCTCTCATAATACGAGAGGGAACGCCTGCATCGAGCGTAAAACTCAAATGTACGTTTTCGGTATAAAACGCATTTGCTTTTGATTGGGGCGTCTTTGGCTGCTCGAAACGCATGAATGTTGCGTATTTGCATAGAATGAAGTGTTTTTCCTCTCATAATACGAGAGGGAACGCCTATCACGAGCGTAAAACTCAAATGTACGTTTTCGGTATAAAACGCATTTGCTTTTGATTGGGGCGTCTTTGGCTGCTCGAAACGCATGAATTATGCGTATTTGCATAGAATGAAGTGTTTTTCATCTCATAATAGCATAGGGAACGCCTATAGCTCGCGTGAAACTCAGACGTACGTTTTCGGTATAAAGCGCATTTGCTTTTGATTGGGGTGTCTTTGACTGCTCAAAATGCATGAGTGTTGCGTATTTGCATATAATGAAGTGTTTTTCCGCTCATAATACGAGAGGGAACGCCTACAGCGAGCGTAAAACTCAAATGTACGTTTTCGGTATAAAACGCATTTGCTTTTGATTGGGGCGTCTTCGGCTGCTCGAAACGCATGAATGTAGCGTATTTGCATAGAATGAGGTGTTTTTCGTCTCATAATTCGAGTTGGAACGCCTACAGCGAGCGTAAAACTCATATGTACTATTTTGGTATAAAGCGACTTTGCGTTCGATTGTGGCGTGTTTAGCTGCTCGAAACGCATGAATGTTGAGTATTTGCACAGACTCAAGCGTTTTTCCTCTCATAATACGAGAGGGAACGCCTACAGCGAGCGTAAAACTCAAATGTACGTTTTCGGTATAAAACGCATTTGCTTTTGATTGGGGCGTCTTTGGCTCTTGAAACGCATGAATGCTGCGTATTTGCATAGAATGACGTGTTTTTTTTCTCATAATTCGAGTTGGAACGCCTACAGCGAGCGTAAAACTCATACGTCCGATTTTCGTATAAAGCGACTTTGCGTTCGGTTTGGGCGTGTTTGGCTTCTCGAAACGCATGAATGCTGCGTATTTGCATGGAATGAAGTGTTTTTCCTCTCATAATACGAGAGGGAACGCCTGCATCGAGCGTAAAACTCAAATGTACGTTTTCGGTATAAAACGCATTTGCTTTTGATTGGGGCGTCTTTGGCTGCTCGAAACGCATGAATGTTGCGTATTTGCATAGAATGAAGTGTTTTTCCTCTCATAATACGAGAGGGAACGCCTATCACGAGCGTAAAACTCAAATGTACGTTTTCGGTATAAAACGCATTTGCTTTTGATTGGGGCGTCTTTGGCTGCTCGAAACGCATGAATGATGCGTATTTGCATAGAATGAAGTGTTTTTCATCTCATAATAGCATAGGGAACTCCTATAGCTCGCGTGAAACTCAGACGTACGTTTTCGGTATAAAGCGCATTTGCTTTAGATTGGGGTGTCTTTGACTGCTCAAAATGCATGAGTGTTGCGTATTTGCATATAATGAAGTGTTTTTCCGCTCATAATACGAGAGGGAACGCCTACAGCGAGCGTAAAACTCAAATGTACGTTTTCGGTATAAAACGCATTTGCTTTTGATTGGGGCGTCTTCGGCTGCTCGAAACGCATGAATGTAGCGTATTTGCATAGAATGAGTTGTTTTTCGTCTCATAATTCGAGTTGGAACGCCGACAGCGAGCGTAAAACTCTTATGTATTATTTTGTTATAATGCGACTTTGCGTTCGATTGTGGCGTGTTTAGCTGCTCGAAACGCATGAATGTTACGTATTTGCATAGAATGAAGTGTGTTTCCTCTCATAATACGAGAGGGAACGCCTACAGCGAGCGTAAAACTCAAATGTACGTTTTCGGTATAAAACGCATTTGCTTTTGACTAGGGCGTCTTTGGCAGCTCGAAACGCATGAAAGTTGCGTATTTGCATAGAATGAAGTGTGTTTCCTCTCATAATACGAGAGGGAAGGCCTACAGCGAGCGTAAAACTCAAATGTACGTTTTCGGTATAAAACGCTTTTGCTTTTGACTAGGGCGTCTTTGCCTGCTCGAAACGCATGAATGTTGCGTATTTGCATAGAATGACCTGTTTTTCTTCTCATAATTCGAGTTGGGACACCTACAGCAAACGTAAAACTCTTATGTACTATTTTGTTATAAAGCGACTTTGCGTTCGATTGTGGCGTATTTAGCTGCTCGAAACGCATGAACGTTGCGTAATTGCATAGAATGAAGTGTTTTTCATCTCATAATACGAGATGGAACACCTACAGCCAGCGTAAAACTCATATGTACTATTTTGGTATAAAGCGACTTTGCGTTCGATTGTGGCGTGTTTAGCAGCTCGAAACGCATGAATGTTACGTATTTGCATAGAAAAAAAGTGTTTTTCCTCTCATAATACGAGAGGGAACGCCTACAGCTAGCGTAAAACTCAAATGTACGTTTTCGGGATAAAGCGCATTTGCTTTTGATTGGGGCGTCTTTGACTGCTCGAAATGCATGATTGTTGCGTATTTGCATAGAATGAAGTGTTTTTCATCTCACAATACGAGCTAGTACGTCTACAGAGGGCGTAAAACTCGTACGTTTTTGGTATGAAGCGACTTTGCTATCGATTGTGGCGTGTTTAGCTGCTCGAAACGCATGAATGTTGCGTATTTGCATAGAATGAAGTGTTTTTTCCCTCATAATACGAGAGGGAACGCCTACAGCGAGCGTAAAACTCGTATGTACGTTTTCGGTATAAAACGCATTTGCTTTTGATTGGGGCGTCTTTGGCTCTTGAAACGCATGAATGCTGCGTATTTGCATAGAATGACGTGTTTTTTTTCTCATAATTCGAGTTGGAACGCCTACAGCGAGCGTAAAACTCATACGTCCGATTTTCGTATAAAGCGACTTTGCGTTCGGTTTGGGCGTGTTTGGCTTCTCGAAACGCATGAATGCTGCGTATTTGCATGGAATGAAGTGTTTTTCCTCTCATAATACGAGAGGGAACGCCTGCATCGAGCGTAAAACTCAAATGTACGTTTTCGGTATAAAACGCATTTGCTTTTGATTGGGGCGTCTTTGACTGCTCGAAACGCATGAATGTTGCGTATTTGCATAGAATGAAGTGTTTTTCCTCTCATAATACGAGAGGGAACGCCTATCACGAGCGTAAAACTCAAATGTACGTTTTCGGTATAAAACGCATTTGCTTTTGATTGGGGCGTCTTTGGCTGCTCGAAACGCATGAATGTTGCGTATTTGCATAGAATGACGTGTTTTTCTTTTTATCATTCGAGTTGGAACGCCTACAGCTAGGGTAAAATTCAAATGTACGTTTTCGGTATAAAGCGCATTTGCCTTTGATTGGGACGTCTTTGAATCCTCGAAATGCATGAATGTTGCGTATTTGCATAGAATGAGGTGTTTTTCTTCTCATAATTCGAGCTGAAATGCCTACAGCGTGCGTAAACTCACACGTCCGATTTAGGTATGAAGCGACTTTGCGTTCGGTTTGGGCGTGTTTGGCTTCTCGAAACGCATGAATGTTGCGTATTTGCAGAGAATAAAGTGTTTTTCCTCTCTTAATTCGAGAGGGAACGCCTACAGCGAGCGTAAAAGTCAAACGTACGTTTTCGGTATAAAACGCATTTGCTTTTGATTGGGGCGTCTTTGGCTGCTCGAAACGCATGAATGTTGTGTATTTGCATAGAATAAATTGTTTTTCCTCTCATAACACGAGAGGGAACGCCTACCGCGAGCGTAAAATTCAAATGTACGTTTTCGGTATAAAACGCATTTGCTTTTGATTGGGGCGTCTTTGGCTGCTCGAAACGCATGAATGTTGCGTATTTGCATAGAATGAAATGTTCTTTCTCTCATAATTCGAGTTGGCACGCCTACAGCTGGCGTAAAACTCAAATGTACGTTTTCGATATAAAGCGCATTTGCTTTTGATTGGGGCGTCTTAGACTGCTCAACATGCATGAATGTTGCGTATTTGCATAGAATGAGGTGTTTTTCGTCTCATAATTCGAGTTGGAACGCCGACAGCGAGCGTAAAACTCTTATGTACTATTTTGTTATAATGCGACTTTGCGTTCGATTGTGGCGTGTTTCGCTGCTCGAAACGCATGAATGTTGCGTATTTGCATAGAATGAAGTGTTTTTTCTCTCATAATACGAGAGGGAACGCCTCCAGCGAGCGTAAAACTCATATGTACTATGAGTGTTTTTCCTCTCATAATATGAGAGGATTTCCTAGTGTTTTTCCTCTCATAATATGAGAGGGAACGCCTACAGGGAGAGTAAAACTCAAATGTACGTTTTCGGTATAAAGCGCATTTGCTTTTGATTGGGGGTCCTTTGGCTCCTCGAAACGCATGAATGTTGCGTATTTGCATAGAATGAAGTATTTTTCCTCTCATAATATGAGAGGGAACGCCTGCAGCTAGCGAAAAACTCAAATGTACTTTTTCGGTATAAAACGCATTTGTTTTTGATTGGGGCGTCTTTGGCTGCTCGAAACGCATATATGTTGCGTATTTGCAGAGAATGACGTGTTTTTCTTCTCTTAATTCGAGTTCGAACGCCTACAGCAAGCGTAAATCTCGTACGTTTTTGGTATGAAGCGACTTTGCTATCGATTGTGGCGTGTTTAGCTGCTCAAAACGCACGAATGTTGCGTATTTGCATAGAATGAAGTGTTTTTCATCTCATAATACGAGATGGAACACCTACAGCGAGCGTAAAACTCATATGTATTATTTAGGTATAAAGCGAGTTTGCGTTCGATTGTGGCCTGTTTAGCTGCTCGAAACGCATGAATGTTGCGTATTTGCATATAATGAAGTGTTTTTCCGCTCATAATACGAGAGGGAACGCCTACAGCGAGCGTAAAACTCAAATGTACGTTTTCGGTATAAAACGCATTTGCTTTTGATTGGGGCGTCTTCGGCTGCTCGAAACGCATGAATGTAGCGTATTTGCATAGAATGAGGTGTTTTTCGTCTCATAATTCGAGTTGGAACGCCGACAGCGAGCGTAAAACTCTTATGTATTATTTTGTTATAATGCGACTTTGCGTTCGATTGTGGCGTGTTTAGCTGCTCGAAACGCATGAATGTTACGTATTTGCATAGAATGAAGTGTGTTTCCTCTCATAATACGAGAGGGAACGCCTACAGCGAGCGTAAATCTCAAATGTACGTTTTCGGTATAAAGCGCATTTGCTTTTGATTGGGGCGTCTTTGACTGCTCGAAATGCATTAATTTTTCGTATTTGCACAGAATGAGGTGTTTTTCGTCTCTTAATTCGAGTTGGAACGCCTACAGGGAGCGTAAAACTCTTATGTACTATTTTGTTATGAAGCGACTTTGCTTTCGATTGTGGCGTGTTTAGCTGCTCGAAACGCACGAATGTTGCGTATTTGCATAGCATGAAATGTGTTTCCGCTCATAATACGAGAGGGAACGCCTACAGCGAGCGGAAAACTCAAATGTACGTTTTCGGTATAAAGCGCATTTGCTTTTGATTGGGGCGTCTTTGGCTGCTCGAAACGCATGAATGTTGCGTACTCGCATAGAATGAGGTGTTTTTCGTCTCATAAATCGAGTTGGAACACCTACAGCGAACGTAAAACTCATATGTACTATTTTGGTATAAAGCGACTTTGCCTTCGGTTTGGGCGTGTTTGGCTGTTCGAAACGCACGAGTGTTGCGTATTGGCATAGAATTAAGTGGTTTTCCTCTCATAATACGAGAGGGAACGTTTACAGCGAGCGTAAAACTCAAATGTACGTTTTCGGTATAAAACGCATTTGCTTTTGTTTGGGGTGTCTTTGGCTGCTCGAAACGCATGAATGTTGCGTATTTGCATAGAATGACGTGTTTTTTTTCTCATAATTCGAGTTGGAACGCCTACAGCGAACGTAAAACTCGTACGTCCGATTTTGGTATAAAGCGACTTTGCGTTCGCTTTGGGCGTGTTTGGCTTCTCAAAACGCATGAATGTTGCGTATTTGCATGGAATGAAGTGTTTTTCCTCTCACAATACGAGAGGGAACGCCTACAGCGAGCGGAAAACTCAAATGTACGTTTTCGGTATAAAGCGCATTTGCTTTTGATTGGGGTGTCTTTGACTGCTCAAAATGCATGAGTGTTGCGTATTTGCATATAATGAAGTGTTTTTCCGCTCATAATACGAGAGGGAACGCCTACAGCGAGCGTAAAACTCAAATGTACGTTTTCGGTATAAAACGCATTTGCTTTTGATTGGGGCGTCTTCGGCTGCTCGAAACGCATGAATGTAGCGTATTTGCATAGAATGAGGTGTTTTTCGTCTCATAATTCGAGTTAGAACGCCGACAGCAAGCGTAAAACTCTTATATATTATTTTGTTACAATGCGACTTTGCGTTCGATTGTGGCGTGTTTAGCTGCTCGAAACGCATGAATGTTACGTATTTGCATAGAATGAAGTGTGTTTCCTCTCATAATACGAGAGGGAACGCCTACAGCGAGCGTAAAACTCAAATGTACGTTTTCGGTATAAAACGCATTTGCTTTTGACTAGGGCGTCTTTGGCTGCTCGAAACGCATGAATGTTGCGTATTTGCATAGAATGAAGTGTGTTTCCTCTCATAATACGAGAGGGAACGCCTACAGCGAGCGTAAAACTCAAATGTACGTTTTCGGTATAAAACGCTTTTGCTTTTGACTAGGGCGTCTTTGCCTGCTCGAAACGCATGCATGTTGCGTATTTGCATAGAATGACCTGTTTTTCTTCTCATAATTCGAGTTGGGACACCTACAGCAAACGTAAAACTCTTATGTACTATTTTGTTATAAAGCGACTTTGCGTTCGATTGTGGCGTATTTAGCTGCTCGAAACGCATGAACGTTGCGTAATTGCATAGAATGAAGTGTTTTTCATCTCATAATACGAGATGGAACACCTACAGCCAGCGTAAAACTCATATGTACTATTTTGGTATAAAGCGACTTTGCGTTCGATTGTGGCGTGTTTAGCAGCTCGAAACGCATGAATGTTACGTATTTGCATAGAAAAACAGTGTTTTTCCTCTCCTAATACGAGAGGGAACGCCTACAGCTAGCGTAAAACTCAAATGTACGTTTTCGGTATAAAGCGCATTTGCTTTTGATTGGGGAGTCTTTGACTGCTCGAAATGCATTAATGTTGCGTATTCGCATAGAATGAGGTGTTTTTCGTCTCATAAATCGAGTTGGAACACCTACAGCGAACGTAAAACTCATATGTACTATTTTGGTATAAAGCGACTTTGCCTTCGGTTTGGGCGTGTTTGGCTGTTCGAAACGCACGAGTGTTGCGTATTGGCATAGAATTAATTGTTTTTCCTCTCATAATACGAGAGGGAACGTCTACAGCGAGCGTAAAACTCAAATGTACGTTTTCGGTATAAAACGCATTTGCTTTTAATTGGGGTGTCTTTGGCTGCTCGAAACGCATGAATGTTGCGTATTTGCATAGAATGACGTGTTTTTCGTCTCATAATTCGAGTTGGAACGCCTACAGCGAGCGTAAAACTCGTATGTCCGATTTTGGTATAAAGCGACTTTGCGTTCGCTTTGGGCGTGTTTGGCTTCTCGAAAAGCATGAATGTTGCGTATTTGCATGGAAAGAAGTGTTTTTCCTCTCACAATACGAGAGGGAACGCCTACAGCGAGCGGAAAACTCAAATGTACGTTTTCGGTATAATGCGCATTTGCTTTTGATTGGGGCGTCTTTGGCTGCTCGAAACGCATGAATGTTGCGTATTCGCATAGAATGAGGTGTTTTTCGTCTCACAAATCGAGTTGGAACACCTACAGCGAACGTAAAACTCATATGTACTATTTTGGTATAAAGCGACTTTGCCTTCGGTTTGGGCGTGTTTGGCTGTTCGAAACGCACGAGTGTTGCGTATTGGCATAGAATTGAGTGTTTTTCCTCTCATAATACGAGAGGGAACGTCTACAGCGAGCGTAAAACTCAAATGTACGTTTTCGGTATAAAACGCATTTGCTTTTGTTTGGGGTGTCTTTGGCTGCTCGAAACGCATGAATGTTGCGTATTTGCATAGAATGACGTGTTTTTCTTCTCATAATTCGAGTTGGAACGCCTACAGCGAACGTAAAACTCGTATGTCCTATTTTGGTATAAAGCGACTTTGCGTTCGCTTTGGGCGTGTTTGGCTTCTCGAAAAGCATGAATGTTGCGTATTTGCATGGAAAGAAGTGTTTTTCCTCTCACAATACGAGAGGGAACGCCTACAGCTAGCGTAAAACTCAAATGTACGTTTTCGGTATAAAGCGCATTTGCTTTTGATTGGGGCGTCTTTGACTGCTCGAAATGCATTAATTTTTCGTATTTGCACAGAATGAGGTGTTTTTCGTCTCTTAATTCGAGTTGGAACGCCTACAGGGAGCGTAAAACTCTTACGTACTATTTTGTTATGAAGCGACTTTGCTTTCGATTGTGGCGTGTTTAGCTGCTCGAAACGCACGAATGTTGCGTATTTGCATAGAATGAAATGTGTTTCCGCTCATAATACGAGAGGGAACGCCTACAGCGAGCGTAAAACTCAAATGTACGTTTTCGGTATAAAGCGCATTTGCTTTTGATTGGGGCGTCTTTGACTGCTCGAAATGCATGAATGTTGCGTATTTGCATAGAATGTGGTGTTTTTCTTCTCATAATTCGTGTTGGAACGCCTACAGCTAGCGTAAAACTCAAATGTACGTTTTCGGTATAAAAAGCATTTGCTTTTGATTGGGGCGTCTTTGGCTGCTCGAAACGCATGAATGTTGCGTATTTGCATAGAATGACATGTTTTTTTTCTCATAATTCGAGTTGGCACGCCTACAGCTGGCGTAAAACTCAAATGTACGTTTTCGATATAAAGCGCATTTGCTTTTGATTGGGGCGTCTTTGACTGCTCGAAATGCATGAATGTTGCGTATTTGCATAGAATGTGGTGTTTTTCGTCTCATAATTCGAGATGGAACACCTACAGCGAACGTAAAACTCATATGTACTATTTTGGCACAAAGCGACTTTGCGTTCGATTGTGGCGTGTTTAGCTCCTCGAAACGCACGAATGCTGCGTATATGCATAGAATGAAGTGTTTTTCATCTCATAAAACGAGATGGAACACCTACAGCGAGCATAAAACTCATATGTACTATTTTGGTATAAACCGACTTTGCGTTCGATCGTGGCGTGTTTAGATGCTCGAAACGCATGAATGTTACTTATTTGCATAGAATAAAGTGTTTTTCCTCTCATAATACGAGAGGGAACGTCTACAGCGAGCGTAAAACTCAAATGTACGTTTTCGGTATAAAGCGCATTTGCTTTTGATTGGGGCGTCTTTGGCTGCTCGAAACGCATGAATGTTGCGTATTCGCATAGAATGAGGTGTTTTTCGTCTCATAAATCGAGTTGGAACACCTACAGCGAACGTAAAACTCATATGTACTATTTTGGTATAAAGCGACTTTGCCTTCGGTTTGGGCGTGTTTGGCTGTTCGAAACGCACGAGTGTTGCGTATTGGCATAGAATTAAGTGTTCTTCCTCTCATAATACGAGAGGGAACGTCTACAGCGAGCGTAAAACTCAAATGTACGTTTTCGGTAGAAAACGCATTTGCTTTTGTTTGGGGTGTCTTTGGCTGCTCGAAACGCATGAATGTTGCGTATTTGCATAGAATGACGTGTTTTTCTTCTCATAATTCGAGTTGGAACGCCTACAGCGAACGTAAAACTCGTACGTCTGATTTTGGTATAAAGCGACTTTGCGTTCGCTTTGAGCGTGTTTGGCTTCTCAAAACGCATGAATGTTGCGTATTTGCATGGAATGAAGTGTTTTTCCTCTCACAATACGAGAGGGAACGCCTACAGCGAGCGGAAAACTCAAATGTACGTTTTCGGTATAAAGCGCATTTGCTGTTGATTGGGGCGTCTTTGGCTGCTCGAAACGCATGAATGTTGCGTATTCGCATATAATAACGTGTTTTTCTTCTCATAATTCGAGTTGGAACGCCTACAGCGAGCGTAAAACTCAAATGTACGTTTTTGGTATAAAGCGACTTTGCGTTCGGTTTGGACGTGTTTGGGTCCTCGAAACGCATGAATGTTGCGTATTTGCATAGAATGAAGTGTTATTCCTCTCATAATACGAGAGGGAACGTCTACAGCGAGCGTAAAACTCAATTGTACGTTTTCGGTATAAAGCGCATTTGCTTTAGATTGGGGTGTCTTAGACTGCTCGAAACGCATGAATGATGCGTATTTGCATAGAATGAAGTGTTTTTCATCTCATAATAGCATAGGGAACGCCTATAGCTCGCGTGAAACTCAGACGTACGATTTCGGTATAAAGCGCATTTGCTTTTGATTGGGGTGTCTTTGACTGCTCAAAATGCATGAGTGTTGCGTATTTGCATAGAATGAGGTATTTTTCTTCTCATAATTCGAGTTGGAACGCCTACAGCTGGCGTAAAACTCAAATGTACGTTTTTGATATAAGGCGCATTTGCTTTTGATTGGGGCGTCTTTGACTGCTCAAAATGCATGAATGTTGCGTATTTGCATAGAATGAGGTGTTTTTCGTCTCATAATTCGAGTTGGAACGCCGACAGCGAGCGTAAAACTCTTATGTATTATTTTGTTATAATGCGACTTTGCGTTCGATTGTGGCGTGTTTAGCTGCTCGAAACGCATGAATGTTACGTATTTGCATAGAATGAAGTGTGTTTCCTCTCATAATACGAGAGGGAACGCCTACAGCGAGCGTAAAACTCAAATGTACGTTTTCGGTATAAAACGCTTTTGCTTTTGACTAGGGCGTCTTTGCCTGCTCGAAACGCATGAATGTTGCGTATTTGCATAGAATGACGTGTTTTTCTTCTCATAATTCGAGTTGGAACACCTACAGCAAACGTAAAACTCTTAAGTACTATTTTGTTATAAAGCGACTTTGCGTTCGATTGTGGCGTGTTTAGCTGCTCGAAACGCATGAATGTTACGTATTTGCATAGAATAAAGTGTTTTTCCTCTCATAATACGAGAGGGAACGCCTACAGCTAGCGTAAAACTCAAATGTACGTTTTCGGTATAAAGCGCATTTGCTTTTGATTGGGGCGTCTTTGACTGCTCGAAATGCATTAATGTTGCGTATTCGCATAGAATGAGGTGCTTTTCGTCTCATAAATCGAGTTGGAACACCTACAGCGAACGTAAAACTCATATGTACTATTTTGGTATAAAGCGACTTTGCCTTCGGTTTGGGCGTGTTTGGCAGTTCGAAACGCACGAGTGTTGCGTATTGGCATAGAATTAAGTGTTTTTCCTCTCATAATACGAGAGGGAACGTCTACAGCGAGCGTAAAACTCAAATGTACGTTTTCGGTATAAAACGCATTTGCTTTTGATTGGGGTGTCTTTGGCTGTTCGAAACGCATGAATGTTGCGTATTTGCATAGAATGACGTGTTTTTCGTCTCATAATTCGCGTTGGAACGCCTACAGCGAGCGTAAAACTCGTATGTCCGATTTTGGTATAAAGCGACTTTGCGTTCGCTTTGGGCGTGTTTGGCTTCTCGAAAAGCATGAATGTTGCGTATTTGCATGGAAAGAAGTGTTTTTCCTCTCACAATACGAGAGGGAACGCCTACAGCGAGCGGAAAACTCAAATGTACGTTTTCGGTATAAAGCGCATTTGCTTTTGATTGGGGCGTCTTTGGCTGCTCGAAACGCATGAATGTTGCGTATTCGCATAGAATGAGGTGTTTTTCGTCTCACAGATCGAGTTGGAACACCTACAGCGAACGTAAAACTCATATGTACTATTTTGGTATAAAGCGACTTTGCCTTCGGTTTGGGCGTGTTTGGCTGTTCGAAACGCACGAGTGTTGCGTATTGGCATAGAATTAAGTGTTTTTCCTCTCATAATACGAGAGGGAACGTCTACAGCGAGCGTAAAACTCAAATGTACGTTTTCGGTATAAAACGCATTTGCTTTTGTTTGGGGTGTCTTTGGCTGCTCGAAACGCATGAATGTTGCGTATTTGCATAGAATGACGTGTTTTTCTTCTCATAATTCGAGTTGGAACGCCTACAGCAAACGTAAAACTCGTACGTCCGATTTTGGTATAAAGCGACTTTGCGTTCGCTTTGGGCGTGTTTGGCTTCTCAAAACGCATGAATGTTGCGTATTTGCATGGAATGAAGTGTTTTTCCTCTCACAATACGAGAGGGAACGCCTACAGCGAGCGGAAAACTCAAATGTACGTTTTCGGTATAAAGCGCATTTGCTGTTGATTGGGGCGTCTTTGGCTGCTCGAAACGCATGAATGTTGCGTATTTGCATAGAATAAGGTGTTTTTCCTCTCATAATACGAGAGGGAATGCCTACAGCGAGCGTAAACCTCAAATGTACGTTTTCGGTATAAAACGCATTTGCTTTTGATTGGGGCGTCTTTGGCTGCTCGAAACGCATGAATGTTGCGTATTTGCATAGAATAAGGTGTTTTTCCTCTCATAATACGAGAGGGAATGCCTACAGCGAGCGTAAACCTCAAATGTACGTTTTCGGTATAAAACGCATTTGCTTTTGATTGGGGCGTCTTTGGCTGCTCGAAACGCATGAATGTTGCGTATTCGCATAGAATGAGGTGTTTTTCGTCTCACAAATCGAGTTGGAACACCTACAGCGAACGTAAAACTCATATGTACTATTTTGGTATAAAGCGACTTTGCCTTCGGTTTGGGCGTGTTTGGCTGTTCGAAACGCACGAGTGTTGCGTATTGGCATAGAATTGAGTGTTTTTCCTCTCATAATACGAGAGGGAACGTCTACAGCGAGCGTAAAACTCAAATGTACGTTTTCGGTATAAAACGCATTTGCTTTTGTTTGGGGTGTCTTTGGCTGCTCGAAACGCATGAATGTTGCGTATTTGCATAGAATGACGTGTTTTTCTTCTCATAATTCGAGTTGGAACGCCTACAGCGAGCGTAAAACTCAAATGTACGTTTTTGGTATGAAGCGACTTTGCGTTCGGTTTGGGCGTGTTTGGCCCCTCGAAACGCCTGAATGTTGCGTATTAGCATAGAATATAGTGTTTTTCCTCTCTTGGTACGAGAGGGAACGCCTACAGCGAGCGTAAAACTCAAACGTACGTTTTCGGCATAAAACGCATTTGCCTTTGATTGGGGCGTCTTTGGCTGCTCGAAACGCATGAATGTTGCGTATTTGCATAGAATAAGGTGTTTTTCCTCTCATAATACGAGAGGGAATGCCTACAGCGAGCGTAAACCTCAAATGTACGTTTTCGGTATAAAACGCATTTGCTTTTGATTGGGGCGTCTTTGGCTGCTCGAAACGCATGAATGTTGCGTATTTGCATAGAATGACATGTTTTTTTTCTTATAATTCGAGTTGGCACGCCTACAGCTGGCGTAAAACTCAAATGTACGTTTTCGATATAAAGCGCATTTGCTTTTGATTGGGGCGTCGTTGACAGCTCAAAATGCATGAATGTTGCGTATTTGCATAGAATGAGGTGTTTTTCGTCTCATAATTCGAGTTGGAACACCTACAGCGAACGTAAAACTCATATGTACGATTTTGGTATAAAGCGACTTTGCCTTCGGTTTGGGCGTGTTTGGCTGTTCGAACCGCACGAGTGTTGCGTATTGGCATAGAATTAAGTGTTTTTCCTCTCATAATACGAGAGGGAACGCCTACAGCGAGCGTAAAACTCAAATCTACGTTTTCGGTATAAAACGCATTTGCTTTTGATTGGGGTGTCTTTGGCTGCTCGAAACGCATGAATGTTGCGTATTCGCATAGAATGACGTGTTTTTCTTCTCATAATTCGTGTTGAAACGCCTACAGCTAGCGTAAAACTCAAATGTACGTTTTCGGTATAAAGCGCATTTGCTTTTGATTGGGTCGTCTTTGACTGATCGAAATGCATGAATGTTCCGTACTTACATAGAATGAGGTGTTTTTCGTCTCCTAATTCGAGTTGGAACACCTACAGCAAACGTAAAACTCTTATGTACTATTTTGTTATAGAGCGACTTTGCGTTCGATTGTGGCGTATTTAGCTGCTCGAAACGCATGAATGTTGCGTAATTGCATAGACTGAAGTGTTTTTCCTCTCATAATACGAGAGGGAACGTCTACAGCGAGCGTTAAACTCAAATGTACGTATTCGGTATAAAACGCATTTGCTTTTGATTGGGGCGTCTTTGGCTGCTCGAAACGCATATATGTTGCGTATTTGCATAGAATGACGGGTTTATCTTCTCATAATTCGAGTTGGGCCGTCTACAGCAGGCGTAAAACTCAAATGTACGTTTTTCATATAAAGCGCATTTGCTTTTGATTGGGGCGTCTTTGACTGCTCAAAATGCATGAATGTTGCGTATTTGCATAGAATGAGGTGTTTTTCGTCTCATAATTCGAGTTGGAACGCCGACAGCGAGCGTAAAACTCTTATGTACTATTTTGTTATAATGCGACTTTGCGTTCGATTGTGGCGTGTTTAGCTGTTCGAAACGCATGAATGTTACGTATTTGCATAGAATGAAGTGTGTTTCCTCTCATAATACGAGAGGGAACGCCTACAGCGAGCGTAAAACTCAAATGTACGTTTTCGGTATAAAACGCTTTTGCTTTTGACTAGGGCGTCTTTGCCTGCTCGAAACGCATGAATGTTGCGTATTTGCATAGAATGACGTGTTTTTCTTCTCATAATTCGAGTTGGAACACCTACAGCAAACGTAAAACTCTTATGTACTATTTTGTTATAAAGCGACTTTGCGTTCGATTGTGGCGTATTTAGCTGCTCGATACGCATGAACGTTGCGTAATTGCATAGAATGAAGTGTTTTTCATCTCATAATACGAGAGGGAACGCCTACAGCGAGCGTAAAACTCAAATGTACGTTTTCGGTATAAAACGCATTTGCTTTTGATTGGGGTGTCTTTGGCTGCTCGAAACGCATGAATGTTGCGTATTTGCATAGAATGACGTGTTTTTCTTCTCATAATTCGAGTTGGAACGCCTACAGCGAGCGTAAAACTCGTACGTCCGATTTTGGTATAAAGCGACTTTGCGTTCGCTTTTGGGCGTGTTTGGCTTCTCGAAAAGCATGAATGTTGCGTACTTGCATGGAATGAAGTGTTTTTCCTCTCACAATACGAGAGGGAACGCCTACAGCGAGCGGAAAACTCAAATGTACGTTTTCGGTATAAAACGCATTTGCTTTTGACTAGGGCGTCTTTGGCTGCTCGAAACGCATGAATGTTGCGTATTTGTATAGAATGACGTGTTTTTCTTCTCATAATTCGAGTTGGAACGCCTACAGCGAGCGTAAAACCCATACGTCCGATTTTGGTATAAAACGACTTTGCGTTCGGTTTGGGCGTGTTTGGCCCCTCGAAACGCATGAATGTTGCGTATTTGCATAGAATATAGTGTTTTTCCTCTCTTGGTACGAGCGGGAACGCCTACAGCGAGCGTAAAACTCAAACGTACGTTTTCGGCATAAAACGCATTTGCTTTTGATTGGGGCGTCTTTGGCTGCTCGAAACGCATGAATGTTGCGTATTTGCATAGAATAAGGTGTTTTTCCTCTCATAATACGAGAGGGAATGCCGACAGCGAGCGTAAACCTCAAATGTACGTTTTCGGTATAAAACGCATTTGCTTTAGATTGGGGCGTCTTTGGCTGCTCGAAACGCATGAATGTTGCGTATTTGCATAGAATGACATGTTTTTTTCTTATAATTCGAGTTGGCACTCCTACAGCTGGCGTAAAACTCAAATGTACGTTTTCGATGTAAAGCGCATTTGCTTTTGATTGGGGCGTCTTTGACTGCTCAAAATGCATGAATGTTGCGTATTTGCATAGAATGAGGTGTTTTTCGTCTCATAATTCGAGTTGGAACACCTACAGCGAACGTAAAACTCATATGTACTATTTTGGTATAAAGCGACTTTGCCTTCGGTTTGGGCGTGTTTGGCTGTTCGAACCGCACGAGTGTTGCGTATTGGCATAGAATTAAGTGTTTTTCCTCTCATAATACGAGAGGAAACGCCTACAGCGAGCGTAAAACTCAAATGTACGTTTTCGGTATAAAACGCTTTTGCTTTTGACTAGGGCGTCTTTGGCTGCTCGAAACGCATGAATGTTGCGTATTTGCATAGAATGACGTGTTTTTCTTCTCATAATTCGAGTTGGAACACCTACAGCAAACGTAAAACTCTTATGTACTATTTTGTTATAAAGCGACTTTGCGTTCGATTGTGGCGTATTTAGCTGCTCGAAACGCATGAACGATGCGTAATTGCATAGAATGAAGTGTTTTTCATCTCATAATACGAGATGGAACACCTACAGCCAGCGTAAAACTCATATGTACTATTTTGGTATAGAGCGACTTTGCGTTCGATTGTGGCGTGTTTAGCTGCTCAAAACGCATGAATGATGCGTATTTGCATAGAATGAAGTGTTTTTCATCTCATAATAGGATAGGGAACGCCTATAGCTAGCGTAAAACTCAGACGTACGTTTTCGGTATAAACCGCATTTGCTTTTGATTGGGGTGTCTTTGACTGCTCAAAATGCATGAGTGTTGCGTATTTGCATAGAATGAGGTATTTTTCTTCTCATAATTCGAGTTGGAACGCCTACAGCGAGCGTAAAACTCAAATGTATGTTTTTGGTATAAAGCGACTTTGCGTTCGGTTTGGGCGTGTATGGCTCCTCGAAACGCATGAATGTTGCGTATTTGCATAGAATGATGTGTTTTTCTTCTCATAATTCGAGTTGGAACGCCTACAGCGACCGTACAACTCGTACGTCCGATTTTGGTATAAAGCGACTTTGCGTTCGGTTTGGACGTGTTTGGCTCCTCGAAACGCATGAATGTGGCGTATTTGCATAGAATGAAGTGTTTCTCCTCTCATAATACGAGAGGGAACGTCTACAGCGAGCGTAAAACTCAATTGTACGTTTTCGGTATAAAGCGCGTTTGCTTTTGATTGGGGTCTCTTAGACTGCTCGAAACGCATGAATGATGCGTATTTGCATAGAATGAAGTGTTTTTCATCTCATAATAGAATAGGGAACGCCTATAGCTCGCCTGAAACTCAGACGTACGTTTTCGGTATAAAGCGCATTTGCTTTTGATTGGGGTGTCTTTGACTGCTCAAAATGCATGAGTGTTGCGTATTTGCATAGAATGAGATATTTTTCTTCTCATAATTCGAGTTGGAATGCCCACAGCGAGCGTAAACCTCAAATGTACGTTTTTGGTACAAAGCGACTTTGCGTTCGATTTGGGCGTGTATGGCTCCTCGAAACGCATGAATGTTGCGTATTTGCATAGAATGATGTGTTTTTCTTTTCATCATTCGAGTTGGAACGCCTACAGCGACCGTAAAACTCGTACGTCCGATCGTGGAATAAAGCGACTTTGCGTTCGGTTTGGACGTGTTTGGCTCCTCGAAACGTATGAATGTTGCGTATTTGCATAGAATGAAGTGTTTTTTCTCTCATAATACGAGAGGGAACGTCTACAGCGAGCGTAAAACTCAAATGTACGTATTCGGTATAAAACGCATTTGCTTTTGATTGGGGCGTCTTTGGCTGCTCGAAACGCACATGTGTTGCGTATTTGCATAGAATGGCGGGTTTATCTTCTCATAATTCGAGTTGGAACGCCTACAGCTGGCGTAAAACTCAAATGTACGTTTTCGGTATAAAGCGCATTTGCTTTTGATTGGGGCGTCTTTGACTGCTCGAAATGCATTAATTTTTCATATTTGCACAGAATGAGGTGTTTTTCGTCTCATAATTCGAGTTGGAACGCCTACAGCGAGCGTAAAACTCTTATGTACTATTTTGTTATAAAGGGACCTTGCTTTCGATTGTGGCGTGTTTAGCTGCTCGAAACGCACGAATGTTGCGTATTTGCATAGAATGAAGTGTGTTTCCGCTCATAATACGAGAGGGAACGCCTACAGCGAGCGTAAATCTCAAATTTAGGTTTTCGGTATAAAACGCATTTGCTTTTGATTGGGGCGTCTTTGACTGCTCGAAATGCATGAATGTTGCGTATTTGCATAGAATGAGGTGTTTTTCGTCTCATAATTCGAGTTGGAACGCCTACAGCGAGCGTAAAACGCTTTTGTACTAATTTGTTATAAAGCGACTTCGCTTTCGATTGTGGCGTGTTTAGCTCCTCGAAACGCACGAATGTTGCGTATTTGCATAGAATGAAGTGTTTTTGATCTCATAATACGAGATGGAACACCTACAGCGATCGTAAAACTCGTATGTACCATTTTGGTATAAAGCGACTTTGCGTTCGATTGTGGCGTGTTTAGCTGCTCGAAACGCATGAATGTTACGTATTTGCATTGAATAAAGTGTTTTTCCTCTCATAATACGAGAGGGAACGCCTACAGCGAGCGTAAAACTCAAACGTACGTTTTCGGTATAAAACGTATTTGCTTTTGATTGGGGCGTCTTTGACTGCTCGAAATGCATGAATGTTGCGTATTTTCATAGAATGAGGTGTTTTTCGTCTCATATCTCGAGTTGTAAGGCCTACAGCGAGCGTAAAACCCTCATGTACTATTATGTTATAAAGCGGCTTTGCTTTCGATTGTGGCGTGTTTAGCTGCTTGAAACGCACGAATGTTGCGTATTTGCAGAGAATGAAGTGTTTTTCATCTCATAATACGAGATGGAACACCTACAGCGAGCGTAAAACTCATATGTACTGATTTGGTATAAAGCGACTTTGCGTTCGATTGTGGCGTGTTTAGCTGCTCGAAACGCATGAATGTTACGTATTTGCATAGAATAAGGTGTTTTTCCTCTCATAATACGAGAGGGAACGCCGACTGCGAGCGTAAAACTCAAATGTACGTTTTCGGTATAAAACGCATTTGCTTTTCATTGGGGCGTCTTTGGCTACTCGAAACGCATGAATATTGCGTAATTGCATAGAATGACGTGTTTTTCTTCTCATAATTCTAGTTGGACCGCCTACAGCGACTCTGAAACTCATATGTACGTTTTCGGTATAAAGCGCATTTACTTTTGATTGGGGCGTCTTTGACTGCTCAAAATGCATGAATGTTGCGTATTTGCATAGAATGAGGTGTTTTTCGTCTCATAATTCGAGTTGGAACACCTACAGCGAACGTAAAACTCATATGTACTATTTTGGTATAAAGCGACTTTGCGTTCGGTTTGGGCGTGTTTGGCTGTTCGAAACGCACGAGTGTTGCGTATTGGCATAGAATTAAGTGTTTTTCCTCTCATAATACGAGAGGGAACGCCTACAGCGAGCGTAAAACTCAAATGTACGTTTTCGGTATAAAACGCATTTGCTTCTGATTGGGGTGTCTTTGACTGCTCGAAACGCACGAATGTTGCGTATTTCCATAGAATAAAGTGTTTTTCCTCTAATAATAGGAGAGGGAATGCCTACAGCGAGCGTAAAAGTCAAACGTACGTTTTCGGTATAAAGCGCATTTGCTTTTGATTGGGGCGTCTTTGATTGCTCGAAACGCATGAATGATGCGTATTTGCATAGAATGAGGTGTTTTTCTTCTCATAACTCGAGTTGGAACGCCGACAACGAGCGTAAAACTCTTATGTACTATTTTGTTGTAATGGGACTTTGCGTTCGATTGTGGCGTGTTTAGCTGCTCGAAACGCATGCATGTTGCGTACTTACATAGAATGAAGTGTGTTTCCTCTCATAATACGAGAGGGAACGCCTACAGCGAGCGTAAAACTCAAATGTACGTTTTCGGTATAAAACGCATTTGCTTTTGATTGGGGCTTCTTTGACTGCTCGAAATGCATGAATGTTGCGTATTTGCATAGAATGACGTGTTTTTCTTCTCATAATTCGAGTTGGAACGCCTACAGCGAGCGTAAAACTCGTAGGTCCGATTTTGGTATAAAGCGTCTTTGCCTTCGGTTTGGGCGTGTTTGGCTGTTCGAAACGCATGAATGTTGCGTATTTGCATGGAATGAAGTGTTTTTCCTCTCACAATACGAGAGGGAACGCCTACAGCGAGCGGAAAACTCAAATGTACGTTTTCGATATAAAGCGCATTTGTTTTTGATTGGGGCGTCTTTGGCTGTTCGAAACGCATGAATGTTGCGTATTCGCATAGAATAACGTGTTTTTCTTCTCATAATTCGTGTTGGAACGCCTACAGCTAGCGTAAAACTCAAATGTACGTTTTCGGTATAAAGCGCATTTGCTTTTGATTGCGGCGTCTTTGACTGCTCGAAATGCATGAATGTTGCGTATTTGCATAGAATGTGGTGTTTTTCGTCTCATAATTCGAGTTGGAACGCCTACAGCGAGCGTAAAACTCTTATGTACTATTTTGTTATAAAGCGACTTTGCGTGCGATTGTACCGTGTTTAGCTGCTCGAAACGCACGAATGATGCGTATTTGCATAGAATGAAGTGTTTTTGATCTCATAATACGAGATGGAACACCTACAGCGAGCGTAAAACTCGTATGTACCATTTTGGTATAAAGCGACTTTGCGTTCGATTGTGGCGTGTTTAGCTGCTCGAAACGCATGAATGTTCCGTATTTGCATAGAATAAAGAGTTTTTCCTCTCATAATACGAGAGGGAACGCCTACAGCGAGCGTAAAACTCAAACGTACGTTTTCGGTATAAAGCGCATTTGCTTTTGATTGGGGCGTCTTTGATTGCTCGAAATGCATGAATGCTCCGTATTTACATAGAATGAGGTGTTTTTCGTCTCATAATTCGAGTTGGAACACCTACAGCAAACGTAAAACTGTTATGTACTATTTTGTTATAAATCGACTTTGCGTTCGATTGTGGCGTATTTAGCTGCTCGAAACGCATGAATGTTGCGTAATTGCATAGAATGAAGTGTTTTTCCTCTCATAATACGAGAGGGAACGCCTACAGCGAGCGTAAAAGTCAAACGTACGTTTTCGGTATAAAGCGCATTTGCTTTTGATTGGGGCGTCTTTGATTGCTCGAAACGCATGAATGATGCGTATTTGCATAGAATGAGGTGTTTTTCTTCTCATAACTCGAGTTGGAACGCCGACAACGAGCGTAAAACTCTTATGTACTATTTTGTTGTAATGCGACTTTGCGTTCGATTGTGGCGTGTTTAGCTGCTCGAAACGCATGCATGTTGCGTACTTACATAGAATGAAGTGTGTTTCCTCTCATAATACGAGAGGGAACGCCTACAGCGAGCGTAAATCTCAAATGTACGTTTTCGGTATAAAACGCATTTGCTTTTGATTGGGGCTTCTTTGACTGCTCGAAATGCATGAATATTGCGTAATTGCATAGAATGACGTGTTTTTCTTCTCATAATTCTAGTTGGACCGCCTACAGCGAGCGTAAAACTCATATGTACGTTTTCGGTATAAAGCGCATTTACTTTTGATTGGGGCGTCTTTGACTGCTCAAAATGCATGAATGTTGCGTATTTGCATAGAATGAGGTGTTTTTCGTCTCATAATTCGAGTTGGAACACCTACAGCGAACGTAAAACTCATATGTACTATTTTGGTATAAAGCGACTTTGCCTTCGGTTTGGGCGTGGTTGGCTGTTCGAAACGCACGAGTGTTGCGTATTGGCATAGAATTAAGTGTTTTTCCTCTCATAATACGAGAGGGAACGCCTACAGCTAGCGTAAAACTCAAATGTACGTTTTCGATATAAAGCGCATTTGCTTTTGATTGGGGCGTCTTTGGCTGCTCGAAACGCATGAATGTTGCGTATTCGCATAGAATGTGGTGTTTTTCGTCTCATAATTCGAGTTGGAACGCCTACAGCGAGCGTAAAACTCTTTTGTACTATTTTGTTATAAAGCGACTTTGCGTTCGATTGTAGCGTGTTTAGCTGCTCGAAACGCACGAATGTTGCGTATTTGCATAGAATCAAATGTTTTTCATCTTATAGTACGAGATGGAACACCTACAGCGAACGTAAAACTCACATGTACTATTTTGGCACAAAGCGACTTTGCTTTCGATTGTGGCGTGTTTAGCTCCTCGAAACGCACGAATGTTGCGTATTTGCATAGAACAAGGCGTTTCTGCTCTCATAATACGAGAGGGAACGCCGACTGCGAGCGTAAAACTCAAATGTACGTTTTCGGTATAAAACGCATTTGCTTTTCATTGGGGCGTCTTTCGCTACTCGAAACGCATGAATATTGCGTAATTGCATAGAATGACGTGTTTTTCTTCTCATAATTCGAGTTGGAACGCCTACAGCGAGCGTAAAACTCATATGTACTATTTTGATATAAAGCGACTTTGCCTTCGGTATGGGCGTGTTTGCCTGTTCGAAACTCATGAATGTTGCGTATTTGCATTGAATGACCTGCTTTTCTTTTCATAATACGAGAGGGAACGCCTACAGCGAGCTTAAAACTCAAATGTACGTTTTCGGTATAAAACGCATTTGATTTGATTGGGGCGTCTTTGGCTGCTCGAAACGCATGAATGTTGCGTATTTGCATAGAATGACATATTTTTTTTTTCTGATAATTCGAGTTGGCACGCCTAAAGCTGGCGTAAAACTCAAATGTACGTTTTCGATATAAAGCGCATTTGCTTTTGATTGGGGCGGCTTTGACTGCTCGAAATGCATGAATGCTGCGTATTTGCATAGAATGAGGTGTTTTTCTTCTCATAATTCGAGTTGGAACGCCGACAACGAGCGTAAAACTCATATGTACTGATTTGGTATAAAGCGACTTTGCGTTCGATTGTGGCGTGTTTAGCTGCTCGAAACGCATGAATGTTACGTATTTGCATAGAATAAAGTGTTTTTCCTCTCATAATACGAGAGGGAACGCCTAAAGCGAGCGTAAAACTCAAACGTACGTTTTCGGTATAAAACGCATTTGCTTTTCATTGGGGCGTCTTTCGCTACTCGAAACGCATGAATATTGCGTAATTGCATACAATGACGTGTTTTTCTTCTCATAATTCGAGTTGGAACGCCTACAGCGAGCGTAAAACTCATATGTACTATTTTGATATAAAGCGACTTTGCCTTCGGTATGGGCGTGTTTGCCTGTTCGAAACTCATGAGTGTTGCGTATTTGCATTGAATGACCTGCTTTTCTTTTCATAATACGAGAGGGAACGCCTACAGCGAGCGTAAAACTCAAATGTACGTTTTCGGTATAAAACGCATTTGATTTGATTGGGGCGTCTTTGGCTGCTCGAAACGCATGAATGTTGCGTATTTGCATAGAATGACATTTTTTTTTTCTGATAATTCGAGTTGGCACGCCTAAAGCTGGCGTAAAACTCAAATGTACGTTTTCGATATAAAGCGCATTTGCTTTTGATTGGGGCGGCTTTGACTGCTCGAAATGCATGAATGCTGCGTATTTGCATAGAATGAGGTGTTTTTCTTCTCATAATTCGAGTTGGAACGCCGACAACGAGTGTAAAACTCTTATGTACTATTTTGTTGTAATGCGACTTTGCGTTCGATTGTGGCGTGTTTAGCTGCTCGAAACGCATGCATGTTGCGTATTTACATAGAATGAAGTGTGTTTCCTCTCATAATACGAGAGGGAACGCCTACAGCGACCGTAAATCTCAAATGTACGTTTTCGGTTGTGACGTGATTTTTTGGAATCACCGTCACAGAATAAAGAAAAAGGCATCCAATATATTTTTTTGCGAAAATACCGTTTTCTGGGGTATAGACCTCGTCGCTGCCCCTCTCGCTAATCGCGATATCGTTCGGTCGGTCCTTGGAGTTAAGATTCAGTTAAAGTCGGGATGTCGAATCTATTCGGTGGAGGGAATCTCGACGTACTGAGATCCCGAATAGAGGAGAACCCGACGGGATTTCGTCGCGAATACGCCAAAGTCCGGTGCAAACCCGGCACTCTGTTTGGGTGATAATCCAGGGCATTCGAGAACAGGCGGAGGTATGGGTTGATCCAGGCAAGGACGGAACACCTTGTGCTGCGTTTAGTTGAGTAGAGAGCCTTGTTTTCATGCCCCGGATTGAGAGTAGCGATCGCGGAAAATCTCAAGCTACCGCGCTACAGTTTCGGTTCCAGTTCGAAAGGCGCTCCAAAATGGGTTGAGAGGGCAGCAGTTATCGATCAAGGATCCCGCAACAATGATAATAATCCACCACAGGTGTTATCGTAGACAAATCAGTCTACCGCGAGTCGTCCTCGAGGCCGCTCGGACTTCGCTCGCGCTCCCGTGTGTTTACGGTTTTTCGGGTATTGTCTCGCGCTCGCGATGCGGGTCTCGCTCGAGCTGTCGTAGGCTCCGGCTATCGCTCTCGCTTCGGTTCGTGCATCTCGCTCGCGCTACCTGTCACCGCGCGTTCGCGGTTCGACTCGTGTGCCGTTTCGTGCGAGTCCTTTACCGACTTCCTGTGTTCAGGATGCGTTTCGGTTAACGTTCTTGAGGTGCAGTGAGTGTGGTTAAGTTCCGGGGCATCGCAGGATGGGGATCTCGCCCCATATCATTGGATCTATTCCTGCTGTTCGGTGAGTTTATCGCTTGTGTAGATTTTCGATCGCGTATAGGATTCGTTCTCGCTCTCGTTACGCTCGCTCGATCCTTCGGTCAGCTGAGCCCTCCCGATGCACGTGTGTGCGAGCTCCCGTGGCTTATAGCCTACAAACTTAGTCGTTTTCGTTCCGGAAATATTGAGTTCCCGCTCGCATTGTTTCCGCGTTACTTTATTGGCAAAAGGATCGCGACCCTTCTACCATACCCAACACCCTGAGCGACCGTGCATTTCCGCACCCGTCCGCTCGCGCGGGTGGATCGGCGCTAGCTCGTATTCTTCGTTCGTTTTGTCCCTGCGGAGGTTGGGTCGTTCCACCGACCTCCAGTTCAGTCCGGTTTCCTGGTTTCCGGCGAAACAAAAAATAGGCTGGTGGAGTCAGTCGTTCCGCTCACTCCCAGGTCAGCCCGGTTGTTAACACCGGCGAAACAAAATTAACTGGCGCCCACCGGGACGCCGATGCATTCGCGAGGGTGGACGGCCGAAGGTGACGTTTTTTGGTTCTCGGTTTCGCGTTTCGCTCCCGTTTGGTTTGAGCTTTATTTTCGATATTCGGTTTTGTTTTTTTGTTCGAGATTTCCGTGGAGATACCGGAAAATACGTCACACGGTATAAAACGCATTTGCTATTGATTGGGGCTTCTTTGACTGCTCGAAATGCATGAATGTTGCGTATTTGCATAGGATGAGGTGTTTTTCGTCTCATAATTCGAGTTGGAACGCCTACAGCGAGCGTAAAACCCTTATGTACTATTTTGTTATAAAGCGACTTCGCTTTCGATTGTGGCGTGTTTAGCTCCTCGAAACGCACGAATGTTGCGTATTTGCATAGAATAAAGTGTTTTTCCTCTAATAATAGGAGAGGGAACGCCTACAGCGAGCGTAAAAGTCAAACGTACGTTTTCGGTATAAAGCGCATTTGCTTTTGATTGGGGCGTCTTTGATTGCTCGAAATGCATGAATGCTGCGTATTTGCATAGAATGAGGTGTTTTTCTTCTCATAATTCGAGTTGGAACGCCGACAACGAGCGTAAAACTCTTATGTACTATTTTGTTATAATGCGACTTTGCGTTCGATTGTGGCGTGTTTAGCTGCTCGAAACGCATGCATGTTGCGTATTTACATAGAATGAAGTGTGTTTCCTCTCATAATACGAGAGGGAACGCCTACAGCGAGCGTAAATCTCAAATGTACGTTTTCGGTATAAAACGCATTTGCTTTTGATTGGGGCTTCTTTGACTGCTCGAAATGCATGTGTTCGGGGTGACCGACGCGGTAGCTCGCGGTAATTTTGCGCGGCTCTTGCTGAGGTTGTAAGTCTCAGTTATACCTATCGGTACGTCGATGATGTCTCCCGAAACTGTTCCTAACGCCGAAGTTGACAGAAAGGAACGGTGTGAAAAAATGAGCTCGGAATGGAATTTACACTTTTCTCAAACTCACAATATAATTTAATAACAAAGAAAACGGTATAAAAATGTTGGTGGTTACAAGGTTTGTATAATATAATAAATAACTATGGATCGTTGTGACGTGTTTGTCCGAATCAGGGATCAAGACGAATTCTTGTCCGTGTCGAAGTTCACGAGTTGAAAATAGTTTCGAAGAAGTTAAAGAATTTGTTGGAGCAGCTAGTTGTGTCTGCTCCGTTGGTTAAGTTAAGACTGCTTGAGAAATTATGTTTTCGCAAGAGGTAAAAAAGGTGGGAGTGTCTTAGACATTCGGAGCGATATCTCAAGAATCGAGCAATTGGTTGATAGAGCAAAAACAAGAAGGGAGCGTAAGCGAGTTGACGAATGAAGTTGCAGTTTGCGTGGGGGCGAGGCGCTTGCCGAAATGCTGTGTTTTAGGCAGGTAAAAAGGCTTAGCGCTTAACGCTGACCCTTGCGCGCTGACGCACCGTACTGGCAATATGCAGGGTCATAAAGGACCCTCTGACTCGCGAATTACCTTTTCGTGATTTTTGTCGATTGTAAGGGATTCTTTGTGTTTATTGGAAAGAGCTCAGCTGCATCGCAGATGTTTTATCGCTCCGCTCGCAAAGGTCTAAGACACCAAGGTTTCTCGAGGATTCGTTAATCCTCTCGACGGAAAGTTTATTTCTTTACTACGTATAGACTTATCCTAGAGGTATATACAGAATTAATTTTGCCTGCGTTCTATAATGCTAGGCATTGAACATCCTCCCCCCTTTGAGAGATTGTAATCAATTGATCAAAGATAATCATAATATAAAATTAATTATTACAAAGATGCTTTTCTGCTTAATGTTCTGTATTGTCCTTCACTGTTTTGTCACTTTCACTCAGTAACGGTACGAGCTTACGGATGTTTCTATCGACTTCACCCGTTGCAGTTTTCACCTTGACTGCTCGAATTACACCATCACTTCCTGGATATACCTTGATCACGCGACCCAGAGCCCATTGCCTGGGCGGTAGGTTGTCTTCTCGGAGGATCACAACCGTGCCCTCCTTGATGTCGTGACGTCCACTGGTCCATTTATTCCTGAGGCTTTGTTCGTTGAGGTACTCCTTGTGCCATCTTCTCCAGAATTCTTGCTGTTTTTTCTGAATCAGCTCCCAATTGGATAGTCGGTTGGATGGCGTTGACTCGAAGTTGGTATCTGGTAAACTCATTAAAGAATCGCCAACAAGAAAATGACCAGGGGTCAGAACAATTAGATCGTTGGGATCAGTGGATATGGGAGTGAGAGGACGGGAGTTTAAAATTGCCTCGATCTCGATTGCGAGTGTATTGAATTCTTCGAACGTGACTAAGTCATCACAGATTCTTTTAAGGTGATGTTTAAACGATTTTACTCCGGCCTCCCATAATCCCCCGAAGTGAGGTGAGAGCGGTGGTATGAAATGCCACGTGATTCCTTGCGTGGCGAGATGTCGTTGAATCCCTTCGTTGTGTTCCCTTGACTGGAGAAACGAATATAGCTCCCTTATCTCGTTATTGGCGCCGATGAAATTGCTGCCGTTGTCCGAATAAATGTTTCTCGGTTTTCCTCGCCTTCCGATGAACCGTCTTAGGGCCGCCATAAAACCTTCTGTGGTTAGGTCCGTGACGATTTCTAAATGTACCGCCTTGACGGCTAAACAGACGAAGACCGATACCCATACCTTTACGCGGTTTCTATTGCGGTGTTTCTTTTCTTTCACGAAGAATGGACCGCAATAGTCGATGCCAACGTTGTAGAACGGTCGAGATTCAGTGACTCGATTTTTCGGCAAGTTTCCCATGACGTATTCGCTAACTGGTGGGTTCGCTCTGATGCAAGTGGTGCAGCTTCTGACGATTTTTCTCACTTGCTGTCTGCCATCAATCAACCAATACTTCCTTCTGAGAGCATACAGTGTAGTCTGTGCTCCAGCGTGATAGTTGGTGAGATGCTCGTTGCGGATGAGTAGCGTTGAAATGTGGTGTCCTTTCGGAAGTAATAACGGGTGTTTCTGCGTATACGGCAGATGCGCGTTTCTGAGTCGTCCGCCGACGCGCAGTAATCCGTTTTCGTCGATGAAAGGATCGAGAGCCTTGAATTTATGATTTTTGGGTAACCCCAGGCCCCCTTGCACTTCCTTTATTTCTTCGGAGAATGCAGACCCTTGCACGACCTTAATGATCGTATCGTTGGCGAGGTCCAATTCATGCGCCGAGAGTGGTCCGCTAAATCGGTTATTTAATTTGAACCGCAGTCCGTAAGCGACGATTCTTCTTAATTTCCCGATCGACGAATATTTTTGAAAGAACGATGGATCAGGGTCTTCGGCTTCTGCTGCGGCGAGGAGTAAGCATTGCGTCTTGCGCAATTCCGGAACTACCGCTGGGATTGTCAGGTTGCTTGCTGGCCACAATGTTTCGTCGAGTGATAACCATGATGGACCCGTCTTCCAGTTGGATTTTTGTAAGAATTCGCTCGGGAGTAATCCTCGCGATATGTGATCTGCGGGATTATCTCCGGAGCGGACGTGTCGCCATTCCGAGCCTTCGGTTTTTTCTTGAATACTAGCTACCCGGTTTGCGACGAAGACCAACAGTTTATGTGGAGGAGTCTTTATCCAGTGGAGAGCTACCATCGAGTCTGACCAGAAGATTGTTTGATCGATGGTATGATTAATAGCCTTTTTGGTTGCCACGTACAAATCGGACAATAGTAGCGCAGAGCATAGCTCCAGGCGAGGAAGCGTCACAGATTTAATCGGTGCGACACGATATTTCGCGCACAACAGTCGTGTTTGCGTATTGCCGTCTGTGTCGCTGGACCGCAAGTAAATGCAGGCTCCATATCCCTTTTCGCTGGCATCGCAGAATCCGTGTAGTTGAATCTCTGTGGACCTTCGTATTATCACTCGTCGGTCGAATGACACGTTGTTCAGCTCGGTCAATTGAGCCGCATACGTTCTCCATTCGGTGAGAACGTTCAAGGGGATTGCGTCATCCCATCCTATTTTTTCCAGCCAAAGTTTGTGGAGGATCATTCTGCCCTTCACGACTACTGGACCGAGGAATCCGAGTGGGTCGAATATTTTTGCGACTTCCGACAGCATGATTCGCTTGGTGATCTTCGGCAGTTGGCTGATCGGCTTTACGGTGTACACTATCGTATCCTTCACTGAATCCCAGTGTAGGCCTAACGTTTTTATTTTAGAGTCGTTCGGAGTGTTCAATTGTAAATTGACGCTTCCTTCGGGTAGTCCTTCTAGGAGGCGAGGCTCATTTGATGCCCATTGACGCAGGTTGAGACCTCCTCTCTTTAATAAATTGGAGATTTCGTCGCGAAGGGCTTCTGCTTCTTCGTACGAATCCGTTCCGGTAAGGAGATCATCGACGTATAGGTCCCTTTTGATGACTTCCGAAGCTAAGGGGAAGTGAGATCCTTCGTCGTCCGCCAATTGATGGATGCAGCGAATGGCGAGATATGGAGCGCATGACAAACCGAATGTGATTGTATTCAGTTGATACGTCCTTTGGCTGCCATCTGCGTCCCTCCACCATATTCGCTGATATTTTCTGTCCTCCTCTCGGACCAAGAATTGCCGATACATTTTCTCTATATCTCCGGTCAGAACATACTGATGGGTGAGAAAGCGTGTTAGCAGCGAAAATATGTCGTCTTGTATAGTCGGTCCGGTCATTAGAGTATCATTGAGCGATGTTGGATCGTACTCGGTTTTCGCCGAGCCGTCGAAGACTACCCGTAGCCTCGTGGTCAGGCTGGTCTCTTTTATGACCGCGTGATGCGGCAGGTAGAATCCGTCTTCTTCTACGGACTCTTCCAGTACTTGAGACATGTGGCCAAGATCAATATACTCTTGCATAACGGCAGAGTATTGTTTTTCAAACTCCGGATTACGTTTGAATTTTCGGAGAAGTGATTTGAAGCGTTTTTCAGCCAAGTCGTGGGCGTTTTTTAAGTCTGGTCGACGGTTGTTGAATGGGAGGGCAACGACATATTGACCCGACCATGTTCGTGAAACATGCTCTTCGAAGTGTCTTTCGCAAGCTTGTTCTTCTTTTGACAGGTGTTTGTTAGCATTCACGTCGTCCATCTCCCAGAAGGTTCGCAATTCTCGTTCGGCGCTAGCGTAATAGTTTCGAAGCGATTCTTTCTTCGACGACGGTCTCTTTGCTAGAGCATTTCCTCCGATGATCCATCCAAGTTTTGTTTCCTGCATGATGATGTCAGGCTCATCCGGGCCGTTGAGTCTAATCTGTCCCTGGCAGAGCAACGAGAGCGTTGTGCCTGCGCTTAGTAATAAATCTATCGGCGCTGGTTGATCGAACTTCGGGTCGGCTAATGCTGCGTGTTTCGGAATGTCGAGACGACCTCTATCTATCGGTTCGTTGGGGAGTGCACCGCCTAAACTTGTGACCGTCAGAAAGCTGAGCGTTCTGGAGTATCCGTTGATTCTTGAATTTATCGTTGCCTTGACCAAATAATTAGAATTCGACTGAGCGTTGTTGATGGCTTCGATAGGAATATTGAATTTTTCTAATGGAAGTTTTAGCCTTCTTGCAAGAGATTCCGTCATAAAATTAGAGCTGGATCCCGTGTCTAGCACTGCGCGGCATTGAACAATTTGGTTCGCGGTATTTTGTATGTGAACTGCTGCGGTGACAATTACGTCTCTCGTAGGAAGAGTTGCTACGAGTGCTGTAACCGCTTGCGCGTCCGAGGCTGTGATCGGCTCTAGTCATGCCGACGACGCCCTTGGGTTCAATTCTTCTTCCGTTAAGTGCAGGAGTGTGTTGTGGCGCTTCTGGCACGTAGAACACGTCGGCGCTCGACATTGTCGAGTCTTGTGATTGCTCTTTAGGCAATTCAAGCACAATGATGCCTTCCGCGCTTCTTGGATCCGCTGAGGCGTGGCCAGCGACAGGAATTTCTTGCATCTTTCGATTCCGTGTTCTTCCTTGCACAGAGGGCAGGATTTTCCATCCGTGGAGGTTAGGAGTGCTTGAACTCTTTGATGGTTCTGGTTTTCACCCCCCTTTTTGGCTTTTCCTTGCCATTTCGGAGTCGAAGACGAAGGTTGGTTCCACCCTGACGGAGCCATGGGTGTGAGTCGCGTTGCTTCTTCTCGCAGGAAGCTCAAAATGTGTTCGTACTTAGGCATTTTATTGCCTTGAATTTTCCTGTTCCATTCTCTCGCGGTGTCCTTGTCCAATCTTTTCAAAATAGTGTGCACGATCGGAGTGTTCCAATTTTCGATCTTTTCTCCGAGTGCTTTCATGGCCAGTGTGTGCGTTTGAATGCCATTCAGCAGTCTTCTGATCTCTTCGACGGAATTTTTCTTCATCGCGGGAATTTCCATCAATAAATCATAATGACGGAGGATCAAAATGTACTCTATGTCATACGTGGATTCGAGCAAACTCCAGGCTACCGGGTAATTTTCGTCCGTCGCTTGAAAGGCGCCAATCGAATTCGCGGCTTCGCCCGTGAGCGTTCGTTTTAAATAATCGAGACGTTGCGCGTCCGATAACCCGTTTCGATTGTGGATCGTCTGAACAAACCAATCCCGATACGTTCGCCACTCTTCCAATTTTCCGTCAAATTTTTTGGCTTCGACCTTCGGTAAGGACACGAAGTAATCCGCTGTTGAATTTGATGCGGTGGACGGTGGTCGCTGATCGGTGTTTGAGACGCGACTATCTATAATTGCTCCACGGTTGGGCTCTCTGAATTTTCGGACGAGCACGAGCATCTCTTCGTATTCATCTAATATCAATTCTTCAGCTGAATCGTGATCGAATAGAGGCTCGAGGGCCTTCAGCTCCTCTTGGATGCGTGGGAGGTCCGCGATTGCTTCATCGATTTTTTGGAGATTTTTATCTACGTACTCGTTACTCGCGTGAGGCCCGGCCTTTTCAAGATAATTTCGAAATTTCGTGATTCTTGCCTTGATCTGACCCCGCGCTTGTATAAGGGTTGCTCTATGCGCCTTTTGTTCCTCGGTCAGCTCAATATTTCCCGGCATTTTACTCGCGATCGAGATGCAAAGGAAAGAGGAAGGAGAAACTAATGATTGGCGATTCTATGTGTAATGAGCTTACCTTTACCGTCCGGTGAATTTCGATGTAGGTAGGTGGATGCGACGTCGCTATCTCAGCTCCTTGTTCCTCGATGACTCCTCGAGTAGTTGGGTGTTGTGGGTCGATTCTTCTCACAGCACGCACTCTCGATGTATTTTTGTTTGCTTGGTGTCTGGTGATGTTCCAGCGGTAGGTGAGGCCTTTCAGCGTCTCAGCTCCGCTCCGTTCACCGACTGTAACGATTCCTGGCGTAGTTGGGTTTCCTGGATCACAGATCTTCGGGACACGCACTCGCGATACGGTTTCGTTTCACTTTTTATCAATTGTTTTAACTAACACTTCGATTGACTGTCTATTCACAGGCGATCCGGCTCGAAGGACCATAAAAATGTTCGGGGTGACCGACGCGGTAGCTCGCGGTAATTTTGCGCGGCTCTTGCTGAGGTTGTAAGTCTCAGTTATACCTATCGGTACGTCGATGATGTCTCCCGAAACTGTTCCTAACGCCGAAGTTGACAGAAAGGAACGGTGTGAAAAAATGAGCTCGGAATGGAATTTACACTTTTCTCAAACTCACAATATAATTTAATAACAAAGAAAACGGTATAAAAATGTTGGTGGTTACAAGGTTTGTATAATATAATAAATAACTATGGATCGTTGTGACGTGTTTGTCCGAATCAGGGATCAAGACGAATTCTTGTCCGTGTCGAAGTTCACGAGTTGAAAATAGTTTCGAAGAAGTTAAAGAATTTGTTGGAGCAGCTAGTTGTGTCTGCTCCGTTGGTTAAGTTAAGACTGCTTGAGAAATTATGTTTTCGCAAGAGGTAAAAAAGGTGGGAGTGTCTTAGACATTCGGAGCGATATCTCAAGAATCGAGCAATTGGTTGATAGAGCAAAAACAAGAAGGGAGCGTAAGCGAGTTGACGAATGAAGTTGCAGTTTGCGTGGGGGCGAGGCGCTTGCCGAAATGCTGTGTTTTAGGCAGGTAAAAAGGCTTAGCGCTTAACGCTGACCCTTGCGCGCTGACGCACCGTACTGGCAATATGCAGGGTCATAAAGGACCCTCTGACTCGCGAATTACCTTTTCGTGATTTTTGTCGATTGTAAGGGATTCTTTGTGTTTATTGGAAAGAGCTCAGCTGCATCGCAGATGTTTTATCGCTCCGCTCGCAAAGGTCTAAGACACCAAGGTTTCTCGAGGATTCGTTAATCCTCTCGACGGAAAGTTTATTTCTTTACTACGTATAGACTTATCCTAGAGGTATATACAGAATTAATTTTGCCTGCGTTCTATAATGCTAGGCATTGAACAGCATGAATGTTGCGTATTTGTATAGAATGAGGTGTTTTTCGTCTCATAATTCGAGTTGGAACGCCTACAACGAGCGTAAAACCCTTATGTACTATTGTGTTATAAAGCGACTTCGCTTTCGATTGTGGCGTGTTTAGCTCCTCGAAACGCACAAATGTTGCGTATTTGCATAGAATGAAGTTTTTTTTATCTCATAGTGCGAGATGGAACACCTACAGCGAGCGTAAAACTCATATGTACTATTTTGGTATAAAGCGACTTTGCGTTCGATTGTGGCGTGTTTAGCTGCTCGAAACACATGAATGTTACGTATTTGCATAGAATAAAGTGTTTTTCCTCTCATAATACGAGAGGGAACGCCTACAGCGAGCGTAAAACTCAACTGTACGTTTTCGGTATAAAGCGCACTTGCTTTTGATTGGGGTGTCTTAGACTGCTCGAAACGCATGAATGATGCGTATTTCCATAGAATGAAGTGTTTTTCATCTCATAATAGGATAGGGAACGCCTATAGCTAGCGTAAAACTCAGACATACGTTTTCGGTATAAAGCGCATTTGCTTTTGATTGGGGTGTCTTTGACTGTTCAAAATGCATGAGTGTTGCGTATTTGCATAGAATGAGGTATTTTTCTTCTCATAATTCGAGTTGGAACGCCTACAGCGAGCGTAAAACTCAAATGTACGTTTTTGGTATAAAGCGACTTTGCGTTCGGTTTTGGCGTGTATGGCTCCTCGAAACGCATGAATGTTGCGTATTTGCATAGAATGACGTGTTTTTCTTCTCATAATTCGAGTTGGAACGCCTACAGCGAGCGTAAAACTCATACGTCCGATTTTGGTATAAAGCGACTTTGCGTTCGGTTTGGGCGTGTTTGGCCCCTCGAAACGCATGAATGTTGCGTATTTGCATAGAATAAAGTGTTTTTCCTCTCTTGGTACGAGAGGGAACGCCTACAGCGAGCGTAAAACTCAAACGTACGTTTTCGGTATAAAAAGCATTTGCTTTCGATTGGTGCGTCTTTGGCTGCTCGAAACGTATGAATGTTGCGTATTTGCAAAGAATAAGGTGTTTTTCCTCTCATAATACGAGAGGGAACGCCTACAGCGAGCGTAAAACTCAAATGTACGTTTTCGATATAAAGCGCATTTGCTTTTGATTGGGGCGTCTTTGACTGCTCAAAATGCATGAATGTTGCGTATTTGCATAGAATGAGGTGTTTTTCGTCTCATAATTCGAGTTGGAACACCTACAGCGAACGTAAAATTCACATGTAGTATTTTGGTATAAAGCGACTTTGCCTTCGGTTTGGGCGTGTTTGGCTCTTCGAAACGCACGAATGTTGCGTATTGGCATGGAATTACGTGTTTTTCCTCACATAATACGAGAGGGAACGCCTACAGCGAGCGTAAAACTCAAATGTACGTTTTCGGTATAAAACGCATTTGCTTTTGATTGGGGCGTCTTTGACTGCTCGAAATGCATGAATGTTGCGTATTTGCATAGAATGACATGTATTTTTTCTCATAATTCGAGTTGGAACGCCTACAGCTGGCGTAAAACTCAAATGTACGTTTTCGATATAAAGCGCATTTGCTTTTGATTGGGGCGTCTTTGACTGCTCAAAATGCATGAATGTTGCGTATTTGCATAGAATGAAGTGTTTTTCGTCTCATAATTCGAGTTGGAACGCCTACAGCGAGCGTAAAACTCAAATGTACGTTTTCGATAAAAAGCGCATTTGCTTTTGATTGGGGCGTCTTTGACTGCTCAAAATGCATGAATGTTGCGTATTTGCATAGAATGAGGTGTTTTTCGTCTCATAATTCGAGTTGGAACACCTACAGCGAACGTAAAACTCATATGTAGTATTTTGGTATAAAGCGACTTTGCCTTCGGTTTGGGCGTGTTTGGCTCTTCGAAACGCACGAGTGTTGCGTATTGGCATGGAATTACGTGTGTTTCCTCACATAATACGAGAGGGAACGCCTACAGCGAGCGTAAAACTCAAATGTACGTTTTCGGTATAAAACGCATTTGCTTTTGATTGGGGCGTCTTTGGCTACTCGAAACGCATGAATGTTGCGTATTTGGATAGAATGACATGTTTTTTTTCTCATAATTCGAGTTGGCACGCCTACAGCTGGCGTAAAACTCAAATGTACGTTTTCGATATAAAGCGCATTTGCTTTTGACTGGGGCGTCTTTGACTGCTCAAAATGCATGAATGTTGCGTATTTGCATAGAATTAGGTGTTTTTCGTCTCATAATTCGAGTTGGAACACCTACAGCGAACGTAAAACTCATATGTAGTATTTTGGTATAAAGCGACTTTGCCTTCGGTTTGGGCGTGTTTGGCTCTTCGAAACGCACGAGCGTTGCGTATTGGCATGGAATTACGTGTTTTTCCTCACATAATACGAGAGGGAACGCCTACAGCGAGCGTAAAACTCAAATCTACGTTTTCGGTATAAAACGCATTTGCTTTTCATTGGGGCGTCTTTGGCTACTCGAAACGCATGAATATTGCGTATTTGCATAGAATGAGGGGTTTTTCGTCTCATAATTCGAGTTGGAACGCCTACAGCTAGCGTAAAACTCAAATGTACGTTTTCGGTATAAAGCGCATTTGCTTTTGATTGGGGCGTCTTTGACTGCTCGAAATGCATGAGTGTTGCGTATTTACATAGAATGTGGTGTTTTTCTTCTCATAATTCGTGTTGGAACGCCTACAGCTAGCGTAAAACTCAAATGTACGTTTTCGGTATAAAGCGCATTTGCTTTTGATTGGGGCGTCTTTGACTGCTCGAAATGCATGAATGTTGCGTATTCGCATAGAATGACGTGTTTTTCTTCTCATAATTCGTGTTGGAACGCCTACAGCTAGCGTAATACTCAAATGTACGTTTTCGGTATAAAGCGCATTTGCTTTTGATTGGGGCGTCTTTGACTGCTCGAAATGCATGAATGTTGCGTATTTGCATAGAATGTGATGTTTTTCGTCTCATAATTCGAGTTGGAACGCCTACAGCGAGCGTAAAACTCTAATGTACTATTTTGTTATAAAGCGACTTTGCATTCGATTGTAGCGTGTTTAGCTGCTCGAAACGCACGAATGTTGCGTATTTGCATAGAATAAAGTGTTTTTCCTCTCATAATACGAGAGGGAACGCCTACAGCGAGCGTAAAAGTCAAACGTACGTTTTCGGTATAAAGCGCATTTGCTTTTGATTGGGGCGTCTTTGACTGCTCAAAATGCATGAATGTTGCGTATTTGCATAGAATGAGGTGTTTTTCGTCTCATAATTCGAGTTGGAACGCCGACAACGAGCGTAAAATTCTTATGTACTATTTTGTTGTAATGCGACTTTGCGTTCGATTGTGGCGTGTTTAGCTGCTCGAAACGCATGCATGTTGCGTATTTACATAGAATGAAGTGTGTTTCCTCTCATAATACGAGAGGGAACGCCTACAGCGAGCGTAAATCTCAAATGTACGTTTTCGGTATAAAACGCATTTGCTTTTGATTGGGGCTTCTTTGACTGCTCGAAACGCATGAATGTTACGTATTTGCATAGAATAAAGTGTTTTTCCTCTCATAATACGAGAGGGAATGCCGACTGCGAGCATAAAACTCAAATATACGTTTTCGGTATAAAACGCATTTGCTTTACATTGGGGCGTCTTTGGCTGCTCGAAACGCATGAATGTTGCGTATTTGCATAGAATGACATGTTTTCTTTTCTGATAATTCGAGTTGGCACGCCTACAGCTGGCGTAAAACTCAAATGTACGTTTTCGATATAAAGCGCATTTGCATTTGATTGGGGCGTCTTTGACTGCTCAAAATGCATGAATGTTGCGTATTTTCATAGAATGAGGTGTTTTTCGTCTCATAATTCGAGTTGGAACACCTAGAGCGAACGTAAAACTCATATGTAGTATTTTGGTATAAAGCGACTTTGCCTTCGGTTTGGGCGTGTTTGGCTCTTCGAAACGCACGAGCGTTGCGTATTGGCATGGAATTACGTGTTTTTCCTCACATAATACTAGAGGGAACGCCTAAAGCGAGCGTAAAACTCAAATCTACGTTTTCGGTATAAAACGCATTTGCTTTTCATTGGGGCGTCTTTGGCTACTCGAAACGCATGAATATTGCGTATTTGCATAGAATGAGGTGTTTGTCGTCTCATAATTCGAGTTGGAACGCCTGCAGCGAGCGTAAAACCCTTATGTACTATTTTGTTATAAGGCGACTTCGCTTTCGATTGTGGCGTGTTTAGCTCCTCGAAACGCACGAATGTTGCGTATTTGCATAGAATGAAGTGTTTTTCATCTCATAATAGGATAGGGAACGCCTATAGCTAGCGTAAAACTCAGACGTACGTTTTCGGTATAAAGCGCATTTGCTTTTGATTGGGGTGTCTTTGACTGCTCAAAATGCATGAGTGTTGCGTATTTGCTTAAAATGAGGTAATTTTCTTCTCATAATTCGAGTTGGAACGCCTACAGCGAGCGTAAAACTCAAATGTACGTTTTTGGTATAAAGCGACTTTCCGTTCGGTTTGGGAGTGTATGGCTCCTCGAAACGCATGAATGTAGCGTATTTGCATAGAATGAGGTGTTTTTCGTCTCATAATTCGAGTTGGAACGCCGACAGCGAGCGTAAAACTCTTATGTACTATTTTGTTATAATGCGACTTTGTGTTCGATTGTGGCGAGTTTAGCTGCTCGAAACGCATGAATGTTACGTATTTGCATAGAATGAAGTGTTTTTCCTCTCATAATACGAGAGGGAACGCCGACTGCGAGCATAAAACTCAAATGAACGTTTTCGGTATAAAACGCATTTGCTTTTCATTGGGGCGTCTTTGGCTGCTCGAAACGCATGAATGTTGCGTATTTGCATAGAATGACGTGTTTTTCTTCTCATAATTCGAGTTGGAACGCCTACAGTGAGCGTAAAACTCATACGTCCGATTTTGGTATAAAGCGACTTTGCGTTCGGTTTGGGCGTGTTTGGCCCCTCGAAACGCGTGAATGTTGCGTATTTGCATGGAATGAAGTGTTTTTCCTCTCACAATACGAGAGGGAACGCCTACAGCGAGCGTAAAACTCAAACGTACGTTTTCGGTATAAAACGCATTTGCTTTTGATTGGGGCGTCTTTGGCTGCTCGAATCGCATGAATGTTGCGTATTTGCATAGAATAAGGTGTTTTTCCCCTCATAATACGAGAGGGAACGCCTACAGCGAGCGTAAAACTCAAATGTATGTTTTCGGTATAAAACGCATTTGCTTTTGATTGAGGCGTCTTTGGCTGCTCGAAACGCATGAATGTTGCGTATTTGCATAGAATGACATGTTTTTTTTCTCATAATTCGAGTTGGCACGCCTACAGCTGGCGTAAAACTCTAATGTACGTTTTCGATATAAAGCGCATTTGCTTTTGATTGGGGCGTCTTTGACTGCTCAAAATGCATTAATGTTGCGTATTTGCATAGAATGAGGTGTTTTTCGTCTCATAATTCGAGTTGGAACACCTACAGCGAACGTAAAACTCATATGTACTATTTTGGTATATAGCGACTTTGCCTTCCGTTTGGGCGTGTTTGGCTGTTCGAAACGCACGAGTGTTGCGTATTGGCATAGAATTAAGTGTTTTTCCTCTCATAATACGAGAGGGAAAGCCTACAGCGAGCGTAAAACTCAAATCTACGTTTTCGGTATAAAACGCATTTGCTTTTGATTGGGGTGTCTTCGGCTGCTCGAAACGCATGAATGTTTCGTATTTGCATAGAATGCTGTGTTTTTCTTCTCATGATTCGAGTTGGAACGCCTACAGCGAGCGTAAAACTCGTACGTCCAATTTTGGTATAAAGCGACTTTGCGTTCGCTTTGGGCGTGTTTGGCTTCTCGAAAAGCATAAATGATGCGTATTTGCATGGAATGAAGTGTTTTTCCTCTCACAATACGAGATGGAACGCCTACAGCGAGCGGAAAACTCAAATGTACGTTTTCGGTATAAAGCGCGTTTGCTTTTGATTGGGGCGTCTTTGACTGCTGGAAATGCATGAATGTTGCGTATTTGCATAGAATGTGGTGTTTTTCGTCTCATAATTCGAGTTGGAACGCCTACAGCGAGCGTAAAACTCTTATGTACTATTTTGTTATAAAGCGACTTTGCGTTCGATTGTAGCGTGTTTAGCTGTTCGAAACGTACGAATGTTGCGTATTTGCAGAGAATGAAGTGTTTTTCATCTCATAATACGAGATGGAACACCTACAGCGAACGTAAAACTCATATGTACTATTTTGGCACAAAGCGACTTTGCGTTCGATTGTGGCGTGTTTAGCTCTTCGAAACGCATGAATGCTGCGTAGATGCATAGAATGAAGTGTTTTTCATCTCATAATACGAGATGGAACACCTACAGCGAGCGTAAAACTCATATGTACTATTTTGGTATAAACCGACTTTGCGTTCCATTGTGGCGTGTTTAGCTGCTCGAAACGCATGAATGTTACGTATTTGCATAGAATAAAGTGTTTTTCCTCTCATAATACGAGAGGGAACGCCTACAGCTAGCGTATAACTCAAATGTACGTTTTCGGTATAAAGCGCATTTGCTTTTGATTGGGGCGTCTTTGGCTGCTCGAAACGCATGAATGTTGCGTATTCGCATAGAATGAGGTGTTTTTCGTCTCATAAATCGAGTTGGAACACCTACAGCGAACGTAAAACTCATATGTACTATTTTGGTATAAAGCGACTTTGCCTTCGGTTTGGGCGTGTTTGGCTGTTCGAAACGCACGAGTGTTGCGTATTGGCATAGAATGAAGTGTTTTTCATCTCATAATAGGATAGGAAACGCCTATAGCTAGCGTAAAACTCAGACGTACGTTTTCGGTATAAAGCGCATTTGCTTTTGATTGGGGTGTCTTTGACTGCTCAAAATGCATGAGTGTTGCGTATTTGCTTAAAATGAGGTATTTTTCTTCTCATAATTCGAGTTGGAACGCCTACAGCGAGCGTAAAACTCAAATGTACGTTTTTGGTATAAAGCGACTTTGCGTTCGGTTTGGGCGTGTATGGCTCCTCGAAAGGTATGGATGTTGCATATTTGCATAGAATGATGTGTTTTTCTTCTCATAATTCGAGTTGGAACGCCTACAGCGACCGTAAAACTCGTACGTCCGATTTTGGTATAAAGCGACTTTGCCTTCGGTTTGGACGTGTTTGGCTCCTCGAAACGCATGAATGTTGCGTATTTGCATAGAATGAAGTGTTTTTCCTCTCATAATACGAGAGGGAACGTCTACAGCGAGCGTAAAACTCAAATGTACGTTTTCGGTATAAAGCGCATTTGCTTTTGATTGGGGCGTCTTTGACTGCTCAAAATGCATGAATGTTGCGTATTTGCATAGAATGAGGTGTTTTTCGTCTCATAATTCGAGTTGGAACGCCGACAACGAGCGTAAAATTCTTATGTACTATTTTGTTGTAATGCGACTTTGCGTTCGATTGTGGCGTGTTTAGCTGCTCGAAACGCATGCATGTTGCGTATTTACATAGAATGAAGTGTGTTTCCTCTCATAATACGAGAGGGAACGCCTACAGCGAGCGTAAATCTCAAATGTACGTTTTCGGTATAAAACGCATTTGCTTTTGATTGGGGCTTCTTTGACTGCTCGAAACGCATGAATGTTACGTATTTGCATAGAATAAAGTGGTTTTCCTCTCATAATACGAGAGGGAATGCCGACTGCGAGCATAAAACTCAAATATACGTTTTCGGTATAAAACGCATTTGCTTTACATTGGGGCGTCTTTGGCTGCTCGAAACGCATGAATGTTGCGTATTTGCATAGAATGACATGTTTTCTTTTCTGATAATTCGAGTTGGCACGCCTACAGTTGGCGTAAAACTCAAATGTACGTTTTCGATATAAAGCGCATTTGCTTTTGATTGGGGCGTCTTTGACTGCTCAAAATGCATGAATGTTGCGTATTTTCATAGAATGAGGTGTTTTTCGTCTCATAATTCGAGTTGGAACACCTAGAGCGAACGTAAAACTCATATGTAGTATTTTGGTATAAAGCGACTTTGCCTTCGGTTTGGGCGTGTTTGGCTCTTCGAAACGCACGAGCGTTGCGTATTGGCATGGAATTACGTGTTTTTCCTCACATAATACGAGAGGGAACGCCTAAAGCGAGCGTAAAACTCAAATCTACGTTTTCGGTATAAAACGCATTTGCTTTTCATTGGGGCGTCTTTGGCTACTCGAAACGCATGAATATTGCGTATTTGCATAGAATGAGGTGTTTTTCGTCTCATAATTCGAGTTGGAACGCCTACAGCTAGCGTAAAACTCAAATGTACGTTTTCGGTATAAAGCGCATTTGTTTTTGATTGGGGCGTCTTCGACTGCTCAAAATGCATGAATGTTGCGTATTTGCATAGAATGAGGTGTTTTTCGTCTCATAATTCGAGTTGGAACGCCTACAGCGAGCGTAAAACTCAAATGTACGTTTTCGATATAAAGCGCATTTGCTTTTGATTGGGGCGTCTTTGACTGCTCAAAATGCATGAATGTTGCGTATTCGCATAGAATTACGTGTTTTTCTTCTCATAATTCGTGTTGGAACGCCTACAGCTAGCGTAGAACTCAAATGTACGTTTTCGGTATAAAGCGCATTTGCTTTTGATTGGGGCGTCTTTGACTGCTCGAAATGCATGAATGTTGCGTATTCGCATAGAATGACGTGTTTTTCTTCTCATAATTCGTGTTGGAACGCCTACAGCTAGCGTAAAAATCAAATGTACGTTTTCGGTATAAAGCGCATTTGCTTTTGATTGGGGCGTCTTTGACTGCTCGAAATGCATGAATGTTGCGTATTTGCATAGAATGTGGTGTTTTTCGTCTCATAATTCGAGTTGGAACGCCTACAGCGAGCGTAAAACTCTTATGTACTATTTTTTTATAAAGCGACTTTGCGTTCGATTGTAGCGTGTTTAGCTGCTCGAAACGCACGAATGTTGCGTATTTGCATAGAGTGAAGTGTTTTTCATCTCATAATACGAGATGGAACACCTACAGCGAACGTAAAACTCACGTGTACTATTTTGGCACAAAGCGACTTTGCTTTCGATTGTGGCGTGTTTAGCTCCTCGAAACGCACGAATGTTGCGTATTTGCATAGAATAAAGTGTTTTTCCTCTCATAATACGAGAGGGAACGCCTACAGCGAGCGTAAAACTCAAATGTACGTTTTCGGTATAAAACGCATTTGCTTTTGATTGGGGTGTCTTTGGCTGCTCGAAACGCATGAATGTTGCGTATTTGCATAGAATGACGTGTTTTTCTTCTCGTAATTCGAGTTGGAACGCCTACAGCGAGCGTAAAACTCGTACGTCCGATTTTGGTATAAAGCGACTTTGCGTTCGCTTTGGACGTGTTTGGCTTCTCGAAAAGCATGAATGTTGCGTATTTGCATGGAATGAAGTGTTTTTCCTCTCACAATACGAGAGGGAACGCCTACAGCGAGCGGAAAACTCAAATGTACGTTTTCGGTATAAAGCGCATTTGCTTTTGATTGGGGCGTCTTTGGCTGCTCGAAACGCATCAATGTTGCGTATTCGCATAGAATGAGGTGTTTTTCGTCTCATAAATCGAGTTGGAACACCTACAGCGAACGTAAAACTCAAATGTACTATTTTGGTATAAAGCGACTTTGCCTTCGGTTTGGGCGTGTTTGGCTGTTCGAAACGCACGAGTGTTGCGTATTGGCATAGAATTAAGTGTTTTTCCTCTCATAATACGAGAGGGAACGTCTACAGCGAGCGTAAAACTCAAATGTACGTTTTCGGTATAAAACGCATTTGCTTTTGTTTGGGGTGTCTTTGGCTGCTCGAAACGCATGAATGTTGCGTATTTGCATAGAATGACGTGTTTTTCTTCTCATAATTCGAGTTGGAACGCCTACAGCGAACGTAAGACTCGTACGTCCGATTTTGGTATAAAGCGACTTTGCGTTCGCTTTGGGCGTCTTTGGCTGCTCGAAACGCATGAATGTTGCGTATTCGCATAGAATGACGTGTTTTTCTTCTCATAATTCGTGTTGGAACGCCTACAGCTAGCGTAAAACTCAAATGTACGTTTTCGGTATAAAACGCATTTGCTTTTGATTGGGGCGACTTTGGCTGCTCGAAACGCATGAATGTTGCGTATTTGCATAGAATAAGGTGTTTTTCCCCTCATAATACGAGAGGCAACGCCTACAGCGAGCGTAAAACTCAAATGTACGTTTTCGGTATAAAACGCATTTGCTTTTGATTGAGGCGTCTTTGGCTGCTCGAAACGCATGAATGTTGCGTATTTGCATAGAATGACATGTTTTTTTTCTCATAATTCGAGTTGGCACGCCTACAGCTGGCGTAAAACTCTAATGTACGTTTTCGATATAAAGCGCATTTGCTTTTGATTGGGGCGTCTTTGACTGCTCAAAATGCATGAATGTTGCGTATTTGCATAGAATGAGGTGTTTTTCGTCTCATAATTCGAGTTGGAACACCTACAGCGAACGTAAAACTCATATGTACTATTTTGGTATATAGCGACTTTGCCTTCCGTTTGGGCGTGTTTGGCTGTTCGAAACGCACGAGTGTTTCGTATTGGCATAGAATTAAGTGTTTTTCCTCTCATAATACGAGAGGGAAAGCCTACAGCGAGCGTAAAACTCAAATCTACGTTTTCAGTATAAAACGCATTTGCTTTTGATTGGGGTGTCTTCGGCTGCTCGAAACGCATGAATGTTGCGTATTTGCATGGAATGAAGTGTTTTTCCTCTCACAATACGAGAGGGAACGCCTACAGCGAGCGGATAACTCAAATGTACGTTTTCGGTATAAAGCGCATTTGCTTTTGATTGGGGCGTCTTTGGCTGCTCGAAACGCATGAATGTTGCGTATTTGCATAGAATGACGTGTTTTTTTTCTCATAATTCGAGTTGGCACGCCTACAGCTGGCGTAAAACTCTAATGTACGTTTTCGATATAAAGCGCATTTGCTTTTGATTGGGGCGTCTTTGACTGCTCAAAATGCATGAATGTTGCGTATTTGCATAGAATGAGGTGTTTTTCGTCTCATAATTCGAGTTGGAACACCTACAGCGAACGTAAAACTCATATGTACTATTTTGGTATATAGCGACTTTGCCTTCCGTTTGGGCGTGTTTGCCTGTTCGAAACGCACGAGTGTTTCGTATTGGCATAGAATTAAGTGTTTTTCCTCTCATAATACGAGAGGGAAAGCCTACAGCGAGCGTAAAACTCAAATCTACGTTTTCAGTATAAAACGCATTTGCTTTTGATTGGGGTGTCTTCGGCTGCTCGAAACGCATGAATGTTGCGTATTTGCATAGAATGCCGTCTTTTTCTTCTCATGATTCGAGTTGGAACGCCTACAGCGAGCGTAAAACTCGTACGTCCAATTTTGGTATAAAGCGACTTTGCGTTCGCTTTGGGCGTGTTTGGCTTCTCGAAAAGCATAAATGTTGCGTATTTGCATGGAATGAAGTGTTTTTCCTCTCACAATACGAGATGGAACGCCTACAGCGAGCGGAAAACTCAAATGTACGTTTTCGGTATAAAGCGCATTTGCTTTTGATTGGGGCGTCTTTGGCTGCTCGAAACGCATGAATGTTGCGTATTCGCATAGAATGACATGTTTTTCTTCTCATAATTCGTGTTGGAACGCCTACAGCTAGCGTAAAACTCAAATGTACGTTTTCAGTATAAAGCGCATTTGCTTTTGATTGGGGCGTCTTTGACTGCTCGAAATGCATGAATGTTGCGTATTTGCATAGAATGTGGTGTTTTTCGTCTCATAATTCGAGTTGGAACGCCTACAGCGAGCGTAAAACTCTTATGTACTATTTTGTTATAAAGCGACTTTGCGTTCGATTGTAGCGAGTTTAGCTGCTCGAAACGTACGAATGTTGCGTATTTGCAGAGAATGAAGTGTTTTTCATCTCATAATACGAGATGGAACACCTACAGCGAACGTAAAACTCATATGTACTATTTTGGCACAAAGCGATTTTGCGTTCGATTGTGGCGTGTTTAGCTCTTCGAAACGCACGAATGCTGCGTATATGCATAGAATGAAGTGTTTTTCATCTCATAATACGAGATGGAACACCTACAGCGAGCGTAAAACTCATATGTACTATTTTGGTATAAACCGACTTTGCGTTCGATTGTGGCGTGTTTAGCTGCTCGAAACGCATGAATGTTACGTATTTGCATAGAATAAAGTGTTTTTCCTCTCATAATACGAGAGGGAACGCCTACAGCTAGCGTATAACTCAAATGTACGTTTTCGGTATAAAGCGCATTTGCTTTTGATTGGGGCGTCTTTGACTGCTCGAAATGCATTAATTTTTCGTATTTGCACAGAATGAGGTGTTTTTCGTCTCTTAATTCGAGTTGGAACGCCTACAGGGGGCGTAAAACTCTTATGTACTATTTTGTTATGAAGCGACTTTGCTTTCGATTGTAGCGTGTTTAGCTGCTCGAAACGCACGTATGTTGCGTATTTGCATAGAATGACGTGTTTTTCTTCTCATAATTCGAGTTGGAACGCCTACAGCGAGCGTAAAACTCGTACGTCCGATTTTGGTATAAAGCGACTTTGCGTTCGCTTTGGGCGTGTTTGGCTTCTCGAAAAGCATGAATGTTGCGTATTTGCATGGAATGAAGTGTTTTTCCTCTCACAATACGAGAGGGAACGCCTACAGCGAGCGGATAACTCAAATGTACGTTTTCGTTATAAAGCGCATTTGCTTTTGATTGGGGTGTCTTTGGCTGCTCGAAACGCATGAATGTTGCGTATTTGCATAGAATGACGCGTTTTTCTTCTCATAATTCGAGTTGGAACGCCTACAGCGAGCGTAAAACTCGTACGTCCCATTTTGGTATAAAGCGACTTTGCGTTCGCTTTGGGCGTGTTTGGCTTCTCGAAAAGCATGAATGTTGCGTATTTGCATGGAATGAAGTGTTTTTCCTCTCACAATACGAGAGGGAACGCCTACAGCGAGCGGATAACTCAAATGTACGTTTTCGGTATAAAGCGCATTTGCTTTTGATTGGGGCGTCTTTGGCTGCTCGAAACGCATGAATGTTGCGTATTTGCATAGAATGACGTGTTTTTCTTCTCATAATTCGAGTTGGAACGCCTACAGCGAACGTAAAACTCGTACGTCCGATTTTGATATAAAGCGACTTTGCGTTCGCTTTGGGCGTCTTTGGCTGCTCGAAACGCATGAATGTTGCGTATTCGCATAGAATGACGTGTTTTTCTTCTCATAATTCGTGTTGGAACGCCTACAGCGAGCGTAAAACTCAAATGTACGTTTTTGGTATAAAGCGCATTTGCTTTTGATTGGGGCGTCTTTGCCTGCTCGAAATGCATGAATGTTGCGTATTTGCATAGAATGTGGTGTTTTTCGTCTCATAATTCGATTTCGAACGCCTACAGCGAGCGTAAAACTCTTATGTACTATTTTGTTATAAAGCGACTTTGCGTTCGATTGTAGCGTGTTTAGCTGCTCGAAACGCACGAATGTTGCGTATTTGCATAGAATGAAGTGTTTTTCATCTCATAATACGAGATGGAACACCTACAGCGAACGTAAAACTCACATGTACTATTTTGGCACAAAGCGACTTTGCTTTCGATTGTGGCGTGTTTAGCTCCTCGAAACGCACGAATGTTGCGTATTTGCATAGAATAAAGTGTTTTTCCTCTCATAATACGAGAGGGAACGCCAACAGCGAGCGTAAAAGTCAAACGTACGTTTTCGGTATAAAGCGCATTTGCTTTTGATTGGGGGGTCTTTGATTGCTCGAAATGCATGAATGCTGCGTATTTGCATAGAATGAGGTGTTTTTCTTCTCATAATTCGAGTTGAAACGCCGACAACGAGCGTAAAACTCTTATGTACTATTTTGTTGTAATGCGACTTTGCGTTCGATTGTGGCGTGTTTAGCTGCTCGTAACGCATGCATGTTGCGTATTTACATAGAATGAAGTGTGTTTCCTCTCATAATACGAGAGGGAACGCCTACAGCGAGCGTAAATCTCAAATGTACGTTTTCGGTATAAAGCGCATTTGCTTTTGATTGGGGCTCCTTTGACTGCTCGAAATGCATGAATGTTGCGTATTTGCATAGAATGAGGTGTTTTTCGTCTCATAATTCGAGTTGGAACGCCTACAGCGAGCGTAAAACCCTTATGTACTATTTTGTTATAAAGCGACTTCGCTTTCGATTGTGGCGTGTTTAGCTCCTCGAAACGCACGAATGTTGCGTATTTGCATAGAGTGAAGTGTTTTTCATCTCATAATAGGATAGGAAACGCCTATAGCTAGCGTAAAACTCAGACGTACGTTTTCGGTATAAAGCGCATTTGCTTTTGATTGGGGTGTCTTTGACTGCTCGAAACGCATGAATGTAGCGTATTTGCATAGAATGAGGTAATTTTCTTCTCATAATTCGAGTTGGAACGCCTACAGCGAGCGTAAAACTCAAATGTACTATTTTGTTATAATGCGACTTTGCGTTCGATTGTGGCGAGTTTAGCTGCTCGAAACGCATGAATGTTACGTATTTGCATAGAATGAAGTGTTTTTCCTCTCATAATACGAGAGGGAACGCCGACTGCGAGCATAAAACTCAAATGTACGTTTTCGGTATAAAACGCATTTGCTTTTCATTGGGGCGTCTTTGGCTGCTCGAAACGCATGAATGTTGCGTATTTGCATAGAATGACGTGTTTTTCTTCTCATAATTCGAGTTGGAACGCCTACAGCGAGCGTAAAACTCATACGTCCGATTTTGGTATAAAGCGACTTTGCGTTCGGTTTGGGCGTGTTTGGCCCCTCGAAACGCGTGAATGTTGCGTATTTGCATGGAATGAAGTGTTTTTCCTCTCACAATACGAGAGGGAACGCCTACAGCGAGCGTAAAACTCAAACGTACGTTTTCGGTATAAAACGCATTTGCTTTTGATTGGGGCGTCTTTGGCTGCTCGAATCGCATGAATGTTGCGTATTTGCATAGAATAAGGTGTTTTTCCCCTCATAATACGAGAGGGAACGCCTACAGCGAGCGTAAAACTCAAATGTATGTTTTCGGTATAAAACGCATTTGCTTTTGATTGAGGCGTCTTTGGCTGCTCGAAACGCATGAATGTTGCGTATTTGCATAGAATGACTTGTTTTTTTTCTCATAATTCGAGTTGGCACGCCTACAGCTGGCGTAAAACTCTAATGTACGTTTTCGATATAAAGCGCATTTGCTTTTGATTGGGGCGTCTTTGACTGCTCAAAATGCATTAATGTTGCGTATTTGCATAGAATGAGGTGTTTTTCGTCTCATAATTCGAGTTGGAACACCTACAGCGAACGTAAAACTCATATGTACTATTTTGGTATATAGCGACTTTGCCTTCCGTTTGGGCGTGTTTGGCTGTTCGAAACGCACGAGTGTTGCGTATTGGCATAGAATTAAGTGTTTTTCCTCTCATAATACGAGAGGGAAAGCCTACAGCGAGCGTAAAACTCAAATCTACGTTTTCGGTATAAAACGCATTTGCTTTTGATTGGGGTGTCTTCGGCTGCTCGAAACGCATGAATGTTTCGTATTTGCATAGAATGCTGTGTTTTTCTTCTCATGATTCGAGTTGGAACGCCTACAGCGAGCGTAAAACTCGTACGTCCAATTTTGGTATAAAGCGACTTTGCGTTCGCTTTGGGCGTGTTTGGCTTTTCGAAAAGCATAAATGTTGCGTATTTGCATGGAATGAAGTGTTTTTCCTCTCACAATACGAGATGGAACGCCTACAGCGAGCGGAAAACTCAAATGTACGTTTTCGGTATAAAGCGCGTTTGCTTTTGATTGGGGCGTCTTTGACTGCTGGAAATGCATGAATGTTGCGTATTTGCATAGAATGTGGTGTTTTTCGTCTCATAATTCGAGTTGGAATGCCTACAGCGAGCGTAAAACTCTTATGTACTATTTTGTTATAAAGCGACTTTGCGTTCGATTGTAGCGTGTTTAGCTGCTCGAAACGTACGAATGTTGCGTATTTGCAGAGAATGAAGTGTTTTTCATCTCATAATACGAGATGGAACACCTACAGCGAACGTAAAACTCATATGTACTATTTTGGCACAAAGCGACTTTGCGTTCGATTGTGGCGTGTTTAGCTCTTCGAAACGCACGAATGCTGCGTAGATGCATAGAATGAAGTGTTTTTCATCTCATAATGGGAGATGGAACACCTACAGCGAGCGTAAAACTCATATGTACTATTTTGGTATAAACCGACTTGCGTTCGATTGTGGCGTGTTTAGCTGCTCGAAACGCATGAATGTTACGTATTTACATAGAATAAAGTGTTTTTCCTCTCATAATACGAGAGGGAACGCCTACAGCTAGCGTATAACTCAAATGTACGTTTTCGGTATAAAGCGCATTTGCTTTTGATTGGGGCGTCTTTGGCTGCTCGAAACGCATGAATGTTGCGTATTCGCATAGAATGAGGTGTTTTTCGTCTCATAAATCGAGTTGGAACACCTACAGCGAACGTAAAACTCATATGTACTATTTTGGTATAAAGCGACTTTGCCTTCGGTTTGGGCGTGTTTGGCTGTTCGAAACGCACGAGTGTTGCGTATTGGCATAGAATTAAGTGTTTTTCCTCTCATAATACGAGAGGGAACGTCTACAGCGAGCGTAAAACTCAAATGTACGTTTTCGGTATAAAACGCATTTGCTTTTGTTTGGGGTGTCTTTGGCTGCTCGAAACGCATGAATGTTGCGTATTTGCATAGAATGAGGTGTTTTTCGTCTCATAATTCGAGTTGGAACGCCTACAGCGAGCGTAAAACTCTTATGTACTATCTTGTTATAAAGCGACTTCGCTTTCGATTGTGGCGTGTTTAGCTCCTCGAAACGCACGAATGTTGCGTATTTGCATAGAATGAAGTGTTTTTCATCTCATAATAGGATAGGAAACGCCTATAGCTAGCGTAAAACTCAGACGTACGTTTTCGGTATAAAGCGCATTTGCTTTTGATTGGGGTGTCTTTGACTGCTCAAAATGCATGAGTGTTGCGTATTTGCTTAAAATGAGGTATTTTTCTTCTCATAATTCGAGTTGGAACGCCTACAGCGAGCGTAAAACTCAAATGTACGTTTTTCGTATAAAGCGACTTTGCGTTCGGTTTGGGCGTGTATGGCTCCTCGAAAGGCATGGATGTTGCGTATTTGCATAGAATGATGTGTTTTTCTTCTCATAATTCGAGTTGGAACGCCTACAGCGACCGTAAAACTCGTACGTCCGATTTTGGTATAAAGCGACTTTGCGTTCGGTTTGGACGTGTTTGGCTCCTCGAAACGCATGAATGTTGCGTATTTGCATAGAATGAAGTGTTTTTCCTCTCATAATACGAGAGGGAACGTCTACAGCGAGCGTAAAACTCAAATGTACGTATTCGGTATAAAACGCATTTGCTTTTGATTGGGGCGTCTTTGACTGCTCAAAATGTACGTATTCGGTATAAAACGCATTTGCTTTTGATTGGGGCGTCTTTGACTGCTCAAAATGCATGAATGTTGCGTATTTGCATAGAATGAGGTGTTTTTCGTCTCATAATTCGAGTTGGAACGCCGACAGCGAGCGTACGACTCTTATGTACTATTTTGTTATAATGCGACTTTGCGTTCGATTGTGGCGTGCTTAGCTGTTCGAAACGCATGAATGTTACGTATTTGCATAGAATGAAGTGTGTTTCCTCTCGTAATACGAGAGGGAACGCCTTCAGCGAGCGTAAAACTCAAATGTACGTTTTCGGTATAAAACGCATTTGCTTTTGACTAGGGCGTCTTTGGCTGCTCGAAACGCATGAATGTTGCGTATTTGCATAGAATGACGTGTTTTTCTTCTCATAATTCGAGTCGGAACGCCTACAGCGAGCGTAAAACTCATACGTCCGATTTTGGTATAAAGCGAATTTGCGTTCGGTTTGGGCGTGTTTGGCCCCTCGAAACGCATGTATGTTGCGTATTTGCATAGAATAAAGTGTTTTTCCTCTCTTGGTACGAGAGGGAACGCCTACAGCGAGGGTAAAACTCAAACGTCCGTTTTCGGTATGAAACGCATTTGCTTTTGATTGGGGCGTCTTTGGCTGCTCGAAACGGATGAATGTTGCGTATTTGCATAGAATAAGGTGTTTTTCCTCTCATAATACGAGAGGGAACGCCTACAGCGAGCGTAAAACTCAAATGTACGTTTTCGGTATGAAACGCATTTGTTTTTGATTGGGCGTCTTTGGCTGCTCGAAACGCATATATGTTGCGTATTTACATAGAATGACGTGTTTTTCTTCTCATAATTCGAGTTAGAACGCCTACAGCGAGCGTAAAACTCAAATGTACGTTTTTGGTATGAAGCGGCTTTGCGTTCGGGTTGGGCGTGTTTGGCTTCTGGAAACGCATGAATGTTGCGTATTTGCATGGCATGACGTGTTTTTCTTCTCATAATTTGCGTTGGAACGCCTACAGCGAGCGTAAAACTCATATGTACTATTTTGATATAAAGCGACTTTGCCTTCGGTATGGGCGTGTTTGGCTGTTCGAAACTCATGAATGTTGCGTATTTGCATTGAATGACCTGCTTTTCTTTTCGTAATACGAGAGGGAACGCCTACAGCGAGCGTAAAACTCAAATGTACGTTTTTGGTATAAAGCGACTTTGCGTTCGGTTTGGGCGTGTTTGGCTCCTCGAAACGCATGAATGTTGCGTATTTGCATAGCATGACGTGTTTTTCTTCTCATAATTCGAGTTGGAACGCATACAGCGAGCGTGAAACTCATATGTACTATTTTGATATAAAGCGACTTTGCCTTCGGTTTGGGCGTGTTTGGGTGTTCGAAACGCATGAATGTTGCGTATTTGCATAGAATGCGTGCTTTTCTTCTCATAATTCGAATTAGAACGCCTACAGCGAGCGTAAAACTCGAATGTACGTTTTTGGTTTAAAGCGGCTTTGCGTTCGGGTTGGGCGTGTTTGGCTTCTCGAAACGCATGAATGTTGCGTATTTGCTTAGCATGACGTGTTTTTCTTCTCATAATTGGCGTTGGAACGCCTACAGCGAGCGTAAACCTCATATGTACTATTTTGATATAAAGCGACTTTGCCTTCGGTTTGGGCGTGTTTGTTCGAAACTCATGAATGTTGCGTATTTGCATTGAATGACCTGCTTTTCTTCTCATAATACGAGAGGGAACGCCTACAGCGAGCGTAAAACTCGAATGTACGTTTTCGGTATAAAACGCATTTGATTTGATTGGGGCGTCTTTGGCTGCTCGAAACGCATGTATGTTGCGTATTTGCATAGAATGACATGTTATTTTTCTGATAATTCGAGTTGGCACGCCTACAACTGGCGTAAAACTCAAATGTACGTTTTCAATATAAAGCGCATTTGCTTTTGATTGGGGCGGCTTTGACTGCTCGAAAAACATGAATGTTGCGTATTTGCATAGAATGAAGTTTTTTTCATCTCATAATACGAGATGGAACACCTACAGCGAGCGTAAAACTCATATGTACTGTTTTGGTATAAAGCGACTTTGCGTTCGATTGTGGCGTGTTTAGCTACTCGAAACGCATGAATGTTGCGTATTTGTATAGAATAATGTGTTTTTCCTCTCATAATACGAGAGGGAACGCCTACAGCGAGCGTAAAACTCAAATGTACGTTTTCGATATAAAGCGCATTTGCTTTTCATTGGGGCGTCTTTGGCTGCTCGAAACGTATGAATATTGCGTAATTGCATAGAATGACGTGTTTTTCTTCTCATAATTCGAGTTGGAACGTCTACAGCGAGCGTAAAACTCATATGTACGTTTTCGGTATAAAGCGCATTTACTTTTGATTGGGGCGTCGTTGACTGCTCAAAATGCATGAATGTTCCGTATTTACATAGAATGAGGTGTTTTTCGTCTCATAATTCGAGTTGGAACACCTACAGCAAACGTAAAACTCTTATGTACTATTTTGTTATAAATCGACTTTGCGTTCGATTGTGGCGTATTTAGCTGCTCGAAACGCATGAATGTTGCGTAATTGCATAGAATGAAGTGTTTTTCCTCTCATAATACGAGAGGGAACGCCTACAGCGAGCGTAAAACTCAATTGTACGTTTTCGGTATAAAGCGCACTTGCTTTTGATTGGGGTGTCTTAGACTGCTCGAAACGCATGAATGATGCGTATTTGCATAGAATGAAGTGTTTTTCATCTCATAATAGGATAGGGAACGCCTATAGCTAGCGTAAAACTCAGACATACGTTTTCGGTATAAAGCGCATTTCCTTTTGATTGGGGTGTCTTTGACTGTTCAAAATGCATGAGTGTTGCGTATTTGCATAGAATGAGGTATTTTTCTTCTCATAATTCGAGTTGGAACGCCTACAGCGAGCGTAAAACTCAAATGTACGTTTTTGGTATAAAGCGACTTTGCGTTCGGTTTTGGCGTGTATGGCTCCTCGAAACGCATGAATGTTGCGTATTTGCATAGAATGACGTGTTTTTCTTCTCATAATTCGAGTTGGAATGCCTACAGTGAGCGTAAAACTCATACGTCCGATTTTGGTATAAAGCGACTTTGCGTTCGGTTTGGGCGTGTTTGGCCCCTCGAAACGCATGAATGTTGCGTATTTGCATAGAATAAAGTGTTTTTCCTCTCTTGGTACGAGAGGGAACGCCTACAGCGAGCGTAAAACTCAAACGTACGTTTTCGGTATAAAACGCATTTGCTTTTGATTGGGGCGTCTTTGGCTGCTCGAAACGTATGAATGTTGCGTATTTGCATAGAATAAGGTGTTTTTCCTCTCATAATACGAGAGGGAACGCCTACAGCTGGCGTGAAACTCAAATGTACGTTTTCGATATAAAGCGCATTTGCTTTTGATTGGGGCGTATTTGACTGCTCAAAATGCATGAATCTTGCGTATTTGCATAGAATGAGGTGTTTTTCGTCTCATAATTCGAGTTGGAACACCTACAGCGAACGTAAAACTCATATGTAGTATTTTGGTATAAAGCGACTTTGCCTTCGGTTTGGGCGTGTTTGGCTCTTCGAAACGCACGAGTGTTGCGTATTGGCATGGAATTACGTGTTTTTCCTCACATAATACGAGAGGGAACGCCCACTGCGAGCGTAAAACTCAAATGTACGTTTTCGGTATAAAACGCATTTGCTTTTTATTGGGGCGTCTTTGGCTACTCGAAACGCATGAATATTGCGTATTTGCATAGATTGAGGTGTTTTTCGTCTCATAATTCGAGTTGGAACGCCTACAGCTAGCGTAAAACTCAAATGTACGTTTTCGGTATAAAGCGCATTTGCTTTTGATTGGGGCGTCTTTGGCTGCTCGAAATGCATGAGTGTTGCGTATTTGCATAGAATGTGGTGTTTTTCTTGTCATAATTCGTGTTAGAACGCCTACAGCTAGCGTAAAACTCAAATGTACGTTTTCGGTATAAAGCGCATTTGCTTTTGATTAGGGCGTCTTTGACTGCTCGAAATGCATGAATGTTGCGTATTCGCATAGAATGACGTGTTTTTCTTCTCATAATTCGTGTTGGAACGCCTACAGCTAGCGTAAAACTCAAATGTACGTTTTCGGTATAAAGCGCATTTGCTTTTGATTTGGGCGTCTTTGACTGCTCGAAATGCATGAATGTTGCGTATTTGCATAGAATGTAATGTTTTTCGTCTCATAATTCGAGTTGGAACGCCTACAGCGAGCGTAAAACTCAAATGTACGTTTTTGGAATAAAGCGGCTTTGCGTTCGGGTTGGGCGTGTTTGGCTTCTCGAAACGCATGAATGTTGCGTATTTGCATGGTATGACGTGTTTTTCTTCTCATAATTTGCGTTGGAACGCCTACAGCGAGCTTAAAACTCATATGTACTATTTTGATATAAAGCGACTTTGCCTTCGGTATGGGCGTGTTTGGCTGTTCGAAACTCATGAATGTTGCGTATTTGCATTGAATGACCTGCTTTTCTTTTCATAATTCGAGAGGGAACGCCTACAGCGAGCGTAAAACTCAAATGTACGTTATCGGTATAAAACGCATTTGTTTTTGATTGGGGCGTCTTTGGCTGCTCGAAACGCATATATGTTGCGGATTTGCATAGAATGACGTGTTTTCCTTCTCATAATTCGAGTTGGAACGCCTACAGCGAGCGTAAAACTCAAATGTACGTTTTTGGTATAAAGCGACTTTGCGTTCGGTTTGGGCGTGTTTGGCTCCTCGAAACGCATGAATGTTTCGTATTTGCATTGCATGACGTGTTTTTCTTCTCATAATTCGAGTTAGAACGCCTACAGCGAGCGTAAAACTCAAATGTACGTTTTTGGTATAAAGCGGCTTTGCGTTCGGGTTGGGCGTGTTTGGCTTCTCGAAACGCATGAATGTTGCGTATTTGCATGGCATGACGTGTTTTTCTTCTCATAATTTGCGTTGGACCGCCTACAGCGAGCGTAAAACTCATATGTACTATTTTGATATAAAGCGACTTTGCCTTCGGTTTGGGCGTGTTTGGGTGTTCGAAACGCATGAATGTTGCGTATTTGCATAGAATGCGTGCTTTTCTTCTCATAATTCGAGTTAGAACGCCTACAGGGAGCGTAAAACTCGAATGTACGTTTTTGGTATAAAGCGGCTTTGCGTTCGGGTTGGGCGTGTTTGGCTTCTCGAAACGTATGAATGTTACGTATTTGCATAGAATAAGGTGTTTTTCCTCTCATAATACGAGAGGGAACGCCTACAGCGAGCGTAAAACTCAAATGTACGTTTTCGGTATAAAACGCATTTGCTTTTGATTGGGGCGTCTTTGGCTGCTCGAAACGCATGAATGTTGCGTATTTGCATAGAATGACATGTTTTTTTTCTCATAATTCGAGTTGGCACGCCTACAGCTGGCGTGAAACTCAAATGTACGTTTTCGATATAAAGCGCATTTGCTTTTGATTGGGGCGTCTTTGACTGCTCGAAATGCATGAATCTTGCGTATTTGCATAGAATGAGGTGTTTTTCGTCTCATAATTCGAGTTGGAACACCTACAGCGAACGTAAAACTCATATGTAGTATTTTGGTATAAAGCGACTTTGCCTTCGGTTTGGGCGTGTTTGGCTCTTCGAAACGCACGAGTGTTGCGTATTGGCATGGAATTACGTGTTTTTCCTCACATAATACGAGAGGGAACGCCTACAGCGAGCGTAAAACTCAAATGTACGTTTTCGGTATAAAGCGCATTTGCTTTTGATTTGGGCGTCTTTGACTGCTCGAAATGCATGAATGTTGCGTATTTGCATAGAATGTGGTGTTTTTCGTCTCATAATTCGAGTTGGAACGCCTACAGCGAGCGTAAAACTCTTATGTACTATTTTGTTATAAAGCGACTTTGCGTTCAATTGTGGCGTGTTTAGCTACTCGAAACGCACGAATGTTGCGTATTTGCATAGTATAAAGTGTTTTTCCTCTCATAATACGAGAGGGAACGCCTACAGCGAGCGTAAAAGTCAAACGTACGTTTTCGGTATAAAGCGCATTTGCTTTTGATTGGGGCGTCTTTGATTGCTCGAAATGCATGAATGCTGCGTATTTGCATAGAATGAGGTGTTTTTCTTCTCATAATTCGAGTTGGAACGCCTACAGCCAGCGTAAAATTCTTATGTACTATTTTGTTGTAATGCGACTTTGCGTTCGATTGTGGCGTGTTTAGCTGCTCGAAACGCATGCATGTTGCGTATTTACATAGAATGAAGTGTGTTTCCTCTCATAATACGAGAGGGAACGCCTACACCGAGCGTAAATCCCAAATGTACGTTTTCGGTATAAAACGCATTTGCTTTTGATTGGGGCTTCTTTGACTGCTCGAAATGCATGAATGTTGCGTATTTGCATAGAATGAGGTGTTTTTCGTCTCATAATTCGAGTTGGAACGCCTACAGCGAGCGTAAAACCCTTATGTACTATTTTGTTATAAAGCGACTTCGCTTTCGATTGTGGCGTGTTTAGCTCCTCGAAAGGCACGAATGTTGCGTATTTGCATAGAATGAAGTGTTTTTTATCTCATAGTACAAGATGGAACACCTACAGCGAGCCTAAAACTCATATGTACTATTTTGGTATAAAGCGACTTTGCGTTCGATTGTGGCATGTTTAGCTGCTCGAAACGCATGAATGTTACGTATTTGCATAGAATGACGTGTTTTTCTTCTCATAATTCGAGTTGGAACGCCTACAGCGAGCGTAAAACTCATACGTCCGATTTTGGTATAAAGCGACTTTGCGTTCGGTTTGGGCGTGTTTGGCCCCTCGAAACGCATGAATGTTGCGTATTTGCATAGAATAAAGTGTTTTTCCTCTCTTGGTACGAGAGGGAACGCCTACAGCGAGCGTAAAACTCAAACGTACGTTTTCGGTATAAAACGCATTTGCTTTTGATTGGGGCGTCTTTGGCTGCTCGAAACGTATGAATGTTGCGTATTTGCATAGAATAAGGTGTTTTTTCTCTCATAATACGAGAGGGAACGCCTACAGCGAGCGTAAAACTCAAATGTACGTTTTCGGTATAAAACGCATTTGCTTTTGATTGGGGCGTCTTTGGCTGCTCGAAATGCATGAATGTTGCGTATTTGCATAGAATGACATGTTTTTTTTCTCATAATTCGAGTTGGCACGCCTACAGCTGGCGTAAAACTCAAATGTACGTTTTCGATATAAAGCGCATTTGCTTTTGATTGGGGCGTCTTTGACTGCTCAAAATGCATGAATGTTGCGTATTTGCATAGAATGAGGTGTTTTTCGTCTCATAATTCGAGTTGGAACACCTACAGTGAACGTAAAACTCATATGTAGTATTTTGGTATAAAGCGACTTTGCCTTCGGTTTGGGCGTGTTTGGCTCTTCGAAACGCACGAGCGTTGCGTATTGGCATGGAATTACGTGTTTTTCCTCACATAATACGAGAGGGAACGCCTACAGCGAGCGTAAAACTCAAATCTACGTTTTCGGTATAAAACGCATTTGCTTTTCATTGGGGCGTCTTTGGCTACTCGAAACGCATGAATATTGCGTATTTGCAGAGAATGAGGTGTTTTTCGTCTCATAATTCGAGTTGGAACGCCTACGGCTAGCGTAAAACTCAAATGTACGTTTTCGGTATAAAGCGCATTTGCCTTAGATTGGGGCGTCTTTGACTGCTCGAAATGCATGAATGTTGCGTATTCGCATAGAATGACGTGTTTTTCTTCTCACAATTCGTGTTGGAACGCCTACAGCTAGCGTAAAACTCAAATGTACGTTTTCGGTATAAAGCGCATTTGCTTTTGATTTGGGCGTCTTTGACTGCTCGAAATGCATGAATGTTGCGTATTTGCATAGAATGTGGTGTTTTTCGTCTCATAATTCGAGTTGGAACGCCTACAGCGAGCGTAAAACTCTTATGTACTATTTTGTTATAAAGCGACTTTGCGTTCAATTGTGGCGTGTTTAGCTCCTCGAAACGCACGAATGTTGCGTATTTGCATAGAATAAAGTGTTTTTCCTCTCATAATACGAGAGGGAACGCCTACAGCGAGCGTAAAAGTCAAACGTACGTTTTCGGTATAAAGCGCATTTGCTTTTGATTGGGGCGTCTTTGATTGCTCGAAATGCATGAATGCTGCGTATTTGCATAGAATGAGGTGTTTTTCTTCTCATAATTCGAGTTGGAACGCCTACAGCGAGCGTAAAATTCTTATGTACTATTTTGTTGTAACGCGACTTTGCGTTCGATTGTGGCGTGTTTAGCTGCTCGAAACGCATGCATGTTGCGTATTTACATAGAATGAAGTGTGTTTCCTCTCATAATACGAGAGGGAACGCCTACACCGAGCGTAAATCCCAAATGTACGTTTTCGGTATAAAACGCATTTGCTTTTGATTGGGGCTTCTTTGACTGCTCGAAATGCATGAATGTTGCGTATTTGCATAGAATGAGGTGTTTTTCGTCTCATAATTCGAGTTGGAACGCCTACAGCGAGCGTAAAACCCTTATGTACTATTTTGTTATAAAGCGACTTCGCTTTCGATTGTGGCGTGTTTAGCTCCTCGAAAGGCACGAATGTTGCGTATTTGCATAGAATGAAGTGTTTTTTATCTCATAGTACAAGATGGAACACCTACAGCGAGCCTAAAACTCATATGTACTATTTTGGTATAAAGCGACTTTGCGTTTGATTGTGGCGTGTTTAGCTGCTCGAAACGCATGAATGTTACGTATTTGCATAGAATGACGTGTTTTTCTTCTCATAATTCGAGTTGGAACGCCTACAGCGAGCGAAAAACTCATACGTCCGATTTTGGTATAAAGCGACCTTGCGTTCGGTTTGGGCGTGTTTGGCCCCTCGCAACGTATGAATGTTGCGTATTTGCATGGAATAAAGTGTTTTTCCTCTCACAATACGAGAGGGAACGCCTACAGCGAGCGGAAAACTCAAATGTACGTTTTCGGTATAAAGCGCATTTGCTTTTGATTGGGGCGTCTTTGGCTGCTCGAAACGCACGAATGTTGCGTATTGGCATAGAATGAAGTTTTTTTCATCTCATAATACGAGATGGAACACCTACAGCGAGCGTAAAACTCGAATGTACGTTTTCGGTATAAAACGCATTTGCTTTTCATTGGGGCGTCTTTGGCTACTCGAAACGCATGAATATTGCGTAATTGCATAGAATGACATGTTTTTCTTCTCATAATTCTAGTTGGAACGCCTACAGCGAGCGTAAAACTCATATGTACGTTTTCGGTATAAAGCGCATTTACTTTTGATTGGGGCGTCTTTGACTGCTCAAAATGCATAAATGTTGCGTATTTGCATAGAATGAGGTGTTTTTCGTCTCATAATTCGAGTTGGAACACCTACAGCGAACGTAAAACTCATATGTACTATTTTGGTATAAAGCGACTTTGCGTTCGCTTTGGGCGTGTTTGGTTTCTCAAAACGCATGAATGTTGCGTATTTGCATGGAATGAAGTGTTTTTCCTCTCACAATACGAGAGGGAACGTCTACAGCGAGCGTAAAACTCAAATGTACGTATTCGGTATAAAACGCATTTGCTTTTGATTGGGGAGTCTTTGGCTGCTCGAAACGCGTATATGTTGCGTATTTGCATAGAATGACGGGTTTATCTTCTCATAATTCGAGTTGGAACGCCTACAGCTGGCGTAAAACTCAAATGTACGTTTTTGATATAAAGCGCATTTGCTTTTGATTGGGGCGTCTTTGACTGCTCAAAATGCATGAATGTTGCGTATTTGCATAGAATGAGGTGTTTTTCGTCTCATAATTCGAGTTGGAACGCCTACAGCGAGCGTAAAACTCGTACGTCCGATTTTGGTATAAAGCGACTTTGCGTTCGCTTTGGGCGTGTTTGGCTTCTCGAAAAGCATGAATGTTGCGTATTTGCATGGAATAAAGTGTTTTTCCTCTCACAATACGAGAGGGAACGCCTACAGCGAGCGTAAAACTCAAACGTACGTTTTCGGTATAAAACGCATTTGCTTTTGATTGGGGCGTCTTTGGCTGCTCGAAACGCATGAATGTTGCGTATTTGCATAGAATAAGGTGTTTTTCCTCTCATAATACGAGAGGGAACGCCTACAGCGAGCGTAAAACTCAAATGTACGTTTTCGGTATAAAACGCATTTGCTTTTGATTGGGGCGTCTTTGGCTGCTCGAAACGCATGAATGTTGCGTATTTGCATAGAATGAGGTGTTTTTCGTCTCATATCTCGAGTTGGAACGCCTACAGCGAGCGTAAAACCCTCATGTACTATTATGTTATAAAGCGTCTTTGCTTTAGATTGTGGCGCGTTTAGCTGCTTGAAACGCACGAGTGTTTCGTATTTGCAGAGAATGAAGTGTTTTTCATCTCATAATACGAGATGGAACACCTACAGCGAGCGTGAAACTCATATGTACTGATTTGGTATAAAGCGACTTTGCGTTCGATTGTGGAGTGTTTAGCTGCTCGAAACGCATGAATGTTACGTATTTGCATAGAATGACGGGTTTATCTTCTCATAATTCGAGTTGGAACGCCTACAGCTGGCGTAAAACTCAAATGTACGTTTTTGATATAAAGCGCATTTGCTTTTGATTGGGGCGTCTTCGACTGCTCAAAATGCATGAATGTTGCGTATTTGCATAGAATGAGGTGTTTTTCGTCTCATAATTCGAGTTGGAACGCCGACAGCGAGCGTAAAACTCTTATGTACTATTTTGTTATGATGCGACTTTGCGTTCGATTGTGGCGTGTTTAGCTGCTCGAAACGCATGAATGTTACGTATTTGCATAGAATGAAGTGTGTTTCCTCTCATAATACGAGAGGGATCGCCTACAGCGAGCGTAAAACTCAAATGTACGTTTTCGCTATAAAACGCATTTGCTTTTGACTAGGGCGTCTTTGGCTGCTCGAAACGCATGAATGTTGCGTATTTGCATAGAATGAAGTGTGTTTCCGCTCATAATACGAGAGGGAACGCCTACAGCGAGCGTAAATCTCAAATGTACGTTTTCGGTATAAAACGCATTTGCTTTTGTTTGGGGCGTCTTTGACTGCTCGAAATGCATGAATGTTGCGTATTTGCATAGAATGAGGTGTTTTTCGTCTCAGAATTCGAGTTGGAACGCCTACAGCAGGCGTAAAACACTTATGTACCATTTTGTTATAAAGCGACTTCGCTTTCGATTGTGGCGTGTTTAGCTCCTCGAAACGCACGAATGTTGCGTATTTGCAGATAATGAAGTGTTTTTTATCTCATAATACGAGATGGAACACCTACAGCGAGCGTAAAACTCATATGTACCATTTTGGTATAAAGCGACTTTGCGTTCGATTGTGGAGTGTTTAGCTGCTCGAAACGCATGAATGTTACGTATTTGCATAGAATAAGGTGTTTTTCCTCTCATAATACGAGAGGGAACGCCGACTGCGAGCGTAAAACTCAAATGTACGTTTTCGGTATAAAACGCATTTGCTTTTCATTGGGGCGTTTTTGGCTACTCGAAACGCATGAATATTGCGTATTTGCATAGAATGAGGTGTTTTTCGTCTCATAATTCGAGTTGGAACGCCTACAGCTAGCGTAAAACTCAAATGTACGTTTTCGGTATAAAGCGCATTTGCTTTTGATTGGGGCGTCTTTGACTGCGCGAAATGCATGAATGTTGCGTATTCGCATAGAATGACGTGTTTTTCTTCTCATAATTCGTGTTGGAACGCCTACAGCTAGCGTAAAACTCAAATGTACGTTTTCGGTATAAAGCGCATTTGCTTTTGATTGGGGCGTCTTTGACTGCTCGAAATGCATGAATGTTGCGTATTAGCATAGAATGTGGTGTTTTTCGTTTCATAATTCGAGTTGGAACGCCTACAGCGAGCGTAAAACTCTTATGTACTATTTTGTTATAAAGCGACTTTGCGTTCGATTGTAGCGTGTTTAGCTGCTCGAAACGCATGAATGTTGCGTATTTGCATAGAATGACGTGTTTTTCTTCTCACAATTCGAGTTGGAACGCCTACAGCGAGCGTAAAACTCATCCGTCCGATTTTGGTATAAAGCGACTTTGCGTTCGGTTTGGGCGTGTTTGGCCCCTCGAAACGCATGAATGTTGCGTATTTGCATGGAATGAAGTGTTTTTCCTCTCACAATACGAGAGGGAACGCCTACAGCGAGCGTAAAACTCAAACGTACGTTTTCGGTATAAAACGCATTTGCTTTTGATTGGGGCGTCTTTGGCGGCTCGAAACGCATATATGTTGCGTATTTGCATAGAATGACGGGTTTATCTTCTCATATGTCGAGTTAGAACGCCTACAGCTGGCGTAAAACTCAAATGTACGTTTTTGATATAAAGCGCATTTGCTTTTGATTGGGGCGTCTTTGACTGCTCGAAATGCATGAATGTTGCGTATTTGCGTAGAATGAGGTGTTTTTCGTCTCATATCTCGAGTTGGAACGCCTACAGCGAGCGTAAAACCCTCATGTACGACTATGTTATAAAGCGACTTTGCTTTCGATTGTGGCGTGTTTAGCTGCTTGAAACGCACGAATGTTGCGTATTTGCAGAGAATGAAGTGTTTTTCATCTCTTAATACGAGATGGAACACCTACAGCGAGCGTAAAACTCATATGTACTGATTTGGTATAAAGCGACTTTGCGTTCGATTGTGGCGTGTTTAGCTGCTCGAAACGCATGAATGTTACGTATTTGCATAGAATAAGGTGTTTTTCCTCTCATAATACGAGAGGGAACGCCGACTGCGAGCGTAAAACTCAAATGTACGTTTTCGGTATAATACGCATTTGCTTTTCATTGGGGCGTCTTTCGCTACTCGAAACGCATGAATATTGCGTAATTGCATAGAATGACGTGTTTTTCTTCTCATAATTCTAGTTAGAACGCCTACAGCGAGAGTACAACTCATATGAACGGTTTCGGTATAAAGCGCATTTACTTTTGATTGGGGCGTCTTTGACTGCTCAAAATGCATAAATGTTGCGTATTTGCATAGAATGAGGTGTTTTTCGTCTCATAATTCGAGTTGGAACACCTACAGCGAACGTAAAACTCACATGTACTATTTTGGCACAAAGCGACTTTGCTTTCGATTGTGGCGTGTTTAGGTCCTCGAAACGCGCGAATGTTGCGTATTTGCATAGAATTAAGTGTTTTTCCTCTCATAATATGAGAGGGAACACCTACCGCGAGCGTAAAACTCAAATGTACCTTTTCGGTATAAAACGCATTTGCTTTTCATTGGGGCGTCTTCGGCTGCTCGAAACGCATGAATATTGCGTAATTGCATAGAATGACGTGTTTTTCTTCTCATAATTCGAGTTAGAACGCCTACAGCGACCGTGAAACTCAAATGAACGTTTTTGGTATAAAGCGACTTTGCGTTCGGTTTGGGCGTGTTTGGCTCCTCGAAACGCATGAATGTTGCGTATTTGCATTGCATGACGTGTTTTTCTTCTCATAATTCGAGTTAGAACGCCTACAGCGAGCGTAAAACTCAAATGTACGTTTTTGGTATAAAGCGACTTTACGTTCGGTTTGGGCGTGTTTGGCTCCTCGAAACGCATGAATGTTGCGTATTTGCATTGCATGACGTGTTTTTCTTCTCATAATTCGAGATGGAACGTCTACAGCGAGCGTAAAACTCATATGTACGTTTTCGGTATGAAGCGCGTTTACTTTTGATTGGAGCGTCTTTGACTGCTCAAAATGCATGAATGTTCCGTATTTACATAGAATGAGGTGTTTTTCGTCTCATAATTCGAGTTGGAACACCTATAGCAAATGTAAAACTCTTATGTACTATTTTGTTATAAAGCGAATTTGCGTTCGATTGTGGCGTATTTAGCTGCTCGAAACGCATGAATGTTGCGTAACTGCATAGAATGAAGTGTTTTTCCTCTCATAATACGTGAGGGAACGCCTACAGCGAGCGTAAAACTCAATTGTACGTTTTCGGTATAAAGCGCATTTGCTTTTGATTGGGGTGTCTTACACTGCTCGAAACGCATGAATGATGCGTATTTGCATAGAATGAAGTGTTTTTCATCTCATAATAGGATAGGAAATGCCTATAGCTAGCGTAAAACTCAGACGTACTTTTTCGGTATAAAGCGCATTTGCTTTTGATTGGGGTGTCTTTGACTGCTCAAAATGCATGAGTGTTGCGTATTTGCATAGAATGAGGTATTTTTCTTCTCATAATTCGAGTTGGAACGCCTACAGCGAGCGTAAAACTCAAATGTACGTTTTTGGTATAAAGCGACTTTGCGTTCGGTTTGGGCGTGTATGGCTCTTCGAAACGCATGAATGTTGCGTATTTGCATAGAATGATGTGTTTTTCTTCTCATAATTCGAGTTGGAACGCCTACAGCGACCGTAAAACTCGTACGTCCGATTTTGGTATAAAGCGACTTTGCGTTCGGTTTGGACGTGTTTGGCTCCTCGAAACGCATGAATGTTGCGTATTTGCATAGAATGACGTGTTTTTCTTCTCATAATTCGAGTTGGAACGCCTACAGCGAGCGTAAAACTCGTACGTCCGATTTTGGTATAAAGCGACTTTGCGTTCGCTTTGGGCGTGTTTGGCTTCTCGAAAAGCATGAATGTTGCGTATTTGCATGGAATAAAGTGTTTTTCCTCTCACAATACGAGAGGGAACGCCTACAGCGACCGTAAAACTCAAACGTACGTTTTCGGTATAAAACGCATTTGCTTTTGATTGGGGCGTCTTTGGCTGCTCGAAACGCATGAATGTTGCGTATTTGCATAGAATAAGGTGTTTTTCCTCTCATAATACGAGAGGGAACGCCTACAGCGAGCGTAAAACTCAAATGTACGTTTTCGGTATAAAACGCATTTGCTTTTGATTGGGGCGTCTTTGCCTGCTCGAAACGCATGAATGTTGCGTATTTGCATAGAATGACATGTTTTTTTTCTCATAATTCGAGTTGGCACGCCTACAGCTGGCGTAAAACTCAAATGTACGTTTTCGATATAAAGCGCATTTGCTTTCGATTGGGGCGTCTTTGACTGCTCAAAATGCATGAATGTTGCGTATTTGCATAGAATGACGTGTTTTTCCTCTCACAATACGAGAGGGAACGCCTACAGCGAGCGGAAAACTCAAATGTACGTTTTCGGTATAAAGCGCATTTGCTTTTGATTGGGGCGTCTTTGGCTGCTCGTAACGCATGAATGTTGCGTATTCGCATAGAATGACGTGTTTTTCTTCTCATAATTCGTGTTGGAACGCCTACAGCTAGCGTAAAACTCAAATGTACGTTTTCGGTATAAAGCGCTTTTGCTTTTGATTGGGGCGTCTTTGACTGCTCGAAATGCATGAATGTTGCGTATTTGCATAGAATGACGTGTTTTTCTTCTCATAATTCGAGATGGAACGCCTACAGCGAGCGTAAAACTCATACGTCCGATTTTGGTATAAAGCGACTTTGCGTTCGGTTTGGGCGTGTTTGGCCCCTCGAAACGCATGAATGTTGCGTATTTGCATAGAATAAAGTGTTTTTCCTCTCTTGGTACGAGAGGGAACGCCTACAGCGAGCATAAAACTCAAACGTACGTTTTCGGTATAGAACGCATTTGCTATTGATTGGGGCGTCTTTGGCTGCTCGAAACGCATATATGTTGCGTATTTGCATAGAATGACGGGTTTATCTTCTCATAATTCGAGTTAGAACGCCTACAGCTGGCGTAAAATTCAAATGTACGTTTTTGATATAAAGCGCATTTGCTTTTGATTGGGGCGTCATTGACTGCTCAAAATGCATGAATGTTGCGTGTTTGCATAGAATGAGGTGTTTTTCGTCTCATAATTCGAGTTGGAACGCGGGCAGCGAGCGTAAAACTCAAATGTACGTTTTCGGTATAAAGCGCATTTGCTTTTGATTGGGGCGTCTTTGACTGCTCGAAATGCATGAATGCTGCGTATTTGCATAGAATGAGGTGTTTTTCTTCTCATAATTCGAGTCGAAACGCCGACAAAGAGCGTAAAACTCTTATGTACTATTTTGTTGTAATGCGACTTTGCGTTCGATTGTGGGGTGTTTAGCTGCTCGAAACGCATGCATGTTGCGTATTTACATAGAATGAAGTGTGTTTCTTCTCATAATACGAGAGGGAACGCCTACAGCGAGCGTAAATCTCAAATGTACGTTTTCGGTATAAAACGCATTTGCTTTTGATTGGGGCTTCTTTGACTGCTCGAAATGCATGAATGTTGCGTATTTGCATAGAATGAGGTGTTTTTCGTCTCATAATTCGAGTTGGAACGCCTGCAGCGAGCGTAAAACTCAAATGTACGTTTTCGGTATACAGCGCATTTGCTTTTGATTGGGGCGTCTTTGACTGCTCGAAATGCATGAATGTTGCGTATTTGCATAGAATGACGTGTTTTTCTTCTCATAATTCGAGATGGAACGCCTACAGCGACGTAAAACTCATACGTCCGATTTTGGTATAAAGCGACTTTGCGTTCGGTTTGGGCGTGTTTGGCCCCTCGAAACGCATGAATGTTGCGTATTTGCATAGAATAAAGTGTTTTTCCTCTCTTGGTACGAGAGGGAACGCCTACAGCGAGCATAAAACTCAAACGTACGTTTTCGGTATAAAACGCATTTGCTATTGATTGGGGCGTCTTTGACTGCTCGAAACGCACGAATGTTGCGTATTTGCATAGAATGAAGTGTTTTTCATCTCATAATACGAGATGGAACACCTACAGCGAACGTAAAACTCACATGTATTATTTTGGCACAAAGCGACTTTGCTTTCGATTGTGGCGTGTTTAGCTCCTCGAAACGCACGAATGTTGCGTATTTGCATAGAATAAAGTGTTTTTCCTCTCATAATACGAGAGGGAACAACTACAGCGAGGGTAAAAGTCAAACGTACGTTTTCGGTATAAAGCGGATTTGCTTTTGATTGGGGGGTCTTTGATTGCTCGAAATGCATGAATGCTGCGTATTTGCATAGAATGAGGTGTTTTTCTTCTCATAATTCGAGTTGAAACGCCGACAACGAGCGTAAAACTCTTATGTACGATTTTGTTGTAATGCGACTTTGCGTTCGATTGTGGGGTGTTTAGCTGCTCGAAACGCATGCATGTTGCGTATTTACATAGAATGAAGTGTGTTTCTTCTCATAATACGAGAGGGAACGCCTACAGCGAGCGTAAATCTCAAATGTACGTTTTCGGTATAAAACGCATTTGCTTTTGATTGGGGCTTCTTTGACTGCTCGAAATGCATGAATGTTGCGTATTTGCATAGAATGAGGTGTTTTTCGTCTCATAATTCGAGTTGGAACGCCTGCAGCGAGCGTAAAACTCAAATGTACGTTTTCGGTATAAAACGCATTCGCTTTTGATTAGGGTGTCTTTGGCTGCTCGAAACGCATGAATGTTGCGTATTTGCATAGAATGACGTGTTTTTCTTCTCATAATTCGAGTTGGAACGCCTACAGCGAGCGTAAAACTCATACGTCCGATTTTGGTATAAAGCGACTTTGCGTTCGGTTTGCGCGTGTTTGGCCCCTCGAAACGCATGAATGTTGCGTATTTGCATAGAATAAAGTGTTTTTCCTCTCTTGGTACGAGAGGGAACGCCTACAGCGAGCGTAAAACTCAAACGTACGTTTTCGGTGTAAAACGCGTTTGCTTTTGATTGGGGCGTCTTTGACTGCTCGAAACGCATGAATGTTGCGTATTTGCATAGAATAAGGTGTTTTCCCTCTCATAATACGAGAGGGAACGCCTACAGCGAGCGTAAAAGTCAAATGTACGTTTTCGGTATAAAACGCATTTGCTTTTGATTGGGGCGTCTTTGGCTACTCGAAACGCATGAATGTTGCGTATTTGCATAGAAAGACATGTTTTTTTTCTCATAATTCGAGTTAGCACGCCTACAGCTGGCGTAAAACTCAAATGTACGTCTTTGGTATAAAGCGACTTTGCGTTCGGTTTGGGCGTGTTTGGCTCCTCGAAACGCATGAATGTTGCGTATTTGCATAGCATGACGTGTTTTTCTTCTCATAATTCGAGTTGGAACGCACACAGCGAGCGTGAAACTCATATGTACTATTTTGATATAAAGCGACTTTGCCTTCGGTTTGGGCGTGTTTGGGTGTTCGAAACGCATGAATGTTGCGTATTTGCATAGAATGCGTGCTTTTCTCCTCATAATTCGAGTTAGAACGCCTACAGCGAGCGTAAAACTCGAATGTACGTTTTTGGTATAAAGCGGCTTTGCGTTCGGGTTGGGCGTGTTTGGCTTCTCGAAACGCATGAATGTTGCGTATTTGCATAGCATGACGTGTTTTTCTTCTCATAATTTGCGTTGGAACGCCTACAGCGAGCGTAAACCTCATATGTACTATTTTGATATAAAGCGACTTTGCCTTCGGTTTGGGCGTGTTTGTCTGTTCGAAACTCATGAATGTTGCGTATTTGCATTGAATGACCTGCTTTTCTTCTCATAATACGAGAGGGAACGCCTACAGCGAGCGTAAAACTCGAATGTACGTTTTCGGTATAAAACGCATTTGATTTGATTGGGGCGTCTTTGGCTGCTCGAAACGCATGAATGTTGCGTATTTGCATAGAATGACATGTTATTTTTCTGATAATTCGAGTTGGCACGCCTACAACTGGCGTAAAACTCAAATGTACGTTTTCAATATAAAGCGCATTTGCTTTTGATTGGGGCGGCTTTGACTGCTCGAAAAACATGAATGTTGCGTATTTGCATAGAATGAAGTTTTTTTCATCTCATAATACGAGATGGAACACCTACAGCGAGCGTAAAACTCATATGTACTGTTTTGGTATAAAGCGACTTTGCGTTCGATTGTGGCGTGTTTAGCTACTCGAAACGCATGAATGTTGCGTATTTGTATAGAATAATGTGTTTTTCCTCTCATGATACGAGAGGGAACGCCTACAGCGAGCGTAAAACTCAAATGTACGTTTTCGATATAAAGCGCATTTGCTTTTGATTGGGGCGTCTTTGGCTGCTCGAAATGCATGAATGTTGCGTATTTGCATAGAATGAGGTGTTTTTCGTCTCATAATTCGAGTTGGAACGCCTACAGCGAGCGTAAAACCCTTATGTACGTTTTCGGTATAAAGCGCATTTACTTTTGATTGGGGCGTCGTTGACTGCTCAAAATGCATGAATGTTCCGTATTTACATAGAATGAGGTGTTTTTCGTCTCATAATTCGAGTTGGAACACCTACAGCAAACGTAAAACTCTTATGTACTATTTTGTTATAAATCGACTTTGCGTTCGATTGTGGCGTATTTAGCTGCTCGAAACGCATGAATGTTGCGTAATTGCATAGAATGAAGTGTTTTTCCTCTCATAATACGAGAGGGAACGCCTACAGCGAGCGTAAAACTCAATTGTACGTTTTCGGTATAAAGCGCACTTGCTTTTGATTGGGGTGTCTTAGACTGCTCGAAACGCATGAATGATGCGTATTTGCATAGAATGAAGTGTTTTTCATCTCATAATAGGATAGGGAACGCCTATAGCTAGCGTAAAACTCAGACATACGTTTTCGGTATAAAGCGCATTTGGTTTTGATTGGGGTGTCTTTGACTGTTCAAAATGCATGAATGTTGCGTATTTGCATAGAATGAGGTATTTTTCTTCTCATAATTCGAGTTGGAACGCCTACAGCGAGCGTAAAACTCAAATGTACGTTTTTGGTATAAAGCGACTTTGCGTTCGGTTTTGGCGTGTATGGCTCCTCGAAACGCATGAATGTTGCGTATTTGCATAGAATGACGTGTTTTTCTTCTCATAATTCGAGTTGGAATGCCTACAGTGAGCGTAAAACTCATACGTCCGATTTTGGTATAAAGCGACTTTGCGTTCGGTTTGGGCGTGTTTGGCCCCTCGAAACGCATGAATGTTGCGTATTTGCATAGAATAAAGTGTTTTTCCTCTCTTGGTACGAGAGGGAACGCCTACAGCGAGCGTAAAACTCAAACGTACGTTTTCGGTATAAAACGCATTTGCTTTTGATTGGGGCGTCTTTGGCTGCTCGAAACGTATGAATGTTGCGTATTTGCATAGAATAACGTGTTTTTCCTCTCATAATACGAGAGGGAACGCCTACAGCGAGCGTAAAACTCAAATGTACGTTTTCGGTATAAAACGCATTTGCTTTTGATTGGGGCGTCTTTGGCTGCTCGAAACGCATGAATGTTGCGTATTTGCATAGAATGACATGTTTTTTTTCTCATAATTCGCGTTGGCACGCCTACAGCTGGCGTGAAACTCAAATGTACGTTTTCGATATAAAGCGCATTTGCTTTTGATTGGGGCGTCTTTGACTGCTCAAAATGCATGAATCTTGCGTATTTGCATAGAATGAGGTGTTTTTCGTCTCATAATTCGAGTTGGAACACCTACAGCGAACGTAAAACTCATATGTAGTATTTTGGTATAAAGCGACTTTGCCTTCGGTTTGGGCGTGTTTGGCTCTTCGAAACGCACGAGTGTTGCGTATTGGCATGGAATTACGTGTTTTTCCTCACATAATACGAGAGGGAACGCCCACAGCGAGCGTAAAACTCAAATGTACGTTTTCGGTATAAAACGCATTTGCTTTTGATTGGGGCGTCTTTGGCTGCTCGAAACGCACGAGCGTTGCGTATTGGCATGGAATTACGTGTTTTTCCTCACATAATACGAGAGGGAATGCCTACAGCGAGCGTAAAACTCAAATCTACGTTTTCGGTATAAAACGCATTTGCTTTTCATTGGGGCGTCTTTGGCTACTCGATACGCATGAATATTGCGTATTTGCATAGAATGAGGTGTTTTTCGTCTCATAATTCGAGTTGGAACGCCTACAGCTAGCGTAAAACTCAAATGTACGTTTTCGGTATAAAGCGCATTTGCTTTTGATTGGGGCGTCTTTGACTGCTCGAAATGCATGAGTGTTGCGTATTTGCATAGAATGTGGTGTTTTTCTTGTCATAATTCGTGTTGGAACGCCTACAGCTAGCGTAAAACTCAAATGTACGTTTTCGGTATAAAGCGCATTTGCTTTTGATTAGGGCGTCTTTGACTGCTCGAAATGCATGAATGTTGCGTATTCGCATAGAATGACGTGTTTTTCGTCTCATAATTCGTGTTGGAACGCCTACAGCTAGCGTAAAACTCAAATGTACGTTTTCGGTATAAAGCGCATTTGCTTTTGATTTGGGCGTCTTTGACTGCTCGAAATGCATGAATGTTGCGTATTTGCATAGAATGTGGTGTTTTTCGTCTCATAATTCGAGTTGGAACGCCTACAGCGAGCGTAAAACTCAAATGTACGTTTTTGGAATAAAGCGGGTTTGCGTTCGGGTTGGGCGTGTTTGGCTTCTCGAAACGCATGAATGTTGCGTATTTGCATGGCATGACGTGTTTTTCTTCTCATAATTTGCGTTGGAACGCCTACAGCGAGCTTAAAACTCATATGTACTATTTTGATATAAAGCGACGTTGCCTTCGGTATGGGCGTGTTTGGCTGTTCGAAACTCATGAATGTTGCGTATTTGCATTGAATGACCTGCTTTTCTTTTCATAATTCGAGAGGGAACGCCTACAGCGAGCGTAAAACTCAAATGTACGTTATCGGTATAAAACGCATTTGTTTTTGATTGGGGTGTCTTTGGCTGCTCGAAACGCATATATGTTGCGGATTTGCATAGAATGACGTGTTTTCCTTCTCATAATTCGAGTTGGAACGCCTACAGCGAGCGTAAAACTCAAATGTACGTTTTTGGTATAAAGCGACTTTGCGTTTGGTTTGGGCGTGTTTGGCTCCTCGAAACGCATGAATGTTTCGTATTTGCATTGCATGACGTGTTTTTCTTCTCATAATTCGAGTTAGAACGCCTACAGCGAGCGTAAAACTCAAATGTACGTTTTTGGTATAAAGCGGCTTTGCGTTCGGGTTGGGCGTGTTTGGCTTCTCGAAACGCATGAATGTTGCATATTTGCATGGCATGACGTGTTTTTCTTCTCATAATTTGCGTTGGACCGCCTACAGCGAGCGTAAAACTCATATGTACTATTTTGATATAAAGCGACTTTCCCTTCGGTTTGGGCGTATTTGGGTGTTCGAAACGCATGAATGTTGCGTATTTGCATAGAATGCGTGCTTTTCTTCTCATAATTCGAGTTAGAACGCCTACAGCGAGCGTAAAACTCGAATGTACGTTTTTGGTATAAAGCGGCTTTGCGTTCGGGTTGGGCGTGTTTGGCTTCTCGAAACGTATGAATGTTACGTATTTGCATAGAATAAGGTGTTTTTCCTCTCATAATACGAGAGGGAACGCCTACAGCGAGCGTAAAACTCAAATGTACGTTTTCGGTATAAAACGCATTTGCTTTTGATTGGGGCGTCTTTGGCTGCTCGAAACGCATGAATGTTGCGTATTTGCATAGAATGACATGTTTTTTTTCTCATAATTCGAGTTGGCACGCCTACAGCTGGCGTGAAACTCAAATGTACGTTTTCGATATAAAGCGCATTTGCTTTTGATTGGGGCGTCTTTGACTGCTCAAAATGCATGAATCTTGCGTATTTGCATAGAATGAGGTGTTTTTCGTCTCATAATTCGAGTTGGAACACCTACAGCGAACGTAAAACTCATATGTAGTATTTTGGTATAAAGCGACTTTGCCTTCGGTTTGGGCGTGTTTGGCTCTTCGAAACGCACGAGTGTTGCGTATTGGCATGGAATTACGTGTTTTTCCTCACATAATACGAGAGGGAACGCCTACAGCGAGCGTAAAACTCAAATGTACGTTTTCGGTATAAAACGCATTTGCTTTTGATTGGGGCGTCTTTGGCTGCTCGAAACGCACGAGCGTTGCGTATTGGCATGGAATTACGTGTTTTTCCTCACATAATACGAGAGGGAATGCCTACAGCGAGCGTAAAACTCAAATCTACGTTTTCGGTATAAAACGCATTTGCTTTTCATTGGGGCGTCTTTGGCTACTCGAAACGCATGAATATTGCGTATTTGCATAGAATGAGGTGTTTTTCGTCTCATAATTCGAGTTGGAACGCCTACAGCTGGCGTAAAACTCAAATGTACGTTTTTGATATAAAGCGCATTTGCTTTTGATTGGGGCGTCTTTGACTGCTCAAAATGCATGAATGTTGCGTACTTGCATAGAATGAGGTGTTTTTCGTCTCATAATTCGAGTTAAAAAGCCGACAGCGAGCGTAAAACTCTTATGTACTATTTTGTTATGATGCGACTTTGCGTTCGATTGTGGCGTGTTTAGCTGCTCGAAACGCATGAATGTTACGTATTTGCATAGAATGAAGTGTGTTTCCTCTCATAATACGAGAGGGATCGCCTACAGCGAGCGTAAAACTCAAATGTACGTTTTCGGTATAAAACGCATTTGCTTTTGACTAGGGCGTCTTTGGCTGCTCGAAACGCATGAATGTTGCGTATTTGCATAGAATGAAGTGTGTTTCCGCTCATAATACGAGAGGGAACGCCTACAGCGAGCGGAAAACTCAAATGTACGTTTTCGGTATAAAGCGCATTTGCTTTTGATTGGGGCGTCTTTGGATGCTCGAAACGCACGAATGTTGCGTATTTGCATAGAATGAAGTTTTCTTCATCTCATAATACGAGATGGAACACCTACAGCGAGCATAAAACTCGAATGTACGTTTTCGGTATAAGACGCATTTGCTTTTGATTGGGGCGTCTTTGACTGCTCGAAATGCATGAATGTTGCGTATTTGCATAGAATGAGGTGTTTTTCGTCTCATATCTCGAGTTGGAACGCCTACAGCGAGCGTAAAACCCTCATGTACTATTATGTTGTAAAGCGTCTTTGCTTTAGATTGTGGCGCGTTTAGCTGCTTGAAACGCACGAGTGTTTCGTATTTGCAGAGAATGAAGTGTTTTTCATCTCATAATACGAGATGGAACACCTACAGCGAGCGTGAAACTCATATGTACTGATTTGGTATAAAGCGACTTTGCGTTCGATTGTGAAGTGTTTAGCTGCTCGAAACGCATGAATGTTACGTATTTGCATAGAATGACGGGTTTATCTTCTCATAATTCGAGTTGGAACGCCTACAGCTGGCGTAAAACTCAAATGTACGTTTTTGATATAAAGCGCATTTGCTTTTGATTGGGGCGTCTTTGACTGCTCAAAATGCATGAATGTTGCGTACTTGCATAGAATGACGTGTTTTTCGTCTCATAATTCGAGTTGGAACGCCGACAGCGAGCGTAAAACTCTTATGTACTATTTTGTTATGATGCGACTTTGCGTTCGATTGTGGCGTGTTTAGCTGCTCGAAACGCATGAATGTTACGTATTTGCATAGAATGAAGTGTGTTTCCTCTCATAATACGAGAGGGATCGCCTACAGCGAGCGTAAAACTCAAATGTACGTTTTCGGTATAAAACGCATTTGCTTTTGACTACGGCGTCTTTGGCTGCTCGAAACGCATGAATGTTGCGTATTTGCATAGAATGAAGTGTGTTTCCGCTCATAATACGAGAGGGAACGCCTACAGCGAGCGTAAATCTCAAATGTACGTTTTCGGTATAAAACGCATTTGCTTTTGTTTGGGGCGTCTTTGACTGCTCGAAATGCATGAATGTTGCGTATTTGCATAGAATGAGGTGTTTTTCGTCTCAGAATTCGAGTTGGAACGCCTACAGCAGGCGTAAAACCCTTATGTACCATTTTGTTATAAACCGACTTCGCTTTCGATTGTGGCGTGTTTAGCTCCTCGAAACGCACGAATGTTGCGTATTTGCAGAGAATGAAGTGTTTTTTATCTCATAATACGAGATGGAACACCTACAGCGAGCGTAAAACTCATATGTACCATTTTGGTATAAAGCGACTTTGCGTTCGATTGTGGAGTGTTTAGCTGCTCGAAACGCATGAATGTTACGTATTTGCATAGAATAAGGTGTTTTTCCTCTCATAATACGAGAGGGAACGTCGACTGCGAACGTAAAACTCAAATGTACGTTTTCGGTATAAAACGCATTTGCTTTTCATTGGGGCGTCTTTGGCTACTCGAAACGCATGAATATTGCGTATTTGCATAGAATGAGGTGTTTTTCGTCTCATAATTCGAGTTGGAACGCCTACAGCTAGCGTAAAACTCAAATGTACGTTTTCGTTATAAAGCGCATTTGCTTTTGATTGGGGCGTCTTTGACTGCTCGAAACGCATATATGTTGCGTATTTGCATAGAATGACGGGTTTATCTTCTCATATTTCGAGTTAGAACGCCTACAGCTGGCGTAAAACTCAAATGTACGTTTTTGATATAAAGCGCATTTGCTTTTGATTGGGGCGTCTTTGACTGCTCAAAATGCATGAATGTTGCGTATTTGCATAGAATGAGGTGTTTTTCGTCTCATAATTCGAGTTGGAACACCGACAGCGAGCGTAAAACTCTTATGTACTATTTTGTTATGATGCGACTTTGCGTTCGATTGTGGCGTGTTTAGCTGCTCGAAACGCATGAATGTTACGTATTTGCATAGAATGAAGTGTGTTTCCTCTCATAATAAGAGAGGGATCGCCTACAGCGAGCGTAAAACTCAAATGTACGTTTTCGGTATAAAACGCATTTGCTTTTGACTAGGGCGTCTTTGGCTGCTCGAAACGCATGAATGTTGCGTATTTGCATAGAATGAAGTGTGTTTCCGCTCATAATACGAGAGGGAACGCCTACAGCGAGCGTAAATCTCAAATGTACGTTTTCGGTATAAAACGCATTTGCTTTTGTTTGGGGCGTCTTTGACTGCTCGAAATGCATGAATGTTGCGTATTTGCATAGAATGAGGTGTTTTTCGTCTCAGAATTCGAGTTGGAACGCCTACAGCAGGCGTAAAACCCTTATGTACCATTTTGTTACAAAGCGACTTCGCTTTCGATTGTGGCGTGTTTAGCTCCTCGAAACGTATGAATGTTGCGTATTTGCAGATAATGAAGTGTTTTTTATCTCATAATACGAGATGGAACACCTACAGCGAGCGTAAAACTCATATGTACCATTTTGGTATAAAGCGACTTTGCGTTCGATTGTGGAGTGTTTAGCTGCTCGAAACGCATGAATGTTACGTATTTGCATAGAATAAGGTGTTTTTCCTCTCATAATACGAGAGGGAACGCTGACTGCGAGCGTAAAACTCAAATGTACGTTTTCGGTATAAAACGCATTTGCTTTTCATTGGGGCGTTTTTGGCTACTCGAAACGCATGAATATTGCGTATTTGCATAGAATGAAGTGTGTTTCCGCTCATAATACGAGAGGGAACGCCTACAGCGAGCGGAAAACTCAAATGTACGTTTTCGGTATAAAGCGCATTTGCTTTTGATTGGGGCGTCTTTGGATGCTCGAAACGCACGAATGTTGCGTATTTGCATAGAATGAAGTTTTCTTCATCTCATAATACGAGATGGAACACCTACAGCGAGCGTAAAACTCGAATGTACGTTTTCGGTATAAGACGCATTTGCTTTTGATTGGGGCGTCTTTGACTGCTCGAAATGCATGAATGTTGCGTATTTGCATAGAATGAGGTGTTTTTCGTCTCATATCTCGAGTTGGAACGCCTACAGCGAGCGTAAAACCCTCATGTACTATTATGTTGTAAAGCGTCTTTGCTTTAGATTGTGGCGCGTTTAGCTGCTTGAAACGCACGAGTGTTTCGTATTTGCAGAGAATGAAGTGTTTTTCATCTCATAATACGAGATGGAACACCTACAGCGAGCGTGAAACTCATATGTACTGATTTGGTATAAAGCGACTTTGCGTTCGATTGTGAAGTGTTTAGCTGCTCGAAACGCATGAATGTTACGTATTTGCATAGAATGACGGGTTTATCTTCTCATAATTCGAGTTGGAACGCCTACAGCTGGCGTAAAACTCAAATGTACGTTTTTGATATAAAGCGCATTTGCTTTTGATTGGGGCGTCTTTGACTGCTCAAAATGCATGAATGTTGCGTACTTGCATAGAATGACGTGTTTTTCGTCTCATAATTCGAGTTGGAACGCCGACAGCGAGCGTAAAACTCTTATGTACTATTTTGTTATGATGCGACTTTGCGTTCGATTGTGGCGTGTTTAGCTGCTCGAAACGCATGAATGTTACGTATTTGCATAGAATGAAGTGTGTTTCCTCTCATAATACGAGAGGGATCGCCTACAGCGAGCGTAAAACTCAAATGTACGTTTTCGGTATAAAACGCATTTGCTTTTGACTACGGCGTCTTTGGCTGCTCGAAACGCATGAATGTTGCGTATTTGCATAGAATGAAGTGTGTTTCCGCTCATAATACGAGAGGGAACGCCTACAGCGAGCGTAAATCTCAAATGTACGTTTTCGGTATAAAACGCATTTGCTTTTGTTTGGGGCGTCTTTGACTGCTCGAAATGCATGAATGTTGCGTATTTGCATAGAATGAGGTGTTTTTCGTCTCAGAATTCGAGTTGGAACGCCTACAGCAGGCGTAAAACCCTTATGTACCATTTTGTTATAAAGCGACTTCGCTTTCGATTGTGGCGTGTTTAGCTCCTCGAAACGCACGAATGTTGCGTATTTGCAGAGAATGAAGTGTTTTTTATCTCATAATACGAGATGGAACACCTACAGCGAGCGTAAAACTCATATGTACCATTTTGGTATAAAGCGACTTTGCGTTCGATTGTGGAGTGTTTAGCTGCTCGAAACGCATGAATGTTACGTATTTGCATAGAATAAGGTGTTTTTCCTCTCATAATACGAGAGGGAACGTCGACTGCGAACGTAAAACTCAAATGTACGTTTTCGGTATAAAACGCATTTGCTTTTCATTGGGGCGTCTTTGGCTACTCGAAACGCATGAATATTGCGTATTTGCATAGAATGAGGTGTTTTTCGTCTCATAATTCGAGTTGGAACGCCTACAGCTAGCGTAAAACTCAAATGTACGTTTTCGTTATAAAGCGCATTTGCTTTTGATTGGGGCGTCTTTGACTGCTCGAAACGCATATATGTTGCGTATTTGCATAGAATGACGGGTTTATCTTCTCATATTTCGAGTTAGAACGCCTACAGCTGGCGTAAAACTCAAATGTACGTTTTTGATATAAAGCGCATTTGCTTTTGATTGGGGCGTCTTTGACTGCTCAAAATGCATGAATGTTGCGTATTTGCATAGAATGAGGTGTTTTTCGTCTCATAATTCGAGTTGGAACACCGACAGCGAGCGTAAAACTCTTATGTACTATTTTGTTATGATGCGACTTTGCGTTCGATTGTGGCGTGTTTAGCTGCTCGAAACGCATGAATGTTACGTATTTGCATAGAATGAAGTGTGTTTCCTCTCATAATAAGAGAGGGATCGCCTACAGCGAGCGTAAAACTCAAATGTACGTTTTCGGTATAAAACGCATTTGCTTTTGACTAGGGCGTCTTTGGCTGCTCGAAACGCATGAATGTTGCGTATTTGCATAGAATGAAGTGTGTTTCCGCTCATAATACGAGAGGGAACGCCTACAGCGAGCGTAAATCTCAAATGTACGTTTTCGGTATAAAACGCATTTGCTTTTGTTTGGGGCGTCTTTGACTGCTCGAAATGCATGAATGTTGCGTATTTGCATAGAATGAGGTGTTTTTCGTCTCAGAATTCGAGTTGGAACGCCTACAGCAGGCGTAAAACCCTTATGTACCATTTTGTTACAAAGCGACTTCGCTTTCGATTGTGGCGTGTTTAGCTCCTCGAAACGCATGAATGTTGCGTATTTGCAGATAATGAAGTGTTTTTTATCTCATAATACGAGATGGAACACCTACAGCGAGCGTAAAACTCATATGTACCATTTTGGTATAAAGCGACTTTGCGTTCGATTGTGGAGTGTTTAGCTGCTCGAAACGCATGAATGTTACGTATTTGCATAGAATAAGGTGTTTTTCCTCTCATAATACGAGAGGGAACGCTGACTGCGAGCGTAAAACTCAAATGTACGTTTTCGGTATAAAACGCATTTGCTTTTCATTGGGGCGTTTTTGGCTACTCGAAACGCATGAATATTGCGTATTTGCATAGAATGAGGTGTTTTTCGTCTCATAATTCGAGTTGGAACGCCTACAGCTAGCGTAAAACTCAAATGTACGTTTTCGGTATAAAGCGCATTTGCTTTTGATTGGGGCGTCTTTGACTGCTCGAAATGCATGAATGTTGCGTATTCGCATAGAATGACGTGTTTTTCTTCTCATAATTCGTGTTGGAACGCCTACAGCTAGCGTAAAACTCAAATGTACGTTTTCGGTATAAAGCGCATTTGCTTTTGATTGGGGCGTCTTTGACTGCTCGAAATGCATGAATGTTGCGTATTTGCATAGAATGTGGTGTTTTTCGTTTCATAATTCGAGTTGGAACGCTTACAGCGAGCGTAAAACTCTTATGTACTATTTTGTTATAAAGCGACTTTGCGTTTGATTGTAGCGTGTTTAGCTGCTCGAAACGCATGAATGTTGCGTATTTGCATAGAATGACGTGTTTTTCTTCTCACAATTCGAGTTGGAACGCCTACAGCGAGCGTAAAACTCATCCGTCCGATTTTGGTATAAAGCGACTTTGCGTTCGGTTTGGGCGTGTTTGGCCCCTCGAAACGCATGAATGTTGCGTATTTGCATGGAATGAAGTGTTTTTCCTCTCACAATACGAGAGGGAACGCCTACAGCGAGCGTAAAACTCAAACGTACGTTTTCGGTATAAAACGCATTTGCTTTTGATTGGGGCGTCTTTGACTGCTCGAAATGCATGAATGTTGCGTATTTGCGTAGAATGAGGTGTTTTTCGTCTCATATCTCGAGTTGGAACGCCTACAGCGAGCGTAAAACCCTCATGTACTACTATGTTATAAAGCGACTTTGCTTTCGATTGTGGCGTGTTTAGCTGCTTGAAACCCACGAATGTTGCGTATTTGCAGAGAATGAAGTGTTTTTCATCTCTTAATACGAGATGGAACACCTACAGCGAGCGTAAAACTCATATGTACTGATTTGGTATAAAGCGACTTTGCGTTCGATTGTGGCGTGTTTAGCTGCTCGAAACGCATGAATGTTACGTATTTGCATAGAATAAGGTGTTTTTCCTCTCATAATACGAGAGGGAACGCCGACTGCGAGCGTAAAACTCAAATGTACGTTTTCGGTATAATACGCATTTGCTTTTCATTGGGGCGTCTTTCGCTACTCGAAACGCATGAGTATTGCGTAATTGCATAGAATGACGTGTTTTTCTTCTCATAATTCTAGTTAGAACGCCTACAGCGAGAGTACAACTCATATGAACGGTTTCGGTATAAAGCGCATTTACTTTTGATTGGGGCGTCTTTGACTGCTCAAAATGCATAAATGTTGCGTATTTGCATTGCATGACGTGTTTTTCTTCTCATAATTCGAGTTAGAACGCCTACAGCGAGCGTAAAACTCAAATGTACGTTTTTGGTTTAAAGCGACTTTACGTTCTGTTTGGGCGTGTTTGGCTCCTCGAAACGCATGAATGTTGCGTATTTGCATTGCATGACGTGTTTTTCTTCTCATAATTCGAGATGGAACGTCTACAGCGAGCGTAAAACTCATATGTACGTTTTCGGTATGAAGCGCGTTTACTTTTGATTGGAGCGTCTTTGACTGCTCAAAATGCATGAATGTTCCGTATTTACATAGAATGAGGTGTTTTTCGTCTCATAATTCGAGTTGGAACACCTATAGCAAATGTAAAACTCTTATGTACTATTTTGTTATAAAGCGAATTTGCGTTCGATTGTGGCGTATTTAGCTGCTCGAAACGCGTGAATGTTGCGTAATTGCATAGAATGAAGTGTTTTTCCTCCCATAATACGTGAGGGAACGCCTACAGCGAGCGTAAAACTCAATTGTACGTTTTCGGTATAAAGCGCATTTGCTTTTGATTGGGGTGTCTTAGACTGCTCGAAACGCATGAATGATGCGCATTTGCATAGAGTGAAGTGTTTTTCATCTCATAATAGGATAGGAAATGCCTATAGCTAGCGTAAAACTCAGACGTACTTTTTCGGTATAAAGCGCATTTGCTTTTGATTGGGGTGTCTTTGACTGCTCAACATGCATGAATGTTGCGTATTTGCATTGCATGAGGTATTTTTCTTCTCATAATTCGAGTTAGAACGCCTACAGCGAGCGTAAAACTCAAATGTACGTTTTTGGTTTAAAGCGACTTTACGTTCGGTTTGGGCGTGTTTGGCTCCTCGAAACGCATGAATGTTGCGTATTTGCATTGCATGACGTGTTTTTCTTCTCATAATTCGAGATGGAACGTCTACAGCGAGCGTAAAACTCATATGTACGTTTTCGGTATGAAGCGCGTTTACTTTTGATTAGAGCGTCTTTGACTGCTCAAAATGCATGAATGTTCCGTATTTACATAGAATGAGGTGTTTTTCGTCTCATAATTCGAGTTGGAACACCTATAGCAAATGTAAAACTCTTATGTACTATTTTGTTATAAAGCGAATTTGCGTTCGATTGTGGCGTATTTAGCTGCTCGAAACGCGTGAATGTTGCGTAATTGCATAGAATGAAGTGTTTTTCCTCTCATAATACGTGAGGGAACGCCTACAGCGAGCGTAAAACTCAATTGTACGTTTTCGGTATAAAGCGCATTTGCTTTTGATTGGGGTGTCTTAGACTGCTCGAAACGCATGAATGATGCGTATTTGCATAGAGTGAAGTGTTTTTCATCTCATAATAGGATAGGAAATGCCTATAGCTAGCGTAAAACTCAGACGTACTTTTTCGGTATAAAGCGCATTTGCTTTTGATTGGGGTGTCTTTGGCTGCTCGAAACGCATGAATGTTGCGTATTTGCATAGAATAAGGTGTTTTTCCTCTCATAATACGAGAGGGAACGCCTACAGCGAGCGTAAAACTCAAATCTACGTTTTCGGTATAAAACGCATTTGCTTTTGATTGGGGTGTCTTTGGCTGCTCGAAACGCATGAATGTTGCGTATTTGCATAGAATGACGTGTTTTTCTTCTCATAATTCAAGTTGGAACGCCTACAGCGAGCGTAAAACTCGTACGTCCGATTTTGGTATAAAGCGACTTTGCGTTCGCTTTGGGCGTGTTTGGCTTCTCGAAAAGCATGAATGTTGCGTATTTGCATGGAATAAAGTGTTTTTCCTCTCACAATACGAGAGGGAACGCCTACAGCGAGCGTAAAACTCAAACGTACGTTTTCGGTATAAAACGCATTTGCTTTTGATTGGGGCGTCTTTGGCTGCTCGAAACGCATGAATGTTGCGTATTTGCATAGAATAAGGTGTTTTTCCTCTCATAATACGAGAGGGAACGCCTACAGCGAGCGTAAAACTCAAATGTACGTTTTCGGTATAAAACGCATTTGCTTTTGATTGGGGCGTCTTTGGCTGCTCGAAACGCATGAATGTTGCGTATTTGCATAGAATGACATGTTTTTTTTCTCATAATTCGAGTTGGCACGCCTACAGCTGGCGTAAAACTCAAATGTACGTTTTCGATATAAAGCGCATTTGCTTTTGATTGGGGCGTCTTTGACTGCTCAAAATGCATGAATGTTGCGTATTTGCATAGAATGACGTGTTTTTCCTCTCACAATACGAGAGGGAACGAGTACAGCGAGCGGAAAACTCAAATGTACGTTTTCGGTATAAAGCGCATTTGCTTTTGATTGGGGCGTCTTTGGCTGCTCGTAACGCATGAATGTTGCGTATTCGCATAGAATGACGTGTTTTTCTTCTCATAATTCGTGTTGGAACGCCTACAGCTAGCGTAAAACTCAAATGTACGTTTTCGGTATAAAGCGCATTTGCTTTTGATTGGGGCGTCTTTGACTGCTCGAAATGCATGAATGTTGCGTATTTGCATAGAATGACATGTTTTTTTTCTCATAATTCGAGTTGGCACGCCTACAGCTGGCGTAAAACTCAAATGTACGTTTTCGATATAAAGCGCATTTGCTTTTGATTGGGGCGTCTTTGACTGCTCAAAATGCATGAATGTTGCGTATTTGCATAGAATGACGTGTTTTTCCTCTCACAATACGAGAGGGAACGCCTACAGCGAGCGGAAAACTCAAATGTACGTTTTCGGTATAAAGCGCATTTGCTTTTGATTGGGGCGTCTTTGGCTGCTCGTAACGCATGAATGTTGCGTATTCGCATAGAATGACGTGTTTTTCTTCTCATAATTCGTGTTGGAACGCCTACAGCTAGCGTAAAACTCAAATGTACGTTTTCGGTATAAAGCGCATTTGCTTTTGATTGGGGCGTCTTTGACTGCTCGAAATGCATGAATGTTGCGTATTTGCATAGAATGACGTGTTTTTCTTCTCATAATTCGAGATGGAACGCCTACAGCGAGCGTAAAACTCATACGTCCGATTTTGGTATAAAGCGACTTTGCCTTCGGTTTGGGCGTGTTTGGCCCCTCGAAACGCATGAATGTTGCGTATTTGCATAGAATAAAGTGTTTTTCCTCTCTTGGTACGAGAGGGAACGCCTACAGCGAGCATAAAACTCAAACGTACGTTTTCGGTATAGAACGCATTTGCTATTGATTGGGGCGTCTTTGGCTGCTCGAAATGCATGAATGTTGCGTATTTGCATAGAATGAGGTGTTTTTCGTCTCAGAATTCGAGTTGGAACGCCTACAGCAGGCGTAAAACCCTTATGTACCATTTTGTTATAAAGCGACTTCGCTTTCGATTGTGGCGTGTTTAGCTCCTCGAAACGCACGAATGTTGCGTATTTGCATAGAATGAAGTGTTTTTTATCTCATAATACGAGATGGAACACCTACAGCGAGCGTAAAACTCATATGTACCATTTTGGTATAAAGCGACTTTGCGTTCGATTGTGGAGTGTTTAGCTGCTCGAAACGCATGAATGTTACGTATTTGCATAGAATAAGGTGTTTTTCCTCTCATAATACGAGAGGGAACGTCGACTGCGAACGTAAAACTCAAATGTACGTTTTCGGTATAAAACGCATTTGCTTTTCATTGGGGCGTCTTTGGCTACTCGAAACGCATGAATATTGCGTATTTGCATAGAATGAGGTGTTTTTCGTCTCATAATTCGAGTTGGAACGCCTACAGCTAGCGTAAAACTCAAATGTACGTTTTCGGTATAAAGCGCATTTGCTTTTGATTGGGGCGTCTTTGACTGCTCGAAATGCATGAATGTTGCGTATTCGCATAGAATGACGTGTTTTTCTTCTCATAATTCGTGTTGGAACGCCTACAGCTAGCGTAAAACTCAAATGTACGTTTTCGGTATAAAGCGCATTTGCTTTTGATTGGGGCGTCTTTGACTGCTAGAAATGCATGAATGTTGCGTATTTGCATAGAATGTGGTGTTTTTCGTCTCATAATTCGAGTTGGAACGCCTACAGCGAGCGTAAAACTCTTATGTACTATTTTGTTATAAAGCGACTTCGCGTTCGATTGTAGCGTGTTTAGCTGCTCGAAACGCATGAATGTTGCGTATTTGCATATAATGACGTGTTTTTCTTCTCACAATTCGAGTTGGAACGCCTACAGCGAGCGTAAAACACATCCGTCCGATTTTGGTATAAAGCGACTTTGCGTTCGGTTTGGGCGTGTTTGGCCCCTCGAAACGCATGAATGTTGCGTATTTGCATGGAATGAAGTGTTTTTCCTCGCACAATACGAGAGGGAACGCCTACAGCGAGCGTAAAACTCAAACGTACGTTTTCGGTATAAAACGCATTTGCTTTTGATTGGGGCGTCTTTGGCGGCTCGAAACGCATATATGTTGCGTATTTGCATAGAATGACGGGTTTATCTTCTCATATTTCGAGTTAGAACGCCTACAGCTGGCGTAAAACTCAAATGTACGTTTTTGATATAAAGCGCATTTGCTTTTGATTGGGGCGTCTTTGACTGCTCAAAATGCATGAATGTTGCGTATTTGCATAGAATGAGGTGTTTTTCGTCTCATAATTCGAGTTGGAACGCCGACAGCGAGCGTAAAACTCTTATGTACTATTTTGTTATGATGCGACTTTGCGTTCGATTGTGGCGTGTTTAGCTGCTCGAAACGCATGAATGTTACGTATTTGCATAGAATGAAGTGTGTTTCCTCTCATAATAAGAGAGGGATCGCCTACAGCGAGCGTAAAACTCAAATGTACGTTTTCGGTATAAAACGCATTTGCTTTTGACTAGGGCGTCTTTGGCTGCTCGAAACGCATGAATGTTGCGTATTTGCATAGAATGAAGTGTGTTTCCGCTCATAATACGAGAGGGAACGCCTACAGCGAGCGTAAATCTCAAATGTACGTTTTCGGTATAAAACGCATTTGCTTTTGTTTGGGGCGTCTTTGACTGCTCGAAATGCATGAATGTTGCGTATTTGCATAGAGTGACATGTTTTTTTTCTCATAATTCGAGTTGGCACGCCTACAGCTGGCGTAAAACTCAAATGTACGTTTTCGATATAAAGCGCATTTGCTTTTGATTGGGGCGTCTTTGACTGCTCAAAATGCATGAATGTTGCGTATTTGCATAGAATGACGTGTTTTTCCTCTCACAATACGAGAGGGAACGAGTACAGCGAGCGGAAAACTCAAATGTACGTTTTCGGTATAAAGCGCATTTGCTTTTGATTGGGGCGTCTTTGGCTGCTCGTAACGCATGAATGTTGCGTATTCGCATAGAATGACGTGTTTTTCTTCTCATAATTCGTGTTGGAACGCCTACAGCTAGCGTAAAACTCAAATGTACGTTTTCGGTATAAAGCGCATTTGCTTTTGATTGGGGCGTCTTTGACTGCTCTAAATGCATGAATGTTGCGTATTTGCATAGAATGACATGTTTTTTTTCTCATAATTCGAGTTGGCACGCCTACAGCTGGCGTAAAACTCAAATGTACGTTTTCGATATAAAGCGCATTTGCTTTTGATTGGGGCGTCTTTGACTGCTCAAAATGCATGAATGTTGCGTATTTGCATAGAATGACGTGTTTTTCCTCTCACAATACGAGAGGGAACGCCTACAGCGAGCGGAAAACTCAAATGTACGTTTTCGGTATAAAGCGCATTTGCTTTTGATTGGGGCGTCTTTGGCTGCTCGTAACGCATGAATGTTGCGTATTCGCATAGAATGACGTGTTTTTCTTCTCATAATTCGTGTTGGAACGCCTACAGCTAGCGTAAAACTCAAATGTACGTTTTCGGTATAAAGCGCATTTGCTTTTGATTGGGGCGTCTTTGACTGCTCGAAATGCATGAATGTTGCGTATTTGCATAGAATGTGGTGTTTTTCGTTTCATAATTCGAGTTGGAACGCCTACAGCGAGCGTAAAACTCTTATGTACTATTTTGTTATAAAGCGACTTTGCGTTTGATTGTAGCGTGTTTAGCTGCTCGAAACGCATGAATGTTGCGTATTTGCATAGAATGACGTGTTTTTCTTCTCACAATTCGAGTTGGAACGCCTACAGCGAGCGTAAAACTCATCCGTCCGATTTTGGTATAAAGCGACTTTGCGTTCGGTTTGGGCGTGTTTGGCCCCTCGAAACGCATGAATGTTGCGTATTTGCATGGAATGAAGTGTTTTTCCTCTCACAATACGAGAGGGAACGCCTACAGCGAGCGTAAAACTCAAACGTACGTTTTCGGTATAAAACGCATTTGCTTTTGATTGGGGCGTCTTTGGCGGCTCGAATCGCATATATGTTGCGTATTTGCATAGAATGACGGGTTTATCTTCTCATATTTCGAGTTAGAACGCCTACAGCTGGCGTAAAACTCAAATGTACGTTTTTGATATAAAGCGCATTTGCTTTTGATTGGGGCGTCTTTGACTGCTCGAAATGCATGAATGTTGCGTATTTGCGTAGAATGAGGTGTTTTTCCTCTCATAATACGAGAGGGAACGCCGACTGCGAGCGTAAAACTCAAATGTACGTTTTCGGTATAATACGCATTTGCTTTTCATTGGGGCGTCTTTCGCTACTCGAAACGCATGAGTATTGCGTAATTGCATAGAATGACGTGTTTTTCTTCTCATAATTCTAGTTAGAACGCCTACAGCGAGAGTACAACTCATATGAACGGTTTCGGTATAAAGCGCATTTACTTTTGATTGGGGCGTCTTTGACTGCTCAAAATGCATAAATGTTGCGTATTTGCATTGCATGACGTGTTTTTCTTCTCATAATTCGAGTTAGAACGCCTACAGCGAGCGTAAAACTCAAATGTACGTTTTTGGTTTAAAGCGACTTTACGTTCGGTTTGGGCGTGTTTGGCTCCTCGAAACGCATGAATGTTGCGTATTTGCATTGCATGACGTGTTTTTCTTCCCATAATTCGAGATGGAACGTCTACAGCGAGCGTAAAACTCATATGTACGTTTTCGGTATGAAGCGCGTTTACTTTTGATTGGAGCGTCTTTGACTGCTCAAAATGCATGAATGTTCCGTATTTACATAGAATGAGGTGTTTTTCGTCTCATAATTCGAGTTGGAACACCTATAGCAAATGTAAAACTCTTATGTACTATTTTGTTATAAAGCGAATTTGCGTTCGATTGTGGCGTATTTAGCTGCTCGAAACGCGTGAATGTTGCGTAATTGCATAGAATGAAGTGTTTTTCCTCTCATAATACGTGAGGGAACGCCTACAGCGAGCGTAAAACTCAATTGTACGTTTTCGGTATAAAGCGCATTTGCTTTTGATTGGGGTGTCTTAGACTGCTCGAAACGCATGAATGATGCGTATTTGCATAGAGTGAAGTGTTTTTCATCTCATAATAGGATAGGAAATGCCTATAGCTAGCGTAAAACTCAGACGTACTTTTTCGGTATAAAGCGCATTTGCTTTTGATTGGGGTGTCTTTGACTGCTCAAAATGCATGAATGTTGCGTATTTGCATTGCATGAGGTATTTTTCTTCTCATAATTCGAGTTAGAACGCCTACAGCGAGCGTAAAACTCAAATGTACGTTTTTGGTTTAAAGCGACTTTACGTTCGGTTTGGGCGTGTTTGGCTCCTCGAAACGCATGAATGTTGCGTATTTGCATTGCATGACGTGTTTTTCTTCTCATAATTCGAGATGGAACGTCTACAGCGAGCGTAAAACTCATATGTACGTTTTCGGTATGAAGCGCGTTTACTTTTGATTGGAGCGTCTTTGACTGCTCAAAATGCATGAATGTTCCGTATTTACATAGAATGAGGTGTTTTTCGTCTCATAATTCGAGTTGGAACACCTATAGCAAATGTAAAACTCTTATGTACTATTTTGTTATAAAGCGAATTTGCGTTCGATTGTGGCGTATTTAGCTGCTCGAAACGCGTGAATGTTGCGTAATTGCATAGAATGAAGTGTTTTTCCTCTCATAATACGTGAGGGAACGCCTACAGCGAGCGTAAAACTCAATTGTACGTTTTCGGTATAAAGCGCATTTGCTTTTGATTGGGGTGTCTTAGACTGCTCGAAACGCATGAATGATGCGTATTTGCATAGAGTGAAGTGTTTTTCATCTCATAATAGGATAGGAAATGCCTATAGCTAGCGTAAAACTCAGACGTACTTTTTCGGTATAAAGCGCATTTGCTTTTGATTGGGGTGTCTTTGGCTGCTCGAAACGCATGAATGTTGCGTATTTGCATAGAATAAGGTGTTTTTCCTCTCATAATACGAGAGGGAACGCCTACAGCGAGCGTAAAACTCAAATATACGTTTTCGGTATAAAACGCATTTGCTTTTGATTGGGGTGTCTTTGGCTGCTCGAAACGCATGAATGTTGCGTATTTGCATAGAATGACGTGTTTTTCTTCTCATAATTCGAGTTGGAACGCCTACAGCGAGCGTAAAGCTCGCATGTCCGATGTTGGTATAAAGCGACTTTGCGTTCGGTTTGGGCGTGTTTGGCTTCTCGAAACGCATGAATGTTGCGTATTTGCATAGAATGACGTGTTTTTCTTCTCATAATTCGAGTTGGAACGCCTACAGCGAGCGTAAAACTCATATATACTATTTTGGAATAAAGCGACTTTGCCTTCGGTTTGGGCGTGTTTAGCTGCTCGAAACGCACGAATGTTGCGTATTTGCATAGAATGAAGTGTTTTTCATCTCATAATACGAGATGGAACACCTAGAGCCAGCGTAAAACTCATATGTACTATTTTGGGTATAAAGCGATTTTGCGTTCGATTGTGGCGTGTTTAGCTGCTCGAAACGCATGAATGTTGCGTATTTGCATAGATTAAAGTGTTTTTCCTCTTTTAGTACGAGAGGGAACGCCTACAGCGAGCGTAAAACTCAAACGTACGTTTTCGGTATAAAACGCATTTGCTTTTGATTGGGGCGTCTTTGACAGCTCAAAATGCATGAATGTTGCGTATTTGCATAGAATAAGGTGTTTTTCCTCTCATAATACGAGAGGGAATGCCTACAGCGAGCGTAAACCTCAAATGTACGTTTTCGGTATAAAACGCATTTGCTTTTGATTGGGGCGTCTTTGGCTGCTAGAAACGCATGAATGTTGCATATTTGCATAGAATGACATGTTTTTTTTCTTATAATTCGAGTTGGCACGCCTACAGCTGGCGTAAAACTCAAATGTACGTTTTCGATATAAAGCGCATTTGCTTTTGATTGGAGCGTCTTTGACTGCTCAAAATGCATGAATGATGCGTATTTGCATAGAATGAGGTGTTTTTCGTCTCATAATTCGAGTTGGAACACCTACAGCTAACGTAAAACTCATATGTACTATTTTGGTATAAAGCGACTTTGCCTTCGGTTTGGGCGTGTTTGGCTGTTCGAACCGCACGAGTGTTGCGTATTGGCATAGAATTAAGTGTTTTTCCTCTCATCATACGAGAGGGAACGCCTACAGCGAGCGTAATACTCAAATCTACGTTTTCGGTATAAAACGCATTTGCTTTTGATTGGGGTGTCTTTGGCTGCTCGAAACGCATGAATGTTGCGTATTCGCATAGAATGACGTGTTTTTCTTCTCATAATTCGTGTTGAAACGCCTACAGCTAGCGTAAAACTCAAATGTACGTTTTCGGTATAAAGCGCATTTGCTTTTGATTGGGTCGTCTTTGACTGCTCGAAATGCATGAATGTTGCGTATTTGCATAGAATGTGGTGTTTTTCGTCTCATAATTCGGGTTGGAACGCCTACAGCGAGCGTAAAACTCTTATGTACTATTTCGTTATAATGCGACTTTGCGTTCGATTGTGGCGTGTTTAGCTGCTCGAAACGCATGAACGTTGCGTAATTGCATAAAATGAAGTGTTTTTCATCTCATAATACGAGATGGAACACCTACAGCCAGCGTAAAACTCATATGTACTATTTTGGTATAAAGCGACTTTGCGTTCGATTGTGGCGTGTTTAGCTGCTCGAAACGCATGAATGATGCGTATTTGCATAGAATGAAGTGTTTTTCATCTCACAATAGGATAGGGAACGCTTATAGCTAGCGTAAAACTCAGACGTACGTTTTCGGTATAAACCGCATTTGCTTTTGATTGGGGCGTCTTTGGCTGCCCGAAACGCATGAATGTTGCGTATTTGCATAGAATGACGTGTCTTTCTTCTCATAATTCGAGTTGGAACGCCTACAGCGAGTGTAAAACTCATACGACCGATTTTGGAATAAGGCGACTTTGCGTTCGGTTTAGGCGTGTTTGGCTTCTCGAAACGGATGAATGTTGCGTATTTGCATGGAATGAAGTATTTTTCCTCTCACAATACGAGAGGGAACGCCTACAGCGAGCGAAAAACTCAAATGTACGTTTTCGGTATAAAGCGCATTTGCTTTTGATTGGGGCGTCTTTGGCTGCTCGAAACGCATGAATGTTGCGTATACGCATAGAATGACGTGTTTTTCTTCTCATAATTCGTGTTGGAACGCCTACAGCTAGCGTAAAACTCAAATGTACGTTTTCGGTATAAAGCGCTTTTGCTTTTGATTGGGGCGTCTTTGACTGCTCGAAATGAAAGAATGTTGCGTATTTGCATAGAATGTGGTGTTTTTCGTCTCATAATTCGAGTTGGAACGCCTACAGCGAGCGTAAAACTCTTATGTACTATTTTGTTATAAAGCGACTTTGCGTTCGATTGTAGCGTGTTTAGCTGCTCGAAACGCACGAATGTTGCGTATTTGCATAGAATGAAGTGTTTTTCATCTCATAATACGAGATGGAACACCTACAGCGAACGTAAAACTCACATGTACTATTTTGGCACAAAGCGACTTTGCTTTCGATTGTGGCGTGCTTAGCTCCTCGAAACGCACGAATGTTGCGTATTTGCATAGAATACAGTCTTTTTCCTCTCATAATACGAGAGAGAACGCCTACAGCGACCGTAAAAGTCAAATGTACGTTTTCGGTATAAAACGCATTTGCTTTTCATTGGGGCGTCTTTGGCTTCTCGCAACGCATAAATATTGCGCAATTGCATAGAATGACGTGTTTTTCTTCTCATAATTCGAGATGGAACGTCTACAGCGACCGTAAAACTCATATGTTCGTTTTCGGTATAAAGCGCATTTACTTTTGATTGGGGCGTCTTTGGCTGCTCGAAACGCATATATGTTGCGTATCTGCATAGAATGACGGGTTTATCTTCTCAAAATTCGAGTTGGAACGCCTACAGCTGGCGTAAAACTCAAATGTTCGTTTTTCATATAAAGCGCATTTGCTTTTGATTGGGGCGTCTTTGACTGCTCAAAATGCATGAATGTTGCGTATTTGCATAGAATGAAGTGTTTTTCGTCTCATAATTCGAGTTGGAACGCCGACAGCGAGCGTAAAACTCTTATGTACTATTTTGTTATAATGCGACTTTGCGTTCGATTGTGGCGTGTTTAGCTGCTCGAAACGCATGAACGTTGCGTAATTGCATAGAATGAAGTGTTTTTCATCTCATAATACGAGATGGAACACCTACAGCCAGCGTAAAACTCATATGTACTATTTTGGTATAAAGCGACTTTGCGTTCGATTGTGGCGTGTTTAGCTGCTCGAAACGCATAAATGATGCGTATTTGCATAGAATGAAGTGTTTTTCATCTCACAATAGGATAGGGAACGCCTATAGCTAGCGTAAAACTCAGACGTACGTTTTCGGTATAAACCGCATTTGCTTTTGATTGGGGTGTCTTTGACTGCTCAAAATGCATGAGTGTTGCGTATTTGCATAGAATGAGGTATTTTTCTTCTCATAATTCGAGTTGGAACGCCTACAGCGAGCGTAAAACTCAATTGTACGTTTTTGGTATAAAGCGACTTTGCGTTCGGTTTGGGCGTGTATGGCTCCTCGAAACGCATGAATGTTGCGTATTTGCATAGAATGATGTGTTTTTCTTCTCATAATTCGAGTTGGAACGCCTACAGCGACCGTAAAACTCGTGCGTCCGATTTTGGTATAAAGCGACTTTGCGTTCGGTTTGGGCGTGTTTGGCCCCTCGAAACGCATTAATGTTGCGTATTTGCATATAATGAAGTGTTTTTCATCTCACAATAGGATAGGGAACGCTTATAGCTAGCGTAAAACTCAGACGTACGTTTTCGGTATAAACCGCATTTGCTTTTGATTGGGGCGTCTTTGGCTGCCCGAAACGCATGAATGTTGCGTATTTGCATAGAATGACGTGTTTTTCTTCTCATAATTCGAGTTGGAACGCCTACAGCGAGTGTAAACCTCATACGACCGATTTTGGAATAAGGCGACTTTGCGTTCGGTTTGGGCGTGTTTGGCTTCTCGAAACGGATGAATGTTGCGTATTTGTATGGAATGAAGTATTTTTCCTCTCACAATACGAGAGGGAACGCCTACAGCGAGCGAAAAACTCAAATGTACGTTTTCGGTATAAAGCGCATTTGCTTTTGATTGGGGCGTCTTTGGCTGCTCGAAACGCATGAATGTTGCGTATACGCATAGAATGACGTGTTTTTCTTCTCATAATTCGTGTTGGAACGCCTACAGCTAGCGTAAAACTCAAATGTACGTTTTCGGTATAAAGCGCTTTTGCTTTTGATTGGGGCGTCTTTGACTGCTCGAAATGCATGAATGTTGCGTATTTGCATAGAATGTGGTGTTTTTCGTCTCATAATTCGAGTTGGAACGCCTACAGCGAGCGTAAAACTCTTATGTACTATTTTGTTATAAAGCGACTTTGCGTTCGATTGTAGCGTGTTTAGCTGCTCGAAACGCACGAATGTTGCGTATTTGCATAGAATGTGGTGTTTTTCGTCTCATAATTCGAGTTGGAACGCCTACAGCGAGCGTAAAACTCTTATGTACTATTTTGTTATAAAGCGACTTTGCGTTCGATTGTAGCGTGTTTAGCTGCTCGAAACGCACGAATGTTGCGTATTTGCATAGAATGAAGTGTTTTTCATCTCATAATACGAGATGGAACACCTACAGCGAACGTAAAACTCACATGTACTATTTTGGCACAAAGCGACTTTGCTTTCGATTGTGGCGTGCTTAGCTCCTCGAAACGCACGAATGTTGCGTATTTGCATAGAATAAAGTCTTTTTCCTCTCATAATACGAGAGGGAACGCCTACAGCGACCGTAAAAGTCAAATGTACGTTTTCGGTATAAAACGCATTTGCTTTTCATTGGGGCGTCTTTGGCTTCTCGCAACGCATAAATATTGCGCAATTGCATAGAATGACGTGTTTTTCTTCTCATAATTCGAGATGGAACGTCTACAGCGACCGTAAAACTCATATGTACGTTTTCGGTATAAAGCGCATTTACTTTTGATTGGGGCGTCTTTGGCTGCTCGAAACGCATATATGTTGCGTATCTGCATAGAATGACGGGTTTATCTTCTCAAAATTCGAGTTGGAACGCCTACAGCTGGCGTAAAACTCAAATGTACGTTTTTCATATAAAGCGCATTTGCTTTTGATTGGGGCGTCTTTGACTGCTCAAAATGCATGAATGTTGCGTATTTGCATAGAATGAAGTGTTTTTCGTCTCATAATTCGAGTTGGAACGCCGACAGCGAGCGTAAAACTCTTATGTACTATTTTGTTATAATCCGACTTTGCGTTCGATTGTGGCGTGTTTAGCTGCTCGAAACGCATGAACGTTGCGTAATTGCATAGAATGAAGTGTTTTTCATCTCATAATACGAGATGGAACACCTACAGCCAGCGTAAAACTCATATGTACTATTTTGGTATAAAGCGACTTTGCGTTCGATTGTGGCGTGTTTAGCTGCTCGAAACGCATGAATGATGCGTATTTGCATAGAATGAAGTGTTTTTCATCTCACAATAGGATAGGGAACGCCTATAGCTAGCGTAAAACTCAGACGTACGTTTTCGGTATAAACCGCATTTGCTTTTGATTGGGGTGTCTTTGACTGCTCAAAATGCATGAGTGTTGCGTATTTGCATAGAATGAGGTATTTTTCTTCTCATAATTCGAGTTGGAACGCCTACAGCGAGCGTAAAACTCAATTGTACGTTTTTGGTATAAAGCGACTTTGCGTTCGGTTTGGGCGTGTATGGCTCCTCGAAACGCATGAATGTTGCGTATTTGCATAGAATGATGTGTTTTTCTTCTCATAATTCGAGTTAGAACGCCTACAGCGACCGTAAAACTCGTGCGTCCGATTTTGGTATAAAGCGACTTTGCGTTCGGTTTGGGCGTGTTTGGCCCCTCGAAACGCATTAATGTTGCGTATTTGCATAGAATAAAGTGTTTTTCCTCTCTTGGTACGAGAGGGAACGCCTACAGCGAGCGTAAAACTCAATTGTACGTTTTCGGTATAAAGCGCATTTGCTTTTGATTGGGGTGTCTTAGACTGCTCGAAACGCATGAATGATGCGAATTTGCATAGAATGAAGTGTTTTTCAACTCATAATAGGATAGGGAACGCCTATAGCTAGCGTAAAACTCAGACGTACGTTTTCGGTATGAAGCGCATTTGCTTTTGATTGGGGCGTCTTTGACTGCTCAAAATGCATGAGTGTTGCGTATTTGCATAGAATGAGGTATTTTTCTTCTCATAATTCGAGTTGGAACGCCTACAGCGAGCGTAAAACTCAAATGTACGTTTTTGGTATAAAGCGACTTTGCGTTCGGTTTGGGCGTGTATGGCTCCTCGAAACGCATGAATGTTGCGTATTTGCATAGAATGATGTGTTTTTCTTCTCATAATTCGAGTTGGAACGCCTACAGCGACCGTAAAACTCGTACGTCCGATTTTGGTATAAAGCGACTTTGCGTTCGGTTTGGACGTGTTTGGCTCCTCGAAACGCATGAATGTTGCGTATTTGCATAGAATGAAGTGTTTTTCTTCTCATAATACGATAAGGAACGTCTACAGCGAGCGTAAAACTCAAATGTACGTATTCGGTATAAAACGCATTTGCTTTTGATTGAGGCGTCTTTGGCTGCTCGAAACGCATATATGTTGCGTATTTGCATAGAATGACGGGTTTATCTTCTCATAATTCGAATTGGAACGCCTACAGCTGGCGTAAAACTCAAATGTACGTTTTTGATATAAAGCGCATTTGCTTTTGACTAGGGCGTCTTTGGCTTCTCGAAACGCATGAATGTTGCGTATTTGCATAGAATGACGTGTTTTTCTTCTCATAATTCGAGTTGGAACGCCTACAGCGAGCGTAAAACTCATATGTACTATTTTGGAATAAAGCGACTTTGCCTTCGGTTTGGGCGTGTTAAGCTGCTCGAAACGCACGAATGTTGCGTATTTGCATAGAATGAAGTGTTTTTCATCTCATAATACGAGATGGAACACCTACAGCCAGCGTAAAACTCATATGTACTATTTTGGTATAAAGCGACTTTGCGTTCGATTGTGGCGTGTTTAGCTGCTCGAAACGCATGAATGTTGCGTATTTGCATAAAATAAAGTGTTTTTCCTCTTTTAATACGAGAGGGAACGCCTACAGCGAGCGTAAAACTCAAACGTACGTTTTCGGTATAAAAAGCATTTGCTTTTGATTGGGGCGTCTTTGACAGCTCAAAATGCATGAATGTTGCGTATTTGCATAGAATGAGGTGTCTTTCGTCTCATAATTCGAGTTGGAACGCCGACTGCGAGCGTAAAACTCTTACGTACTATTTTGTTATAATGCGACTTTGCGTTCGATCGTGGCGTGTTTCGCTGCTCGAAACGCATGAGTGTTGCGTATTTGCATAGTATGAAGTGGTTTTTCTATCATAATACGAGAGGGAACGCCTACAGCGAGCGTAAAAGTCGAATGTACGTTTTCGGTATAAATCGCATTTGCTTTTGTTTGGGGCGTCTTTGGCTGCTCGAAACGCATGAATGGTGCGTATTTAGATAGAATGACGTGTTTTTCTTCTCATAATTCGAGTTGGAACGCCTACAGCTAGCGTAAAACTCAAATGTACGTTTTCGGTATAAAGCGCATTTGCTTTTGATTGGGGCGTCTTTGACTGCTCGAAATGCATGAATGTTGCGTATTTGCATAGAATGAGGTGTTTATTATCTCATAGTACGAGATGGAACACCTACAGCGAGCGTAAAACTCATATGTACTATTTTGGTATAAAGCGACTTTGCGTTCGATTGTGGGGTATTTAGCTGCTCGAAACGCATGAATGTTGCGTATTTGCATAGAATGAGGTATTTTTCTTCTCATAATTCGAGTTGGAACGCCTACAGCGAGCGTAAAACTCAAATGTACGTTTTTGGTATAAAGCGACTTTGCGTTCGGTTTGGGCGTGTATGGCTCCTCGAAACGCATGAATGTTGCGTATTTGCATAGAATGATGTGTTTTTCTTCTCATAATTCGAGTTGGAACGCCTACAGCGACCGTAAAACTCGTACGTCCGATTTTGGTATAAAGCGACTTTGCGTTCGGTTTGGACGTGTTTGGCTCCTCGAAACGCATGAATGTTGCGTATTTGCATAGAATGAAGTGTTTTTCTTCTCATAATACGATAAGGAACGTCTACAGCGAGCGTAAAACTCAAATGTACGTATTCGGTATAAAACGCATTTGCTTTTGATTGAGGCGTCTTTGGCTGCTCGAAACGCATATATGTTGCGTATTTGCATAGAATGACGGGTTTATCTTCTCATAATTCGAATTGGAACGCCTACAGCTGGCGTAAAACTCAAATGTAGGTTTTTGATATAAAGCGCATTTGCTTTTGACTAGGGCGTCTTTGACTTCTCGAAACGCATGAATGTTGCGTATTTGCATAGAATGACGTGTTTTTCTTCTCATAATTCGAGTTGGAACGCCTACAGCGAGCGTAAAACTCATATGTACTATTTTGGAATAAAGCGACTTTGCCTTCGGTTTGGGCGTGTTAAGCTGCTCGAAACGCACGAATGTTGCGTATTTGCATAGAATGAAGTGTTTTTCATCTCATAATACGAGATGGAACACCTACAGCCAGCGTAAAACTCATATGTACTATTTTGGTATAAAGCGACTTTGCGTTCGATTGTGGCGTGTTTAGCTGCTCGAAACGCATGAATGTTGCGTATTTGCATAAAATAAAGTGTTTTTCCTCTTTTAATACGAGAGGGAACGCCTACAGCGAGCGTAAAACTCAAACGTACGTTTTCGGTATAAAAAGCATTTGCTTTTGATTGGGGCGTCTTTGACAGCTCAAAATGCATGAATGTTGCGTATTTGCATAGAATGAGGTGTCTTTCGTCTCATAATTCGAGTTGGAACGCCGACTGCGAGCGTAAAACTCTTACGTACTATTTTGTTATAATGCGACTTTGCGTTCGATCGTGGCGTGTTTCGCTGCTCGAAACGCATGAGTGTTGCGTATTTGCATAGTATGAAGTGGTTTTTCTATCATAATACGAGAGGGAACGCCTACAGCGAGCGTAAAAGTCGAATGTACGTTTTCGGTATAAATCGCATTTGCTTTTGTTTGGGGCGTCTTTGGCTGCTCGAAACGCATGAATGGTGCGTATTTAGATAGAATGACGTGTTTTTCTTCTCATAATTCGAGTTGGAACGCCTACAGCTAGCGTAAAACTCAAATGTACGTTTTCGGTATAAAGCGCATTTGCTTTTGATTGGGGCGTCTTTGACTGCTCGAAATGCATGAATGTTGCGTATTTGCATAGAATGAGGTGTTTTTTATCTCATAGTACGAGATGGAACACCTACAGCGAGCGTAAAACTCATATGTACTATTTTGGTATAAAGCGACTTTGCGTTCGATTGTGGGGTATTTAGCTGCTCGAAACGCATGAATGTTGCGTAATTGCATAGAATGAAGTGTTTTTCCTCTCATAGTACGAGAGGGAACGCCTACAGCGAGCGTAAAACTCAATTGTACGTTTTCGGTATAAAGCGCATTTGCTTTTGATTGGGGTGTCTTAGACTGCTCGAAACGCATGAATGATGCGTATTTGCATAGAATGAAGTGTTTTTCATCTCATAATAGGATAGGGAACGCCTATAGCTCGCGTAAAACTCAGACGTACGTTTTCGGTATAAAGCGCATTTGCTTTTGATTGGGGTGTCTTTGACTGCTCGAAACGCATGAATGTTGCGTATTTGCATAGAATGATGTGTTTTTCTTCTCATAATTCGAGTTGGAACGCCTACAGCGACCGTAAAACTCAAATGTACGTTTTCGGTATAAAACGCATTTGCTTTTGACTAGGGCGTCTTTGGCTGTTCGAAACGCATGAATGTTGCGTATTTGCATAGAATGACGTGTTTTTCTTCTCATAATTCTAGTTGGAACGCCTACAGCGAGCGTAAAACTCATACGTCCGATTTTGGTATAAAGCGTCTTTGCGTTCGGTTTGGGCGTGTTTGGCCCCTCGAAAATCATGAATGTTGCGTATTTGCATAGAATAAAGTGTTTTTCCTCTCTTGGTACGAGAGGGAACGCCTACAGCGAGCGTAAAACTCAAACGTACGTTTTCGGTATAACACGCATTTGCTTTTGATTGGGGCGTCTTTGGCTGCTCGAAATGCATGAATGTTGCGTATTTGCATAGAATGTGGTGTTTTTCGTCTCATAATTCGAGTTGGAACGCCTACAGCGAGCGTAAAACTCTTATGTACTATTTTGTTATAATGCGACTTTGCGTTCGATTGTAGAGTGTTTAGCTGCTCGAAACGTACGAATGTTGCGTATTTGCATAGAATGAAGTGGTTTTCATCTCATAATACGAGATGGAACACCTACAGCGAACGTAAAACTCATATGTACTATTTTGGTATAAAGCGACTTTGCCTTCGGTTTGGGCGTGTTTGGCTGTTCGAACCGCGCGAGTGTTGCGTATTGGCATAGAATTAAGTGTTTTTCCTCTTATAATACGAGAGGGAACGTCTACAGCGAGGGTAAAACTCAAATCTACGTTTTCGGTATAAAACGCATTTGCTTTTGATTGGGGTGTCTTCGGCTGCTCGAAACGCATGAATGTTGCGTATTTGCATAGAATGAGGTGTTTTTCGTCTCATAATTCGAGTTGGAACGCCTACAGCGAGCGTAAAACCCTTATGTACTATTTTGTTATAAAGCGACTTCGCTTTCGATTGTGGCGTGTTTAGCTCCTCGAAACGCACGAATGTTGCGTATTTGCATAGAATGAAGTGTTTTTTATCTCATAGTACGAGATGGAACGCCTACAGCGCGCGTAAAACTCATATGTACTATTTTGGAATAAAGCGACTTTGCCTTCGGTTTGGGCGTGTTTAGCTGCTCGAAACGCACGAATGTTGCGTATTTGCATAGAATGAAGTGTTTTTCATCTCATAATACGAGATGGAACACCTACAGCCAGCGTAAAACGCATATGTACTATTTTGGTATAAAGCGACTTTGCGTTCGATTGTGGCGTGCTTAGCTGCTCGTAACGCATGAATGTTACGTATTTGCATAGAATAAAGTGTTTTTCCTCTCATAATACGAGAGGGAACGCCGACTGCGAGCGTAAAACTCAAATGTACCTTTTCGGTATAAAACGCATTTGCTTTTCATTGGGGCGTCTTCGGCTGCTCGAAACGCATGAATATTGCGTAATTGCATAGAACGACGTGTTATTCTTCTCATAATTCGAGTTGGAACGTCTACAGCGAGCGTAAAACTCATATGTACGTTTTCGGTATAAAGCACATTTACTTTTGATTGGGGCGTCTTTGACTGCTCAAAATGCATGAATGTTGCGTATTTGCATAGAATAAGGTGTTTTTCCTCTCATAATACGAGAGGGAACGCCTACAGCGAGCGTAAAACTCAAATCTACGTTTTCGGTATAAAACGCATTTGCTTTTGATTGGGGTGTCTTTGGCTGCTCGAAACGCATGAATGTTGCGTATTTGCATAGAATGACGTGTTTTTCTTCTCATAATTCAAGTTGGAACGCCTACAGCGAGCGTAAAACTCGTACGTCCGATTTTGGTATAAAGCGACTTTGCGTTCGCTTTGGGCGTGTTTGGCTTCTCGAAAAGCATGAATGTTGCGTATTTGCATGGAATAAAGTGTTTTTCCTCTCACAATACGAGAGGGAACGCCTACAGCGAGCGTAAAACTCAAACGTACGTTTTCGGTATAAAACGCATTTGCTTTTGATTGGGGCGTCTTTGGCTGCTCGAAACGCATGAATGTTGCGTATTTGCATAGAATAAGGTGTTTTTCCTCTCATAATACGAGAGGGAACGCCTACAGCGAGCGTAAAACTCAAATGTACGTTTTCGGTATAAAACGCATTTGCTTTTGATTGGGGCGTCTTTGGCTGCTCGAAACGCATGAATGTTGCGTATTTGCATAGAATGACATGTTTTTTTTCTCATAATTCGAGTTGGCACGCCTACAGCTGGCGTAAAACTCAAATGTACGTTTTCGATATAAAGCGCATTTGCTTTTGATTGGGGCGTCTTTGACTGCTCAAAATGCATGAATGTTGCGTATTTGCATAGAATGACGTGTTTTTCCTCTCACAATACGAGAGGGAACGAGTACAGCGAGCGGAAAACTCAAATGTACGTTTTCGGTATAAAGCGCATTTGCTTTTGATTGGGGCGTCTTTGGCTGCTCGTAACGCATGAATGTTGCGTATTCGCATAGAATGACGTGTTTTTCTTCTCATAATTCGTGTTGGAACGCCTACAGCTAGCGTAAAACTCAAATGTACGTTTTCGGTATAAAGCGCATTTGCTTTTGATTGGGGCGTCTTTGACTGCTCGAAATGCATGAATGTTGCGTATTTGCATAGAATGACATGTTTTTTTTCTCATAATTCGAGTTGGCACGCCTACAGCTGGCGTAAAACTCAAATGTACGTTTTCGATATAAAGCGCATTTGCTTTTGATTGGGGCGTCTTTGACTGCTCAAAATGCATGAATGTTGCGTATTTGCATAGAATGACGTGTTTTTCCTCTCACAATACGAGAGGGAACGCCTACAGCGAGCGGAAAACTCAAATGTACGTTTTCGGTATAAAGCGCATTTGCTTTTGATTGGGGCGTCTTTGGCTGCTCGTAACGCATGAATGTTGCGTATTCGCATAGAATGACGTGTTTTTCTTCTCATAATTCGTGTTGGAACGCCTACAGCTAGCGTAAAACTCAAATGTACGTTTTCGGTATAAAGCGCATTTGCTTTTGATTGGGGCGTCTTTGACTGCTCGAAATGCATGAATGTTGCGTATTTGCATAGAATGACGTGTTTTTCTTCTCATAATTCGAGATGGAACGCCTACAGCGAGCGTAAAACTCATACGTCCGATTTTGGTATAAAGCGACTTTGCCTTCGGTTTGGGCGTGTTTGGCCCCTCGAAACGCATGAATGTTGCGTATTTGCATAGAATAAAGTGTTTTTCCTCTCTTGGTACGAGAGGGAACGCCTACAGCGAGCATAAAACTCAAACGTACGTTTTCGGTATAGAACGCATTTGCTATTGATTGGGGCGTCTTTGGCTGCTCGAAATGCATGAATGTTGCGTATTTGCATAGAATGAGGTGTTTTTCGTCTCAGAATTCGAGTTGGAACGCCTACAGCAGGCGTAAAACCCTTATGTACCATTTTGTTATAAAGCGACTTCGCTTTCGATTGTGGCGTGTTTAGCTCCTCGAAACGCACGAATGTTGCGTATTTGCATAGAATGAAGTGTTTTTTATCTCATAATACGAGATGGAACACCTACAGCGAGCGTAAAACTCATATGTACCATTTTGGTATAAAGCGACTTTGCGTTCGATTGTGGAGTGTTTAGCTGCTCGAAACGCATGAATGTTACGTATTTGCATAGAATAAGGTGTTTTTCCTCTCATAATACGAGAGGGAACGTCGACTGCGAACGTAAAACTCAAATGTACGTTTTCGGTATAAAACGCATTTGCTTTTCATTGGGGCGTCTTTGGCTACTCGAAACGCATGAATATTGCGTATTTGCATAGAATGAGGTGTTTTTCGTCTCATAATTCGAGTTGGAACGCCTACAGCTAGCGTAAAACTCAAATGTACGTTTTCGGTATAAAGCGCATTTGCTTTTGATTGGGGCGTCTTTGACTGCTCGAAATGCATGAATGTTGCGTATTCGCATAGAATGACGTGTTTTTCTTCTCATAATTCGTGTTGGAACGCCTACAGCTAGCGTAAAACTCAAATGTACGTTTTCGGTATAAAGCGCATTTGCTTTTGATTGGGGCGTCTTTGACTGCTAGAAATGCATGAATGTTGCGTATTTGCATAGAATGTGGTGTTTTTCGTCTCATAATTCGAGTTGGAACGCCTACAGCGAGCGTAAAACTCTTATGTACTATTTTGTTATAAAGCGACTTCGCGTTCGATTGTAGCGTGTTTAGCTGCTCGAAACGCATGAATGTTGCGTATTTGCATATAATGACGTGTTTTTCTTCTCACAATTCGAGTTGGAACGCCTACAGCGAGCGTAAAACACATCCGTCCGATTTTGGTATAAAGCGACTTTGCGTTCGGTTTGGGCGTGTTTGGCCCCTCGAAACGCATGAATGTTGCGTATTTGCATGGAATGAAGTGTTTTTCCTCGCACAATACGAGAGGGAACGCCTACAGCGAGCGTAAAACTCAAACGTACGTTTTCGGTATAAAACGCATTTGCTTTTGATTGGGGCGTCTTTGGCGGCTCGAAACGCATATATGTTGCGTATTTGCATAGAATGACGGGTTTATCTTCTCATATTTCGAGTTAGAACGCCTACAGCTGGCGTAAAACTCAAATGTACGTTTTTGATATAAAGCGCATTTGCTTTTGATTGGGGCGTCTTTGACTGCTCAAAATGCATGAATGTTGCGTATTTGCATAGAATGAGGTGTTTTTCGTCTCATAATTCGAGTTGGAACGCCGACAGCGAGCGTAAAACTCTTATGTACTATTTTGTTATGATGCGACTTTGCGTTCGATTGTGGCGTGTTTAGCTGCTCGAAACGCATGAATGTTACGTATTTGCATAGAATGAAGTGTGTTTCCTCTCATAATAAGAGAGGGATCGCCTACAGCGAGCGTAAAACTCAAATGTACGTTTTCGGTATAAAACGCATTTGCTTTTGACTAGGGCGTCTTTGGCTGCTCGAAACGCATGAATGTTGCGTATTTGCATAGAATGAAGTGTGTTTCCGCTCATAATACGAGAGGGAACGCCTACAGCGAGCGTAAATCTCAAATGTACGTTTTCGGTATAAAACGCATTTGCTTTTGTTTGGGGCGTCTTTGACTGCTCGAAATGCATGAATGTTGCGTATTTGCATAGAGTGACATGTTTTTTTTCTCATAATTCGAGTTGGCACGCCTACAGCTGGCGTAAAACTCAAATGTACGTTTTCGATATAAAGCGCATTTGCTTTTGATTGGGGCGTCTTTGACTGCTCAAAATGCATGAATGTTGCGTATTTGCATAGAATGACGTGTTTTTCCTCTCACAATACGAGAGGGAACGAGTACAGCGAGCGGAAAACTCAAATGTACGTTTTCGGTATAAAGCGCATTTGCTTTTGATTGGGGCGTCTTTGGCTGCTCGTAACGCATGAATGTTGCGTATTCGCATAGAATGACGTGTTTTTCTTCTCATAATTCGTGTTGGAACGCCTACAGCTAGCGTAAAACTCAAATGTACGTTTTCGGTATAAAGCGCATTTGCTTTTGATTGGGGCGTCTTTGACTGCTCGAAATGCATGAATGTTGCGTATTTGCATAGAATGTGGTGTTTTTCGTTTCATAATTCGAGTTGGAACGCCTACAGCGAGCGTAAAACTCTTATGTACTATTTTGTTATAAAGCGACTTTGCGTTTGATTGTAGCGTGTTTAGCTGCTCGAAACGCATGAATGTTGCGTATTTGCATAGAATGACGTGTTTTTCTTCTCACAATTCGAGTTGGAACGCCTACAGCGAGCGTAAAACTCATCCGTCCGATTTTGGTATAAAGCGACTTTGCGTTCGGTTTGGGCGTGTTTGGCCCCTCGAAACGCATGAATGTTGCGTATTTGCATGGAATGAAGTGTTTTTCCTCTCACAATACGAGAGGGAACGCCTACAGCGAGCGTAAAACTCAAACGTACGTTTTCGGTATAAAACGCATTTGCTTTTGATTGGGGCGTCTTTGGCGGCTCGAATCGCATATATGTTGCGTATTTGCATAGAATGACGGGTTTATCTTCTCATATTTCGAGTTAGAACGCCTACAGCTGGCGTAAAACTCAAATGTACGTTTTTGATATAAAGCGCATTTGCTTTTGATTGGGGCGTCTTTGACTGCTCGAAATGCATGAATGTTGCGTATTTGCGTAGAATGAGGTGTTTTTCGTCTCATATCTCGAGTTGGAACGCCTACAGCGAGCGTAAAACCCTCATGTACTACTATGTTATAAAGCGACTTTGCTTTCGATTGTGGCGTGTTTAGCTGCTTGAAACGCACGAATGTTGCGTATTTGCAGAGAATGAAGTGTTTTTCATCTCTTAATACGAGATGGAACACCTACAGCGAGCGTAAAACTCATATGTACTGATTTGGTATAAAGCGACTTTGCGTTCGATTGTGGCGTGTTTAGCTGCTCGAAACGCATGAATATTACGTATTTGCATAGAATAAGGTGTTTTTCCTCTCATAATACGAGAGGGAACGCCGACTGCGAGCGTAAAACTCAAATGTACGTTTTCGGTATAATACGCATTTGCTTTTCATTGGGGCGTCTTTCGCTACTCGAAACGCATGAGTATTGCGTAATTGCATAGAATGACGTGTTTTTCTTCTCATAATTCTAGTTAGAACGCCTACAGCGAGAGTACAACTCATATGAACGGTTTCGGTATAAAGCGCATTTACTTTTGATTGGGGCGTCTTTGACTGCTCAAAATGCATAAATGTTGCGTATTTGCATTGCATGACGTGTTTTTCTTCTCATAATTCGAGTTAGAACGCCTACAGCGAGCGTAAAACTCAAATGTACGTTTTTGGTTTAAAGCGACTTTACGTTCGGTTTGGGCGTGTTTGGCTCCTCGAAACGCATGAATGTTGCGTATTTGCATTGCATGACGTGTTTTTCTTCCCATAATTCGAGATGGAACGTCTACAGCGAGCGTAAAACTCATATGTACGTTTTCGGTATGAAGCGCGTTTACTTTTGATTGGAGCGTCTTTCACTGCTCAAAATGCATGAATGTTCCGTATTTACATAGAATGAGGTGTTTTTCGTCTCATAATTCGAGTTGGAACACCTATAGCAAATGTAAAACTCTTATGTACTATTTTGTTATAAAGCGAATTTGCGTTCGATTGTGGCGTATTTAGCTGCTCGAAACGCGTGAATATTGCGTAATTGCATAGAATGAAGTGTTTTTCCTCTCATAATACGTGAGGGAACGCCTACAGCGAGCGTAAAACTCAATTGTACGTTTTCGGTATAAAGCGCATTTGCTTTTGATTGGGGTGTCTTAGACTGCTCGAAACGCATGAATGATGCGTATTTGCATAGAGTGAAGTGTTTTTCATCTCATAATAGGATAGGAAATGCCTATAGCTAGCGTAAAACTCAGACGTACTTTTTCGGTATAAAGCGCATTTGCTTTTGATTGGGGTGTCTTTGACTGCTCAAAATGCATGAATGTTGCGTATTTGCATTGCATGAGGTATTTTTCTTCTCATAATTCGAGTTAGACCGCCTACAGCGAGCGTAAAACTCAAATGTACGTTTTTGGTTTAAAGCGACTTTACGTTCGGTTTGGGCGTGTTTGGCTCCTCGAAACGCATGAATGTTGCGTATTTGCATTGCATGACGTGTTTTTCTTCTCATAATTCGAGATGGAACGTCTACAGCGAGCGTAAAACTCATATGTACGTTTTCGGTATGAAGCGCGTTTACTTTTGATTGGAGCGTCTTTGACTGCTCAAAATGCATGAATGTTCCGTATTTACATAGAATGAGGTGTTTTTCGTCTCATAATTCGAGTTGGAACACCTATAGCAAATGTAAAACTCTTATGTACTATTTTGTTATAAAGCGAATTTGCGTTCGATTGTGGCGTATTTAGCTGCTCGAAACGCGTGAATGTTGCGTAATTGCATAGAATGAAGTGTTTTTCCTCTCATAATACGTGAGGGAACGCCTACAGCGAGCGTAAAACTCAATTGTACGTTTTCGGTATAAAGCGCATTTGCTTTTGATTGGGGTGTCTTAGACTGCTCGAAACGCATGAATGATGCGTATTTGCATAGAGTGAACTGTTTTTCATCTCATAATAGGATAGGAAATGCCTATAGCTAGCGTAAAACTCAGACGTACTTTTTCGGTATAAAGCGCATTTGCTTTTGATTGGGGTGTCTTTGGCTGCTCGAAACGCATGAATGTTGCGTATTTGCATAGAATAAGGTGTTTTTCCTCTCATAATACGAGAGGGAACGCCTACAGCGAGCGTAAAACTCAAATCTACGTTTTCCGTATAAAACGCATTTGCTTTTGATTGGGGTGTCTTTGGCTGCTCGAAACGCATGAATGTTGCGTATTTGCATAGAATGACGTGTTTTTCTTCTGATAATTCGAGTTGGAACGCCTACAGCGAGCGTAAAGCTCGCATGTCCGATGTTGGTATAAAGCGACTTTGCGTTCGGTTTGGGCGTGTTTGGCTTCTCGAAACGCATGAATGTTGCGTATTTGCATAGAATGACGTGTTTTTCTTCTCATAATTCGAGTTGGAACGCCTACAGCGAGCGTAAAACTCATATATACTATTTTGGAATAAAGCGACTTTGCCTTCGGTTTGGGCGTGTTTAGCTGCTCGAAACGCACGAATGTTGCGTATTTGCATAGAATGAAGTGTTTTTCATCTCATAATACGAGATGGAACACCTAGAGCCAGCGTAAAACTCATATGTACTATTTTGGGTATAAAGCGATTTTGCGTTTGATTGTGGCGTGTTTAGCTGCTCGAAACGCATGAATGTTGCGTATTTGCATAGATTAAAGTGTTTTTCCTCTTTTAGTACGAGAGGGAACGCCTACAGCGAGCGTAAAACTCAAACGTACGTTTTCGGTATAAAACGCATTTGCTTTTGATTGGGGCGTCTTTGACAGCTCAAAATGCATGAATGTTGCGTATTTGCATAGAATAAGGTGTTTTTCCTCTCATAATACGAGAGGGAATGCCTACAGCGAGCGTAAACCTCAAATGTACGTTTTCGGTATAAAACGCATTTGCTTTTGATTGGGGCGTCTTTGGCTGCTAGAAACGCATGAATGTTGCATATTTGCATTGAATGACATGTTTTTTTTCTTATAATTCGAGTTGGCACGCCTACAGCTGGCGTAAAACTCAAATGTACGTTTTCGATATAAAGCGCATTTGCTTTTGATTGGAGCGTCTTTGACTGCTCAAAATGCATGAATGATGCGTATTTGCATAGAATGTGGTGTTTTTCGTCTCATAATTCGAGTTGGAACACCTACAGCTAACGTAAAACTCATATGTACTATTTTGGTATAAAGCGACTTTGCCTTCGGTTTGGGCGTGTTTGGCTGTTCGAACCGCACGAGTGTTGCGTATTGGCATAGAATTAAGTGTTTTTCCTCTCATCATACGAGAGGGAACGCCTACAGCGAGCGTAATACTCAAATCTACGTTTTCGGTATAAAACGCATTTGCTTTTGATTGGGGTGTCTTTGGCTGCTCGAAACGCATGAATGTTGCGTATTCGCATAGAATGACGTGTTTTTCTTCTCATAATTCGTGTTGAAACGCCTACAGCTAGCGTAAAACTCAAATGTACGTTTTCGGTATAAAGCGCATTTGCTTTTGATTGGGTCGTCTTTGACTGCTCGAAATGCATGAATGTTGCGTATTTGCATAGAATGTGGTGTTTTTCGTCTCATAATTCGGGTTGGAACGCCTACAGCGAGCGTAAAACTCTTATGTACTATTTCGTTATAATGCGACTTTGCGTTCGATTGTGGCGTGTTTAGCTGCTCGAAACGCATGAACGTTGCGTAATTGCATAAAATGAAGTGTTTTTCATCTCATAATACGAGATGGAACACCTACAGCCAGCGTAAAACTCATATGTACTATTTTGGTATAAAGCGACTTTGCGTTCGATTGTGGCGTGTTTAGCTGCTCGAAACGCATGAATGATGCGTATTTGCATAGAATGAAGTGTTTTTCATCTCACAATAGGATAGGGAACGCTTATAGCTAGCGTAAAACTCAGACGTACGTTTTCGGTATAAACCGCATTTGCTTTTGATTGGGGCGTCTTTGGCTGCCCGAAACGCATGAATGTTGCGTATTTGCATAGAATGACGTGTCTTTCTTCTCATAATTCGAGTTGGAACGCCTACAGCGAGTGTAAAACTCATACGACCGATTTTGGAATAAGGCGACTTTGCGTTCGGTTTGGGCGTGTTTGGCTTCTCGAAACGGATGAATGTTGCGTATTTGCATGGAATGAAGTATTTTTCCTCTCACAATACGAGAGGGAACGCCTACAGCGAGCGAAAAACTCAAATGTACGTTTTCGGTATAAAGCGCATTTGCTTTTGATTGGGGCGTCTTTGGCTGCTCGAAACGCATGAATGTTGCGTATACGCATAGAATGACGTGTTTTTCTTCTCATAATTCGTGTTGGAACGCCTACAGCTAGCGTAAAACTCAAATGTACGTTTTCGGTATAAAGCGCTTTTGCTTTTGATTGGGGCGTCTTTGACTGCTCGAAATGCATGAATGTTGCGTATTTGCATAGAATGTGGTGTTTTTCGTCTCATAATTCGAGTTGGAACGCCTACAGCGAGCGTAAAACTCTTATGTACTATTTTGTTATAAAGCGACTTTGCGTTCGATTGTAGCGTGTTTAGCTGCTCGAAACGCACGAATGTTGCGTATTTGCATAGAATGAAGTGTTTTTCATCTCATAATACGAGATGGAACACCTACAGCGAACGTAAAACTCACATGTACTATTTTGGAACAAAGCGACTTTGCTTTCGATTGTGGCGTGCTTAGCTCCTCGAAACGCACGAATGTTGCGTATTTGCATAGAATAAAGTCTTTTTCCTCTCATAATACGAGAGGGAACGCCTACAGCGACCGTAAAAGTCAAATGTACGTTTTCGGTATAAAACGCATTTGCTTTTCATTGGGGCGTCTTTGGCTTCTCGCAACGCATAAATATTGCGCAATTGCATAGAATGACGTGTTTTTCTTCTCATAATTCGAGATGGAACGTCTACAGCGACCGTAAAACTCATATGTACGTTTTCGGTATAAAGCGCATTTACTTTTGATTGGGGCGTCTTTGGCTGCTCGAAACGCATATATGTTGCGTATCTGCATAGAATGACGGGTTTATCTTCTCAAAATTCGAGTTGGAACGCCTACAGCTGGCGTAAAACTCAAATGTACGTTTTTCATATAAAGCGCATTTGCTTTTGATTGGGGCGTCTTTGACTGCTCAAAATGCATGAATGTTGCGTATTTGCATAGAATGAAGTGTTTTTCGTCTCATAATTCGAGTTGGAACGCCGACAGCGAGCGTAAAACTCTTATGTACTATTTTGTTATAATGCGACTTTGCGTTCGATTGTGGCGTGTTTAGCTGCTCGAAACGCATGAACGTTGCGTAATTGCATAGAATGAAGTGTTTTTCATCTCATAATACGAGATGGAACACCTACAGCCAGCGTAAAACTCATATGTACTATTTTGGTATAAAGCGACTTTGCGTTCGATTGTGGCGTGTTTAGCTGCTCGAAACGCATAAATGATGCGTATTTGCATAGAATGAAGTGTTTTTCATCTCACAATAGGATAGGGAACGCCTATAGCTAGCGTAAAACTCAGACGTACGTTTTCGGTATAAACCGCATTTGCTTTTGATTGGGGTGTCTTTGACTGCTCAAAATGCATGAGTGTTGCGTATTTGCATAGAATGAGGTATTTTTCTTCTCATAATTCGAGTTGGAACGCCTACAGCGAGCGTAAAACTCAATTGTACGTTTTTGGTATAAAGCGACTTTGCGTTCGGTTTGGGCGTGTATGGCTCCTCGAAACGCATGAATGTTGCGTATTTGCATAGAATGATGTGTTTTTCTTCTCATAATTCGAGTTAGAACGCCTACAGCGACCGTAAAACTCGTGCGTCCGATTTTGGTATAAAGCGACTTTGCGTTCGGTTTGGGCGTGTTTGGCCCCTCGAAACGCATTAATGTTGCGTATTTGCATAGAATAAAGTGTTTTTCCTCTCTTGGTACGAGAGGGAACGCCTACAGCGAGCGTAAAACTCAATTGTACGTTTTCGGTATAAAGCGCATTTGCTTTTGATTGGGGTGTCTTAGACTGCTCGAAACGCATGAATGATGCGAATTTGCATAGAATGAAGTGTTTTTCAACTCATAATAGGATAGGGAACGCCTATAGCTAGCGTAAAACTCAGACGTACGTTTTCGGTATGAAGCGCATTTGCTTTTGATTGGGGCGTCTTTGACTGCTCAAAATGCATGAGTGTTGCGTATTTGCATAGAATGAGGTATTTTTCTTCTCATAATTCGAGTTGGAACGCCTACAGCGAGCGTAAAACTCAAATGTACGTTTTTGGTATAAAGCGACTTTGCGGTCGGTTTGGGCGTGTTTGGCCCCTCGAAACGCATGAATGTTGCGTATTTGCATAGAATAAAGTGTTTTTCCTCTCTTGGTACGAGAGGGAACGCCTACAGCGAGCGTAAAACTCAAACGTACGTTTTCGGCATAAAACGCATTTGCTTTTGATTGGGGCGTCTTTGGCTGCTCGAAACGCATGAATGTTGCGTATTTGCATAGAATAAGGTGTTTTTCCTCTCATAATACGAGAGGGAATGCCTACAGCGAGCGTAAACCTCAAATGTACGTTTTCGGTATAAAACGCATTTGCTTTTGATTGGGGCGTCTTTGGCTGCTAGAAACGCATGAATGTTGCATACTTGCATAGAATGACATGTTTTTTTTCTTATAATTCGAGTTGGCACGCCTACAGCTGGCGTAAAACTCAAATGTACGTTTTCGATATAAAGCGCATTTGCTTTTGATTGGGGCGTCTTTGACTGCTCAAAATGCATGAATGTTGCGTATTTGCATAGAATGAGGTGTTTTTCGTCTCATAATTCGAGTTGGAACACCTACAGCGAACGTAAAACTCATATGTACTATTTTGGTATAAAGCGACTTTGCTTTCGGTTTGGGCGTGTTTGGCTGTTCGAACCGCGCGAGTGTTGCGTATTGGCATAGAATTAAGTGTTTTTCCTCTTATAATACGAGAGGGAACGTCTACAGCGAGGGTAAAACTCAAATCTACGTTTTCGGTATAAAACGCATTTGCTTTTGATTGGGGTGTCTTCGGCTGCTCGAAACGCATGAATGTCGCGTATTTGCATAGAATGAAGTGTGTTTCCTCTCATAATACGAGAGGGAACGCCTACAGCGTGCGTAAAACTCAAATGTAGGTTTTCGGTATAAAACGCTTTTGCTTTTGACAAGGGCGTCTTTGGCTACTCGAAACGCATGAATGTTGCGTATTTGCATAGAATGTGGTGTTTTTCGTCTCATAATTCGGGTTGGAACGCCTACAGCGAGCGTAAAACTCTTATGTACTATTTCGTTATAAAGCGACTTTGCGTTCGATTGTAGCGTGTTAGCTGCTCGAAACGTACGAATGTTGCGTATTTGCATAGAACGAAGTGTTTTTCATCTCATAATACGAGATGGAACACCTACAGCGAACGTAAAACTCATATGTACTATTTTGGTACAAAGCGACTTTGCGTTCGATTGTGGCGTGTTTAGCTGCTCGAAACGTATGAATGTTGCGTATTTGCATAGAATTAAGTGTTTTTCCTCTTATAATACGAGAGGGAACGTCTACAGCGAGGGTAAAACTCAAATCTACGTTTTCGGTATAAAACGCATTTCCTTTTGATTGGGGTGTCTTCGGCTGCTCGAAACGCATGAATGTTGCGTATTTGCATAGAATGAAGTGTGTTTCCTCTCATAATACGAGAGGGAACGCCTACAGCGTGCGTAAAACTCATATGTAGGTTTTCGGTATAAAACGCTTTTGCTTTTGACTAGGGCGTCTTTGGCTACTCGAAACGCATGAATGTTGCGTATTTGCATAGAATGTGGTGTTTTTCGTCTCATAATTCGGGTTGGAACGCCTACAGCGAGCGTAAAACTCTTATGTACTATTTCGTTATAAAGCGACTTTGCGTTCGATTGTAGCGTGTTAGCTGCTCGAAACGTACGAATGTTGCGTATTTGCATAGAACGAAGTGTTTTTCATCTCATAATACGAGATGGAACACCTACAGCGAACGTAAAACTCATATGTACTATTTTGCTACAAAGCGACTTTGCGTTCGATTGTGGCGTGTTTAGCTGCTCGAAACGTATGAATGTTGCGTATTTGCATAGAATGAAGTGTGTTTCCTCTCATAATACGAGAGGGAACGCCTACAGGGAGCGTAAAACTCAAACGTACGTTTTCGGTATAAAACGCATTTGCTTTTGATTGGGGCGTCTTTGGCTGCCCGAAACGCATGAATGTTGCGTATTTGCATAGAATGACGTGTCTTTCTTCTCATAATTCGAGTTGGAACGCCCACAGCGAGTGTAAAACTCATACGACCGATTTTGGTATAAAGCGTCTTTGCGTTCGGTTTGGGCGTGTTTGGCCCCTCGAAAATCATGAATGTTGCGTATTTGCATAGAATAAAGTGTTTTTCCTCTCTTGGTACGAGAGGGAACGCCTACAGCGAGCGTAAAACTCAAACGTACGTTTTCGGTATAACACGCATTTGCTTTTGATTGGGGCGTCTTTGGCTGCTCGAAATGCATGAATGTTGCGTATTTGCATAGAATGTGGTGTTTTTCGTCTCATAATTCGAGTTGGAACGCCTACAGCGAGCGTAAAACTCTTATGTACTATTTTGTTATAAAGCGACTTTGCGTTCGATTGTAGCGTGTTTAGCTGCTCGAAACGTACGAATGTTGCGTATTTGCATAGAATGAAGTGGTTTTCATCTCATAATACGAGATGGAACACCTACAGCGAACGTAAAACTCATATGTACTATTTTGGCACAAAGCGACTTTGCGTTCGATTGTGGCGTGTTTAGCTCCTCGAAACGCACGAATGCTGCGTATATGCATAGAATGAAGTGTTTTTCATCTCATAATATGACATGGAACACCTACAGCGAGCGTAAAACTCATATGTACTATTTTGGTATAAACCGACTTTGCGTTCGATTGTGGCGTGTTTAGCTGCTCGAGACGCACGAATGTTGCGTATTTTCATAGAATGAAGTGTGTTTCCGCTCATAATACGAGAGGGAACGCCTACAGTGAGCGTAAATCTCAAATGTACGTTTTCGGTATAAAACGCATTTGCTTTTGATTGGGGCGTCTTTGACTGCTCGAAATGCATGAATGTTGCGTATTTGCATAGAATGAGGTGTTTTTCGTCTCATAATTCGAGTTGGAACGCCTACAGCGAGCGTAAAACCCTTATGTACTATTTTGTTATAAAGCGACTTCGCTTTCGATTGTGGCGTGTTTAGCTCCTCGAAACGCACGAATGTTGCGTATTTGCATAGAATGAAGTGTTTTTTATCTCATAGTACGAGATGGAACACCTGCAGCGCGCGTAAAACTCATATGTACTATTTTGGAATAAAGCGACTTTGCCTTCGGTTTGGGCGTGTTTAGCTGCTCGAAACGCACGAATGTTGCGTATTTGCATAGAATGAAGTGTTTTTCATCTCATAATACGAGATGGAACACCTACAGCCAGCGTAAAACGCATATGTACTATTTTGGTATAAAGCGACTTTGCGTTCGATTGTGGCGTGCTTAGCTGCTCGTAACGCATGAATGTTACGTATTTGCATAGAATAAAGTGTTTTTCCTCTCATAATACGAGAGGGAACGCCGACTGCGAGCGTAAAACTCAAATGTACCTTTTCGGTATAAAACGCATTTGCTTTTCATTGGGGCGTCTTCGGCTGCTCGAAACGCATGAATATTGCGTAATTGCATAGAATGACGTGTTATTCTTCTCATAATTCGAGTTGGAACGTCTACAGCGAGCGTAAAACTCATATGTACGTTTTCGGTATAAAGCACATTTACTTTTGATTGGGGCGTCTTTGACTGCTCAAAATGCATGAATGTTCCGTATTTACATAGAATGAGGTGTTTTTCGTCTCATAATTCGAGTTGGAACGCCTACAGCGAGCGTAAAACTCAATTGTACGTTTTCGGTATAAAGCGCATTTGTTTTTGATTGGGGTGTCTTAGACTGCTCGAAACGCATGAATGATGCGTATTTGCATAGAATGAAGTGTTTTTCATCTCATAATAGGATAGGGAACGCCTATAGCTCGCGTAAAACTCAGACGTACGTTTTCGGTGTAAAGCGCATTTGCTTTTGATTGGGGTGTCTTTGACTGCTCAATATGCATGAGTGTGGCGTATTTGCATAGAATGAGATATTTTTCTTCTCATAATTCGAGTTGGAACGCCTACAGCGAGCGTAAAACTCAAATGTACGTTTTTGGTATAAAGCGACTTTGCGGTCGGTTTGGGCGTGTTTGGCCCCTCGAAACGCATGAATGTTGCGTATTTGCATAGAATAAAGTGTTTTTCCTCTCTTGGTACGAGAGGGAACGCCTACAGCGAGCGTAAAACTCAAACGTACGTTTTCGGCATAAAACGCATTTGCTTTTGATTGGGGCGTCTTTGGCTGCTCGAAACGCATGAATGTTGCGTATTTGCATAGAATAAGGTGTTTTTCCTCTCATAATACGAGAGGGAATGCCTACAGCGAGCGTAAACCTCAAATGTACGTTTTCGGTATAAAACGCATTTGCTTTTGATTGGGGCGTCTTTGGCTGTGTTATATCCGCAGAAACTCAGGTAGCTAATCTGTGTTTCGCGGGCGAGCCGTTAGCTCGTGAGATTCGGGATTTGTCCAGTTAAGGGTTAGAACCCAAGAGAATTAAACACGCAATGTTTATTAAAACAATTATAAAATGTTTATTTACCAATTATTATACACTTGGAGTAGAATTACAGTTATCCTACTTCGTAGCCTTTTTACCGTTACTATTAACCTTTACTGTTAACTTTTATCTAGGGATATGGTATCCCCGTGGCGAGCCCTTACTCGAGAGAAAGGGTACTCGTCGACCGTAACCAACCGTACTGACAGGAGTACTGAGACTGAGGAGTGCCTGCTCTCGATACATTATATATGGTTGAGAGAGCAGGTACGTCAGCTTATTCTCCTCTAAATGTTTGTGGTTTACTTTATTTTAGTAAACAAACTTTTTTCCAAATTCTCGCTTCTTCGAGAACGGAATTTGGAATTTGTTTTGGTTTCGTCACCGTCGCGGTAAGTCGCGAGCAGGTGCTCTAGTTACCGAGTCGCTCGCGCTTGCTTAATTGCTGACTCGACAATTGCTGACTCGATAGTACGGTGAATTTCGGTATTATGTCGCAACGACGCTCGCGCGCGCTCGTCGCGTGCCACTTATACGCTTCGATTATTGCGCAACTCGATTGCGCGAATAATCGAGGCGTCTAGATACCCGGGGTACAACATCCCTCCCCCCTAAAAAGAAAAGAATTAGTTTTTCTTTTCGCTCGTCTCCGGCGAGCTTTATTTTTAAGATTTTAGATGTACCCCCAAAATTATATATATATATGTATACGGAAGAGATAAATAGAAATATTTATAATTCTTCCGGGAAGTCGGGCTAAGGCCCGCGTGTTGCGACACTCGGAAGCGTTAATTTCTTTCCTTGCTGTTTTTTGCTGACGGTCGGGGTTGATGCCCGGTGGCCAAACCCGCGTCTGCAATTTTTCCCTATATTAACAGACCATTAGCCGAGTTTCTCATTATTTGTTTACCGACTGTCTCCGATTCGGAATCGACGATGAGCAACAGACGCAGCCCGAGCCCGCCTGCCAAGGTAAGTACAACTTTGCCATTTTAAACTATGTTTTCCAGAAAGAAAATTCTGAAATTATCTAACTAATTTCCCCGTGTTTTTTTTTTTTTTTTTTTTTTCTTTCCAGCGAATCCGGTTCGAAGGGCCACCCTCGAGCGTCAGCTACAACCTGACCATCCGTCGAGCTGGTGACGACTCCATCCCTGTGGTGGACCTCGTCTCCGATCCGGTGCGACGACCTCCGAGCCCGGAACTGGAGGTGATCGGCTCCTGGGTGCGGGTGCGACCCACACCGTCGGCCCCGTACCCGCCTATTCGTGTCCTGACGCCCGATGAGATAAGTTTTCGTGCCGTTCACGGCCGTCTCCCGCGGAGAAGGGAGGCTAGGCTTCCTCGAAGCCGTCTTGCCCCTTTGCCCAGGGGGGCTCCCAGGGCGAACATCCGCCCGGCGGGATCTTCGGATACCGACAGCGACGAGGAGGAGGATCCGACATCCCGTGAGAGGCGCGCTGCCCACGGCATCATGGACTGGCGTCGTGCTGAATTTTTTTAAGGCTCCGACGATGTAATGATCCGAAAAATAAAATGGTTTTTTATCGTTAATCTCTTCTGGTGTCCTGTGATCCGTTATTCTTCCTTTGGTTCTCCCTTTTCCTGTGCTAAGGGTAAGCGTGTGCTCGCGGTGCCCTCAGGGCTCCGGAAGATGGTACCTCCGGCGGGGCGGCCCCGCGTCGGAGTCCTTGGTATGCGGCGTATGCGATTAGGGCTAGTAGGGCCACGGTGCCCAGCGAATACTGCCCGATCGTGTGGTATAGTTGCGGGCGATTTCCCGTCGTCGGTACATTCACTTCGTCCAGAGCTCTCTTCATGCTGCGTAATTGTACGCCCAGAGCATTGACCTCCTTCGGACTGCTAGCTGCGTGTTCGGGCCGCACAGTCAGGCAGTCGGTAAGTACCCTCGGTACCATTTCTTCCTCCGCCGGTAATAACGTGAGGTTGTAGACCGGTACATAGCTCGTTCCTTCCACCTCCTGCTTCCAACGTCGCACGGTTTCGAGCCGGAAGTCCGACGTTGTGGCGGTGCAACGATTGTGGAGGGTCAGTGACCCCGTCCCGCGCAGCACCTCTTGCTGCGTCGGCGATCCTTCGCATTTTATGCTCACCGACTCGTTTCTCGGTGACACATACAGCCAACGTCCCGGCTGTCGTAGGCTCATCACGAGGGTGTGGGTGAGGCTTACGATCCTCTTTGGGCATTGCTGGCCCTGACCTACCGTGCCGTCGGTGTATAATCGCACGCTGCATGGTGCGTCCTTTGTGATGGCCATGACGGGGTATCGGGGCTCGCAATAGTACTTATCCTCGTCCCTTTTGCAGGTTTCCAGGTCGCGTTCGGTTGCCCGGATGTACTGCCGATTTTCCCGGTCTACCACCACGAGGTCCTCCGTGGCCTCGATGTAGTAGTAGGTATGGTTTTTACCCTCCCTCGGAAGGGGGTATACGTAGTTGATCCCGTACCCGGGGGATCCGATGAGCGGGATCTCGAGGAGGAGGGTTATTATCCTCTCCCTTCGGTATGCCTTGGCGGTCGCCAGGCACAATATGGCCGCCGCGTTGTCCCGCGTGACCGGTCGCGGGAAGCTGTGTCCCCGGGGGAGGTGAGGCAACGCCTCCGTGAGATACCTCGTAAAGATGGCGGGCGTCACTACGGACGCTCCCACTGTCCCGGATGCCACGCTGGAAAATATCTCCGTCATTTTCTCCACTTCCCGCAGGAAGGTTTCCACGGAAGCTTCGATCAGCATAAGACTTTCGTCGAAGTGCTGCCTGTCGTGCAGAGCATCGGTACGATTTCGGAGGTACCCGTTCACGGTGTGTACCATGGTGAATAACTTTTGTAGATTGCGCTGCGCCTCCTGTGAGGTTTGGTTAAACATATGGAGTGCCGATTCCACGACCTGTAGCTGTTTCCCCATGCACTCCTTTAACTTCCCCTGGGCACCCTGGAGGTCGGCAATTTCCTGGTCGAGGCGTTCCCCGTCGGCCGCGTCCATGTTGCCAGTTATGGCCTTTAGCACGGTACCGAGTCCGTTAATTAGACCTCGACGCTTTCGCCTGTGCTCCACCCCGATGAGGTCTTGTACGACTCCTACGTTGTCCTCAATTTTTGTTGAGAGTCGCACAAGGTGCGCCAGCATCTCCGGGCAGTAACCGTCCGGGCTAGCGAACTCTTCGCACTTCTGTCGCACGATGTCCAGCTGAGTTTGGATCCGGTGCTCCATAAACGCCATATTGGCTATATTTATACGGATGGCCAATGTCCAGACGTTGGCATACGTATATAACGTCCCGGCTCCCTCGAAGTAGAGCCCGGGGGCATCCCTAAAGGGTCGTACCTCGTACGCCCGTTCTGGGGTGGCGGCGTCCGCCTGTAGACCCGCCAACACCGTTCTGCAAGGAGTTTTTTCTTCATTTCTATGTTACCGTTAGTAAGCATGTGCATTTTTCAAGCCTTGTCGAATCCAGTGACCGGTCTAAAAGTCCCCTGTCGGGACTTTTACCCCTCTACGTAGTTACGGAGCCGGTCTACGTGCACTTTTACGTCTCGTGCTTTCGGTAAGCGGTAAGGATGTACCTTAATCGGCCGCGCTCCTGGCATGAGAGGAATGCGGTGTTCCGCCATATTGGTGCACGGGAGCGCGTCTCCCTCGAGGTGGAATATATCGGCGTAATCGTCGCATATTTCCAGCAACGATTTCTTTTCCTCCTCGTTGAGGTGCGCGACCTCCACCTCCTTGCGCAACCGCTCGAGTCGCGTGCCGCTCGCCTCTGCGCTGGCTGCAAGAATTTCGCAAGCACGCTCGCCGCCCAGCTCTTCTGCTGACGCCAGCGGCTCGAGTGACACGACGGGTCGCTCGACGTGAATGAGCTTGTCTGTGGTGTTTACTAGACTTACCACACAGCTGTTCCCTCGTGGTGCGGTTACGCATGCCCCGAGTATTACTCCGTCGGCGATGCCGCGTTTTTCGACAACTCCCTCGTTGCTACTCGAGGTCGAAACGTAGGCGATATTTTCGCTGCGAGGAGGCAACGCGATCCGTATGTTTCCATCCACGAGGGGCATGCAATACCCGTTGATACGAATTTCCTCCCCCCGGAGTATGTCAGCCTGTTTTTCCTTTATGAAATCCATCCCAAGGATTCCATGGGTTTGCACGTGCAGGTTATGTGAAATTACGTGGAACCAATGTTTCACGGAACCGTTCGGCGTCTCCAGTTCGATGAGGGCGGCGTAACGCGCTTCCAGGCTCCCGCCCCCGAGTCCCTTCAAGGACACATCAGACTCCTCCGCCGGGGTGTCGTCTGACAACGCATCCTCGCGTATAATGCTCACCTGAGCCCCCGTGTCGGCCTTCAGGGTCAGCATACCCGTGTGTCCCGACGGTGACCTTACGTGAAAGTCGCTTGCTGATGCATGTGGACCCGGCGATTTTACTACGTAGACATCGACCTCCCTGAGAGGTCTGGCGGGTTTCGTCCACCTTTTTGCACGGAACGAGGCTACGGTTAGTTGGCCGTCCGTTGATGTACCATTTGTAGCCGCCGCTGCGAAAATATTAGCCTCTCTTGTGGCCTCACCGCTTGCGGTGATGGTATTGATCCGGAAGGACCCCACAGTGCCTCCCTGACCTTGCTGGGCGGAGCCTCCTTTTCCCTGCTCGATGTCCTTCCGCTTCCAATGACCGCTGCTACCGGCACCCTTTTTTTTATTTCTCGGGTTGTCGTCCTGCTGTCGGGCTCGGCAATCCTTCCAGAAGTGCCCGGGTTTTTTGCAATAGTTACACGTGACCGTTACCAGGTGCACGTTCTTCTGGGCAGGTACAGGAAGACTTTGTCGAGCCCCCTGACGGCAGTCCCTTGCCATGTGCCCAGTCTTCCCGCACGTGTAGCACTCCCGGGGTTTTGTGCCCGCTGAGCCCTGCGAATGCCTCGGGTTTCCTCCCCCGAGACTGGGCCGTGCTGCGCCGGGTTGCCCAGACATCATTTTCTCTACCTCGCATGCCCCCACGACCGAGTCGTGCAGGCTCTGATAATTACGAGATCTCACAATAGTTTGAACTTCTTTTTTCAAACCGTTCTCGAAGTTCATTTGCGCGCTTCTTCGAATCGCGTTCCCAATTCCTCTGGCGACTTCTGCATCGGCTCCGATGCTTAATTCCTCTATTACTTCCACGGTGAGCGTTTCGGCCCGCGTGGCATAGGTAGACACGTTTTCCTTCGCATCCTGCTTCAGCGTGCAGAATTGATACTGGAGGGAAGCAAGCGACTCTCTCTTCCCGTAGAGCGCTTCAAGCTCCTCCCGTAAATCACTCAGCGTAATCAGTTGTTTGTGCCTCATCTCCTTTGACGCTCTATCTTCTAACTTGCTGCTTTTGATCAAGGTCAAAAGGTCAGTCCGATCCGCAGGGTGTACCATACCCCAGACCGCTTCGCAGGACATCAAAAAAGCCTCAAGCTTCGCTGGGTCGCTCCCATCGAAGGTTTTAACGTTTCGAAGAGCGGCTGGTATTTCCAGATATTTCCGTACCCTTTGCTCAGGTTCGGGGTTCCGCGTCCGTCGTCGGTGGGGCGACCTGTGCCTCGGCGGGGGTGGGTCCCTCCGCCCCTTCCTTTCGTCCTCCCGGGTGCTGTCCCACAGGCCCGGCTCCATAGTGACGATGCGCTCGTACATGGGATCCCCCTGTTGATCCTCTTGCCGATCTTCCTGTCGATCTCCCTGTCGATCTTCCTGTCGATCTTTTTCCGGTGGGGGTGCCTCTGCTTCAGCCGGCACCACGCTCAGGCGCTGTTCCAAGCGCTGCAGGAGGTTCTCTAGGCGATCAATTCGCTGATTGGCCTCTGCTCCAGGGCTAAGCCCCTCCTGCTCACCGTCGTCCGGTTTGGGGTCTTCGACCGGCTTGCATCCTCCGAACAGAGCCCTCCGGGTCGCTCGAAGAGCGGGTCTAAGGGGAGGTACCTCCTCTGCCTCTTCCAACGTACCCAGCACCCTGTTCTCGACGCTCCAGTTGGGTCCCCCTTGAGTGGTGCTATGCCGGGGGTATGCGTCCCTCATGCGATTTGTCTCCCGTACCGTCAATCTCGTTGTGGTCGGGGGCGGCGTGTCCTGGTGCCGAGGCTCGAACAACTGGACATTCACATCTTCCCAGCCCGTCTGGCGACGGTTCCCCCGGTGAGTCCCTCGCTGGAAATTTACCCCGAACAGGGGGTTCGGCGAACCGCCTTGTCCAGGAGTCCCCTGACCCAGTGCCTGCCGAGCTTCAGTTGTCGTCTCGGCCAGGGCGTTTCCCAAGCCCTCCTCGACGTGCCCCGCCACCTCGGCTGCTTCGGGTGTTCGCCCAGACGGCGTTCCCGATCGTTCGGTGCGCGGTGGCGTCGCAGGAGTTCGGGGGCTACTCATTTTGCGTAACTTTTACCTCCGTTAAATCTTGTGTTACCTTTTCTGGTACCGTCCCACTGGCTTCGACAATGCCTATACGTCAAGCAGCTGACTCCCAGATTTTTATTATGTAATGTGGGGTACTTACAGTGCGTACACCCTCCACATTACGGGATGCCCTCGATGAAACCCTTGCGTTTCTCGGCTCCCTTCCTGAACTGCCAGTATCACGTCCCCCTCGATGAGGACGCGCTTCAGGGATCCTGCAGCGATCCGTGAAGACTCCGGTTGGTTTTTCTTCTTCCGTTATCCTGTAGATAACGGGATGCGCACGTCGATCCTCTGATCGTCCCGTGGTCCGCCTGAACACTTGTCGACCCTGGTTCGCGGAACTCTTCTCCCTCAATGGAGACTCACTATCTGCCGCTCCTTGCGGAGATCCAAGTGTTTGGTATTTTAACAGCGATGTTTATTAATTCACTCTGGCAATCCCACCGCTGCCACCAATGTTATATCCGCAGAAACTCAGGTAGCTAATCTGTGTTTCGCGGGCGAGCCGTTAGCTCGTGAGATTCGGGATTTGTCCAGTTAAGGGTTAGAACCCAAGAGAATTAAACACGCAATGTTTATTAAAACAATTATAAAATGTTTATTTACCAATTATTATACACTTGGAGTAGAATTACAGTTATCCTACTTCGTAGCCTTTTTACCGTTACTATTAACCTTTACTGTTAACTTTTATCTAGGGATATGGTATCCCCGTGGCGAGCCCTTACTCGAGAGAAAGGGTACTCGTCGACCGTAACCAACCGTACTGACAGGAGTACTGAGACTGAGGAGTGCCTGCTCTCGATACATTATATATGGTTGAGAGAGCAGGTACGTCAGCTTATTCTCCTCTAAATGTTTGTGGTTTACTTTATTTTAGTAAACAAACTTTTTTCCAAATTCTCGCTTCTTCGAGAACGGAATTTGGAATTTGTTTTGGTTTCGTCACCGTCGCGGTAAGTCGCGAGCAGGTGCTCTAGTTACCGAGTCGCTCGCGCTTGCTTAATTGCTGACTCGACAATTGCTGACTCGATAGTACGGTGAATTTCGGTATTATGTCGCAACGACGCTCGCGCGCGCTCGTCGCGTGCCACTTATACGCTTCGATTATTGCGCAACTCGATTGCGCGAATAATCGAGGCGTCTAGATACCCGGGGTACAACAGCTGCTAGAAACGCATGAATGTTGCATACTTGCATAGAATGACATGTTTTTTTTCTTATAATTCGAGTTGGCACGCCTACAGCTGGCGTAAAACTCAAATGTACGTTTTCGATATAAAGCGCATTTGCTTTTGATTGGGGCGTCTTTGACTGCTCAAAATGCATGAATGTTGCGTATTTGCATAGAATGAGGTGTTTTTCGTCTCATAATTCGAGTTGGAACACCTACAGCGAACGTAAAACTCATATGTACTATTTTGGTATAAAGCGACTTTGCCTTCGGTTTGGGCGTGTTTGGCTGTTCGAACCGCGCGAGTGTTGCGTATTGGCATAGAATTAAGTGTTTTTCCTCTTATAATACGAGAGGGAACGTCTACAGCGAGGGTAAAACTCAAATCTACGTTTTCGGTATAAAACGCATTTGCTTTTGATTGGGGTGTCTTCGGCTGCTCGAAACGCATGAATGTTGCGTATTTGCATAGAATGAAGTGTGTTTCCTCTCATAATACGAGAGGGAACGCCTACAGCGTGCGTAAAACTCAAATGTAGGTTTTCGGTATAAAACGCTTTTGCTTTTGACTAGGGCGTCTTTGGCTACTCGAAACGCATGAATGTTGCGTATTTGCATAGAATGTGGTGTTTTTCGTCTCATAATTCGGGTTGGAACGCCTACAGCGAGCGTAAAACTCTTATGTACTATTTCGTTATAAAGCGACTTTGCGTTCGATTGTAGCGTGTTAGCTGCTCGAAACGTACGAATGTTGCGTATTTGCATAGAACGAAGTGTTTTTCATCTCATAATACGAGATGGAACACCTAGAGCGAACGTAAAACTCATATGTACTATTTCGGTACAAAGCGACTTTGCGTTCGATTGTGGCGTGTTTAGCTGCTCGAAACGCATGAATGTTACGTATTTGCATAGAATGAAGTGTGTTTCCTCTCATAATACGAGAGGGAACGCCTACAGCGAGCGTAAAACTCAAATGTACGTTTTCGGTATAAAACGCTTTTGCTTTTGACTAGGGCGTCTTTGGCTGCTCGAAACGCATGAATGTTGCGTATTTGCATAGAATGACGTGTTTTTCTTCTCATAATTGGAGTTGGAACACCTACAGCTAACGTAAAACTCTTATGTACTATTTTGTTATAAAGCGACTCTGCGTTCGATTGTGGCGTGTTTAGCTGCTCGAAACGCATGAATGATGCGTATTTGCATAGAATGAAGTGTTTTTCATCTCATAATAGGATAGGGAATGCCTATAGCTAGCGTAAAACTCAGACGTACGTTTTCGGTATAAACCGCATTTGCTTTCGATTGGGGTGTCTTTGACTGCTCAAAATGCATAAGTGTTGCGTATTTGCATAGAATGAGGTATTTTTCTTCTCATAATTCGAGTTGGAACGCCTACAGCGAGCGTAAAACTCAATTGTACGTTTTTGGTATAAAGCGACTTTGCGTTCGGTTTGGGCGTGTATGGCTCCTCGAAACGCATGAATGTTGCGTATTTGCATAGAATGATGTGTTTTTCTTCTCATAATTCGAGTTGGAACGCCTACAGCGACCGTAAAACTCGTGCGTCCGATTTTGGTATAAAGCGACTTTGCGTTCGGTTTGGGGGTGTTTGGCCCCTCGAAACGCATGAATGTTGCGTATTTGCATAGAATAAAGTGTTTTTCCTCTCATAATACGAGAGGGAACGCCGACTGCGAGCGTAAAACTCAAATGTACCTTTTCGGTATAAAACGCATTTGCTTTTCATTGGGGCGTCTTCGGCTGCTCGAAACGCATGAATATTGCGTAATTGCATAGAATGACGTGTTATTCTTCTCATAATTCGAGTTGGAACGTCTACAGCGAGCGTAAAACTCATATGTACGTTTTCGGTATAAAGCACATTTACTTTTGATTGGGGCGTCTTTGACTGCTCAAAATGCATGAATGTTCCGTATTTACATAGAATGAGGTATTTTTCGTCTCATAATTCGAGTTGGAACGCCTACAGCGAGCGTAAAACTCAATTGTACGTTTTCGGTATAAAGCGCATTTGTTTTTGATTGGGGTGTCTTAGACTGCTCGAAACGCATGAATGATGCGTATTTGCATAGAATGAAGTGTTTTTCATCTCATAATAGGATAGGGAACGCCTATAGCTCGCGTAAAACTCAGACGTACGTTTTCGGTATAAAGCGCTTTTGCTTTTGATTGGGGTGTCTTTGACTGCTCAATATGCATGAGTGTTGCGTATTTGCATAGAATGAGGTATTTTTCTTCTCATAATTCGAGTTGGAACGCCTACAGCGAGCGTAAAACTCAAATGTACGTTTTTGGTATAAAGCGACTTTGCGTTCGGTTTGGGCGTGTTTGGCCCCTCGAAACGCATGAATGTTGCGTATTTGCATAGAATAAAGTGTTTTTCCTCTCTTGGTACGAGAGGGAACGCCTACAGCGAGCGTAAAACTCAAACGTACGTTTTCGGCATAAAACGCATTTGCTTTTGATTGGGGCGTCTTTGGCTGCTCGAAACGCATGAATGTTGCGTATTTGCATAGAATAAGGTGTTTTTCCTCTCATAATACGAGAGGGAATGCCTACAGCAAGCGTAAACCTCAAATGTACGTTTTCGGTATAAAACGCATTTGCTTTTGATTGGGGCGTCTTTGGCTGCTAGAAACGCATGAATGTTGCATATTTGCATAGAATGACATGTTTTTTTTCTTATAATTCGAGTTGGCACGCCTACAGCTGGCGTAAAACTCAAATGTACGTTTTCGATATAAAGCGCATTTGCTTTTGATTGGGGCGTCTTTGACTGCTCAAAATGCATGAATGTTGCGTATTTGCATAGAATGAGGTGTTTCTCGTCTCATAATTCGAGTTGGAACGACGACAGCGAGCGTAAAACTCTTATGTACTATTTTGTTATAATGCGACTTTGCGTTCGATTGTGGCGTGTTTAGCTGCTCGAAACGCATGAATGTTACGTATTTGCATAGAATGAAGTGTGTTTCCTCTCATAATACGAGAGGGAACGCCTACAGCGAGCGTAAAACTCAAATGTACGTTTTCGGTATAAAACGCTTTTGCTTTTGACTAGGGCGTCTTTGGCTACTCGAAACGCATGAATGTTGCGTATTTGCATAGAATGTGGTGTTTTTCGTCTCATAATTCGGGTTGGAACGCCTACAGCGAGCGTAAAACTCTTATGTACTATTTCGTTATAAAGCGACTTTGCGTTCGATTGTAGCGTGTTTAGCTGCTCGAAACGTACGAATGTTGCGTATTTGCATAGAATAAAGTGTTTTTCCTCTCTTGGTACGAGAGGGAACGCCTACAGCGAGCGTAAAACTCAATTGTACGTTTTCGGTATAAAGCGCATTTGCTTTTGATTGGGGTGTCTTAGACTGCTCGAAACGCATGAATGATGCGTATTTGCATAGAATGAAGTGTTTTTCAACTCATAATAGGATAGGGAACGCCTATAGCTAGCGTAAAACTCAGACGTACGTTTTCGGTATGAAGCGCATTTGCTTTTGATTGCGGCGTCTTTGACTGCTCAAAATGCATGAGTGTTGCGTATTTGCATAGAATGAGGTATTTTTCTTCTCATAATTCGAGTTGGAACGCCTACAGCGAGCGTAAAACTCAAATGTACGTTTTTGGTATAAAGCGAATTTGCGTTCGGTTTGGGCGTGTATGGCTCCTCGAAACTCATGAATGTTGCGTATTTGCATAGAATGATGTGTTTTTCTTCTCATAATTCGAGTTGGAACGCCTACAGCGACCGTAAAACTCGTACGTCCGATTTTGGTATAAAGCGACTTTGCGTTCGGTTTGGACGTGTTTGGCTTCTCGAAACGCATGAATGTTGCGTATTTGCATAGAATGAAGTGTTTTTCTTCTCATAATACGATAGGGAACGCCTACAGCGAGCGTAAAACTCAAATCTACGTTTTCGGTATAAAACGCATTTGCTTTTGATTGGGGTGTCTTTGGCTGCTCGAAACGCATGAATGTTGCGTATTCGCATAGAATGACGTGTTTTTCTTCTCATAATTCGTGTTGAAACGCCTACAGCTAGCGTAAAACTCAAATGTACGTTTTCGGTATAAAGCGCATTTGCTTTTGATTGGGTCGTCTTTGACTGCTCGAAATGCATGAATGTTGCGTATTTGCATAGAATGTGGTGTTTTTCGTCTCATAATTCGGGTTGGAACGCCTACAGCGAGCGTAAAACTCAAATGTACGTTTTCGGTATAAAGCGCATTTGCTTTTGATTGGGTCGTCTTTGACTGCTCGAAATGCATGAATGTTGCGTATTTGCATAGAATGTGGTGTTTTTCGTCTCATAATTCGGGTTGGAACGCCTACAGCGAGCGTAAAACTCTTATGTACTATTTCGTTATAAAGCGACTTTGCGTTCGATTGTAGCGTGTCTAGCGGCTCGAAACGTACGAATGTTGCGTATTTGCATAGAATGAAGTGTTTTTCATCTCATAATACGAGATGGAACACCTACAGCGAACGTAAAACTCATATGTACTATTTTGGTACAAAGCGACTTTGCGTTCGATTGTGGCGTGTTTAGCTGCTCGAAACGTATGAATGTTGCGTATTTGCATAGAATGAAGTGTGTTTCCTCTCATAATACGAGAGGGAACGCCTACAGGGAGCGTAAAACTCAAACGTACGTTTTCGGTATAAAACGCATTTGCTTTTGATTGGGGCGTCTTTGGCTGCCCGAAACGCATGAATGTTGCGTATTTGCATAGAATGACGTGTCTTTCTTCTCATAATTCGAGTTGGAACGCCTACAGCGAGTGTAAAACTCATACGACCGATTTTGGAATAAAGCGACTTTGCGTTCGGTTTGGGCGTGTTTGGCTTCTCGAAACGCATGAATGTTGCGTATTTGCATGGAATGAAGTATTTTTCCTCTCACAATACGAGAGGGAACGCCTACAGTGAGCGTAAATCTCAAATGTACGTTTTCGGTATAAAACGCATTTGCTTTTGATTGGGGCGTCTTTGGCTGCTCGAAACGCATGAATGTTGCGTATACGCATAGAATGACGTGTTTTTCTTATCATAATTCGTGTTGGAACGCCTACAGCTAGCGTAAAACTCAAATGTACGTTTTCGGTATAAAGCGCTTTTGCTTTTGATTGGGGCGTCTTTGACTGCTCGAAATGCATGAATGTTGCGTATTTGCATAGAATGTGGTGTTTTTCGTCTCATAATTCGAGTTGGAACGCCTACAGCGAGCGTAAAACTCTTATGTACTATTTTGTTATAAAGCGACTTTGCGTTCGATTGTAGCGTGTTTAGCTGCTCGAAACGCACGAATGTTGCGTATTTGCATAGAATGAAGTGTTTTTCATCTCATAATACGAGATGGAACACCTACAGCGAACGTAAAACTCACATGTACTATTTTGGCACAAAGCGACTTTGCTTTCGATTGTGGCGTGCTTAGCTCCTCGAAACGCACGAATGTTGCGTATTTGCATAGAATAAAGTCTTTTTCCTCTCATAATACGAGAGGGAACGCGTACAGCGACCGTAAAAGTCAAATGTACGTTTTCGGTATAAAACGCATTTGCTTTTCATTGGGGCGTCTTTGGCTGCTCGAAACGCATGAATATTGCGCAATTGCATAGAATGACGTGTCTTTCTTCTCATAATTCGAGTTGGAACGCCTACAGCGAGTGTAAAACTCATACGACCGATTTTGGAATAAAGCGACTTTGCGTTCGGTTTGGGCGTGTTTGGCTTCTCGAAACGCATGAATGTTGCGTATTTGCATGGAATGAAGTATTTTTCCTCTCACAATACGAGAGGGAACGCCTACAGCGAGCGAAAAACTCAAATGTACGTTTTCGGTATAAAGCGCATTTGCTTTTGATTGGGGCGTCTTTGGCTGCTCGAAACGCATGAATGTTGCGTATACGCATAGAATGACGTGTTTTTCTTCTCATAATTCGTGTTGGAACGCCTACAGCTAGCGTAAAACTCAAATGTACGTTTTCGGTATAAAGCGCTTTTGCTTTTGATTGCGGCGTCTTTGACTGCTCGAAATGCATGAATGTTGCGTATTTGCATAGAATGTGGTGTTTTTCGTCTCATAATTCGAGTTGGAACGCCTACAGTGAGCGTAAAACTCTTATGTACTATTTTGTTATAAAGCGACTTTGCGTTCGATTGTAGCGTGTTTAGCTGCTCGAAACGCACGAATCTTGCGTATTTGCATAGAATGAAGTGTTTTTCATCTCATAATACGAGATGGAACACCTACAGCGAACGTAAAACTCACATGTACCATTTTGGCACAAAGCGACTTTGCTTTCGATTGTGGCGTGCTTAGCTCCTCGAAACGCACGAATGTTGCGTATTTGCATAGAATGAAGTGTTTTTCTTCTCATAATACGATAAGGAACGTCTACAGCGAGCGTAAAACTCAAATGTACGTATTCGGTATAAAACGCATTTGCTTTTGATTGAGGCGTCTTTGGCTGCTCGAAACGCATATATGTTGCGTATTTGCATAGAATGACGGGTTTATCTTCTCATAATTCGAATTGGAACGCCTACAGCTGGCGTAAAACTCAAATGTACGTTTTTGATATAAAGCGCATTTGCTTTTGACTAGGGCGTCTTTGGCTGTTCGAAACGCATGAATGTTGCGTATTTGCATAGAATGACGTGTTTTTCTTCTCATAATTCGAGTTGGAACGCCTACAGCGAGCGTAAAACTCATATGTACTATTTTGGAATAAAGCGACTTTGCCTTCGGTTTGGGCGTGTTTAGCTGCTCGAAACGCACGAATGTTGCGTATTTGCATAGAATGAAGTGTTTTTCATCTCATAATACGAGATGGAACACCTACAGCCAGCGTAAAACTCATATGTACTATTTTGGTATAAAGCGACTTTGCGTTCGATTGTGGCGTCTTTAGCTGCTCGAAACGCATGAATGTTGCGTATTTAGATAGAATGACGTGTTTTTCTTCTCATAATTCGAGTTGGAACGCCTACAGCTAGCGTAAAACTCAAATGTACGTTTTCGGTATAAAGCGCATTTGCTTTTGATTGGGGCGTCTTTGACTGCTCGAAATGCTTGAATGTTGCGTATTTGCATAGAATGAGGTGTTTTTTATCTCATAGTACGAGATGGAACACCTACAGCGAGCGTAAAACTCATATGTACTATTTTGGGATAAAGCGACTTTGCGTTCGATTGTAGGGTATTTAGCTGCTCGAAACGCATGAATGTTGCGTAATTGCATAGAATGAAGTGTTTTTCCTCTCATAGTACGAGAGGGAACGCCTACAGCGAGCGTAAAACTCAATTGTACGTTTTCGGTATAAAGCGCATTTGCTTTTGATTGGGGTGTCTTAGACTGCTCGAAACGCATGAATGATGCGTATTTGCATAGAATGAAGTGTTTTTCATCTCATAATAGGATAATGAACGCCTATAGCTCGCGTAAAACTCAGACGTACGTTTTCGGTATAAAGCGCATTTGCTTTTGATTGGGGTGTCTTTGACTGCTCGAAACGCATGAATGTTGCGTATTTGCATAGAATGATGTGTTTTTCTTCTCATAATTCGAGTTGGAACGCCTACAGCGACCGTAAAACTCGTACGTCCGATTTTGGTTTAAAGCGACTTTGCGTTCGGTTTGGACGTGTTTGGCTCCTCGAAACGTATGAATGTTGCGTATTTGCATAGAATGAAGTGTTTTTTCTCTCATAATACGAGAGGGAACGTCTACAGCGAGCGTAAAACTCAAATGTACGTTTTCGGTATAAAATGCATTTGCTTTTGACTAGGGCGTCTTTGGCTGTTCGAAACGCATGAATGTTGCGTATTTGCATAGAATGACGTGTTTTTCTTCTCATAATTCTAGTTGGAACGCCTACAGCGAGCGTAAAACTCATACGTCCGATTTTGGTATAAAGCGTCTTTGCGTTCGGTTTGGGCGTGTTTGGCCCCTCGAAAATCATGAATGTTGCGTATTTGCATAGAATAAAGTGTTTTTCCTCTCTTGGTACGAGAGGGAACGCCTACAGCGAGCGTAAAACTCAAACGTACGTTTTCGGTATAACACGCATTTGCTTTTGATTGGGGCGTCTTTGGCTGCTCGAAATGCATGAATGTTGCGTATTTGCATAGAATGTGGTGTTTTTCGTCTCATAATTCAAGTTGGAACGCCTACAGCGAGCGTAAAACTCTTATGTACTATTTTGTTATAAAACGACTTTGCGTTCGATTGTAGCGTGTTTAGCGGCTCGAAACGTACGAATGTTGCGTATTTGCATAGAATGAAGTGGTTTTCATCTCATAATACGAGATGGAACACCTACAGCGAGCGTAAAACTCATATGTACTATTTTGGTATAAACCGACTTTGCGTTCGATTGTGGCGTGTTTAGCTGCTCGAGACGCACGAATGTTGCGTATTTGCATAGAATGAAGTGTGTTTCCGCTCATAATACGAGAGGGAACGCCTACAGTGAGCGTAAATCTCAAATGTACGTTTTCGGTATAAAACGCATTTGCTTTTGATTGGGGCGTCTTTGACTGCTCGAAATGCATGAATGTTGCGTATTTGCATAGAATGAGGTGTTTTTCGTCTCATAATTCGAGTTGGAACGCCTACAGCGAGCGTAAAACCCTTATGTACTATTTTGTTATAAAGCGACTTCGCTTTCGATTGTGGCGTGTTTAGCTCCTCGAAACGCACGAATGTTGCGTATTTGCATAGAATGAAGTGTTTTTTATCTCATAGTACGAGATGGAACACCTACAGCGAGCGTAAAACTCATATGTACTATTTTGGAATAAAGCGACTTTGCCTTCGGTTTGGGCGTGTTTAGCTGCTCGAAACGCACGAATGTTGCGTATTTGCATAGAATGAAGTGTTTTTCATCTCATAATACGAGATGGAACACCTACAGCCAGCGTAAAACGCATATGTACTATTTTGGTATAAAGCGACTTTGCGTTCGATTGTGGCGTGCTTAGCTGCTCGTAACGCATGAATGTTACGTATTTGCATAGAATAAAGTGTTTTTCCTCTCATAATACGAGAGGGAACGCCGACTGCGAGCGTAAAACTCAAATGTACCTTTTCGGTATAAAACGCATTTGCTTTTCATTGGGGCGTCTTCGGCTGCTCGAAACGCATGAATATTGCGTAATTGCATAGAATGACGTGTTATTCTTCTCATAATTCGAGTTGGAACGTCTACAGCGAGCGTAAAACTCATATGTACGTTTTCGGTATAAAGCGCATTTGTTTTTGATTGGGGTGTCTTAGACTGCTCGAAACGCATGAATGATGCGTATTTGCTTAGAATGAAGTGTTTTTCATCTCATAATAGGATAGGGAACGCCTATAGCTCGCGTAAAACTCAGACGTACGTTTTCGGTATAAAGCGCATTTGCTTTTGATTGGGGTGTCTTTGACTGCTCAATATGCATGAGTGTTGCGTATTTGCATAGAATGAGATATTTTTCTTCTCATAATTCGAGTTGGAACGCCTACAGCGAGCGTAAAACTCAAATGTACGTTTTTGGTATAAAGCGACTTTGCGGTCGGTTTGGGCGTGTTTGGCCCCTCGAAACGCATGAATGTTGCGTATTTGCATAGAATAAAGTGTTTTTCCTCTCTTGGTACGAGAGGGAACGCCTACAGCGAGCGTAAAACTCAAACGTACGTTTTCGGCATAAAACGCATTTGCTTTTGATTGGGGCGTCTTTGGCTGCTCGAAACGCATGAATGTTGCGTATTTGCATAGAATAAGGTGTTTTTCCTCTCATAATACGAGAGGGAATGCCTACAGCGAGCGTAAACCTCAAATGTACGTTTTCGGTATAAAACGCATTTGCTTTTGATTGGGGCGTCTTTGGCTGCTAGAAACGCATGAATGTTGCATATTTGCATAGAATGACATGTTTTTTTTCTTATAATTCGAGTTGGCACGCCTACAGCTGGCGTAAAACTCAAATGTACGTTTTCGATATAAAGCGCATTTGCTTTTGATTGGGGCGTCTTTGACTGCTCAAAATGCATGAATGTTGCGTATTTGCATAGAATGAGGTGTTTTTCGTCTCATAATTCGAGTTGGAACACCTACAGCGAACGTAAAACTCATATGTACTATTTTGGTATAAAGCGACTTTGCCTTCGGTTTGGGCGTGTTTGGCTGTTCGAACCGCGCGAGTGTTGCGTATTGGCATAGAATTAAGTGTTTTTCCTCTTATAATACGAGAGGGAACGTCTACAGCGAGGGTAAAACTCAAATCTACGTTTTCGGTATAAAACGCATTTGCTTTTGATTGGGGTGTCTTCGGCTGCTCGGAACGCATGAATGTTGCGTATTTGCATAGAATGAAGTGTGTTTCCTCTCATAATACGAGAGGGAACGCCTACAGCGTGCGTAAAACTCAAATGTACGTTTTCGGTATAAAACGCTTTTGCTTTTGACTAGGGCGTCTTTGGCTACTCGAAACGCATGAATGTTGCGTATTTGCATAGAATGTGGTGTTTTTCGTCTCATAATTCGGGTTGGAACGCCTACAGCGAGCGTAAAACTCTTATGTACTATTTCGTTATAAAGCGACTTTGCGTTCGATTGTAGCGTGTTTAGCTGCTCGAAACGTACGAATGTTGCGTATTTGCATAGAACGAAGTGTTTTTCATCTCATAATACGAGATGGAACACCTACAGCGAACGTAAAACTCATATGTACTATTTTGGTACAAAGCGACTTTGCGTTCGATTGTGGCGTGTTTAGCTGCTCGAAACGTATGAATGTTGCGTATTTGCATAGAATGAAGTGTGTTTCCTCTCATAATACGAGAGGGAACGCCTACAGGGAGCGTAAAACTCAAACGTACGTTTTCGGTATAAAACGCATTTGCTTTTGATTGGGGCGTCTTTGGCTGCCCGAAACGCATGAATGTTGCGTATTTGCATAGAATGACGTGTCTTTCTTCTCATAATTCGAGTTGGAACGCCTACAGCGAGTGTAAAACTCATACGACCGATTTTGGAATAAAGCGACTTTGCGTTCGGTTTGGGCGTGTTTGGCTTCTCGAAACGCATGAATGTTGCGTATTTGCATGGAATGAAGTATTTTTCCTCTCACAATACGAGAGGGAACGCCTACAGCGAGCGAAAAACTCAAATGTACTTTTTCGGTATAAAGCGCATTTGCTTTTGATTGGGGCGTCTTTGGCTGCTCGAAACGCATGAATGTTGCGTATACGCATAGAATGACGTGTTTTTCATCTCATAATACGAGATGGAACACCTACAGCGAACGTAAAACTCACATGTACTATTTTGGCACAAAGCGACTTTGCTTTCGATTGTGGCGTGCTTAGCTCCTCGAAACGCACGAATGTTGCGTATTTGCATAGAATAAAGTCTTTTTCCTCTCATAATACGAGAGGGAACGCCTACAGCGACCGTAAAAGTCAAATGTACGTTTTCGGTATAAAACGCATTTGCTTTTCATTGGGGCGTCTTTGGCTGCTCGAAACGCATGAATATTGCGCAATTGCATAGAATGACGTGTTTTTCTTCTCATAATTCGAGATGGAACGTCTACAGCGACCGTAAAACTCAAATGTACGTTTTCGGTATAAAGCGCATTTACTTTTGATTGGGGCGTCTTTGGCTGCTCGAAACGCATATATGTTGCGTATTTGCATAGAATGACGGGTTTATCTTCTCAAAATTCGAGTTGGAACGCCTACAGCTGGCGTAAAACTCAAATGTACGTTTTTCATATAAAGCGCATTTGCTTTTGATTGGGGCGTCTTTGACTGCTCAAAATGCATGAATGTTGCGTATTTGCATAGAATGAGGTGTTTTTCGTCTCATAATTCGAGTTGGAACGCCGACAGCGAGCGTAAAACTCTTATGTACTATTTTGTTATAATGCGACTTTGCGTTCGATTGTGGCGTGTTTAGCTGCTCGAAACGCATGAATGTTACGTATTTGCATAGAATGAAGTGTGTTTCCTCTCATAATACGAGAGGGAACGCCTACAGCGAGCGTAAAACTCAAATGTACGTTTTCGGTATAAAACGCTTTTGCTTTTGACTAGGGCGTCTTTGGCTGCTCGAAACGCATGAATGTTGCGTATTTGCATAGAATGACGTGTTTTTCTTCTCATAATTCGAGTTGGAACACCTACGCTAACGTAAAACTCTTATGTACTATTTTGTTATAAAGCGACTCTGCGTTCGATTGTGGCGTGTTTAGCTGCTCGAAACGCATGAATGATGCGTATTTGCATAGAATGAAGTGTTTTTCATCTCATAATAGGATAGGGAATGCCTATAGCTAGCGTAAAACTCAGACGTACGTTTTCGGTATAAACCGCATTTGCTTTCGATTGGGGTGACTTTGACTGCTCAAAATGCATGAGTGTTGCGTATTTGCATAGAATGAGGTATTTTTCTTCTCATAATTCGAGTTGGAACGCCTACAGCGAGCGTAAAACTCAATTGTACGTTTTTGGTATAAAGCGACTTTGCGTTCGGTTTGGGCGTGTATGGCTCCTCGAAACGCATGAATGTTGCGTATTTGCATAGAATGATGTGTTTTTCTTCTCATAATTCGAGTTGGAACGCCTACAGCGACCGTAAAACTCGTGCGTCCGATTTTGGTATGAAGCGACTTTGCGTTCGGTTTGGGGGTGTTTGGCCCCTCGAAACGCATGAATGTTGCGTATTTGCATAGAATAAAGTGTTTTTCCTCTCATAATATGAGAGGGAACGCCGACTGCGAGCGTAAAACTCAAATGTACCTTTTCGGTATAAAACGCATTTGCTTTTCATTGGGGCGTCGTCGGCTGCTCGAAACGCATGAATATTGCGTAATTGCATAGAATGACGTGTTATTCTTCTCATAATTCGAGTTGGAACGTCTACAGCGAGCGTAAAACTCATATGTACGTTTTCGGTATAAAGCACATTTACTTTTGATTGGGGCGTCTTTGACTGCTCAAAATGCATGAATGTTCCGTATTTACATAGAATGAGGTGTTTTTCGTCTCATAATTCGAGTTGGAACGCCTACAGCGAGCGTAAAACTCAATTGTACGTTTTCGGTATAAAGCGCATTTGTTTTTGATTGGGGTGTCTTAGACTGCTCGAAACGCATGAATGATGCGTATTTGCATAGAATGAAGTGTTTTTCATCTCATAATAGGATAGGGAACGCCTATAGCTCGCGTAAAACTCAGACGTACGTTTTCGGTATAAAGCGCATTTGCTTTTGATTGGGGTGTCTTTGACTGCTCAATATGCATGAGTGTTGCGTATTTGCATAGAATGAGGTATTTTTCTTCTCATAATTCGCGTTGGAACGCCTACAGCGAGCGTAAAACTCAAATGTACGTTTTTGGTATAAAGCGACTTTGCGTTCGGTTTGGGCGTGTTTGGCCCCTCGAAACGCATGAATGTTGCGTATTTGCATAGAATAAAGTGTTTTTCCTCTCTTGGTACGAGAGGGAACGCCTACAGCGAGCGTAAAACTCAAACGTACGTTTTCGGCATAAAACGCATTTGCTTTTGATTGGGGCGTCTTTGGCTGCTCGAAACGCATGAATGTTGCGTATTTGCATAGAATAAGGTGTTTTTCCTCTCATAATACGAGAGGGAATGCCTACAGCGAGCGTAAACCTCAAATGTACGTTTTCGGTATAAAACGCATTTGCTTTTGATTGGGGCGTCTTTGGCTGCTAGAAACGCATGAATGTTGCATATTTGCATAGAATGACATGTTTTTTTTCTTATAATTCGAGTTGGCACGCCTACAGCTGGCGTAAAACTCAAATGTACGTTTTCGATATAAAGCGCATTTGCTTTTGATTGGGGCGTCTTTGACTGCTCAAAATCCATGAATGTTGCGTATTTGCATTGAATGAGGTGTTTTTCGTCTCATAATAGGATAGGGAACGCCTATAGCTCGCGTAAAACTCAGACGTACGTTTTCGGTATAAAGCGCATTTGCTTTTGATTGGGGTGTCTTTGACTGCTCAATATGCATGAGTGTTGCGTATTTGCATAGAATGAGGTATTTTTCTTCTCATAATTCGAGTTGGAACGCCTACAGCGAGCGTAAAACTCAAATGTACGTTTTTGGTATAAAGCGACTTTGCGTTCGGTTTGGGCGTGTATGGCTCCTCGAAACGCATGAATGTTGCGTATTTGCATAGAATGATGTGTTTTTCTTCTCATAATTCGAGTTGGAACGCCTACAGCGACCGTAAAACTCGTGCGTCCGATTTTGGTATAAAGCGACTTTGCGTTCGGTTTGGGGGTGTTTGGCCCCTCGAAACGCATGAATGTTGCGTATTTGCATAGAATAAAGTGTTTTTCCTCTCTTGGTACGAGAGGGAACGCCTACAGTGAGCGTAAAACTCAATTGTACGTTTTCGGTATAAAGCGCATTTGCTTTTGATTGGGGTGTCTTAGACTGCTCGAAACGCATGAATGATGCGTATTTGCATAGAATGAAGTGTTTTTCAACTCATAATAGGATAGGGAACGCCTATAGCTAGCGTAAAACTCAGAAGTACGTTTTCGGTATGAAGCGCATTTGCTTTTGATTGCGGCGTCTTTGACTGCTCAAAATGCATGAGTGTTGCGTATTTGCATAGAATGAGGTATTTTTCTTCTCATAATTCGAGTTGGAACGCCTACAGCGAGCGTAAAACTCAAATGTACGTTTTTGGTATAAAGCGAATTTGCGTTCGGTTTGGGCGTGTATGGCTCCTCGAAACTCATGAATGTTGCGTATTTGCATAGAATGATGTGTTTTTCTTCTCATAATTCGAGTTGGAACGCCTACAGCGACCGTAAAACTCGTACGTCCGATTTTGGTATAAAGCGACTTTGCGTTCGGTTTGGACGTGTTTGGCTTCTCGAAACGCATGAATGTTGCGTATTTGCATAGAATGAAGTGTTTTTCTTCTCATAATACGATAGGGAACGCCTACAGCGAGCGTAAAACTCAAATCTACGTTTTCGGTATAAAACGCATTTGCTTTTGATTGGGGTGTCTTTGGCTGCTCGAAACGCATGAATGTTGCGTATTCGCATAGAATGACGTGTTTTTCTTCTCATAATTCGTGTTGAAACGCCTACAGCTAGCGTAAAACTCAAATGTACGTTTTCGGTATAAAGCGCATTTGCTTTTGATTGGGTCGTCTTTGACTGCTCGAAATGCATGAATGTTGCGTATTTGCATAGAATGTGGTGTTTTTCGTCTCATAATTCGGGTTGGAACGCCTACAGCGAGCGTAAAACTCTTATGTACTATTTCGTTATAAAGCGACTTTGCGTTCGATTGTAGCGTGTTTAGCGGCTCGAACCGTACGAATGTTGCGTAATTGCATAGAATGAAGTGTTTTTCCTCTCATAGTACGAGAGGGAACGCCTACAGCGAGCGTAAAACTCAAATGTACGTTTTCGGTATAAAACGCATTTGCTTTTGACTAGGGCGTCTTTGGCTGCTCGAAACGCATGAATGTTGCGTATTTACATAGAATGACGTGTTTTTCTTCTCATAATTCGAGTTGGAACGCCTACAGCGAGCGTAAAACTCATATGTACTATTTTGGAATAAAGCGACTTTGCCTTCGGTTTGGGCGTGTTTAGCTGCTCGAAACGCACGAATGTTGCGTATTTGCATAGAATGAAGTGTTTTTCATCTCATAATACGAGATGGAACACCTACAGCCAGCGTAAAACTCATATGTACTATTTTGGTATAAAGCGACTTTGCGTTCGATTGTGGCGTGTTTAGCTGCTCGAAACGCATGAATGTTGCGTATTTGCATAAAATAAAGTGTTTTTCCTCTTTTAATACGAGAGGGAACGCCTACAGCGAGCGTAAAACTCAAACGTACGTTTTCGGTATAAAACGCATTTGCTTTTGATTGGGGCGTCTTTGACAGCTCAAAATGCATCAATGTTGCGTATTTGCATAGAATGAGGTGTCTTTCGTCTCATAATTCGAGTTGGAACGCCGACTGCGAGCGTAAAACTCTTACGTACTATTTTGTTATAATGCGACTTTGCGTTCGATCGTGGCGTGTTTCGCTGCTCGAACCGCATGAGTGTTGCGTATTTGCATAGTATGAAGTGGTTTTTGTATCATAATACGAGAGGGAACGCCTACAGCGAGCGTAAAAGTCGAATGTACGTTTTCGGTATAAAGCGCATTTGCTTTTGATTGGGGTGTCTTTGACTGCTCAAAATGCATGAGTGTTGCGTATTTGCATAGAATGAGGTATTTTTCTTCTCATAATTCGAGTTGGAACGCCTACAGCGAGCGTAAAACGCAAATGTACGTTTTTGGTATAAAGCGACTTTGCGTTCGGTTTGGGCGTGTTTGGCCCCTCGAAACGCATGAATGTTGCGTATTTGCATAGAATAAATTGTTTTTCCTCTCTTGGTACGAGAGGGAACGCCTACAGCGAGCGTAAAACTCAAACGTACGTTTTCGGCATAAAACGCATTTGCTTTTGATTGGGGCGTCTTTGGCTGCTCGAAACGCATGAATGTTGCGTATTTGCATAGAATAAGGTGTTTTTCCTCTCATAATACGAGAGGGAATGCCTACAGCGAGCGTAAACCTCAAATGTACGTTTTCGGTATAAAACGCATTTGCTTTTGATTGGGGCGTCTTTGGCTGCTAGAAACGCATGAATGTTGCATATTTGCATAGAATGACATGTTTTTTGTCTTATAATTCGAGTTGGCACGCCTACAGCTGGCGTAAAACTCAAATGTACGTTTTCGATATAAGGCGCATTTGCTTTTGATTGGGGCGTCTTTGACTGCTCAAAATGCATGAATGTTGCGTATTTGCATAGAATGAGGTGTTTTTCGTCTCATAATTCGAGTTGGAACACCTACAGCGAACGTAAAACTCATATGTACTATTTTGGTATAAAGCGACTTTGCCTTCGGTTTGGGCGTGTTTGGCTGTTCGAACCGCGCGAGTGTTGCGTATTGGCATAGAATTAAGTGTTTTTCCTCTTATAATACGAGAGGGAACGTCTACAGCGAGCGTAAAACTCAAATCTACGTTTTCGGTATAAAACGCATTTGCTTTTGATTGGGGTGTCTTCGGCTGCTCGAAACGCATGAATGTTGCGTATTTGCATAGAATGACGGGTTTATCTTCTCAAAATTCGAGTTGGAACGCCTACAGCTGGCGTAAAATTCAAATGTACGTTTTTCATATAAAGCGCATTCGCTTTTGATTGGGGCGTCTTTGACTGCTCAAAATGCATGAATGTTGCGTATTTGCATAGAATGAGGTGTTTTTCGTCTCATAATTCGAGTTGGAACGCCGACAGCGAGCGTAAAACTCTTATGTACTATTTTGTTATAATGCGACTTTGCGTTCGATTGTGGCGTGTTTAGCTGCTCGAAACGCATGAATGTTACGTATTTGCATAGAATGAAGTGTGTTTCCTCTCATAATACGAGAGGGAACGCCTACAGCGAACGTAAAACTCATATGTACTATTTTGGTACAAAGCGACTTTGCGTTCGATTGTGGCGTGTTTAGCTGCTCGAAACGTATGAATGTTGCGTATTTGCATAGAATGAAGTGTGTTTCCTCTCATAATACGAGAGGGAACGCCTACAGGGAGCGTAAAACTCAAACGTACGTTTTCGGTATAAAACGCATTTGCTTTTGATTGGGGCGTCTTTGGCTGCCCGAAACGCATGAATGTTGCGTATTTGCATAGAATGACGTGTCTTTCTTCTCATAATTCGAGTTGGAACGCCTACAGCGAGTGTAAAACTCATACGACCGATTTTGGAATAAAGCGACTTTGCGTTCGGTTTGGGCGTGTTTGGCTTCTCGAAACGCATGAATGTTGCGTATTTGCATGGAATGAAGTATTTTTCCTCTCACAATACGAGAGGGAACGCCTACAGCGAGCGAAAAACTCAAATGTACGTTTTCGGTATAAAGCGCATTTGCTTTTGATTGGGGCGTCTTTGGCTGCTCGAAACGCATGAATGTTGCGTATACGCATAGAATGACGTGTTTTTCATCTCATAATACGAGATGGAACACCTACAGCGAACGTAAAACTCACATGTACTATTTTGGCACAAAGCGACTTTGCTTTCGATTGTGGCGTGCTTAGCTCCTCGAAACGCACGAATGTTGCGTATTTGCATAGAATAAAGTCTTTTTCCTCTCATAATACGAGAGGGAACGCCTACAGCGACCGTAAAAGTCAAATGTACGTTTTCGGTATAAAACGCATTTGCTTTTCATTGGGGCGTCTTTGGCTGCTCGAAACGCATGAATATTGCGCAATTGCATAGAATGACGTGTTTTTCTTCTCATAATTCGAGTTGGAACGTCTACAGCGACCGTAAAACTCAAATGTACGTTTTTGGTATAAAGCGCATTTACTTTTGATTGGGGCGTCTTTGGCTGCTCGAAACGCATATATGTTGCGTATTTCCATAGAATGACGGGTTTATCTTCTCAAAATTCGAGTTGGAACGCCTACAGCTGGCGTAAAACTCAAATGTACGTTTTTCATATAAAGCGCATTTGCTTTTGATTGGGGCGTCTTTGACTGCTCAAAATGCATGAATATTGCGTATTTGCATAGAATGAGGTGTTTTTCGTCTCATAATTCGAGTTGGAACGCCGACAGCGAGCGTAAAACTCTTATGTACTATTTTGTTATAATGCGACTTTGCGTTCGATTGTGGCGTGTTTAGCTGCTCGAAACGCATGAATGTTACGTATTTGCATAGAATGAAGTGTGTTTCCTCTCATAATACGAGAGGGAACGCCTACAGCGAGCGTAAAACTCAAATGTCCGTTTTCGGTATAAAACGCTTTTGCTTTTGACTAGGGCGTCTTTGGCTGCTCGAAACGCATGAATGTTGCGTATTTGCATAGAATGACGTGTTTTTCTTCTCATAATTCGAGTTGGAACACCTACAGCTAACGTAAAACTCTTATGTACTATTTTGTTATAAAGCGACTCTGCGTTCGATTGTGGCGTATTTAGCTGCTCGAAACGCATGAACGTTGCGTAATTGCATAGAATGAAGTGTTTTTCATCTCATAATACGAGATGGAACACCTACAGCCAGCGTAAAACTCATATGTACTATTTTGGTATAAAGCGACTTTGCGTTCGATTGTGGCGTGTTTAGCTGCTCGAAACGCATGAATGATGCGTATTTGCATAGAATGAAGTGTTTTTCATCTCATAATAGGATAGGGAATGCCTATAGCTAGCGTAAAACTCAGACGTACGTTTTCGGTATAAACCGCATTTGCTTTCGATTGGGGTGTCTTTGACTGCTCAAAATGCATGAGTGTTGCGTATTTGCATAGAATGAGGTATTTTTCTTCTCATAATTCGAGTTGGAACGCCTACAGCGAGCGTAAAACTCAATTGTACGTTTTTGGTATAAAGCGACTTTGCGTTCGGTTTGGGCGTGTATGGCTCCTCGAAACGCATGAATGTTGCGTATTTGCATAGAATGATGTGTTTTTCTTCTCGTAATTCGAGTTGGAACGCCTACAGCGACCGTAAAACTCGTGCGTCCGATTTTGGTATAAAGCGACTTTGCGTTCGGTTTGGGGGTGTTTGGCCCCTCGAAACGCATGAATGTTGCGTATTTGCATAGAATAAAGTGTTTTTTTCTCTCTTGGTACGAGAGGGAACGCCTACAGCGAGCGTAAAACTCAATTGTACGTTTTCGGTATAAAGCGCATTTGCTTTTGATTGGGGTGTCTTAGACTGCTCGAAACGCATGAATGATGCGTATTTGCATAGAATGAAGTGTTTTTCAACTCATAATAGGATAGGGAACGCCTATAGCTAGCGTAAAACTCAGACGTACGTTTTCGGTATGAAGCGCATTTGCTTTTGATTGCGGCGTCTTTGACTGCTCAAAATGCATGAGTTTTGCGTATTTGCATATAATGAGGTATTTTTCTTCTCATAATTCGAGTTGGAACGTCTACAGCGAGCGTAAAACTCAAATGTACGTTTTTGGTATAAAGCGAATTTGCGTTCGGTTTGGGCGTGTATGGCTCCTCGAAACTCATGAATGTTGCGTATTTGCATAGAATGATGTGTTTTTCTTCTCATAATTCGAGTTGGAACGCCTACAGCGACCGTAAAACTCGTACGTCCGATTTTGGTATAAAGCGACTTTGCGTTCGGTTTGGACGTGTTTGGCTTCTCGAAACGCATGAATGTTGCGTATTTGCATAGAATGAAGTGTTTTTCTTCTCATAATACGATAGGGAACGCCTACAGCGAGCGTAAAACTCAAATCTACGTTTTCGGTATAAAACGCATTTGCTTTTGATTGGGGTGTCTTTGGCTGCTCGAAACGCATGAATGTTGCGTATTTACATAGAATGACGTGTTTTTCTTCTCATAATTCGAGTTGGAACGCCTACAGCGAGCGTAAAACTCATATGTACTATTTTGGAATAAAGCGACTTTGCCTTCGGTTTGGGCGTGTTCAGCTGCTCGAAACGCACGAATGTTGCGTATTTGCATAGAATGAAGTGTTTTTCATCTCATAATACGAGATGGAACACCTACAGCCAGCGTAAAACTCATATGTACTATTTTGGTATAAAGCGACTTTGCGTTCGATTGTGGCGTGTTTAGCTGCTCGAAACGCATGAATGTTGCGTATTTGCATAAAATAAAGTGTTTTTCCTCTTTTAATACGAGAGGGAACGCCTACAGCGAGCGTAAAACTCAAACGTACGTTTTCGGTATAAAACGCATTTGCTTTTGATTGGGGCGTCTTTGACAGCTCAAAATGCATCAATGATGCGTATTTGCATAGAATGAGGTGTCTTTCGTCTCATAATTAGAGTTGGAACGCCGACTGCGAGCGTAAAACTCTTACGTACTATTTTGTTATAATGCGACTTTGCGTTCGATCGTGGCGTGTTTCGCTGCTCGAACCGCATGAGTGTTGCGTATTTGCATAGTATGAAGTGGTTTTTCTATCATAATACGAGAGGGAACGCCTACAGCGAGCGTAAAAGTCGAATGTACGTTTTCGTTATAAAGCGCATTTGCTTTTGATTGGGGTGTCTTTGACTGCTCAAAATGCATGAGTGTTGCGTATTTGCATAGAATGAGGTATTTTTCTTCTCATAATTCGAGTTGGAACGCCTACAGCGAGCGTAAAACGCAAATGTACGTTTTTGGTATAAAGCGACTTTGCGTTCGGTTTGGGCGTGTTTGGCCCCTCGAAACGCATGAATGTTGCGTATTTGCATAGAATAAATTGTTTTTCCTCTCTTGGTACGAGAGGGAACGCCTACAGCGAGCGTAAAACTCAAACGTACGTTTTCGGCATAAAACGCATTTGCTTTTGATTGGGGCGTCTTTGGCTGCTCGAAACGCATGAATGTTGCGTATTTGCATAGAATAAGGTGTTTTTCCTCTCATAATACGAGAGGGAATGCCTACAGCGAGCGTAAACCTCAAATGTACGTTTTCGGTATAAAACGCATTTGCTTTTGATTGGGGCGTCTTTGGCTGCTAGAAACGCATGAATGTTGCATATTTGCATAGAATGACATGTTTTTTGTCTTATAATTCGAGTTGGCACGCCTACAGCTGGCGTAAAACTCAAATGTACGTTTTCGATATAAGGCGCATTTGCTTTTGATTGGGGCGTCTTTGACTGCTCAAAATGCATGAATGTTGCGTATTTGCATAGAATGAGGTGTTTTTCGTCTCATAATTCGAGTTGGAACACCTACAGCGAACGTAAAACTCATATGTACTATTTTGGTATAAAGCGACTTTGCCTTCGGTTTGGGCGTGTTTGGCTGTTCGAACCGCGCGAGTGTTGCGTATTGGCATAGAATTAAGTGTTTTTCCTCTTATAATACGAGAGGGAACGTCTACAGCGAGCGTAAAACTCAAATCTACGTTTTCGGTATAAAACGCATTTGCTTTTGATTGGGGTGTCTTCGGCTGCTCGAAACGCATGAATGTTGCGTATTTGCATAGAATGACGGGTTTATCTTCTCAAAATTCGAGTTGGAACGCCTACAGCTGGCGTAAAATTCAAATGTACGTTTTTCATATAAAGCGCATTCGCTTTTGATTGGGGCGTCTTTGACTGCTCAAAATGCATGAATGTTGCGTATTTGCATAGAATGAGGTGTTTTTCGTCTCATAATTCGAGTTGGAACGCCGACAGCGAGCGTAAAACTCTTATGTACTATTTTGTTATAATGCGACTTTGCGTTCGATTGTGGCGTGTTTAGCTGCTCGAAACGCATGAATGTTACGTATTTGCATAGAATGAAGTGTGTTTCCTCTCATAATACGAGAGGGAACGCCTACAGCGAACGTAAAACTCATATGTACTATTTTGGTACAAAGCGACTTTGCGTTCGATTGTGGCGTGTTTAGCTGCTCGAAACGTATGAATGTTGCGTATTTGCATAGAATGAAGTGTGTTTCCTCTCATAATACGAGAGGGAACGCCTACAGGGAGCGTAAAACTCAAACGTACGTTTTCGGTATAAAACGCATTTGCTTTTGATTGGGGCGTCTTTGGCTGCCCGAAACGCATGAATGTTGCGTATTTGCATAGAATGACGTGTCTTTCTTCTCATAATTCGAGTTGGAACGCCTACAGCGAGTGTAAAACTCATACGACCGATTTTGGAATAAAGCGACTTTGCGTTCGGTTTGGGCGTGTTTGGCTTCTCGAAACGCATGAATGTTGCGTATTTGCATGGAATGAAGTATTTTTCCTCTCACAATACGAGAGGGAACGCCTACAGCGAGCGAAAAACTCAAATGTACGTTTTCGGTATAAAGCGCATTTGCTTTTGATTGGGGCGTCTTTGGCTGCTCGAAACGCATGAATGTTGCGTATACGCATAGAATGACGTGTTTTTCATCTCATAATACGAGATGGAACACCTACAGCGAACGTAAAACTCACATGTACTATTTTGGCACAAAGCGACTTTGCTTTCGATTGTGTGGTGCTTAGCTCCTCGAAACGCACGAATGTTGCGTATTTGCATAGAATAAAGTCTTTTTCCTCTCATAATACGAGAGGGAACGCCTACAGCGACCGTAAAAGTCAAATGTACGTTTTCGGTATAAAACGCATTTGCTTTTCATTGGGGCGTCTTTGGCTGCTCGAAACGCATGAATATTGCGCAATTGCATAGAATGACGTGTTTTTCTTCTCATAATTCGAGTTGGAACGCCTACAGCGAGCGTAAAACTCATATGTACTATTTTGGAATAAAGCGACTTTGCCTTCGGTTTGGGCGTGTTAAGCTGCTCGAAACGCACGAATGTTGCGTATTTGCATAGAATGAAGTGTTTTTCATCTCATAATACGAGATGGAACACCTACAGCCAGCGTAAAACTCATATGTACTATTTTGGTATAAAGCGACTTTGCGTTCGATTGTGGCGTGTTTAGCTGCTCGAAACGCATGAATGTTGCGTATTTGCATAAAATAAAGTGTTTTTCCTCTTTTAATACGAGAGGGAACGCCTACAGCGAGCGTAAAACTCAAACGTACGTTTTCGGTATAAAAAGCATTTGCTTTTGATTGGGGCGTCTTTGACAGCTCAAAATGCATGAATGTTGCGTATTTGCATAGAATGAGGTGTCTTTCGTCTCATAATTCGAGTTGGAACGCCGACTGCGAGCGTAAAACTCTTACGTACTATTTTGTTATAATGCGACTTTGCGTTCGATCGTGGCGTGTTTCGCTGCTCGAAACGCATGAGTGTTGCGTATTTGCATAGTATGAAGTGGTTTTTCTATCATAATACGAGAGGGAACGCCTACAGCGAGCGTAAAAGTCGAATGTACGTTTTCGGTATAAATCGCATTTGCTTTTGTTTGGGGCGTCTTTGGCTGCTCGAAACGCATGAATGGTGCGTATTTAGATAGAATGACGTGTTTTTCTTCTCATAATTCGAGTTGGAACGCCTACAGCTAGCGTAAAACTCAAATGTACGTTTTCGGTATAAAGCGCATTTGCTTTTGATTGGGGCGTCTTTGACTGCTCGAAATGCATGAATGTTGCGTATTTGCATAGAATGAGGTGTTTTTTATCTCATAGTACGAGATGGAACACCTACAGCGAGCGTAAAACTCATATGTACTATTTTGGTATAAAGCGACTTTGCGTTCGATTGTGGGGTATTTAGCTGCTCGAAACGCATGAATGTTGCGTAATTGCATAGAATGAAGTGTTTTTCCTCTCATAGTACGAGAGGGAACGCCTACAGCGAGCGTAAAACTCAATTGTACGTTTTCGGTATAAAGCGCATTTGCTTTTGATTGGGGTGTCTTAGACTGCTCGAAACGCATGAATGATGCGTATTTGCATAGAATGAAGTGTTTTTCATCTCATAATAGGATAGGGAACGCCTATAGCTCGCGTAAAACTCAGACGTACGTTTTCGGTATAAAGCGCATTTGCTTTTGATTGGGGTGTCTTTGACTGCTCGAAACGCATGAATGTTGCGTATTTGCATAGAATGATGTGTTTTTCTTCTCATAATTCGAGTTGGAACGCCTACAGCGACCGTAAAACTCAAATGTACGTTTTCGGTATAAAACGCATTTGCTTTTGACTAGGGCGTCTTTGGCTGTTCGAAACGCATGAATGTTGCGTATTTGCATAGAATGACGTGTTTTTCTTCTCATAATTCTAGTTGGAACGCCTACAGCGAGCGTAAAACTCATACGTCCGATTTTGGTATAAAGCGTCTTTGCGTTCGGTTTGGGCGTGTTTGGCCCCTCGAAAATCATGAATGTTGCGTATTTGCATAGAATAAAGTGTTTTTCCTCTCTTGGTACGAGAGGGAACGCCTACAGCGAGCGTAAAACTCAAACGTACGTTTTCGGTATAACACGCATTTGCTTTTGATTGGGGCGTCTTTGGCTGCTCGAAATGCATGAATGTTGCGTATTTGCATAGAATGTGGTGTTTTTCGTCTCATAATTCGAGTTGGAACGCCTACAGCGAGCGTAAAACTCTTATGTACTATTTTGTTATAATGCGACTTTGCGTTCGATTGTAGAGTGTTTAGCTGCTCGAAACGTACGAATGTTGCGTATTTGCATAGAATGAAGTGGTTTTCATCTCATAATACGAGATGGAACACCTACAGCGAACGTAAAACTCATATGTACTATTTTGGTATAAAGCGACTTTGCCTTCGGTTTGGGCGTGTTTGGCTGTTCGAACCGCGCGAGTGTTGCGTATTGGCATAGAATTAAGTGTTTTTCCTCTTATAATACGAGAGGGAACGTCTACAGCGAGGGTAAAACTCAAATCTACGTTTTCGGTATAAAACGCATTTGCTTTTGATTGGGGTGTCTTCGGCTGCTCGAAACGCATGAATGTTGCGTATTTGCATAGAATGAGGTGTTTTTCGTCTCATAATTCGAGTTGGAACGCCTACAGCGAGCGTAAAACCCTTATGTACTATTTTGTTATAAAGCGACTTCGCTTTCGATTGTGGCGTGTTTAGCTCCTCGAAACGCACGAATGTTGCGTATTTGCATAGAATGAAGTGTTTTTTATCTCATAGTACGAGATGGAACGCCTACAGCGCGCGTAAAACTCATATGTACTATTTTGGAATAAAGCGACTTTGCCTTCGGTTTGGGCGTGTTTAGCTGCTCGAAACGCACGAATGTTGCGTATTTGCATAGAATGAAGTGTTTTTCATCTCATAATACGAGATGGAACACCTACAGCCAGCGTAAAACGCATATGTACTATTTTGGTATAAAGCGACTTTGCGTTCGATTGTGGCGTGCTTAGCTGCTCGTAACGCATGAATGTTACGTATTTGCATAGAATAAAGTGTTTTTCCTCTCATAATACGAGAGGGAACGCCGACTGCGAGCGTAAAACTCAAATGTACCTTTTCGGTATAAAACGCATTTGCTTTTCATTGGGGCGTCTTCGGCTGCTCGAAACGCATGAATATTGCGTAATTGCATAGAACGACGTGTTATTCTTCTCATAATTCGAGTTGGAACGTCTACAGCGAGCGTAAAACTCATATGTACGTTTTCGGTATAAAGCACATTTACTTTTGATTGGGGCGTCTTTGACTGCTCAAAATTCATGAATGTTGCGTATTTGCATAGAATAAGGTGTTTTTCCTCTCATAATACGAGAGGGAACGCCTACAGCGAGCGTAAAACTCAAATCTACGTTTTCGGTATAAAACGCATTTGCTTTTGATTGGGGTGTCTTTGGCTGCTCGAAACGCATGAATGTTGCGTATTTGCATAGAATGACGTGTTTTTCTTCTCATAATTCAAGTTGGAACGCCTACAGCGAGCGTAAAACTCGTACGTCCGATTTTGGTATAAAGCGACTTTGCGTTCGCTTTGGGCGTGTTTGGCTTCTCGAAAAGCATGAATGTTGCGTATTTGCATGGAATAAAGTGTTTTTCCTCTCACAATACGAGAGGGAACGCCTACAGCGAGCGTAAAACTCAAACGTACGTTTTCGGTATAAAACGCATTTGCTTTTGATTGGGGCGTCTTTGGCTGCTCGAAACGCATGAATGTTGCGTATTTGCATAGAATAAGGTGTTTTTCCTCTCATAATACGAGAGGGAACGCCTACAGCGAGCGTAAAACTCAAATGTACGTTTTCGGTATAAAACGCATTTGCTTTTGATTGGGGCGTCTTTGGCTGCTCGAAACGCATGAATGTTGCGTATTTGCATAGAATGACATGTTTTTTTTCTCATAATTCGAGTTGGCACGCCTACAGCTGGCGTAAAACTCAAATGTACGTTTTCGATATAAAGCGCATTTGCTTTTGATTGGGGCGTCTTTGACTGCTCAAAATGCATGAATGTTGCGTATTTGCATAGAATGACGTGTTTTTCCTCTCACAATACGAGAGGGAACGAGTACAGCGAGCGGAAAACTCAAATGTACGTTTTCGGTATAAAGCGCATTTGCTTTTGATTGGGGCGTCTTTGGCTGCTCGTAACGCATGAATGTTGCGTATTCGCATAGAATGACGTGTTTTTCTTCTCATAATTCGTGTTGGAACGCCTACAGCTAGCGTAAAACTCAAATGTACGTTTTCGGTATAAAGCGCATTTGCTTTTGATTGGGGCGTCTTTGACTGCTCGAAATGCATGAATGTTGCGTATTTGCATAGAATGACATGTTTTTTTTCTCATAATTCGAGTTGGCACGCCTACAGCTGGCGTAAAACTCAAATGTACGTTTTCGATATAAAGCGCATTTGCTTTTGATTGGGGCGTCTTTGACTGCTCAAAATGCATGAATGTTGCGTATTTGCATAGAATGACGTGTTTTTCCTCTCACAATACGAGAGGGAACGCCTACAGCGAGCGGAAAACTCAAATGTACGTTTTCGGTATAAAGCGCATTTGCTTTTGATTGGGGCGTCTTTGGCTGCTCGTAACGCATGAATGTTGCGTATTCGCATAGAATGACGTGTTTTTCTTCTCATAATTCGTGTTGGAACGCCTACAGCTAGCGTAAAACTCAAATGTACGTTTTCGGTATAAAGCGCATTTGCTTTTGATTGGGGCGTCTTTGACTGCTCGAAATGCATGAATGTTGCGTATTTGCATAGAATGACGTGTTTTTCTTCTCATAATTCGAGATGGAACGCCTACAGCGAGCGTAAAACTCATACGTCCGATTTTGGTATAAAGCGACTTTGCCTTCGGTTTGGGCGTGTTTGGCCCCTCGAAACGCATGAATGTTGCGTATTTGCATAGAATAAAGTGTTTTTCCTCTCTTGGTACGAGAGGGAACGCCTACAGCGAGCATAAAACTCAAACGTACGTTTTCGGTATAGAACGCATTTGCTATTGATTGGGGCGTCTTTGGCTGCTCGAAATGCATGAATGTTGCGTATTTGCATAGAATGAGGTGTTTTTCGTCTCAGAATTCGAGTTGGAACGCCTACAGCAGGCGTAAAACCCTTATGTACCATTTTGTTATAAAGCGACTTCGCTTTCGATTGTGGCGTGTTTAGCTCCTCGAAACGCACGAATGTTGCGTATTTGCATAGAATGAAGTGTTTTTTATCTCATAATACGAGATGGAACACCTACAGCGAGCGTAAAACTCATATGTACCATTTTGGTATAAAGCGACTTTGCGTTCGATTGTGGAGTGTTTAGCTGCTCGAAACGCATGAATGTTACGTATTTGCATAGAATAAGGTGTTTTTCCTCTCATAATACGAGAGGGAACGTCGACTGCGAACGTAAAACTCAAATGTACGTTTTCGGTATAAAACGCATTTGCTTTTCATTGGGGCGTCTTTGGCTACTCGAAACGCATGAATATTGCGTATTTGCATAGAATGAGGTGTTTTTCGTCTCATAATTCGAGTTGGAACGCCTACAGCTAGCGTAAAACTCAAATGTACGTTTTCGGTATAAAGCGCATTTGCTTTTGATTGGGGCGTCTTTGACTGCTCGAAATGCATGAATGTTGCGTATTCGCATAGAATGACGTGTTTTTCTTCTCATAATTCGTGTTGGAACGCCTACAGCTAGCGTAAAACTCAAATGTACGTTTTCGGTATAAAGCGCATTTGCTTTTGATTGGGGCGTCTTTGACTGCTAGAAATGCATGAATGTTGCGTATTTGCATAGAATGTGGTGTTTTTCGTCTCATAATTCGAGTTGGAACGCCTACAGCGAGCGTAAAACTCTTATGTACTATTTTGTTATAAAGCGACTTCGCGTTCGATTGTAGCGTGTTTAGCTGCTCGAAACGCATGAATGTTGCGTATTTGCATATAATGACGTGTTTTTCTTCTCACAATTCGAGTTGGAACGCCTACAGCGAGCGTAAAACACATCCGTCCGATTTTGGTATAAAGCGACTTTGCGTTCGGTTTGGGCGTGTTTGGCCCCTCGAAACGCATGAATGTTGCGTATTTGCATGGAATGAAGTGTTTTTCCTCGCACAATACGAGAGGGAACGCCTACAGCGAGCGTAAAACTCAAACGTACGTTTTCGGTATAAAACGCATTTGCTTTTGATTGGGGCGTCTTTGGCGGCTCGAAACGCATATATGTTGCGTATTTGCATAGAATGACGGGTTTATCTTCTCATATTTCGAGTTAGAACGCCTACAGCTGGCGTAAAACTCAAATGTACGTTTTTGATATAAAGCGCATTTGCTTTTGATTGGGGCGTCTTTGACTGCTCAAAATGCATGAATGTTGCGTATTTGCATAGAATGAGGTGTTTTTCGTCTCATAATTCGAGTTGGAACGCCGACAGCGAGCGTAAAACTCTTATGTACTATTTTGTTATGATGCGACTTTGCGTTCGATTGTGGCGTGTTTAGCTGCTCGAAACGCATGAATGTTACGTATTTGCATAGAATGAAGTGTGTTTCCTCTCATAATAAGAGAGGGATCGCCTACAGCGAGCGTAAAACTCAAATGTACGTTTTCGGTATAAAACGCATTTGCTTTTGACTAGGGCGTCTTTGGCTGCTCGAAACGCATGAATGTTGCGTATTTGCATAGAATGAAGTGTGTTTCCGCTCATAATACGAGAGGGAACGCCTACAGCGAGCGTAAATCTCAAATGTACGTTTTCGGTATAAAACGCATTTGCTTTTGTTTGGGGCGTCTTTGACTGCTCGAAATGCATGAATGTTGCGTATTTGCATAGAGTGACATGTTTTTTTTCTCATAATTCGAGTTGGCACGCCTACAGCTGGCGTAAAACTCAAATGTACGTTTTCGATATAAAGCGCATTTGCTTTTGATTGGGGCGTCTTTGACTGCTCAAAATGCATGAATGTTGCGTATTTGCATAGAATGACGTGTTTTTCCTCTCACAATACGAGAGGGAACGAGTACAGCGAGCGGAAAACTCAAATGTACGTTTTCGGTATAAAGCGCATTTGCTTTTGATTGGGGCGTCTTTGGCTGCTCGTAACGCATGAATGTTGCGTATTCGCATAGAATGACGTGTTTTTCTTCTCATAATTCGTGTTGGAACGCCTACAGCTAGCGTAAAACTCAAATGTACGTTTTCGGTATAAAGCGCATTTGCTTTTGATTGGGGCGTCTTTGACTGCTCGAAATGCATGAATGTTGCGTATTTGCATAGAATGTGGTGTTTTTCGTTTCATAATTCGAGTTGGAACGCCTACAGCGAGCGTAAAACTCTTATGTACTATTTTGTTATAAAGCGACTTTGCGTTTGATTGTAGCGTGTTTAGCTGCTCGAAACGCATGAATGTTGCGTATTTGCATAGAATGACGTGTTTTTCTTCTCACAATTCGAGTTGGAACGCCTACAGCGAGCGTAAAACTCATCCGTCCGATTTTGGTATAAAGCGACTTTGCGTTCGGTTTGGGCGTGTTTGGCCCCTCGAAACGCATGAATGTTGCGTATTTGCATGGAATGAAGTGTTTTTCCTCTCACAATACGAGAGGGAACGCCTACAGCGAGCGTAAAACTCAAACGTACGTTTTCGGTATAAAACGCATTTGCTTTTGATTGGGGCGTCTTTGGCGGCTCGAATCGCATATATGTTGCGTATTTGCATAGAATGACGGGTTTATCTTCTCATATTTCGAGTTAGAACGCCTACAGCTGGCGTAAAACTCAAATGTACGTTTTTGATATAAAGCGCATTTGCTTTTGATTGGGGCGTCTTTGACTGCTCGAAATGCATGAATGTTGCGTATTTGCGTAGAATGAGGTGTTTTTCGTCTCATATCTCGAGTTGGAACGCCTACAGCGAGCGTAAAACCCTCATGTACTACTATGTTATAAAGCGACTTTGCTTTCGATTGTGGCGTGTTTAGCTGCTTGAAACGCACGAATGTTGCGTATTTGCAGAGAATGAAGTGTTTTTCATCTCTTAATACGAGATGGAACACCTACAGCGAGCGTAAAACTCATATGTACTGATTTGGTATAAAGCGACTTTGCGTTCGATTGTGGCGTGTTTAGCTGCTCGAAACGCATGAATATTACGTATTTGCATAGAATAAGGTGTTTTTCCTCTCATAATACGAGAGGGAACGCCGACTGCGAGCGTAAAACTCAAATGTACGTTTTCGGTATAATACGCATTTGCTTTTCATTGGGGCGTCTTTCGCTACTCGAAACGCATGAGTATTGCGTAATTGCATAGAATGACGTGTTTTTCTTCTCATAATTCTAGTTAGAACGCCTACAGCGAGAGTACAACTCATATGAACGGTTTCGGTATAAAGCGCATTTACTTTTGATTGGGGCGTCTTTGACTGCTCAAAATGCATAAATGTTGCGTATTTGCATTGCATGACGTGTTTTTCTTCTCATAATTCGAGTTAGAACGCCTACAGCGAGCGTAAAACTCAAATGTACGTTTTTGGTTTAAAGCGACTTTACGTTCGGTTTGGGCGTGTTTGGCTCCTCGAAACGCATGAATGTTGCGTATTTGCATTGCATGACGTGTTTTTCTTCCCATAATTCGAGATGGAACGTCTACAGCGAGCGTAAAACTCATATGTACGTTTTCGGTATGAAGCGCGTTTACTTTTGATTGGAGCGTCTTTCACTGCTCAAAATGCATGAATGTTCCGTATTTACATAGAATGAGGTGTTTTTCGTCTCATAATTCGAGTTGGAACACCTATAGCAAATGTAAAACTCTTATGTACTATTTTGTTATAAAGCGAATTTGCGTTCGATTGTGGCGTATTTAGCTGCTCGAAACGCGTGAATGTTGCGTAATTGCATAGAATGAAGTGTTTTTCCTCTCATAATACGTGAGGGAACGCCTACAGCGAGCGTAAAACTCAATTGTACGTTTTCGGTATAAAGCGCATTTGCTTTTGATTGGGGTGTCTTAGACTGCTCGAAACGCATGAATGATGCGTATTTGCATAGAGTGAAGTGTTTTTCATCTCATAATAGGATAGGAAATGCCTATAGCTAGCGTAAAACTCAGACGTACTTTTTCGGTATAAAGCGCATTTGCTTTTGATTGGGGTGTCTTTGACTGCTCAAAATGCATGAATGTTGCGTATTTGCATTGCATGAGGTATTTTTCTTCTCATAATTCGAGTTAGAACGCCTACAGCGAGCGTAAAACTCAAATGTACGTTTTTGGTTTAAAGCGACTTTACGTTCGGTTTGGGCGTGTTTGGCTCCTCGAAACGCATGAATGTTGCGTATTTGCATTGCATGACGTGTTTTTCTTCTCATAATTCGAGATGGAACGTCTACAGCGAGCGTAAAACTCATATGTACGTTTTCGGTATGAAGCGCGTTTACTTTTGATTGGAGCGTCTTTGACTGCTCAAAATGCATGAATGTTCCGTATTTACATAGAATGAGGTGTTTTTCGTCTCATAATTCGAGTTGGAACACCTATAGCAAATGTAAAACTCTTATGTACTATTTTGTTATAAAGCGAATTTGCGTTCGATTGTGGCGTATTTAGCTGCTCGAAACGCGTGAATGTTGCGTAATTGCATAGAATGAAGTGTTTTTCCTCTCATAATACGTGAGGGAACGCCTACAGCGAGCGTAAAACTCAATTGTACGTTTTCGGTATAAAGCGCATTTGCTTTTGATTGGGGTGTCTTAGACTGCTCGAAACGCATGAATGATGCGTATTTGCATAGAGTGAACTGTTTTTCATCTCATAATAGGATAGGAAATGCCTATAGCTAGCGTAAAACTCAGACGTACTTTTTCGGTATAAAGCGCATTTGCTTTTGATTGGGGTGTCTTTGGCTGCTCGAAACGCATGAATGTTGCGTATTTGCATAGAATAAGGTGTTTTTCCTCTCATAATACGAGAGGGAACGCCTACAGCGAGCGTAAAACTCAAATCTACGTTTTCGGTATAAAACGCATTTGCTTTTGATTGGGGTGTCTTTGGCTGCTCGAAACGCATGAATGTTGCGTATTTGCATAGAATGACGTGTTTTTCTTCTCATAATTCGAGTTGGAACGCCTACAGCGAGCGTAAAGCTCGCATGTCCGATGTTGGTATAAAGCGACTTTGCGTTCGGTTTGGGCGTGTTTGGCTTCTCGAAACGCATGAATGTTGCGTATTTGCATAGAATGACGTGTTTTTCTTCTCATAATTCGAGTTGGAACGCCTACAGCGAGCGTAAAACTCATATATACTATTTTGGAATAAAGCGACTTTGCCTTCGGTTTGGGCGTGTTTAGCTGCTCGAAACGCACGAATGTTGCGTATTTGCATAGAATGAAGTGTTTTTCATCTCATAATACGAGATGGAACACCTAGAGCCAGCGTAAAACTCATATGTACTATTTTGGGTATAAAGCGATTTTGCGTTTGATTGTGGCGTGTTTAGCTGCTCGAAACGCATGAATGTTGCGTATTTGCATAGATTAAAGTGTTTTTCCTCTTTTAGTACGAGAGGGAAAGCCTACAGCGAGCGTAAAACTCAAACGTACGTTTTCGGTATAAAACGCATTTGCTTTTGATTGGGGCGTCTTTGACAGCTCAAAATGCATGAATGTTGCGTATTTGCATAGAATAAGGTGTTTTTCCTCTCATAATACGAGAGGGAATGCCTACAGCGAGCGTAAACCTCAAATGTACGTTTTCGGTATAAAACGCATTTGCTTTTGATTGGGGCGTCTTTGGCTGCTAGAAACGCATGAATGTTGCATATTTGCATAGAATGACATGTTTTTTTTCTTATAATTCGAGTTGGCACGCCTACAGCTGGCGTAAAACTCAAATGTACGTTTTCGATATAAAGCGCATTTGCTTTTGATTGGAGCGTCTTTGACTGCTCAAAATGCATGAATGATGCGTATTTGCATAGAATGTGGTGTTTTTCGTCTCATAATTCGAGTTGGAACACCTACAGCTAACGTAAAACTCATATGTACTATTTTGGTATAAAGCGACTTTGCCTTCGGTTTGGGCGTGTTTGGCTGTTCGAACCGCACGAGTGTTGCGTATTGGCATAGAATTAAGTGTTTTTCCTCTCATCATACGAGAGGGAACGCCTACAGCGAGCGTAATACTCAAATCTACGTTTTCGGTATAAAACGCATTTGCTTTTGATTGGGGTGTCTTTGGCTGCTCGAAACGCATGAATGTTGCGTATTCGCATAGAATGACGTGTTTTTCTTCTCATAATTCGTGTTGAAACGCCTACAGCTAGCGTAAAACTCAAATGTACGTTTTCGGTATAAAGCGCATTTGCTTTTGATTGGGTCGTCTTTGACTGCTCGAAATGCATGAATGTTGCGTATTTGCATAGAATGTGGTGTTTTTCGTCTCATAATTCGGGTTGGAACGCCTACAGCGAGCGTAAAACTCTTATGTACTATTTCGTTATAATGCGACTTTGCGTTCGATTGTGGCGTGTTTAGCTGCTCGAAACGCATGAACGTTGCGTAATTGCATAAAATGAAGTGTTTTTCATCTCATAATACGAGATGGAACACCTACAGCCAGCGTAAAACTCATATGTACTATTTTGGTATAAAGCGACTTTGCGTTCGATTGTGGCGTGTTTAGCTGCTCGAAACGCATGAATGATGCGTATTTGCATAGAATGAAGTGTTTTTCATCTCACAATAGGATAGGGAACGCTTATAGCTAGCGTAAAACTCAGACGTACGTTTTCGGTATAAACCGCATTTGCTTTTGATTGGGGCGTCTTTGGCTGCCCGAAACGCATGAATGTTGCGTATTTGCATAGAATGACGTGTCTTTCTTCTCATAATTCGAGTTGGAACGCCTACAGCGAGTGTAAAACTCATACGACCGATTTTGGAATAAGGCGACTTTGCGTTCGGTTTGGGCGTGTTTGGCTTCTCGAAACGGATGAATGTTGCGTATTTGCATGGAATGAAGTATTTTTCCTCTCACAATACGAGAGGGAACGCCTACAGCGAGCGAAAAACTCAAATGTACGTTTTCGGTATAAAGCGCATTTGCTTTTGATTGGGGCGTCTTTGGCTGCTCGAAACGCATGAATGTTGCGTATACGCATAGAATGACGTGTTTTTCTTCTCATAATTCGTGTTGGAACGCCTACAGCTAGCGTAAAACTCAAATGTACGTTTTCGGTATAAAGCGCTTTTGCTTTTGATTGGGGCGTCTTTGACTGCTCGAAATGCATGAATGTTGCGTATTTGCATAGAATGTGGTGTTTTTCGTCTCATAATTCGAGTTGGAACGCCTACAGCGAGCGTAAAACTCTTATGTACTATTTTGTTATAAAGCGACTTTGCGTTCGATTGTAGCGTGTTTAGCTGCTCGAAACGCACGAATGTTGCGTATTTGCATAGAATGAAGTGTTTTTCATCTCATAATACGAGATGGAACACCTACAGCGAACGTAAAACTCACATGTACTATTTTGGCACAAAGCGACTTTGCTTTCGATTGTGGCGTGCTTAGCTCCTCGAAACGCACGAATGTTGCGTATTTGCATAGAATACAGTCTTTTTCCTCTCATAATACGAGAGAGAACGCCTACAGCGACCGTAAAAGTCAAATGTACGTTTTCGGTATAAAACGCATTTGCTTTTCATTGGGGCGTCTTTGGCTTCTCGCAACGCATAAATATTGCGCAATTGCATAGAATGACGTGTTTTTCTTCTCATAATTCGAGATGGAACGTCTACAGCGACCGTAAAACTCATATGTACGTTTTCGGTATAAAGCGCATTTACTTTTGATTGGGGCGTCTTTGGCTGCTCGAAACGCATATATGTTGCGTATCTGCATAGAATGACGGGTTTATCTTCTCAAAATTCGAGTTGGAACGCCTACAGCTGGCGTAAAACTCAAATGTTCGTTTTTCATATAAAGCGCATTTGCTTTTGATTGGGGCGTCTTTGACTGCTCAAAATGCATGAATGTTGCGTATTTGCATAGAATGAAGTGTTTTTCGTCTCATAATTCGAGTTGGAACGCCGACAGCGAGCGTAAAACTCTTATGTACTATTTTGTTATAATGCGACTTTGCGTTCGATTGTGGCGTGTTTAGCTGCTCGAAACGCATGAACGTTGCGTAATTGCATAGAATGAAGTGTTTTTCATCTCATAATACGAGATGGAACACCTACAGCCAGCGTAAAACTCATATGTACTATTTTGGTATAAAGCGACTTTGCGTTCGATTGTGGCGTGTTTAGCTGCTCGAAACGCATAAATGATGCGTATTTGCATAGAATGAAGTGTTTTTCATCTCACAATAGGATAGGGAACGCCTATAGCTAGCGTAAAACTCAGACGTACGTTTTCGGTATAAACCGCATTTGCTTTTGATTGGGGTGTCTTTGACTGCTCAAAATGCATGAGTGTTGCGTATTTGCATAGAATGAGGTATTTTTCTTCTCATAATTCGAGTTGGAACGCCTACAGCGAGCGTAAAACTCAATTGTACGTTTTTGGTATAAAGCGACTTTGCGTTCGGTTTGGGCGTGTATGGCTCCTCGAAACGCATGAATGTTGCGTATTTGCATAGAATGATGTGTTTTTCTTCTCATAATTCGAGTTGGAACGCCTACAGCGACCGTAAAACTCGTGCGTCCGATTTTGGTATAAAGCGACTTTGCGTTCGGTTTGGGCGTGTTTGGCCCCTCGAAACGCATTAATGTTGCGTATTTGCATATAATGAAGTGTTTTTCATCTCACAATAGGATAGGGAACGCTTATAGCTAGCGTAAAACTCAGACGTACGTTTTCGGTATAAACCGCATTTGCTTTTGATTGGGGCGTCTTTGGCTGCCCGAAACGCATGAATGTTGCGTATTTGCATAGAATGACGTGTTTTTCTTCTCATAATTCGAGTTGGAACGCCTACAGCGAGTGTAAACCTCATACGACCGATTTTGGAATAAGGCGACTTTGCGTTCGGTTTGGGCGTGTTTGGCTTCTCGAAACGGATGAATGTTGCGTATTTGCATGGAATGAAGTATTTTTCCTCTCACAATACGAGAGGGAACGCCTACAGCGAGCGAAAAACTCAAATGTACGTTTTCGGTATAAAGCGGATTTGCTTTTGATTGGGGCGTCTTTGGCTGCTCGAAACGCATGAATGTTGCGTATACGCATAGAATGACGTGTTTTTCTTCTCATAATTCGTGTTGGAACGCCTACAGCTAGCGTAAAACTCAAATGTACGTTTTCGGTATAAAGCGCTTTTGCTTTTGATTGGGGCGTCTTTGACTGCTCGAAATGCATGAATGTTGCGTATTTGCATAGAATGTGGTGTTTTTCGTCTCATAATTCGAGTTGGAACGCCTACAGCGAGCGTAAAACTCTTATGTACTATTTTGTTATAAAGCGACTTTGCGTTCGATTGTAGCGTGTTTAGCTGCTCGAAACGCACGAATGTTGCGTATTTGCATAGAATGAAGTGTTTTTCATCTCATAATACGAGATGGAACACCTACAGCGAACGTAAAACTCACATGTACTATTTTGGAACAAAGCGACTTTGCTTTCGATTGTGGCGTGCTTAGCTCCTCGAAACGCACGAATGTTGCGTATTTGCATAGAATAAAGTCTTTTTCCTCTCATAATACGAGAGGGAACGCCTACAGCGACCGTAAAAGTCAAATGTACGTTTTCGGTATAAAACGCATTTGCTTTTCATTGGGGCGTCTTTGGCTTCTCGCAACGCATAAATATTGCGCAATTGCATAGAATGACGTGTTTTTCTTCTCATAATTCGAGATGGAACGTCTACAGCGACCGTAAAACTCATATGTACGTTTTCGGTATAAAGCGCATTTACTTTTGATTGGGGCGTCTTTGGCTGCTCGAAACGCATATATGTTGCGTATCTGCATAGAATGACGGGTTTATCTTCTCAAAATTCGAGTTGGAACGCCTACAGCTGGCGTAAAACTCAAATGTACGTTTTTCATATAAAGCGCATTTGCTTTTGATTGGGGCGTCTTTGACTGCTCAAAATGCATGAATGTTGCGTATTTGCATAGAATGAAGTGTTTTTCGTCTCATAATTCGAGTTGGAACGCCGACAGCGAGCGTAAAACTCTTATGTACTATTTTGTTATAATGCGACTTTGCGTTCGATTGTGGCGTGTTTAGCTGCTCGAAACGCATGAACGTTGCGTAATTGCATAGAATGAAGTGTTTTTCATCTCATAATACGAGATGGAACACCTACAGCCAGCGTAAAACTCATATGTACTATTTTGGTATAAAGCGACTTTGCGTTCGATTGTGGCGTGTTTAGCTGCTCGAAACGCATGAATGATGCGTATTTGCATAGAATGAAGTGTTTTTCATCTCACAATAGGATAGGGAACGCCTATAGCTAGCGTAAAACTCAGACGTACGTTTTCGGTATAAACCGCATTTGCTTTTGATTGGGGTGTCTTTGACTGCTCAAAATGCATGAGTGTTGCGTATTTGCATAGAATGAGGTATTTTTCTTCTCATAATTCGAGTTGGAACGCCTACAGCGAGCGTAAAACTCAATTGTACGTTTTTGGTATAAAGCGACTTTGCGTTCGGTTTGGGCGTGTATGGCTCCTCGAAACGCATGAATGTTGCGTATTTGCATAGAATGATGTGTTTTTCTTCTCATAATTCGAGTTAGAACGCCTACAGCGACCGTAAAACTCGTGCGTCCGATTTTGGTATAAAGCGACTTTGCGTTCGGTTTGGGCGTGTTTGGCCCCTCGAAACGCATTAATGTTGCGTATTTGCATAGAATAAAGTGTTTTTCCTCTCTTGGTACGAGAGGGAACGCCTACAGCGAGCGTAAAACTCAATTGTACGTTTTCGGTATAAAGCGCATTTGCTTTTGATTGGGGTGTCTTAGACTGCTCGAAACGCATGAATGATGCGAATTTGCATAGAATGAAGTGTTTTTCAACTCATAATAGGATAGGGAACGCCTATAGCTAGCGTAAAACTCAGACGTACGTTTTCGGTATGAAGCGCATTTGCTTTTGATTGGGGCGTCTTTGACTGCTCAAAATGCATGAGTGTTGCGTATTTGCATAGAATGAGGTATTTTTCTTCTCATAATTCGAGTTGGAACGCCTACAGCGAGCGTAAAACTCAAATGTACGTTTTTGGTATAAAGCGACTTTGCGGTCGGTTTGGGCGTGTTTGGCCCCTCGAAACGCATGAATGTTGCGTATTTGCATAGAATAAAGTGTTTTTCCTCTCTTGGTACGAGAGGGAACGCCTACAGCGAGCGTAAAACTCAAACGTACGTTTTCGGCATAAAACGCATTTGCTTTTGATTGGGGCGTCTTTGGCTGCTCGAAACGCATGAATGTTGCGTATTTGCATAGAATAAGGTGTTTTTCCTCTCATAATACGAGAGGGAATGCCTACAGCGAGCGTAAACCTCAAATGTACGTTTTCGGTATAAAACGCATTTGCTTTTGATTGGGGCGTCTTTGGCTGCTAGAAACGCATGAATGTTGCATACTTGCATAGAATGACATGTTTTTTTTCTTATAATTCGAGTTGGCACGCCTACAGCTGGCGTAAAACTCAAATGTACGTTTTCGATATAAAGCGCATTTGCTTTTGATTGGGGCGTCTTTGACTGCTCAAAATGCATGAATGTTGCGTATTTGCATAGAATGAGGTGTTTTTCGTCTCATAATTCGAGTTGGAACACCTACAGCGAACGTAAAACTCATATGTACTATTTTGGTATAAAGCGACTTTGCTTTCGGTTTGGGCGTGTTTGGCTGTTCGAACCGCGCGAGTGTTGCGTATTGGCATAGAATTAAGTGTTTTTCCTCTTATAATACGAGAGGGAACGTCTACAGCGAGGGTAAAACTCAAATCTACGTTTTCGGTATAAAACGCATTTGCTTTTGATTGGGGTGTCTTCGGCTGCTCGAAACGCATGAATGTCGCGTATTTGCATAGAATGAAGTGTGTTTCCTCTCATAATACGAGAGGGAACGCCTACAGCGTGCGTAAAACTCAAATGTAGGTTTTCGGTATAAAACGCTTTTGCTTTTGACAAGGGCGTCTTTGGCTACTCGAAACGCATGAATGTTGCGTATTTGCATAGAATGTGGTGTTTTTCGTCTCATAATTCGGGTTGGAACGCCTACAGCGAGCGTAAAACTCTTATGTACTATTTCGTTATAAAGCGACTTTGCGTTCGATTGTAGCGTGTTAGCTGCTCGAAACGTACGAATGTTGCGTATTTGCATAGAACGAAGTGTTTTTCATCTCATAATACGAGATGGAACACCTACAGCGAACGTAAAACTCATATGTACTATTTTGGTACAAAGCGACTTTGCGTTCGATTGTGGCGTGTTTAGCTGCTCGAAACGTATGAATGTTGCGTATTTGCATAGAATTAAGTGTTTTTCCTCTTATAATACGAGAGGGAACGTCTACAGCGAGGGTAAAACTCAAATCTACGTTTTCGGTATAAAACGCATTTGCTTTTGATTGGGGTGTCTTCGGCTGCTCGAAACGCATGAATGTTGCGTATTTGCATAGAATGAAGTGTGTTTCCTCTCATAATACGAGAGGGAACGCCTACAGCGTGCGTAAAACTCATATGTAGGTTTTCGGTATAAAACGCTTTTGCTTTTGACTAGGGCGTCTTTGGCTACTCGAAACGCATGAATGTTGCGTATTTGCATAGAATGTGGTGTTTTTCGTCTCATAATTCGGGTTGGAACGCCTACAGCGAGCGTAAAACTCTTATGTACTATTTCGTTATAAAGCGACTTTGCGTTCGATTGTAGCGTGTTAGCTGCTCGAAACGTACGAATGTTGCGTATTTGCATAGAACGAAGTGTTTTTCATCTCATAATACGAGATGGAACACCTACAGCGAACGTAAAACTCATATGTACTATTTTGCTACAAAGCGACTTTGCGTTCGATTGTGGCGTGTTTAGCTGCTCGAAACGTATGAATGTTGCGTATTTGCATAGAATGAAGTGTGTTTCCTCTCATAATACGAGAGGGAACGCCTACAGGGAGCGTAAAACTCAAACGTACGTTTTCGGTATAAAACGCATTTGCTTTTGATTGGGGCGTCTTTGGCTGCCCGAAACGCATGAATGTTGCGTATTTGCATAGAATGACGTGTCTTTCTTCTCATAATTCGAGTTGGAACGCCCACAGCGAGTGTAAAACTCATACGACCGATTTTGGTATAAAGCGTCTTTGCGTTCGGTTTGGGCGTGTTTGGCCCCTCGAAAATCATGAATGTTGCGTATTTGCATAGAATAAAGTGTTTTTCCTCTCTTGGTACGAGAGGGAACGCCTACAGCGAGCGTAAAACTCAAACGTACGTTTTCGGTATAACACGCATTTGCTTTTGATTGGGGCGTCTTTGGCTGCTCGAAATGCATGAATGTTGCGTATTTGCATAGAATGTGGTGTTTTTCGTCTCATAATTCGAGTTGGAACGCCTACAGCGAGCGTAAAACTCTTATGTACTATTTTGTTATAAAGCGACTTTGCGTTCGATTGTAGCGTGTTTAGCTGCTCGAAACGTACGAATGTTGCGTATTTGCATAGAATGAAGTGGTTTTCATCTCATAATACGAGATGGAACACCTACAGCGAACGTAAAACTCATATGTACTATTTTGGCACAAAGCGACTTTGCGTTCGATTGTGGCGTGTTTAGCTCCTCGAAACGCACGAATGCTGCGTATATGCATAGAATGAAGTGTTTTTCATCTCATAATATGACATGGAACACCTACAGCGAGCGTAAAACTCATATGTACTATTTTGGTATAAACCGACTTTGCGTTCGATTGTGGCGTGTTTAGCTGCTCGAGACGCACGAATGTTGCGTATTTTCATAGAATGAAGTGTGTTTCCGCTCATAATACGAGAGGGAACGCCTACAGTGAGCGTAAATCTCAAATGTACGTTTTCGGTATAAAACGCATTTGCTTTTGATTGGGGCGTCTTTGACTGCTCGAAATGCATGAATGTTGCGTATTTGCATAGAATGAGGTGTTTTTCGTCTCATAATTCGAGTTGGAACGCCTACAGCGAGCGTAAAACCCTTATGTACTATTTTGTTATAAAGCGACTTCGCTTTCGATTGTGGCGTGTTTAGCTCCTCGAAACGCACGAATGTTGCGTATTTGCATAGAATGAAGTGTTTTTTATCTCATAGTACGAGATGGAACACCTGCAGCGCGCGTAAAACTCATATGTACTATTTTGGAATAAAGCGACTTTGCCTTCGGTTTGGGCGTGTTTAGCTGCTCGAAACGCACGATTGTTGCGTATTTGCATAGAATGAAGTGTTTTTCATCTCATAATACGAGATGGAACACCTACAGCCAGCGTAAAACGCATATGTACTATTTTGGTATAAAGCGACTTTGCGTTCGATTGTGGCGTGCTTAGCTGCTCGTAACGCATGAATGTTACGTATTTGCATAGAATAAAGTGTTTTTCCTCTCATAATACGAGAGGGAACGCCGACTGCGAGCGTAAAACTCAAATGTACCTTTTCGGTATAAAACGCATTTGCTTTTCATTGGGGCGTCTTCGGCTGCTCGAAACGCATGAATATTGCGTAATTGCATAGAATGACGTGTTATTCTTCTCATAATTCGAGTTGGAACGTCTACAGCGAGCGTAAAACTCATATGTACGTTTTCGGTATAAAGCACATTTACTTTTGATTGGGGCGTCTTTGACTGCTCAAAATGCATGAATGTTCCGTATTTACATAGAATGAGGTGTTTTTCGTCTCATAATTCGAGTTGGAACGCCTACAGCGAGCGTAAAACTCAATTGTACGTTTTCGGTATAAAGCGCATTTGTTTTTGATTGGGGTGTCTTAGACTGCTCGAAACGCATGAATGATGCGTATTTGCATAGAATGAAGTGTTTTTCATCTCATAATAGGATAGGGAACGCCTATAGCTCGCGTAAAACTCAGACGTACGTTTTCGGTGTAAAGCGCATTTGCTTTTGATTGGGGTGTCTTTGACTGCTCAATATGCATGAGTGTGGCGTATTTGCATAGAATGAGATATTTTTCTTCTCATAATTCGAGTTGGAACGCCTACAGCGAGCGTAAAACTCAAATGTACGTTTTTGGTATAAAGCGACTTTGCGGTCGGTTTGGGCGTGTTTGGCCCCTCGAAACGCATGAATGTTGCGTATTTGCATAGAATAAAGTGTTTTTCCTCTCTTGGTACGAGAGGGAACGCCTACAGCGAGCGTAAAACTCAAACGTACGTTTTCGGCATAAAACGCATTTGCTTTTGATTGGGGCGTCTTTGGCTGCTCGAAACGCATGAATGTTGCGTATTTGCATAGAATAAGGTGTTTTTCCTCTCATAATACGAGAGGGAATGCCTACAGCGAGCGCAAACCTCAAATGTACGTTTTCGGTATAAAACGCATTTGCTTTTGATTGGGGCGTCTTTGGCTGTGTTATATCCGCAGAAACTCAGGTAGCTAATCTGTGTTTCGCGGGCGAGCCGTTAGCTCGTGAGATTCGGGATTTGTCCAGTTAAGGGTTAGAACCCAAGAGAATTAAACACGCAATGTTTATTAAAACAATTATAAAATGTTTATTTACCAATTATTATACACTTGGAGTAGAATTACAGTTATCCTACTTCGTAGCCTTTTTACCGTTACTATTAACCTTTACTGTTAACTTTTATCTAGGGATATGGTATCCCCGTGGCGAGCCCTTACTCGAGAGAAAGGGTACTCGTCGACCGTAACCAACCGTACTGACAGGAGTACTGAGACTGAGGAGTGCCTGCTCTCGATACATTATATATGGTTGAGAGAGCAGGTACGTCAGCTTATTCTCCTCTAAATGTTTGTGGTTTACTTTATTTTAGTAAACAAACTTTTTTCCAAATTCTCGCTTCTTCGAGAACGGAATTTGGAATTTGTTTTGGTTTCGTCACCGTCGCGGTAAGTCGCGAGCAGGTGCTCTAGTTACCGAGTCGCTCGCGCTTGCTTAATTGCTGACTCGACAATTGCTGACTCGATAGTACGGTGAATTTCGGTATTATGTCGCAACGACGCTCGCGCGCGCTCGTCGCGTGCCACTTATACGCTTCGATTATTGCGCAACTCGATTGCGCGAATAATCGAGGCGTCTAGATACCCGGGGTACAACATCCCTCCCCCCTAAAAAGAAAAGAATTAGTTTTTCTTTTCGCTCGTCTCCGGCGAGCTTTATTTTTAAGATTTTAGATGTACCCCCAAAATTATATATATATATGTATACGGAAGAGATAAATAGAAATATTTATAATTCTTCCGGGAAGTCGGGCTAAGGCCCGCGTGTTGCGACACTCGGAAGCGTTAATTTCTTTCCTTGCTGTTTTTTGCTGACGGTCGGGGTTGATGCCCGGTGGCCAAACCCGCGTCTGCAATTTTTCCCTATATTAACAGACCATTAGCCGAGTTTCTCATTATTTGTTTACCGACTGTCTCCGATTCGGAATCGACGATGAGCAACAGACGCAGCCCGAGCCCGCCTGCCAAGGTAAGTACAACTTTGCCATTTTAAACTATGTTTTCCAGAAAGAAAATTCTGAAATTATCTAACTAATTTCCCCGTGTTTTTTTTTTTTTTTTTTTTTTCTTTCCAGCGAATCCGGTTCGAAGGGCCACCCTCGAGCGTCAGCTACAACCTGACCATCCGTCGAGCTGGTGACGACTCCATCCCTGTGGTGGACCTCGTCTCCGATCCGGTGCGACGACCTCCGAGCCCGGAACTGGAGGTGATCGGCTCCTGGGTGCGGGTGCGACCCACACCGTCGGCCCCGTACCCGCCTATTCGTGTCCTGACGCCCGATGAGATAAGTTTTCGTGCCGTTCACGGCCGTCTCCCGCGGAGAAGGGAGGCTAGGCTTCCTCGAAGCCGTCTTGCCCCTTTGCCCAGGGGGGCTCCCAGGGCGAACATCCGCCCGGCGGGATCTTCGGATACCGACAGCGACGAGGAGGAGGATCCGACATCCCGTGAGAGGCGCGCTGCCCACGGCATCATGGACTGGCGTCGTGCTGAATTTTTTTAAGGCTCCGACGATGTAATGATCCGAAAAATAAAATGGTTTTTTATCGTTAATCTCTTCTGGTGTCCTGTGATCCGTTATTCTTCCTTTGGTTCTCCCTTTTCCTGTGCTAAGGGTAAGCGTGTGCTCGCGGTGCCCTCAGGGCTCCGGAAGATGGTACCTCCGGCGGGGCGGCCCCGCGTCGGAGTCCTTGGTATGCGGCGTATGCGATTAGGGCTAGTAGGGCCACGGTGCCCAGCGAATACTGCCCGATCGTGTGGTATAGTTGCGGGCGATTTCCCGTCGTCGGTACATTCACTTCGTCCAGAGCTCTCTTCATGCTGCGTAATTGTACGCCCAGAGCATTGACCTCCTTCGGACTGCTAGCTGCGTGTTCGGGCCGCACAGTCAGGCAGTCGGTAAGTACCCTCGGTACCATTTCTTCCTCCGCCGGTAATAACGTGAGGTTGTAGACCGGTACATAGCTCGTTCCTTCCACCTCCTGCTTCCAACGTCGCACGGTTTCGAGCCGGAAGTCCGACGTTGTGGCGGTGCAACGATTGTGGAGGGTCAGTGACCCCGTCCCGCGCAGCACCTCTTGCTGCGTCGGCGATCCTTCGCATTTTATGCTCACCGACTCGTTTCTCGGTGACACATACAGCCAACGTCCCGGCTGTCGTAGGCTCATCACGAGGGTGTGGGTGAGGCTTACGATCCTCTTTGGGCATTGCTGGCCCTGACCTACCGTGCCGTCGGTGTATAATCGCACGCTGCATGGTGCGTCCTTTGTGATGGCCATGACGGGGTATCGGGGCTCGCAATAGTACTTATCCTCGTCCCTTTTGCAGGTTTCCAGGTCGCGTTCGGTTGCCCGGATGTACTGCCGATTTTCCCGGTCTACCACCACGAGGTCCTCCGTGGCCTCGATGTAGTAGTAGGTATGGTTTTTACCCTCCCTCGGAAGGGGGTATACGTAGTTGATCCCGTACCCGGGGGATCCGATGAGCGGGATCTCGAGGAGGAGGGTTATTATCCTCTCCCTTCGGTATGCCTTGGCGGTCGCCAGGCACAATATGGCCGCCGCGTTGTCCCGCGTGACCGGTCGCGGGAAGCTGTGTCCCCGGGGGAGGTGAGGCAACGCCTCCGTGAGATACCTCGTAAAGATGGCGGGCGTCACTACGGACGCTCCCACTGTCCCGGATGCCACGCTGGAAAATATCTCCGTTATTTTCTCCACTTCCCGCAGGAAGGTTTCCACGGAAGCTTCGATCAGCATAAGACTTTCGTCGAAGTGCTGCCTGTCGTGCAGAGCATCGGTACGATTTCGGAGGTACCCGTTCACGGTGTGTACCATGGTGAATAACTTTTGTAGATTGCGCTGCGCCTCCTGTGAGGTTTGGTTAAACATATGGAGTGCCGATTCCACGACCTGTAGCTGTTTCCCCATGCACTCCTTTAACTTCCCCTGGGCACCCTGGAGGTCGGCAATTTCCTGGTCGAGGCGTTCCCCGTCGGCCGCGTCCATGTTGCCAGTTATGGCCTTTAGCACGGTACCGAGTCCGTTAATTAGACCTCGACGCTTTCGCCTGTGCTCCACCCCGATGAGGTCTTGTACGACTCCTACGTTGTCCTCAATTTTTGTTGAGAGTCGCACAAGGTGCGCCAGCATCTCCGGGCAGTAACCGTCCGGGCTAGCGAACTCTTCGCACTTCTGTCGCACGATGTCCAGCTGAGTTTGGATCCGGTGCTCCAAAAACGCCATATTGGCTATATTTATACGGATGGCCAATGTCCAGACGTTGGCATACGTATATAACGTCCCGGCTCCCTCGAAGTAGAGCCCGGGGGCATCCCTAAAGGGTCGTACCTCGTACGCCCGTTCTGGGGTGGCGGCGTCCGCCTGTAGACCCGCCAACACCGTTCTGCAAGGAGTTTTTTCTTCATTTCTATGTTACCGTTAGTAAGCATGTGCATTTTTCAAGCCTTGTCGAATCCAGTGACCGGTCTAAAAGTCCCCTGTCGGGACTTTTACCCCTCTACGTAGTTACGGAGCCGGTCTACGTGCACTTTTACGTCTCGTGCTTTCGGTAAGCGGTAAGGATGTACCTTAATCGGCCGTGCTCCTGGCATGAGAGGAATGCGGTGTTCCGCCATATTGGTGCACGGGAGCGCGTCTCCCTCGAGGTGGAATATATCGGCGTAATCGTCGCATATTTCCAGCAACGATTTCTTTTCCTCCTCGTTGAGGTGCGCGACCTCCACCTCCTTGCGCAACCGCTCGAGTCGCGTGCCGCTCGCCTCTGCGCTGGCTGCAAGAATTTCGCAAGCACGCTCGCCGCCCAGCTCTTCTGCTGACGCCAGCGGCTCGAGTGACACGACGGGTCGCTCGACGTGAATGAGCTTGTCTGTGGTGTTTACTAGACTTACCACACAGCTGTTCCCTCGTGGTGCGGTTACGCATGCCCCGAGTATTACTCCGTCGGCGATGCCGCGTTTTTCGACAACTCCCTCGTTGCTACTCGAGGTCGAAACGTAGGCGATATTTTCGCTGCGAGGAGGCAACGCGATCCGTATGTTTCCATCCACGAGGGGCATGCAATACCCGTTGATACGAATTTCCTCCCCCCGGAGTATGTCAGCCTGTTTTTCCTTTATGAAATCCATCCCAAGGATTCCATGGGTTTGCACGTGCAGGTTATGTGAAATTACGTGGAACCAATGTTTCACGGAACCGTTCGGCGTCTCCAGTTCGATGAGGGCGGCGTAACGCGCTTCCAGGCTCCCGCCCCCGAGTCCCTTCAAGGACACATCAGACTCCTCCGCCGGGGTGTCGTCTGACAACGCATCCTCGCGTATAATGCTCACCTGAGCCCCCGTGTCGGCCTTCAGGGTCAGCATACCCGTGTGTCCCGACGGTGACCTTACGTGAAAGTCGCTTGCTGATGCATGTGGACCCGGCGATTTTACTACGTAGACATCGACCTCCCTGAGAGGTCTGGCGGGTTTCGTCCACCTTTTTGCACGGAACGAGGCTACGGTTAGTTGGCCGTCCGTTGATGTACCATTTGTAGCCGCCGCTGCGAAAATATTAGCCTCTCTTGTGGCCTCACCGCTTGCGGTGATGGTATTGATCCGGAAGGACCCCACAGTGCCTCCCTGACCTTGCTGGGCGGAGCCTCCTTTTCCCTGCTCGATGTCCTTCCGCTTCCAATGACCGCTGCTACCGGCACCCTTTTTTTTATTTCTCGGGTTGTCGTCCTGCTGTCGGGCTCGGCAATCCTTCCAGAAGTGCCCGGGTTTTTTGCAATAGTTACACGTGACCGTTACCAGGTGCACGTTCTTCTGGGCAGGTACAGGAAGACTTTGTCGAGCCCCCTGACGGCAGTCCCTTGCCATGTGCCCAGTCTTCCCGCACGTGTAGCACTCCCGGGGTTTTGTGCCCGCTGAGCCCTGCGAATGCCTCGGGTTTCCTCCCCCGAGACTGGGCCGTGCTGCGCCGGGTTGCCCAGACATCATTTTCTCTACCTCGCATGCCCCCACGACCGAGTCGTGCAGGCTCTGATAATTACGAGATCTCACAATAGTTTGAACTTCTTTTTTCAAACCGTTCTCGAAGTTCATTTGCGCGCTTCTTCGAATCGCGTTCCCAATTCCTCTGGCGACTTCTGCATCGGCTCCGATGCTTAATTCCTCTATTACTTCCACGGTGAGCGTTTCGGCCCGCGTGGCATAGGTAGACACGTTTTCCTTCGCATCCTGCTTCAGCGTGCAGAATTGATACTGGAGGGAAGCAAGCGACTCTCTCTTCCCGTAGAGCGCTTCAAGCTCCTCCCGTAAATCACTCAGCGTAATCAGTTGTTTGTGCCTCATCTCCTTTGACGCTCTATCTTCTAACTTGCTGCTTTTGATCAAGGTCAAAAGGTCAGTCCGATCCGCAGGGTGTACCATACCCCAGACCGCTTCGCAGGACATCAAAAAAGCCTCAAGCTTCGCTGGGTCGCTCCCATCGAAGGTTTTAACGTTTCGAAGAGCGGCTGGTATTTCCAGATATTTCCGTACCCTTTGCTCAGGTTCGGGGTTCCGCGTCCGTCGTCGGTGGGGCGACCTGTGCCTCGGCGGGGGTGGGTCCCTCCGCCCCTTCCTTTCGTCCTCCCGGGTGCTGTCCCACAGGCCCGGCTCCATAGTGACGATGCGCTCGTACATGGGATCCCCCTGTTGATCCTCTTGCCGATCTTCCTGTCGATCTCCCTGTCGATCTTCCTGTCGATCTTTTTCCGGTGGGGGTGCCTCTGCTTCAGCCGGCACCACGCTCAGGCGCTGTTCCAAGCGCTGCAGGAGGTTCTCTAGGCGATCAATTCGCTGATTGGCCTCTGCTCCAGGGCTAAGCCCCTCCTGCTCACCGTCGTCCGGTTTGGGGTCTTCGACCGGCTTGCATCCTCCGAACAGAGCCCTCCGGGTCGCTCGAAGAGCGGGTCTAAGGGGAGGTACCTCCTCTGCCTCTTCCAACGTACCCAGCACCCTGTTCTCGACGCTCCAGTTGGGTCCCCCTTGAGTGGTGCTATGCCGGGGGTATGCGTCCCTCATGCGATTTGTCTCCCGTACCGTCAATCTCGTTGTGGTCGGGGGCGGCGTGTCCTGGTGCCGAGGCTCGAACAACTGGACATTCACATCTTCCCAGCCCGTCTGGCGACGGTTCCCCCGGTGAGTCCCTCGCTGGAAATTTACCCCGAACAGGGGGTTCGGCGAACCGCCTTGTCCAGGAGTCCCCTGACCCAGTGCCTGCCGAGCTTCAGTTGTCGTCTCGGCCAGGGCGTTTCCCAAGCCCTCCTCGACGTGCCCCGCCACCTCGGCTGCTTCGGGTGTTCGCCCAGACGGCGTTCCCGATCGTTCGGTGCGCGGTGGCGTCGCAGGAGTTCGGGGGCTACTCATTTTGCGTAACTTTTACCTCCGTTAAATCTTGTGTTACCTTTTCTGGTACCGTCCCACTGGCTTCGACAATGCCTATACGTCAAGCAGCTGACTCCCAGATTTTTATTATGTAATGTGGGGTACTTACAGTGCGTACACCCTCCACATTACGGGATGCCCTCGATGAAACCCTTGTGTTCTCGGCTCCCTTCCTGAACTGCCAGTATCACGTCCCCCTCGATGAGGACGCGCTTCAGGGATCCTGCAGCGATCCGTGAAGACTCCGGTTGGTTTTTCTTCTTCCGTTATCCTGTAGATAACGGGATGCGCACGTCGATCCTCTGATCGTCCCGTGGTCCGCCTGAACACTTGTCGACCCTGGTTCGCGGAACTCTTCTCCCTCAATGGAGACTCACTATCTGCCGCTCCTTGCGGAGATCCAAGTGTTTGGTATTTTAACAGCGATGTTTATTAATTCACTCTGGCAATCCCACCGCTGCCACCAATGTTATATCCGCAGAAACTCAGGTAGCTAATCTGTGTTTCGCGGGCGAGCCGTTAGCTCGTGAGATTCGGGATTTGTCCAGTTAAGGGTTAGAACCCAAGAGAATTAAACACGCAATGTTTATTAAAACAATTATAAAATGTTTATTTACCAATTATTATACACTTGGAGTAGAATTACAGTTATCCTACTTCGTAGCCTTTTTACCGTTACTATTAACCTTTACTGTTAACTTTTATCTAGGGATATGGTATCCCCGTGGCGAGCCCTTACTCGAGAGAAAGGGTACTCGTCGACCGTAACCAACCGTACTGACAGGAGTACTGAGACTGAGGAGTGCCTGCTCTCGATACATTATATATGGTTGAGAGAGCAGGTACGTCAGCTTATTCTCCTCTAAATGTTTGTGGTTTACTTTATTTTAGTAAACAAACTTTTTTCCAAATTCTCGCTTCTTCGAGAACGGAATTTGGAATTTGTTTTGGTTTCGTCACCGTCGCGGTAAGTCGCGAGCAGGTGCTCTAGTTACCGAGTCGCTCGCGCTTGCTTAATTGCTGACTCGACAATTGCTGACTCGATAGTACGGTGAATTTCGGTATTATGTCGCAACGACGCTCGCGCGCGCTCGTCACGTGCCACTTATACGCTTCGATTATTGCGCAACTCGATTGCGCGAATAATCGAGGCGTCTAGATACCCGGGGTACAACAGCTGCTAGAAACGCATGAATGTTGCATACTTGCATAGAATGACATGTTTTTTTTCTTATAATTCGAGTTGGCACGCCTACAGCTGGCGTAAAACTCAAATGTACGTTTTCGATATAAAGCGCATTTGCTTTTGATTGGGGCGTCTTTGACTGCTCAAAATGCATGAATGTTGCGTATTTGCATAGAATGAGGTGTTTTTCGTCTCATAATTCGAGTTGGAACACCTACAGCGAACGTAAAACTCATATGTACTATTTTGGTATAAAGCGACTTTGCCTTCGGTTTGGGCGTGTTTGGCTGTTCGAACCGCGCGAGTGTTGCGTATTGGCATAGAATTAAGTGTTTTTCCTCTTATAATACGAGAGGGAACGTCTACAGCGAGGGTAAAACTCAAATCTACGTTTTCGGTATAAAAGGCATTTGCTTTTGATTGGGGTGTCTTCGGCTGCTCGAAACGCATGAATGTTGCGTATTTGCATAGAATGAAGTGTGTTTCCTCTCATAATACGAGAGGGAACGCCTACAGCGTGCGTAAAACTCAAATGTAGGTTTTCGGTATAAAACGCTTTTGCTTTTGACTAGGGCGTCTTTGGCTACTCGAAACGCATGAATGTTGCGTATTTGCATAGAATGTGGTGTTTTTCGTCTCATAATTCGGGTTGGAACGCCTACAGCGAGCGTAAAACTCTTATGTACTATTTCGTTATAAAGCGACTTTGCGTTCGATTGTAGCGTGTTAGCTGCTCGAAACGTACGAATGTTGCGTATTTGCATAGAACGAAGTGTTTTTCATCTCATAATACGAGATGGAACACCTAGAGCGAACGTAAAACTCATATGTACTATTTCGGTACAAAGCGACTTTGCGTTCGATTGTGGCGTGTTTAGCTGCTCGAAACGCATGAATGTTACGTATTTGCATAGAATGAAGTGCGTTTCCTCTCATAATACGAGAGGGAACGCCTACAGCGAGCGTAAAACTCAAATGTACGTTTTCGGTATAAAACGCTTTTGCTTTTGACTAGGGCGTCTTTGGCTGCTCGAAACGCATGAATGTTGCGTATTTGCATAGAATGACGTGTTTTTCTTCTCATAATTGGAGTTGGAACACCTACAGCTAACGTAAAACTCTTATGTACTATTTTGTTATAAAGCGACTCTGCGTTCGATTGTGGCGTGTTTAGCTGCTCGAAACGCATGAATGATGCGTATTTGCATAGAATGAAGTGTTTTTCATCTCATAATAGGATAGGGAATGCCTATAGCTAGCGTAAAACTCAGACGTACGTTTTCGGTATAAACCGCATTTGCTTTCGATTGGGGTGTCTTTGACTGCTCAAAATGCATAAGTGTTGCGTATTTGCATAGAATGAGGTATTTTTCTTCTCATAATTCGAGTTGGAACGCCTACAGCGAGCGTAAAACTCAATTGTACGTTTTTGGTATAAAGCGACTTTGCGTTCGGTTTGGGCGTGTATGGCTCCTCGAAACGCATGAATGTTGCGTATTTGCATAGAATGATGTGTTTTTCTTCTCATAATTCGAGTTGGAACGCCTACAGCGACCGTAAAACTCGTGCGTCCGATTTTGGTATAAAGCGACTTTGCGTTCGGTTTGGGGGTGTTTGGCCCCTCGAAACGCATGAATGTTGCGTATTTGCATAGAATAAAGTGTTTTTCCTCTCATAATACGAGAGGGAACGCCGACTGCGAGCGTAAAACTCAAATGTACCTTTTCGGTATAAAACGCATTTGCTTTTCATTGGGGCGTCTTCGGCTGCTCGAAACGCATGAATATTGCGTAATTGCATAGAATGACGTGTTATTCTTCTCATAATTCGAGTTGGAACGTCTACAGCGAGCGTAAAACTCATATGTACGTTTTCGGTATAAAGCACATTTACTTTTGATTGGGGCGTCTTTGACTGCTCAAAATGCATGAATGTTCCGTATTTACATAGAATGAGGTATTTTTCGTCTCATAATTCGAGTTGGAACGCCTACAGCGAGCGTAAAACTCAATTGTACGTTTTCGGTATAAAGCGCATTTGTTTTTGATTGGGGTGTCTTAGACTGCTCGAAACGCATGAATGATGCGTATTTGCATAGAATGAAGTGTTTTTCATCTCATAATAGGATAGGGAACGCCTATAGCTCGCGTAAAACTCAGACGTACGTTTTCGGTATAAAGCGCTTTTGCTTTTGATTGGGGTGTCTTTGACTGCTCAATATGCATGAGTGTTGCGTATTTGCATAGAATGAGGTATTTTTCTTCTCATAATTCGAGTTGGAACGCCTACAGCGAGCGTAAAACTCAAATGTACGTTTTTGGTATAAAGCGACTTTGCGTTCGGTTTGGGCGTGTTTGGCCCCTCGAAACGCATGAATGTTGCGTATTTGCATAGAATAAAGTGTTTTTCCTCTCTTGGTACGAGAGGGAACGCCTACAGCGAGCGTAAAACTCAAACGTACGTTTTCGGCATAAAACGCATTTGCTTTTGATTGGGGCGTCTTTGGCTGCTCGAAACGCATGAATGTTGCGTATTTGCATAGAATAAGGTGTTTTTCCTCTCATAATACGAGAGGGAATGCCTACAGCAAGCGTAAACCTCAAATGTACGTTTTCGGTATAAAACGCATTTGCTTTTGATTGGGGCGTCTTTGGCTGCTAGAAACGCATGAATGTTGCATATTTGCATAGAATGACATGTTTTTTTTCTTATAATTCGAGTTGGCACGCCTACAGCTGGCGTAAAACTCAAATGTACGTTTTCGATATAAAGCGCATTTGCTTTTGATTGGGGCGTCTTTGACTGCTCAAAATGCATGAATGTTGCGTATTTGCATAGAATGAAGTGTGTTTCCTCTCATAATACGAGAGGGAACGCCTACAGCGAGCGTAAAACTCAAATGTACGTTTTCGGTATAAAACGCTTTTGCTTTTGACTAGGGCGTCTTTGGCTACTCGAAACGCATGAATGTTGCGTATTTGCATAGAATGTGGTGTTTTTCGTCTCATAATTCGGGTTGGAACGCCTACAGCGAGCGTAAAACTCTTATGTACTATTTCGTTATAAAGCGACTTTGCGTTCGATTGTAGCGTGTTTAGCTGCTCGAAACGTACGAATGTTGCGTATTTGCATAGAATAAAGTGTTTTTCCTCTCTTGGTACGAGAGGGAACGCCTACAGCGAGCGTAAAACTCAATTGTACGTTTTCGGTATAAAGCGCATTTGCTTTTGATTGGGGTGTCTTAGACTGCTCGAAACGCATGAATGATGCGTATTTGCATAGAATGAAGTGTTTTTCAACTCATAATAGGATAGGGAACGCCTATAGCTAGCGTAAAACTCAGACGTACGTTTTCGGTATGAAGCGCATTTGCTTTTGATTGCGGCGTCTTTGACTGCTCAAAATGCATGAGTGTTGCGTATTTGCATAGAATGAGGTATTTTTCTTCTCATAATTCGAGTTGGAACGCCTACAGCGAGCGTAAAACTCAAATGTACGTTTTTGGTATAAAGCGAATTTGCGTTCGGTTTGGGCGTGTATGGCTCCTCGAAACTCATGAATGTTGCGTATTTGCATAGAATGATGTGTTTTTCTTCTCATAATTCGAGTTGGAACGCCTACAGCGACCGTAAAACTCGTACGTCCGATTTTGGTATAAAGCGACTTTGCGTTCGGTTTGGACGTGTTTGGCTTCTCGAAACGCATGAATGTTGCGTATTTGCATAGAATGAAGTGTTTTTCTTCTCATAATACGATAGGGAACGCCTACAGCGAGCGTAAAACTCAAATCTACGTTTTCGGTATAAAACGCATTTGCTTTTGATTGGGGTGTCTTTGGCTGCTCGAAACGCATGAATGTTGCGTATTCGCATAGAATGACGTGTTTTTCTTCTCATAATTCGTGTTGAAACGCCTACAGCTAGCGTAAAACTCAAATGTACGTTTTCGGTATAAAGCGCATTTGCTTTTGATTGGGTCGTCTTTGACTGCTCGAAATGCATGAATGTTGCGTATTTGCATAGAATGTGGTGTTTTTCGTCTCATAATTCGGGTTGGAACGCCTACAGCGAGTGTAAAACTCAAATGTACGTTTTCGGTATAAAGCGCATTTGCTTTTGATTGGCTCGTCTTTGACTGCTCGAAATGCATGAATGTTGCGTATTTGCATAGAATGTGGTGTTTTTCGTCTCATAATTCGGGTTGGAACGCCTACAGCGAGCGTAAAACTCTTATGTACTATTTCGTTATAAAGCGACTTTGCGTTCGATTGTAGCGTGTCTAGCGGCTCGAAACGTACGAATGTTGCGTATTTGCATAGAATGAAGTGTTTTTCATCTCATAATACGAGATGGAACACCTACAGCGAACGTAAAACTCATATGTACTATTTTGGTACAAAGCGACTTTGCGTTCGATTGTGGCGTGTTTAGCTGCTCGAAACGTATGAATGTTGCGTATTTGCATAGAATGAAGTGTGTTTCCTCTCATAATACGAGAGGGAACGCCTACAGGGAGCGTAAAACTCAAACGTACGTTTTCGGTATAAAACGCATTTGCTTTTGATTGGGGCGTCTTTGGCTGCCCGAAACGCATGAATGTTGCGTATTTGCATAGAATGACGTGTCTTTCTTCTCATAATTCGAGTTGGAACGCCTACAGCGAGTGTAAAACTCATACGACCGATTTTGGAATAAAGCGACTTTGCGTTCGGTTTGGGCGTGTTTGGCTTCTCGAAACGCATGAATGTTGCGTATTTGCATGGAATGAAGTATTTTTCCTCTCACAATACGAGAGGGAACGCCTACAGTGAGCGTAAATCTCAAATGTACGTTTTCGGTATAAAACGCATTTGCTTTTGATTGGGGCGTCTTTGGCTGCTCGAAACGCATGAATGTTGCGTATACGCATAGAATGACGTGTTTTTCTTATCATAATTCGTGTTGGAACGCCTACAGCTAGCGTAAAACTCAAATGTACGTTTTCGGTATAAAGCGCTTTTGCTTTTGATTGGGGCGTCTTTGACTGCTCGAAATGCATGAATGTTGCGTATTTGCATAGAATGTGGTGTTTTTCGTCTCATAATTCGAGTTGGAACGCCTACAGCGAGCGTAAAACTCTTATGTACTATTTTGTTATAAAGCGACTTTGCGTTCGATTGTAGCGTGTTTAGCTGCTCGAAACGCACGAATGTTGCGTATTTGCATAGAATGAAGTGTTTTTCATCTCATAATACGAGATGGAACACCTACAGCGAACGTAAAACTCACATGTACTATTTTGGCACAAAGCGACTTTGCTTTCGATTGTGGCGTGCTTAGCTCCTCGAAACGCACGAATGTTGCGTATTTGCATAGAATAAAGTCTTTTTCCTCTCATAATACGAGAGGGAACGCGTACAGCGACCGTAAAAGTCAAATGTACGTTTTCGGTATAAAACGCATTTGCTTTTCATTGGGGCGTCTTTGGCTGCTCGAAACGCATGAATATTGCGCAATTGCATAGAATGACGTGTCTTTCTTCTCATAATTCGAGTTGGAACGCCTACAGCGAGTGTAAAACTCATACGACCGATTTTGGAATAAAGCGACTTTGCGTTCGGTTTGGGCGTGTTTGGCTTCTCGAAACGCATGAATGTTGCGTATTTGCATGGAATGAAGTATTTTTCCTCTCACAATACGAGAGGGAACGCCTACAGCGAGCGAAAAACTCAAATGTACGTTTTCGGTATAAAGCGCATTTGCTTTTGATTGGGGCGTCTTTGGCTGCTCGAAACGCATGAATGTTGCGTATACGCATAGAATGACGTGTTTTTCTTCTCATAATTCGTGTTGGAACGCCTACAGCTAGCGTAAAACTCAAATGTACGTTTTCGGTATAAAGCGCTTTTGCTTTTGATTGCGGCGTCTTTGACTGCTCGAAATGCATGAATGTTGCGTATTTGCATAGAATGTGGTGTTTTTCGTCTCATAATTCGAGTTGGAACGCCTACAGTGAGCGTAAAACTCTTATGTACTATTTTGTTATAAAGCGACTTTGCGTTCGATTGTAGCGTGTTTAGCTGCTCGAAACGCACGAATCTTGCGTATTTGCATAGAATGAAGTGTTTTTCATCTCATAATACGAGATGGAACACCTACAGCGAACGTAAAACTCACATGTACCATTTTGGCACAAAGCGACTTTGCTTTCGATTGTGGCGTGCTTAGCTCCTCGAAACGCACGAATGTTGCGTATTTGCATAGAATGAAGTGTTTTTCTTCTCATAATACGATAAGGAACGTCTACAGCGAGCGTAAAACTCAAATGTACGTATTCGGTATAAAACGCATTTGCTTTTGATTGAGGCGTCTTTGGCTGCTCGAAACGCATATATGTTGCGTATTTGCATAGAATGACGGGTTTATCTTCTCATAATTCGAATTGGAACGCCTACAGCTGGCGTAAAACTCAAATGTACGTTTTTGATATAAAGCGCATTTGCTTTTGACTAGGGCGTCTTTGGCTGTTCGAAACGCATGAATGTTGCGTATTTGCATAGAATGACGTGTTTTTCTTCTCATAATTCGAGTTGGAACGCCTACAGCGAGCGTAAAACTCATATGTACTATTTTGGAATAAAGCGACTTTGCCTTCGGTTTGGGCGTGTTTAGCTGCTCGAAACGCACGAATGTTGCGTATTTGCATAGAATGAAGTGTTTTTCATCTCATAATACGAGATGGAACACCTACAGCCAGCGTAAAACTCATATGTACTATTTTGGTATAAAGCGACTTTGCGTTCGATTGTGGCGTGTTTAGCTGCTCGAAACGCATGAATGTTGCGTATTTAGATAGAATGACGTGTTTTTCTTCTCATAATTCGAGTTGGAACGCCTACAGCTAGCGTAAAACTCAAATGTACGTTTTCGGTATAAAGCGCATTTGCTTTTGATTGGGGCGTCTTTGACTGCTCGAAATGCTTGAATGTTGCGTATTTGCATAGAATGAGGTGTTTTTTATCTCATAGTACGAGATGGAACACCTACAGCGAGCGTAAAACTCATATGTACTATTTTGGGATAAAGCGACTTTGCGTTCGATTGTAGGGTATTTAGCTGCTCGAAACGCATGAATGTTGCGTAATTGCATAGAATGAAGTGTTTTTCCTCTCATAGTACGAGAGGGAACGCCTACAGCGAGCGTAAAACTCAATTGTACGTTTTCGGTATAAAGCGCATTTGCTTTTGATTGGGGTGTCTTAGACTGCTCGAAACGCATGAATGATGCGTATTTGCATAGAATGAAGTGTTTTTCATCTCATAATAGGATAATGAACGCCTATAGCTCGCGTAAAACTCAGACGTACGTTTTCGGTATAAAGCGCATTTGCTTTTGATTGGGGTGTCTTTGACTGCTCGAAACGCATGAATGTTGCGTATTTGCATAGAATGATGTGTTTTTCTTCTCATAATTCGAGTTGGAACGCCTACAGCGACCGTAAAACTCGTACGTCCGATTTTGGTTTAAAGCGACTTTGCGTTCGGTTTGGACGTGTTTGGCTCCTCGAAACGTATGAATGTTGCGTATTTGCATAGAATGAAGTGTTTTTTCTCTCATAATACGAGAGGGAACGTCTACAGCGAGCGTAAAACTCAAATGTACGTTTTCGGTATAAAATGCATTTGCTTTTGACTAGGGCGTCTTTGGCTGTTCGAAACGCATGAATGTTGCGTATTTGCATAGAATGACGTGTTTTTCTTCTCATAATTCTAGTTGGAACGCCTACAGCGAGCGTAAAACTCATACGTCCGATTTTGGTATAAAGCGTCTTTGCGTTCGGTTTGGGCGTGTTTGGCCCCTCGAAAATCATGAATGTTGCGTATTTGCATAGAATAAAGTGTTTTTCCTCTCTTGGTACGAGAGGGAACGCCTACAGCGAGCGTAAAACTCAAACGTACGTTTTCGGTATAACACGCATTTGCTTTTGATTGGGGCGTCTTTGGCTGCTCGAAATGCATGAATGTTGCGTATTTGCATAGAATGTGGTGTTTTTCGTCTCATAATTCAAGTTGGAACGCCTACAGCGAGCGTAAAACTCTTATGTACTATTTTGTTATAAAACGACTTTGCGTTCGATTGTAGCGTGTTTAGCGGCTCGAAACGTACGAATGTTGCGTATTTGCATAGAATGAAGTGGTTTTCATCTCATAATACGAGATGGAACACCTACAGCGAGCGTAAAACTCATATGTACTATTTTGGTATAAACCGACTTTGCGTTCGATTGTGGCGTGTTTAGCTGCTCGAGACGCACGAATGTTGCGTATTTGCATAGAATGAAGTGTGTTTCCGCTCATAATACGAGAGGGAACGCCTACAGTGAGCGTAAATCTCAAATGTACGTTTTCGGTATAAAACGCATTTGCTTTTGATTGGGGCGTCTTTGACTGCTCGAAATGCATGAATGTTGCGTATTTGCATAGAATGAGGTGTTTTTCGTCTCATAATTCGAGTTGGAACGCCTACAGCGAGCGTAAAACCCTTATGTACTATTTTGTTATAAAGCGACTTCGCTTTCGATTGTGGCGTGTTTAGCTCCTCGAAACGCACGAATGTTGCGTATTTGCATAGAATGAAGTGTTTTTTATCTCATAGTACGAGATGGAACACCTACAGCGAGCGTAAAACTCATATGTACTATTTTGGAATAAAGCGACTTTGCCTTCGGTTTGGGCGTGTTTAGCTGCTCGAAACGCACGAATGTTGCGTATTTGCATAGAATGAAGTGTTTTTCATCTCATAATACGAGATGGAACACCTACAGCCAGCGTAAAACGCATATGTACTATTTTGGTATAAAGCGACTTTGCGTTCGATTGTGGCGTGCTTAGCTGCTCGTAACGCATGAATGTTACGTATTTGCATAGAATAAAGTGTTTTTCCTCTCATAATACGAGAGGGAACGCCGACTGCGAGCGTAAAACTCAAATGTACCTTTTCGGTATAAAACGCATTTGCTTTTCATTGGGGCGTCTTCGGCTGCTCGAAACGCATGAATATTGCGTAATTGCATAGAATGACGTGTTATTCTTCTCATAATTCGAGTTGGAACGTCTACAGCGAGCGTAAAACTCATATGTACGTTTTCGGTATAAAGCGCATTTGTTTTTGATTGGGGTGTCTTAGACTGCTCGAAACGCATGAATGATGCGTATTTGCTTAGAATGAAGTGTTTTTCATCTCATAATAGGATAGGGAACGCCTATAGCTCGCGTAAAACTCAGACGTACGTTTTCGGTATAAAGCGCATTTGCTTTTGATTGGGGTGTCTTTGACTGCTCAATATGCATGAGTGTTGCGTATTTGCATAGAATGAGATATTTTTCTTCTCATAATTCGAGTTGGAACGCCTACAGCGAGCGTAAAACTCAAATGTACGTTTTTGGTATAAAGCGACTTTGCGGTCGGTTTGGGCGTGTTTGGCCCCTCGAAACGCATGAATGTTGCGTATTTGCATAGAATAAAGTGTTTTTCCTCTCTTGGTACGAGAGGGAACGCCTACAGCGAGCGTAAAACTCAAACGTACGTTTTCGGCATAAAACGCATTTGCTTTTGATTGGGGCGTCTTTGGCTGCTCGAAACGCATGAATGTTGCGTATTTGCATAGAATAAGGTGTTTTTCCTCTCATAATACGAGAGGGAATGCCTACAGCGAGCGTAAACCTCAAATGTACGTTTTCGGTATAAAACGCATTTGCTTTTGATTGGGGCGTCTTTGGCTGCTAGAAACGCATGAATGTTGCATATTTGCATAGAATGACATGTTTTTTTTCTTATAATTCGAGTTGGCACGCCTACAGCTGGCGTAAAACTCAAATGTACGTTTTCGATATAAAGCGCATTTGCTTTTGATTGGGGCGTCTTTGACTGCTCAAAATGCATGAATGTTGCGTATTTGCATAGAATGAGGTGTTTTTCGTCTCATAATTCGAGTTGGAACACCTACAGCGAACGTAAAACTCATATGTACTATTTTGGTATAAAGCGACTTTGCCTTCGGTTTGGGCGTGTTTGGCTGTTCGAACCGCGCGAGTGTTGCGTATTGGCATAGAATTAAGTGTTTTTCCTCTTATAATACGAGAGGGAACGTCTACAGCGAGGGTAAAACTCAAATCTACGTTTTCGGTATAAAACGCATTTGCTTTTGATTGGGGTGTCTTCGGCTGCTCGGAACGCATGAATGTTGCGTATTTGCATAGAATGAAGTGTGTTTCCTCTCATAATACGAGAGGGAACGCCTACAGCGTGCGTAAAACTCAAATGTACGTTTTCGGTATAAAACGCTTTTGCTTTTGACTAGGGCGTCTTTGGCTACTCGAAACGCATGAATGTTGCGTATTTGCATAGAATGTGGTGTTTTTCGTCTCATAATTCGGGTTGGAACGCCTACAGCGAGCGTAAAACTCTTATGTACTATTTCGTTATAAAGCGACTTTGCGTTCGATTGTAGCGTGTTTAGCTGCTCGAAACGTACGAATGTTGCGTATTTGCATAGAACGAAGTGTTTTTCATCTCATAATACGAGATGGAACACCTACAGCGAACGTAAAACTCATATGTACTATTTTGGTACAAAGCGACTTTGCGTTCGATTGTGGCGTGTTTAGCTGCTCGAAACGTATGAATGTTGCGTATTTGCATAGAATGAAGTGTGTTTCCTCTCATAATACGAGAGGGAACGCCTACAGGGAGCGTAAAACTCAAACGTACGTTTTCGGTATAAAACGCATTTGCTTTTGATTGGGGCGTCTTTGGCTGCCCGAAACGCATGAATGTTGCGTATTTGCATAGAATGACGTGTCTTTCGTCTCATAATTCGAGTTGGAACGCCTACAGCGAGTGTAAAACTCATACGACCGATTTTGGAATAAAGCGACTTTGCGTTCGGTTTGGGCGTGTTTGGCTTCTCGAAACGCATGAATGTTGCGTATTTGCATGGAATGAAGTATTTTTCCTCTCACAATACGAGAGGGAACGCCTACAGCGAGCGAAAAACTCAAATGTACGTTTTCGGTATAAAGCGCATTTGCTTTTGATTGGGGCGTCTTTGGCTGCTCGAAACGCATGAATGTTGCGTATACGCATAGAATGACGTGTTTTTCATCTCATAATACGAGATGGAACACCTACAGCGAACGTAAAACTCACATGTACTATTTTGGCACAAAGCGACTTTGCTTTCGATTGTGGCGTGCTTAGCTCCTCGAAACGCACGAATGTTGCGTATTTGCATAGAATAAAGTCTTTTTCCTCTCATAATACGAGAGGGAACGCCTACAGCGACCGTAAAAGTCAAATGTACGTTTTCGGTATAAAACGCATTTGCTTTTCATTGGGGCGTCTTTGGCTGCTCAAAACGCATGAATATTGCGCAATTGCATAGAATGACGTGTTTTTCTTCTCATAATTCGAGATGGAACGTCTACAGCGACCGTAAAACTCAAATGTACGTTTTCGGTATAAAGCGCATTTACTTTTGATTGGGGCGTCTTTGGCTGCTCGAAACGCATATATGTTGCGTATTTGCATAGAATGACGGGTTTATCTTCTCAAAATTCGAGTTGGAACGCCTACAGCTGGCGTAAAACTCAAATGTACGTTTTTCATATAAAGCGCATTTGCTTTTGATTGGGGCGTCTTTGACTGCTCAAAATGCATGAATGTTGCGTATTTGCATAGAATGAGGTGTTTTTCGTCTCATAATTCGAGTTGGAACGCCGACAGCGAGCGTAAAACTCTTATGTACTATTTTGTTATAATGCGACTTTGCGTTCGATTGTGGCGTGTTTAGCTGCTCGAAACGCATGAATGTTACGTATTTGCATAGAATGAAGTGTGTTTCCTCTCACAATACGAGAGGGAACGCCTACAGCGAGCGTAAAACTCAAATGTACGTTTTCGGTATAAAACGCTTTTGCTTTTGACTAGGGCGTCTTTGGCTGCTCGAAACGCATGAATGTTGCGTATTTGCATAGAATGACGTGTTTTTCTTCTCATAATTCGAGTTGGAACACCTACGCTAACGTAAAACTCTTATGTACTATTTTGTTATAAAGCGACTCTGCGTTCGATTGTGGCGTGTTTAGCTGCTCGAAACGCATGAATGATGCGTATTTGCATAGAATGAAGTGTTTTTCATCTCATAATAGGATAGGGAATGCCTATAGCTAGCGTAAAACTCAGACGTACGTTTTCGGTATAAACCGCATTTGCTTTCGATTGGGGTGACTTTGACTGCTCAAAATGCATGAGTGTTGCGTATTTGCATAGAATGAGGTATTTTTCTTCTCATAATTCGAGTTGGAACGCCTACAGCGAGCGTAAAACTCAATTGTACGTTTTTGGTATAAAGCGACTTTGCGTTCGGTTTGGGCGTGTATGGCTCCTCGAAACGCATGAATGTTGCGTATTTGCATAGAATGATGTGTTTTTCTTCTCATAATTCGAGTTGGAACGCCTACAGCGACCGTAAAACTCGTGCGTCCGATTTTGGTATGAAGCGACTTTGCGTTCGGTTTGGGGGTGTTTGGCCCCTCGAAACGCATGAATGTTGCGTATTTGCATAGAATAAAGTGTTTTTCCTCTCATAATACGAGAGGGAACGCCGACTGCGAGCGTAAAACTCAAATGTACCTTTTCGGTATAAAACGCATTTGCTTTTCATTGGGGCGTCGTCGGCTGCTCGAAACGCATGAATATTGCGTAATTGCATAGAATGACGTGTTATTCTTCTCATAATTCGAGTTGGAACGTCTACAGCGAGCGTAAAACTCATATGTACGTTTTCGGTATAAAGCACATTTACTTTTGATTGGGGCGTCTTTGACTGCTCAAAATGCATGAATGTTCCGTATTTACATAGAATGAGGTGTTTTTCGTCTCATAATTCGAGTTGGAACGCCTACAGCGAGCGTAAAACTCAATTGTACGTTTTCGGTATAAAGCGCATTTGTTTTTGATTGGGGTGTCTTAGACTGCTCGAAACGCATGAATGATGCGTATTTGCATAGAATGAAGTGTTTTTCATCTCATAATAGGATAGGGAACGCCTATAGCTCGCGTAAAACTCAGACGTACGTTTTCGGTATAAAGCGCATTTGCTTTTGATTGGGGTGTCTTTGACTGCTCAATATGCATGAGTGTTGCGTATTTGCATAGAATGAGGTATTTTTCTTCTCATAATTCGCGTTGGAACGCCTACAGCGAGCGTAAAACTCAAATGTACGTTTTTGGTATAAAGCGACTTTGCGTTCGGTTTGGGCGTGTTTGGCCCCTCGAAACGCATGAATGTTGCGTATTTGCATAGAATAAAGTGTTTTTCCTCTCTTGGTACGAGAGGGAACGCCTACAGCGAGCGTAAAACTCAAACGTACGTTTTCGGCATAAAACGCATTTGCTTTTGATTGGGGCGTCTTTGGCTGCTCGAAACGCATGAATGTTGCGTATTTGCATAGAATAAGGTGTTTTTCCTCTCATAATACGAGAGGGAATGCCTACAGCGAGCGTAAACCTCAAATGTACGTTTTCGGTATAAAACGCATTTGCTTTTGATTGGGGCGTCTTTGGCTGCTAGAAACGCATGAATGTTGCATATTTGCATAGAATGACATGTTTTTTTTCTTATAATTCGAGTTGGCACGCCTACAGCTGGCGTAAAACTCAAATGTACGTTTTCGATATAAAGCGCATTTGCTTTTGATTGGGGCGTCTTTGACTGCTCAAAATCCATGAATGTTGCGTATTTGCATTGAATGAGGTGTTTTTCGTCTCATAATAGGATAGGGAACGCCTATAGCTCGCGTAAAACTCAGACGTACGTTTTCGGTATAAAGCGCATTTGCTTTTGATTGGGGTGTCTTTGACTGCTCAATATGCATGAGTGTTGCGTATTTGCATAGAATGAGGTATTTTTCTTCTCATAATTCGAGTTGGAACGCCTACAGCGAGCGTAAAACTCAAATGTACGTTTTTGGTATAAAGCGACTTTGCGTTCGGTTTGGGCGTGTATGGCTCCTCGAAACGCATGAATGTTGCGTATTTGCATAGAATGATGTGTTTTTCTTCTCATAATTCGAGTTGGAACGCCTACAGCGACCGTAAAACTCGTGCGTCCGATTTTGGTATAAAGCGACTTTGCGTTCGGTTTGGGGGTGTTTGGCCCCTCGAAACGCATGAATGTTGCGTATTTGCATAGAATAAAGTGTTTTTCCTCTCTTGGTACGAGAGGGAACGCCTACAGTGAGCGTAAAACTCAATTGTACGTTTTCGGTATAAAGCGCATTTGCTTTTGATTGGGGTGTCTTAGACTGCTCGAAACGCATGAATGATGCGTATTTGCATAGAATGAAGTGTTTTTCAACTCATAATAGGATAGGGAACGCCTATAGCTAGCGTAAAACTCAGAAGTACGTTTTCGGTATGAAGCGCATTTGCTTTTGATTGCGGCGTCTTTGACTGCTCAAAATGCATGAGTGTTGCGTATTTGCATAGAATGAGGTATTTTTCTTCTCATAATTCGAGTTGGAACGCCTACAGCGAGCGTAAAACTCAAATGTACGTTTTTGGTATAAAGCGAATTTGCGTTCGGTTTGGGCGTGTATGGCTCCTCGAAACTCATGAATGTTGCGTATTTGCATAGAATGATGTGTTTTTCTTCTCATAATTCGAGTTGGAACGCCTACAGCGACCGTAAAACTCGTACGTCCGATTTTGGTATAAAGCGACTTTGCGTTCGGTTTGGACGTGTTTGGCTTCTCGAAACGCATGAATGTTGCGTATTTGCATAGAATGAAGTGTTTTTCTTCTCATAATACGATAGGGAACGCCTACAGCGAGCGTAAAACTCAAATCTACGTTTTCGGTATAAAACGCATTTGCTTTTGATTGGGGTGTCTTTGGCTGCTCGAAACGCATGAATGTTGCGTATTCGCATAGAATGACGTGTTTTTCTTCTCATAATTCGTGTTGAAACGCCTACAGCTAGCGTAAAACTCAAATGTACGTTTTCGGTATAAAGCGCATTTGCTTTTGATTGGGTCGTCTTTGACTGCTCGAAATGCATGAATGTTGCGTATTTGCATAGAATGTGGTGTTTTTCGTCTCATAATTCGGGTTGGAACGCCTACAGCGAGCGTAAAACTCTTATGTACTATTTCGTTATAAAGCGACTTTGCGTTCGATTGTAGCGTGTTTAGCGGCTCGAACCGTACGAATGTTGCGTAATTGCATAGAATGAAGTGTTTTTCCTCTCATAGTACGAGAGGGAACGCCTACAGCGAGCGTAAAACTCAAATGTACGTTTTCGGTATAAAACGCATTTGCTTTTGACTAGGGCGTCTTTGGCTGCTCGAAACGCATGAATGTTGCGTATTTACATAGAATGACGTGTTTTTCTTCTCATAATTCGAGTTGGAACGCCTACAGCGAGCGTAAAACTCATATGTACTATTTTGGAATAAAGCGACTTTGCCTTCGGTTTGGGCGTGTTTAGCTGCTCGAAACGCACGAATGTTGCGTATTTGCATAGAATGAAGTGTTTTTCATCTCATAATACGAGATGGAACACCTACAGCCAGCGTAAAACTCATATGTACTATTTTGGTATAAAGCGACTTTGCGTTCGATTGTGGCGTGTTTAGCTGCTCGAAACGCATGAATGTTGCGTATTTGCATAAAATAAAGTGTTTTTCCTCTTTTAATACGAGAGGGAACGCCTACAGCGAGCGTAAAACTCAAACGTACGTTTTCGGTATAAAACGCATTTGCTTTTGATTGGGGCGTCTTTGACAGCTCAAAATGCATCAATGTTGCGTATTTGCATAGAATGAGGTGTCTTTCGTCTCATAATTCGAGTTGGAACGCCGACTGCGAGCGTAAAACTCTTACGTACTATTTTGTTATAATGCGACTTTGCGTTCGATCGTGGCGTGTTTCGCTGCTCGAACCGCATGAGTGTTGCGTATTTGCATAGTATGAAGTGGTTTTTGTATCATAATACGAGAGGGAACGCCTACAGCGAGCGTAAAAGTCGAATGTACGTTTTCGGTATAAAGCGCATTTGCTTTTGATTGGGGTGTCTTTGACTGCTCAAAATGCATGAGTGTTGCGTATTTGCATAGAATGAGGTATTTTTCTTCTCATAATTCGAGTTGGAACGCCTACAGCGAGCGTAAAACGCAAATGTACGTTTTTGGTATAAAGCGACTTTGCGTTCGGTTTGGGCGTGTTTGGCCCCTCGAAACGCATGAATGTTGCGTATTTGCATAGAATAAATTGTTTTTCCTCTCTTGGTACGAGAGGGAACGCCTACAGCGAGCGTAAAACTCAAACGTACGTTTTCGGCATAAAACGCATTTGCTTTTGATTGGGGCGTCTTTGGCTGCTCGAAACGCATGAATGTTGCGTATTTGCATAGAATAAGGTGTTTTTCCTCTCATAATACGAGAGGGAATGCCTACAGCGAGCGTAAACCTCAAATGTACGTTTTCGGTATAAAACGCATTTGCTTTTGATTGGGGCGTCTTTGGCTGCTAGAAACGCATGAATGTTGCATATTTGCATAGAATGACATGTTTTTTGTCTTATAATTCGAGTTGGCACGCCTACAGCTGGCGTAAAACTCAAATGTACGTTTTCGATATAAGGCGCATTTGCTTTTGATTGGGGCGTCTTTGACTGCTCAAAATGCATGAATGTTGCGTATTTGCATAGAATGAGGTGTTTTTCGTCTCATAATTCGAGTTGGAACACCTACAGCGAACGTAAAACTCATATGTACTATTTTGGTATAAAGCGACTTTGCCTTCGGTTTGGGCGTGTTTGGCTGTTCGAACCGCGCGAGTGTTGCGTATTGGCATAGAATTAAGTGTTTTTCCTCTTATAATACGAGAGGGAACGTCTACAGCGAGCGTAAAACTCAAATCTACGTTTTCGGTATAAAACGCATTTGCTTTTGATTGGGGTGTCTTCGGCTGCTCGAAACGCATGAATGTTGCGTATTTGCATAGAATGACGGGTTTATCTTCTCAAAATTCGAGTTGGAACGCCTACAGCTGGCGTAAAATTCAAATGTACGTTTTTCATATAAAGCGCATTCGCTTTTGATTGGGGCGTCTTTGACTGCTCAAAATGCATGAATGTTGCGTATTTGCATAGAATGAGGTGTTTTTCGTCTCATAATTCGAGTTGGAACGCCGACAGCGAGCGTAAAACTCTTATGTACTATTTTGTTATAATGCGACTTTGCGTTCGATTGTGGCGTGTTTAGCTGCTCGAAACGCATGAATGTTACGTATTTGCATAGAATGAAGTGTGTTTCCTCTCATAATACGAGAGGGAACGCCTACAGCGAACGTAAAACTCATATGTACTATTTTGGTACAAAGCGACTTTGCGTTCGATTGTGGCGTGTTTAGCTGCTCGAAACGTATGAATGTTGCGTATTTGCATAGAATGAAGTGTGTTTCCTCTCATAATACGAGAGGGAACGCCTACAGGGAGCGTAAAACTCAAACGTACGTTTTCGGTATAAAACGCATTTGCTTTTGATTGGGGCGTCTTTGGCTGCCCGAAACGCATGAATGTTGCGTATTTGCATAGAATGACGTGTCTTTCTTCTCATAATTCGAGTTGGAACGCCTACAGCGAGTGTAAAACTCATACGACCGATTTTGGAATAAAGCGACTTTGCGTTCGGTTTGGGCGTGTTTGGCTTCTCGAAACGCATGAATGTTGCGTATTTGCATGGAATGAAGTATTTTTCCTCTCACAATACGAGAGGGAACGCCTACAGCGAGCGAAAAACTCAAATGTACGTTTTCGGTATAAAGCGCATTTGCTTTTGATTGGGGCGTCTTTGGCTGCTCGAAACGCATGAATGTTGCGTATACGCATAGAATGACGTGTTTTTCATCTCATAATACGAGATGGAACACCTACAGCGAACGTAAAACTCACATGTACTATTTTGGCACAAAGCGACTTTGCTTTCGATTGTGGCGTGCTTAGCTCCTCGAAACGCACGAATGTTGCGTATTTGCATAGAATAAAGTCTTTTTCCTCTCATAATACGAGAGGGAACGCCTACAGCGACCGTAAAAGTCAAATGTACGTTTTCGGTATAAAACGCATTTGCTTTTCATTGGGGCGTCTTTGGCTGCTCGAAACGCATGAATATTGCGCAATTGCATAGAATGACGTGTTTTTCTTCTCATAATTCGAGTTGGAACGTCTACAGCGACCGTAAAACTCAAATGTACGTTTTTGGTATAAAGCGCATTTACTTTTGATTGGGGCGTCTTTGGCTGCTCGAAACGCATATATGTTGCGTATTTCCATAGAATGACGGGTTTATCTTCTCAAAATTCGAGTTGGAACGCCTACAGCTGGCGTAAAACTCAAATGTACGTTTTTCATATAAAGCGCATTTGCTTTTGATTGGGGCGTCTTTGACTGCTCAAAATGCATGAATATTGCGTATTTGCATAGAATGAGGTGTTTTTCGTCTCATAATTCGAGTTGGAACGCCGACAGCGAGCGTAAAACTCTTATGTACTATTTTGTTATAATGCGACTTTGCGTTCGATTGTGGCGTGTTTAGCTGCTCGAAACGCATGAATGTTACGTATTTGCATAGAATGAAGTGTGTTTCCTCTCATAATACGAGAGGGAACGCCTACAGCGAGCGTAAAACTCAAATGTCCGTTTTCGGTATAAAACGCTTTTGCTTTTGACTAGGGCGTCTTTGGCTGCTCGAAACGCATGAATGTTGCGTATTTGCATAGAATGACGTGTTTTTCTTCTCATAATTCGAGTTGGAACACCTACAGCTAACGTAAAACTCTTATGTACTATTTTGTTATAAAGCGACTCTGCGTTCGATTGTGGCGTATTTAGCTGCTCGAAACGCATGAACGTTGCGTAATTGCATAGAATGAAGTGTTTTTCATCTCATAATACGAGATGGAACACCTACAGCCAGCGTAAAACTCATATGTACTATTTTGGTATAAAGCGACTTTGCGTTCGATTGTGGCGTGTTTAGCTGCTCGAAACGCATGAATGATGCGTATTTGCATAGAATGAAGTGTTTTTCATCTCATAATAGGATAGGGAATGCCTACAGCTAGCGTAAAACTCAGACGTACGTTTTCGGTATAAACCGCATTTGCTTTCGATTGGGGTGTCTTTGACTGCTCAAAATGCATGAGTGTTGCGTATTTGCATAGAATGAGGTATTTTTCTTCTCATAATTCGAGTTGGAACGCCTACAGCGAGCGTAAAACTCAATTGTACGTTTTTGGTATAAAGCGACTTTGCGTTCGGTTTGGGCGTGTATGGCTCCTCGAAACGCATGAATGTTGCGTATTTGCATAGAATGATGTGTTTTTCTTCTCATAATTCGAGTTGGAACGCCTACAGCGACCGTAAAACTCGTGCGTCCGATTTTGGTATAAAGCGACTTTGCGTTCGGTTTGGGGGTGTTTGGCCCCTCGAAACGCATGAATGTTGCGTATTTGCATAGAATAAAGTGTTTTTTTCTCTCTTGGTACGAGAGGGAACGCCTACAGCGAGCGTAAAACTCAATTGTACGTTTTCGGTATAAAGCGCATTTGCTTTTGATTGGGGTGTCTTAGACTGCTCGAAACGCATGAATGATGCGTATTTGCATAGAATGAAGTGTTTTTCAACTCATAATAGGATAGGGAACGCCTATAGCTAGCGTAAAACTCAGACGTACGTTTTCGGTATGAAGCGCATTTGCTTTTGATTGCGGCGTCTTTGACTGCTCAAAATGCATGAGTTTTGCGTATTTGCATATAATGAGGTATTTTTCTTCTCATAATTCGAGTTGGAACGTCTACAGCGAGCGTAAAACTCAAATGTACGTTTTTGGTATAAAGCGAATTTGCGTTCGGTTTGGGCGTGTATGGCTCCTCGAAACTCATGAATGTTGCGTATTTGCATAGAATGATGTGTTTTTCTTCTCATAATTCGAGTTGGAACGCCTACAGCGACCGTAAAACTCGTACGTCCGATTTTGGTATAAAGCGACTTTGCGTTCGGTTTGGACGTGTTTGGCTTCTCGAAACGCATGAATGTTGCGTATTTGCATAGAATGAAGTGTTTTTCTTCTCATAATACGATAGGGAACGCCTACAGCGAGCGTAAAACTCAAATCTACGTTTTCGGTATAAAACGCATTTGCTTTTGATTGGGGTGTCTTTGGCTGCTCGAAACGCATGAATGTTGCGTATTTACATAGAATGACGTGTTTTTCTTCTCATAATTCGAGTTGGAACGCCTACAGCGAGCGTAAAACTCATATGTACTATTTTGGAATAAAGCGACTTTGCCTTCGGTTTGGGCGTGTTCAGCTGCTCGAAACGCACGAATGTTGCGTATTTGCATAGAATGAAGTGTTTTTCATCTCATAATACGAGATGGAACACCTACAGCCAGCGTAAAACTCATATGTACTATTTTGGTATAAAGCGACTTTGCGTTCGATTGTGGCGTGTTTAGCTGCTCGAAACGCATGAATGTTGCGTATTTGCATAAAATAAAGTGTTTTTCCTCTTTTAATACGAGAGGGAACGCCTACAGCGAGCGTAAAACTCAAACGTACGTTTTCGGTATAAAACGCATTTGCTTTTGATTGGGGCGTCTTTGACAGCTCAAAATGCATCAATGTTGCGTATTTGCATAGAATGAGGTGTCTTTCGTCTCATAATTAGAGTTGGAACGCCGACTGCGAGCGTAAAACTCTTACGTACTATTTTGTTATAATGCGACTTTGCGTTCGATCGTGGCGTGTTTCGCTGCTCGAACCGCATGAGTGTTGCGTATTTGCATAGTATGAAGTGGTTTTTCTATCATAATACGAGAGGGAACGCCTACAGCGAGCGTAAAAGTCGAATGTACGTTTTCGTTATAAAGCGCATTTGCTTTTGATTGGGGTGTCTTTGACTGCTCAAAATGCATGAGTGTTGCGTATTTGCATAGAATGAGGTATTTTTCTTCTCATAATTCGAGTTGGAACGCCTACAGCGAGCGTAAAACGCAAATGTACGTTTTTGGTATAAAGCGACTTTGCGTTCGGTTTGGGCGTGTTTGGCCCCTCGAAACGCATGAATGTTGCGTATTTGCATAGAATAAATTGTTTTTCCTCTCTTGGTACGAGAGGGAACGCCTACAGCGAGCGTAAAACTCAAACGTACGTTTTCGGCATAAAACGCATTTGCTTTTGATTGGGGCGTCTTTGGCTGCTCGAAACGCATGAATGTTGCGTATTTGCATAGAATAAGGTGTTTTTCCTCTCATAATACGAGAGGGAATGCCTACAGCGAGCGTAAACCTCAAATGTACGTTTTCGGTATAAAACGCATTTGCTTTTGATTGGGGCGTCTTTGGCTGCTAGAAACGCATGAATGTTGCATATTTGCATAGAATGACATGTTTTTTGTCTTATAATTCGAGTTGGCACGCCTACAGCTGGCGTAAAACTCAAATGTACGTTTTCGATATAAGGCGCATTTGCTTTTGATTGGGGCGTCTTTGACTGCTCAAAATGCATGAATGTTGCGTATTTGCATAGAATGAGGTGTTTTTCGTCTCATAATTCGAGTTGGAACACCTACAGCGAACGTAAAACTCATATGTACTATTTTGGTATAAAGCGACTTTGCCTTCGGTTTGGGCGTGTTTGGCTGTTCGAACCGCGCGAGTGTTGCGTATTGGCATAGAATTAAGTGTTTTTCCTCTTATAATACGAGAGGGAACGTCTACAGCGAGCGTAAAACTCAAATCTACGTTTTCGGTATAAAACGCATTTGCTTTTGATTGGGGTGTCTTCGGCTGCTCGAAACGCATGAATGTTGCGTATTTGCATAGAATGACGGGTTTATCTTCTCAAAATTCGAGTTGGAACGCCTACAGCTGGCGTAAAATTCAAATGTACGTTTTTCATATAAAGCGCATTCGCTTTTGATTGGGGCGTCTTTGACTGCTCAAAATGCATGAATGTTGCGTATTTGCATAGAATGAGGTGTTTTTCGTCTCATAATTCGAGTTGGAACGCCGACAGCGAGCGTAAAACTCTTATGTACTATTTTGTTATAATGCGACTTTGCGTTCGATTGTGGCGTGTTTAGCTGCTCGAAACGCATGAATGTTACGTATTTGCATAGAATGAAGTGTGTTTCCTCTCATAATACGAGAGGGAACGCCTACAGCGAACGTAAAACTCATATGTACTATTTTGGTACAAAGCGACTTTGCGTTCGATTGTGGCGTGTTTAGCTGCTCGAAACGTATGAATGTTGCGTATTTGCATAGAATGAAGTGTGTTTCCTCTCATAATACGAGAGGGAACGCCTACAGGGAGCGTAAAACTCAAACGTACGTTTTCGGTATAAAACGCATTTGCTTTTGATTGGGGCGTCTTTGGCTGCCCGAAACGCATGAATGTTGCGTATTTGCATAGAATGACGTGTCTTTCTTCTCATAATTCGAGTTGGAACGCCTACAGCGAGTGTAAAACTCATACGACCGATTTTGGAATAAAGCGACTTTGCGTTCGGTTTGGGCGTGTTTGGCTTCTCGAAACGCATGAATGTTGCGTATTTGCATGGAATGAAGTATTTTTCCTCTCACAATACGAGAGGGAACGCCTACAGCGAGCGAAAAACTCAAATGTACGTTTTCGGTATAAAGCGCATTTGCTTTTGATTGGGGCGTCTTTGGCTGCTCGAAACGCATGAATGTTGCGTATACGCATAGAATGACGTGTTTTTCATCTCATAATACGAGATGGAACACCTACAGCGAACGTAAAACTCACATGTACTATTTTGGCACAAAGCGACTTTGCTTTCGATTGTGTGGTGCTTAGCTCCTCGAAACGCACGAATGTTGCGTATTTGCATAGAATAAAGTCTTTTTCCTCTCATAATACGAGAGGGAACGCCTACAGCGACCGTAAAAGTCAAATGTACGTTTTCGGTATAAAACGCATTTGCTTTTCATTGGGGCGTCTTTGGCTGCTCGAAACGCATGAATATTGCGCAATTGCATAGAATGACGTGTTTTTCTTCTCATAATTCGAGTTGGAACGTCTACAGCGACCGTAAAACTCAAATGTACGTTTTTGGTATAAAGCGCATTTACTTTTGATTGGGGCGTCTTTGGCTGCTCGAAACGCATATATGTTGCGTATTTCCATAGAATGACGGGTTTATCTTCTCAAAATTCGAGTTGGAACGCCTACAGCTGGCGTAAAACTCAAATGTACGTTTTTCATATAAAGCGCATTTGCTTTTGATTGGGGCGTCTTTGACTGCTCAAAATGCATGAATGTTGCGTATTTGCATAGAATGAGGTGTTTTTCGTCTCATAATTCGAGTTGGAACGCCGACAGCGAGCGTAAAACTCTTATGTACTATTTTGTTATAATGCGACTTTGCGTTCGATTGTGGCGTGTTTAGCTGCTCGAAACGCATGAATGTTACGTATTTGCATAGAATGAAGTGTGTTTCCTCTCATAATACGAGAGGGAACGCCTACAGCGAGCGTAAAACTCAAATGTCCGTTTTCGGTATAAAACGCTTTTGCTTTTGACTAGGGCGTCTTTGGCTGCTCGAAACGCATGAATGTTGCGTATTTGCATAGAATGACGTGTTTTTCTTCTCATAATTCGAGTTGGAACACCTACAGCTAACGTAAAACTCTTATGTACTATTTTGTTATAAAGCGACTCTGCGTTCGATTGTGGCGTATTTAGCTGCTCGAAACGCATGAACGTTGCGTAATTGCATAGAATGAAGTGTTTTTCATCTCATAATACGAGATGGAACACCTACAGCCAGCGTAAAACTCATATGTACTATTTTGGTATAAAGCGACTTTGCGTTCGATTGTGGCGTGTTTAGCTGCTCGAAACGCATGAATGATGCGTATTTGCATAGAATGAAGTGTTTTTCATCTCATAATAGGATAGGGAATGCCTATAGCTAGCGTAAAACTCAGACGTACGTTTTCGGTATAAACCGCATTTGCTTTCGATTGGGGTGTCTTTGACTGCTCAAAATGCATGAGTGTTGCGTATTTGCATAGAATGAGGTATTTTTCTTCTCATAATTCGAGTTGGAACGCCTACAGCGAGCGTAAAACTCAATTGTACGTTTTTGGTATAAAGCGACTTTGCGTTCGGTTTGGGCGTGTATGGCTCCTCGAAACGCATGAATGTTGCGTATTTGCATAGAATGATGTGTTTTTCTTCTCATAATTCGAGTTGGAACGCCTACAGCGACCGTAAAACTCGTGCGTCCGATTTTGGTATAAAGCGACTTTGCGTTCGGTTTGGGGGTGTTTGGCCCCTCGAAACGCATGAATGTTGCGTATTTGCATAGAATAAAGTGTTTTTCCTCTCTTGGTACGAGAGGGAACGCCTACAGCGAGCGTAAAACTCAATTGTACGTTTTCGGTATAAAGCGCATTTGCTTTTGATTGGGGTGTCTTAGACTGCTCGAAACGCATGAATGATGCGTATTTGCATAGAATGAAGTGTTTTTCAACTCATAATAGGATAGGGAACGCCTATAGCTAGCGTAAAACTCAGACGTACGTTTTCGGTATGAAGCGCATTTGCTTTTGATTGCGGCGTCTTTGACTGCTCAAAATGCATGAGTTTTGCGTATTTGCATAGAATGAGGTATTTTTCTTCTCATAATTCGAGTTGGAACGTCTACAGCGAGCGTAAAACTCAAATGTACGTTTTTGGTATAAAGCGAATTTGCGTTCGGTTTGGGCGTGTATGGCTCCTCGAAACTCATGAATGTTGCGTATTTGCATAGAATGATGTGTTTTTCTTCTCATAATTCGAGTTGGAACGCCTACAGCGACCGTAAAACTCGTACGTCCGATTTTGGTATAAAGCGACTTTGCGTTCGGTTTGGACGTGTTTGGCTTCTCGAAACGCATGAATGTTGCGTATTTGCATAGAATGAAGTGTTTTTCTTCTCATAATACGATAGGGAACGCCTACAGCGAGCGTAAAACTCAAATCTACGTTTTCGGTATAAAACGCATTTGCTTTTGATTGGGGTGTCTTTGGCTGCTCGAAACGCATGAATGTTGCGTATTCGCATAGAATGACGTGTTTTTCTTCTCATAATTCGTGTTGAAACGCCTACAGCTAGCGTAAAACTCAAATGTACGTTTTCGGTATAAAGCGCATTTGCTTTTGATTGGGTCGTCTTTGACTGCTCGAAATGCATGAATGTTGCGTATTTGCATAGAATGTGGTGTTTTTCGTCTCATAATTCGGGTTGGAACGCCTACAGCGAGCGTAAAACTCTTATGTACTATTTCGTTATAAAGCGACTTTGCGTTCGATTGTAGCGTGTTTAGCTGCTCGAAACGCACGAATGTTGCGTATTTGCATAGAATGAAGTGTTTTTCATCTCATAATACGAGATGGAACACCTACAGCGAACGTAAAACTCACATGTACTATTTTGGCACAAAGCGACTTTGCTTTCGATTGTGGCTTGTTTAGCTGCTCGAAACGTATGAATGTTGCGTATTTGCATAGAATGAAGTGTGTTTCCTCTCATAATACGAGAGGGAACGCCTACAGGGAGCGTAAAACTCAAACGTACGTTTTCGGTATAAAACGCATTTGCTTTTGATTGGGGCGTCTTTGGCTGCCCGAAACGCATGAATGTTGCGTATTTGCATAGAATGACGTGTCTTTCTTCTCATAATTCGAGTTGGAACGCCTACAGCGAGTGTAAAACTCATACGACCGATTTTGGAATAAAGCGACTTTGCGTTCGGTTTGGGCGTGTTTGGCTTCTCGAAACGCATGAATGTTGCGTATTTGCATGGAATGAAGTATTTTTCCTCTCACAATACGAGAGGGAACGCCTACAGCGAGCGAAAAACTCAAATGTACGTTTTCGGTATAAAGCGCATTTGCTTTTGATTGGGGCGTCTTTGACTGCTCGAAACGCATGAATGTTGCGTATACGCATAGAATGACGTGTTTTTCGTCTCATAATTCGTGTTGGAACGCCTACAGCTAGCGTAAAACTCAAATGTACGTTTTCGGTATAAAGCGCTTTTGCTTTTGATTGGGGCGTCTTTGACTGCTCCAAATGCATGAATGTTGCGTATTTGCATAGAATGTGGTGTTTTTCGTCTCATAATTCGAGTTGGAACGCCTACAGCGAGCGTAAAACTCTTATGTACTATTTTGTTATAAAGCGACTTTGCGTTCGATTGTAGCGTGTTTAGCTGCTCGAAACGCACGAATGTTGCGTATTTGCATAGAATGAAGTGTTTTTCATCTCATAATACGAGATGGAACACCTACAGCGAACGTAAAACTCACATGTACTATTTTGGCACAAAGCGACTTTGCTTTCGATTGTGGCGTGCTTAGCTCCTCGAAACGCACGAATGTTGCGTATTTGCATAGAATAAAGTCTTTTTCCTCTCATAATACGAGAGGGAACGCCTACAGCGACCGTAAAAGTCAATTGTACGTTTTCGGTATAAAACGCATTTGCTTTTCATTGGGGCGTCTTTGGCTGCTCGAAACGCATGAATATTGCGCAATTGCATAGAATGACGTGTTTTTCTTCTCATAATTCGAGATGGAACGTCTACAGCGACCGTAAAACTCATATGTACGTTTTCGGTATAAAGCGCATTTACTTTTGATTGGGGCGTCTTTGGCTGCTCGAAACGCATATATGTTGCGTATCTGCATAGAATGACGGGTTTATCTTCTCAAAATTCGAGTTGGAACGCCTACAGCTGGCGTAAAACTCAAATGTACGTTTTTCATATAAAGCGCATTTGCTTTTGATTGGGGCGTCTTTGACTGCTCAAAATGCATGAATGTTGCGCATTTGCATAGAATGAGGTGTTTTTCGTCTCATAATTCGAGTTGGAACGCGGACAGCGAGCGTAAAACTCTTATGTACTATTTTGTTATAATGCGACTTTGCGTTCGATTGTGGCATGTTTAGCTGCTCGAAACGCATGAACGTTGCGTAATTGCATAGAATGAAGTGTTTTTCATCTCATAATACGAGATGGAACACCTACAGCCAGCGTAAAACTCATATGTACTATTTTGGTATAAAGCGACTTTGCGTTCGATTGTGGCGTGTTTAGCTGCTCGAAACGCATGAATGATGCGTATTTGCATAGAATGAAGTGTTTTTCATCTCACAATAGGATAGGGAACGCCTATAGCTAGCGTAAAACTCAGACGTACGTTTTCGGTATAAACCGCATTTGCTTTTGATTGGGGCGTCTTTGGCTGCCCGAAACGCATGAATGTTGCGTATTTGCATAGAATGACGTGTCTTTCTTCTCATAATTCGAGTTGGAACGCCTACAGCGAGTGTAAAACTCATACGACCGATTTTGGAATAAAGCGACTTTGCGTTCGGTTTGGGCGTGTTTGGCTTCTCGAAACGCATGAATGTTGCGTATTTGCATGGAATGAAGTATTTTTCCTCTCACAATACGAGAGGGAACGCCTACAGCGAGCGAAAAACTCAAATGTACGTTTTCGGTATAAAGCGCATTTGCTTTTGATTGGGGCGTCTTTGGCTGCTCGAAACGCATGAATGTTGCGTATACGCATAGAATGACGTGTTTTTCTTCTCATAATTCGTGTTGGAACGCCTACAGCTAGCGTAAAACTCAAATGTACGTTTTCGGTATAAAGCGCTTTTGCTTTTGATTGGGGCGTCTTTGACTGCTCGAAATGCATGAATGTTGCGTATTTGCATAGAATGTGGTGTTTTTCGTCTCATAATTCGAGTTGGAACGCCTACAGCGAGCGTAAAACTCTTATGTACTATTTTGTTATAAAGCGACTTTGCGTTCGATTGTAGCGTGTTTAGCTGCTCGAAACGCACGAATCTTGCGTATTTGCATAGAATGAAGTGTTTTTCATCTCATAATACGAGATGGAACACCTACAGCGAACGTAAAACTCACATGTACTATTTTGGCACAAAGCGACTTTGCTTTCGATTGTGGCGTGCTTAGCTCCTCGAAACGCACGAATGTTGCGTATTTGCATAGAATAAAGTCTTTTTCCTCTCATAATACGAGAGGGAACGCCTACAGCGACCGTAAAAGTCAAATGTACGTTTTCGGTATAAAACGCATTTGCTTTTCATTGGGGCATCTTTGGCTGCTCGAAACCCATGAATATTGCGCAATTGCATAGAATGACGTGTTTTTCTTCTCATAATTCGAGATGGAACGTCTACAGCGACCGTAAAACTCATATGTACGTTTTCGGTATAAAGCGCATTTACTTTTGATTGGGGCGTCTTTGGCTGCTCGAAACGCATATATGTTGCGTATCTGCATAGAATGACGGGTTTATCTTCTCAAAATTCGAGTTGGAACGCCTACAGCTGGCGTAAAACTCAAATGTACGTTTTTCATATGAAGCGCATTTGCTTTTGATTGGGCCGTCTTTGACTGCTCAAAATGCATGAATGTTGCGTATTTGCATAGAATGAGGTGTTTTTCGTCTCATAATTCGAGTTGGAACGCCGACAGCGAGCGTAAAACTCTTATGTACTATTTTGTTATAATGCGACTTTGCGTTCGATTGTGGCGTGTTTAGCTGCTCGAAACGCATAAACGTTGCGTAATTGCATAGAATGAAGTGTTTTTCATCTCATAATACGAGATGGAACACCTACAGCCAGCGTAAAACTCATATGTACTATTTTGGTATAAAGCGACTTTGCGTTCGATTGTGGCGTGTTTAGCTGCTCGAAACGCATGAATGATGCGTATTTGCATAGAATGAAGTGTTTTTCATCTCACAATAGGATAGGGAACGCCTATAGCTAGCGTAAAACTCAGACGTACGTTTTCGGTATAAACCGCATTTGCTTTTGATTGGGGTGTCTTTGACTGCTCAAAATGCATGAGTGTTGCGTATTTGCATAGAATGAGGTATTTTTCTTCTCATAATTCGAGTTGGAACGCCTACAGCGAGCGTAAAACTCAATTGTACGTTTTTGGTATAAAGCGACTTTGCGTTCGGTTTGGGCGTGTATGGCTCCTCGAAACGCATGAATGTTGCGTATTTGCATAGAATGATGTGTTTTTCTTCTCATAATTCGAGTTGGAACGCCTACAGCGACCGTAAAACTCGTGCGTCCGATTTTGGTATAAAGCGACTTTGCGTTCGGTTTGGGCGTGTTTGGCCCCTCGAAACGCATGAATGTTGCGTATTTGCATAGAATAAAGTGTTTTTCCTCTCTTGGTACGAGAGGGAACGCCTACAGCGAGCGTAAAACTCAATTGTACGTTTTCGGTATAAAGCGCATTTGCTGTTGATTGGGGTGTCTTAGACTGCTCGAAACGCATGAATGATGCGAATTTGCATAGAATGAAGTGTTTTTCAACTCATAATAGGATAGGGAACGCCTATAGCTAGCGTAAAACTCAGACGTACGTTTTCGGTATGAAGCGCATTTGCTTTTGATTAGGGCGTCTTTGACTGCTCAAAATGCATGAGTGTTGCGTATTTGTATAGAATGAGGTATTTTTCTTCTCATAATTCGAGTTGGAACGCCTACAGCGACCGTAAAACTCGTACGTCCGATTTTGGTATAAAGCCACTTTGCGTTCGGTTTGGACGTGTTTGGCTCCTCGAAACGCATGAATGTTGCGTACCTGCATAGAATGAAGTGTTTTTCTTCTCATAATACGATAGGGAACGTCTACAGCGAGCGTAAAACTCAAATGTACGTATTCGGTATAAAACGCATTTGCTTTTGATTGAGGCGTCTTTGGCTGCTCGAAACGCATATATGTTGCGTATTTGCATAGAATGACGGGTTTATCTTCTCATAATTCGAATTGGAACGCCTACAGCTGGCGTAAAACTCAAATGTACGTTTTTGATATATAGCGCATTTGCTTTTGATTGGGGCGTCTTTGACTGCTCAAAATGCATGAATGTTGCGTATTTGCATAGAATGAGGTGTTTTTCGTCTCATAATTCGAGTTGGAACGCCGACACCGAGCGTAAAACTCTTATGTACTATTTTGGAATAAAGCGACTTTGCCTTCGGTTTGGGCGTGTTTAGCTGCTCGAAACGCACGAATGTTGCGTATTTGCATAGAATGAAGTGTTTTTCATCTCATAATACGAGATGGAACACCTACAGCCAGCGTAAAACTCATATGTACTATTTTGGTATAAAGCGACTTTGCGTTCGATTGTGGCGTGTTTAGCTGCTCGAAACGCATGAATGTTGCGTATTTGCATAAAATAAAGTGTTTTTCCTCTTTTAATACGAGAGGGAACGCCTACAGCGAGCGTAAAACTCAAACGTACGTTTTCGGTATAAAACGCATTTGCTTTTGATTGGGGCGCCTTTGACAGCTCAAAATGCATGAATGTTGCGTATTTGCATAGAATGAGGTGTCTTTCGTCTCATAATTCGAGTTGGAACGCCGACTGCGAGCGTAAAACTCTTACGTACTATTTTGTTATAATGCGACTTTGCGTTCGATCGTGGCGTGTTTCGCTGCTCGAACCGCATGAGTGTTGCGTATTTGCATAGTATGAAGTGGTTTTTCTATCATAATACGAGAGGGAACGCCTACAGCGAGCGTAAAAGTCGAATGTACGTTTTCGGTATAAATCGCATTTGCTTTTGTTTGGGGCGTCTTTGGCTGCTCGAAACGCATGAATGGTTCGTATTTAGATAGAATGACGTGTTTTTCTTCTCATAATTCGAGTTGGAACGCCTACAGCTAGCGTAAAACTCAAATGTACGTTTTCGGTATAAAGCGCATTTGCTTTTGATTGGGGCGTCTTTGACTGCTCGAAATGCATGAATGTTGCGTATTTGCATAGAATGAGGTGTTTTTTATCTCATAGTACGAGATGGAACACCTACAGCGAGCGTAAAACTCATATGTACTATTTTGGTATAAAGCGACTTTGCGTTCGATTGTGGAGTATTTAGCTGCTCGAAACGCATGAATGTTGCGTAATTGCATAGAATGAATTGTTTTTCCTCTCATAGTACGAGAGGGAACGCCTGCAGCGAGCGTAAAACTCAATTGTACGTTTTCGGTATAAAGCGCATTTGCTTTTGATTGGGGTGTCTTAGACTGCTCGAAACGCATGAATGATGCGTATTTGCATAGAATGAAGTGTTTTTCATCTCATAATAGGATAGGGAACGCCTATAGCTCGCGTAAAACTCAGACGTACGTTTTCGGTATAAAGCGCATTTGCTTTTGATTGGGGTGTCTTTGACTGCTCGAAACGCATGAATGTTGCGTATTTGCATAGAATGATGTGTTTTTCTTCTCATAATTCGAGTTGGAACGCCTACAGCGACCGTAAAACTCGTACGTCCGATTTTGGTTTAAAGCGACTTTGCGTTCGGTTTGGACTTGTTTGGCTCCTCGAAACGTATGAATGTTGCGTATTTGCATAGAATGAGGTGTTTTTTATCTCATAGTACGAGATGGAACACCTACAGCGAGCGTAAAACTCATATGTACTATTTTGGTATAAAGCGACTTTGCGTTCGATTGTGGAGTATTTAGCTGCTCGAAACGCATGAATGTTGCGTATTTGCATAGAATGACGTGTTTTTCTTCTCATAATTCGAGTTGGAACGCCTACAGCGAGCGTAAAACTCATACGTCCGATTTTGGTATAAAGCGTCTTTGCGTTCGGTTTGGGCGTGTTTGGCCCCTCGAAAAGCATGAATGTTGCGTATTTGCGTAGAATAAAGTGTTTTTCCTCTCTTGGTATGAGAGGGAACGCCTACAGCGAGCGTAAAACTCAAACGTACGTTTTCGGTATAACACGCATTTGCTTTTGATTGGGGCGTCTTTGGCTGCTCGAAACGCATGAATGTTGCGTATTTGCATATAATAAGGTGTTTTTCCTCTCATAATACGAGAGGGAACGCCTACAGCGAGCGTAAAACTCAAATGTACCTTTTCGGTATCAAACGCATTTGCTTTTGATTGGGTCATCTTTGACTGCTCGAAATGCATGAATGTTGCGTATTTGCATAGAATGTGGTGTTTTTCGTCTCATAATTCGAGTTGGAACGCCTACAGCGAGCGTAAAACTCTTATGTACTATTTTGTTATAAAGCGACTTTGCGTTCGATTGTAGCGTGTTTAGCTGCTCGAAACGTACGAATGTTGCGTATTTGCATAGAATGAAGTGGTTTTCGTCTCATAATGCGAGATGGAACACCTACAGCGAACGTAAAACTCATATGTACTATTTTGGCACAAAGCGACTTTGCGTTCGATTGTGGCGTGTTTAGCTCCTCGAAACGCACGAATGCTGCGTATATGCATAGAATGAAGTGTTTTTCATCTCATAATATGAGATGGAACACCTACAGCGAGCGTAAAACTCATATGTACTATTTTGGTATAAACCGACTGTACTGTACGCCGGGAACTCGCGATATCGGACTCGATTCAGGGTTGTAAAGCCTGAACTCACGCTGATGGTGACGAATTCTCGCTGGTACAGATGTGCCGTTAGGGAACTTAATCACCAACGATCGTTATTTGTTGTGACGGATTATGAGATGGAAAACGGTGTAAAATTGGTAAACTATTTATTTATTGAAACAAACACAACAATTAATTACACTATTTCACTCGAATTATAATGATGTTAACTTGAACTGACGAAGTGATTGTACCTTCGTGAGTCTATCGTAACGCGTCGTTTGGTGCTAGTCTCCAAGATGCGACTGTTCGTTACCGTAGAAGTTCTTAGACTGATTTTGAAACGTTGTTGGATGGCTGAAGTAAAAAATATGGGAGGGTCTTACATATTCGGAGAGTAGAGTAAAACAAATTGATTGGTAAATAGAAAAGGAGAAGGGTATTTTTTCGCAAGTCGTCGAATGACAATTGGGTGAGACTGAGTGGGGAGCAAGACGCTCGCTGCACTATGTTCTAGCAGGTAAAAAGATTTTCCGCTAGGCTGACCCTCGCGGAGCAACACGATGTACCTGAATATGCGGGTCGTACATGAGTCATTGCCTAGTGTTTATTACCTTTTCGTGACTCCCTTTGATTTTAAAGGATTACCTTTATTATGCGGAAAAAACCCCGGCTGCCTCGCAGATGTTTTATTACTACCGCTCGCGGAATTTTAATCCCCAACGTTTATTAGGCGGTTCGATAATCCCCGCGACTGACTACTTTTATTTTTGATTTCAAGAATAGAATATTTGTCTCATGCGACGAAACATACTCCCCCCTTGAGAGAGGAGCGATCAAGAAATTTTATTAATGACTAAGCTTTCGTCTAATTTACATGTAGCACGAGTGTCTGATGATTGCACTATTCACTGCTGTTGGTGTGGTCCATGGGTAGTGGAGCAAGACTACGCACATTCCTCGTGAAAATGCCCTTGAACGTCTTGACCCGTACAACCCGGATGAGTCCATCGGCGCCAGGCAGTGTCTCGACGACCCGTCCCATGGGCCATCGCAGTGGAGGCTGGTTGTCCTCCTTGATCAGCACGAATGTACCCGATTTGATGTTATGAGCTCCATGGGTCCATTTGTGGCGAGTATTGAGTTCTGTTAAATACTCGGTGTGCCATCTTTTCCAGAAATCTTGTCGCACCCTTTGAATAAGCTGCCATGATGACAGTCGGTTCCCTGGAGTATCCTTGAGATCGATCTCAGGCGCGCTCGTTAAAGAATTGCCAATTAAAAAATGACCAGGGGTTAGGACAAGGAGATCATTGGGATCCGTGGAGATGGGAGTCAAAGGACGAGAGTTTAAAATGGCTTCAACCTCTGTGATAAATGTACCGAGTTCCTCGAAGGTTAGCAGCTGATCGCCGACTACACGTTTCAGGTGGCGTTTAAATGACTTCACCGCAGCTTCCCAAATCCCACCGAAGTTTGGTGATTGTGGTGGGATGAAGTGCCATTTGATGCCCTGCTCGGCGAGATGTTTAAAAATAGAATTTTCGTGATCTTGAGACTGAAGTATTTGTCTGATTTCCATCATCTCGTTGTTTGCTCCTACGAAGTTGGATCCGTTGTCTGAGTATATGTTTTTGCACAATCCTCTTCGTGCGATAAACCGTTTGAGTGCTGCGATAAATCCTTCGGTGGTCATGTCGCTCACGAGCTCCAAGTGTACAGCCTTGACCGCAAGGCATACGAAAACTGCGACATAGACCTTGATTCGACCGCGATTTCTGAATTTTTTCTCCTTTATGAAGAACGGACCACAGTAGTCTACGCCTACGTTGAGGAAGGGCCGTGCTTCTGTTACGCGGACGGTCGGAAGATCGCCCATGAGGCAGTTCGAGGTTTGCGGCTCGACTCGGAAACACCTGATGCAGTTGCGAATAATTTTGCGTACTTGGTTTCGCCCGTCCAGGATCCAATATTTTCTTCGCAAGGCGTATAGCGTCATTTGAACTCCCCCATGGTAGTTGCGGAGGTGTTCGTAACGGATGAGCAGCGCGGTTAAGTGATGTTGGCGCGGTAGGATGATCGGATGTTTTTCAGCGAAGGATACTGGAGCATTTCTTAATCGTCCGCCGACTCGTACTATGCCGAGATTGTCGAGAAACGGATTAAACATTCTCAACTTGCTCTTCTTGTCGACACATTTGTTTTGTTGAAGATCCCGAATTTCGTCGGCGAAGCAGGAGGCTTGTGCTGTTTTTAGAATTATGTTGTCGGATTCCTGTAATTCTTCGCAGGAGATTGGCCCGGTCTGCCTTGTTTTAAATCTTCGGCAATATGCAACTATTCTCCGTAGTTTGACGATTGACGAATAGCGCGTAATAATCTCGCTGTGACTAGGCATGGCGAGACACTTAACCTTTCTGAGCTCTGGTACCTTGTCTAGACTTGGCATCCCAAGACAGGGCCAGTGTGATTCGTCCTTCGTGATCCAAGTTGGTCCATCCTTCCATATGGAAGCCGCGATGAACTCTGTTGGAGTCTGACCTCGTGAGATCAGATCGGCTGGATTGTCTTCTGATCGTACATGCTTCCAGTCACCTGCGTTAGTTTGCGCTTGGATTTCAGTGACTCGATTTGCGACGAATGGCAGAAGTCGGTGTGGCGGTGTTTTTATCCAGTGAAGAACGATGGTAGAGTCGCTCCAGAAGATGACCTTGCTCGGATTCATGCTGGTCGCTTGCCGAACAGTCGTATATAATTTGGCTAGGAGATGGGCTGCGCATAGTTCCAGCCGTGGTATCGTTACGCGTCGGGCGCAATCTGGTTCCTCTTCGGATGCTGTGCGAGGACTCTCCTTTTTTCTTTTCAGCGGCGCTACGCGAGATTTTGCGCATAGAAGCGTGGACCTGATGGCTCCGCGAGAATCTTCTGTTCTCACGTAAATGCATGCTCCATATGCTTTCTCGCTGGCATCGCAGAATCCATGAAGTTGAAGATCCTGTGTGTCAGCGGTTGCGATTCTACGACTGAAGGTTAATTCGTTAAGCTGATGAAGCTGAGCGGTGTAATTTAACCATTCCGTGTAGATAGACAGGGGAATTGAGTCGTCCCAGTCCAGCCTTTCTAGCCATAGGCGTTGCATAATTAGTTTAGCATGGGTGATTACTGGTCCGAGGAGGCCGAGTGGATCGAACACCCTCGCGATATCGGACAAGATTATCCTTTTGGTCACGTGTCCCTTCAAAGGCGTTGGGTGAACCGTGTACACGATAGAATCTTGCTCCGAGTTCCAATGTACTCCAAGAGTCCTTATAGTGTTGTCTTCCTTGGCTTGGAGTTTCAAATTAACGTGACTGGATGGGAGACCTTCGAGAAGCCTTAAGTCGTTCGATGCCCACTGTCTCAAATTGAGTTTTCCTCTCTTGAGAAGCGTGTCGATATCCTTGCGTAGTGTCAATGCTTCCGCGAAGGTATCCGCCCCAGTCAAAAGATCGTCGACGTATAAATCGTTTTTTAATACCTTCGCTGCTTCGGGAAATTCCTCACCTTCGTCTTCAGCGAGTTGATGAAGACACCGAATAGCTAAGTACGGTGCCGGAGATAGACCGAACGTAACGGTGTTGAGCTCGTAAGTAGCGATTTGTCCGTCTGAATCGCGCCAGAGAATTCGCTGGTACTTCCTATCTTCCTTTCGTACCAGAAATTGTCGGTACATTTTTTCAATATCTCCCGTGAGCACATAATTGTGAGTGCGAAATCGAACGAGAAGTGTGAAGATATCATCTTGTATCGTCGGTCCGACCATCAAGGTGTCGTTCAATGAGATTCCGGTAGATGACTTCGCTGATCCATCGAACACCACGCGAACCTTTGTCGTGAGACTCGTTTCCTTGACAACGGCGTGGTGAGGCAGGTAAAAACCTAGCGTCTGATTCGCATCGTCTGTCCTTGTCATGTGTCCCAGCGTACCGTATTCTTGTAGAACTTCATGGTACTGCATCTGCAGGGCTGGATTGTTGCGTAGCTTACGTTCAATTGAGATAAGACGCTTCTCTGCCATTGCTCGTGAGTCTCCTAATTCATCCTTCCTTTGATTGAAGGGCAGTGCGACGGTGTAGCGTCCGTCGTTGCCGCGGCGTGATGTTTGTTGAAAATGTTCCTCACAATCCTTTGTCTTCTGAGATTGGCTGCGAGAACCTCCCGGATCCTCAATCTCCCAGAATCGATTCATAATCCTTTCGAGATTCGTGAGAAAACATTGGTGTTCTCCATCGATCTCGGATGGCGGATTTGTCTGTGCGATGCTGCCACCGATAACCCATCCGAAGCGCGTGTTTTGTAGATACAAATCGGGTTCTGAGGGTTTCGAGAGTTTGATCTGTCCCACGCAGAGAGTCGATAGTGTTGTACCTGATCCGATTAACATGTCGATTTCTGCTGGTTGGTCAAACTCAGGATCTGCAAGCTGCTTGTTTCTTGGCAGATTGAGAGCGCTGCGCGCTATCCTCTCGTCTGGTACCAGCCCGGCGATATCCTTGACCGTTAGAAAGTTTAACGTTCTGGTGAATCCGTTGAGCCTGGATGCGATCGTCGCCTTCACGAGGTAATTGGTGGTTGTTCGAGTCTGATTCATCGTGCCGATTGCGATCTTGTATTCCTGTCGTTGGAGACCGAGAAACGTTGCAAGCCTGTCCGTCATGAAGTTTGTATTGGAGCAAGTGTCCAGTAAAACTCTGCGGAGTATTGTAGTTCCGGCTGCGTCGGCTATTTTTACGGATGCTGTCACCAAAAGATCCTTAGATGGGATGCTGGCTACGAGAGTCGTGGCTTCTGGCGTTTCTGTCGGCTCTCTGAGAACTGTTAGTCATGCTTGACTAGAACTCGATGCTGCAGAGGGAGGCTGGGCTGGCTCGCCGTAGTGTAGCCAGGTGTGGTGCCTCTTCTTACAGGATCTGCACGTATACTTGGACGTGCACTCGTTTAATTTGTGATCAGCCCGGAGACAGTTGATACACAGAGCTGCCTTAACTGCAGCATCGTGCCTTTCTCTTGGAGACCATGCCTTGAATTGTGGACAGCGTGAACTCGGGTGAGCTTCCTTGCAGAATGGACAATCTGCTGGAGTCGTCGTTGCGAAACACTGCGCCCTTTTTTGACCCTTGCCATTCTGGCCGTTTTGAATCGCGTTTTTCCCCCTGTTCGATCCATGCGATTTCTCGTCTCTCGAAGGGATGTTGGCTGGGCTGTAATCGTCGGCGGAGAGTACTGCTTCTCGTAGAAATTCGATTAAGTCCTTGTACTTCGAGATGACATTGCCTTTCTGCGTTTTCTTCCAGTCCTTTCGTGTCGTTTTGTCGAGCTTGTTGACGACGATGTGGACCAGAATACTGCTCCATTGGTCTACCGGCTGTCCTAGAGATTTCAGTGCTGACAGATGTAGCTGGACTGTGTTGACGAGCTCGCTCAGTTCTCGCGGAGATTCCCGCTGCAGAGGTGGAATATTGAAGATCCCGGCAAAGTGTCTTTCGAGAATTTTATTTTTATGCTCGAAAGATTCCGTGAGCATTCTCCACGCAGCGGCATAGTTGGCATCATTTATCCCGTGTTGCCTCAGCAGCCGTTCGGGCTCACCCTTGAGACAGGTGCGGAGATAACGCAGCTTTTGTGCATCCGTCAGATCGGAACGCTGGCCGACTAAAGACTCGAAATCATCTTTGAAATCGAGCCACGCTTCGTACCTGCCGTCGAATTGTGGCAAAGACTGTTCCGGCAGTTTTGTATACATGGCGTGTGTTGCCGCAGATCCGAAGGGGTTCGGCGAATCTCGCGTGGACGTATTTGATGACGAACTAATTGCGATTGTGCGCTGTCGAATAATCCGTCGGGCAAGAGTCACGAGATTACAAAACTCTCCTTCTATTTCTTCTTGGGTTTCGGCGTGCTTGTCGTCCGGTTCCAATTCCATTAAATCGCATGTTATTTCACCGAGATGATCTACTGTTTTCTCAGTGCGAGTCACGAGCAGTTGAAGCACGTCTGGGTCTGAAGCTATATCGGTTTGATGCCTTTCCACTGTGTTTTTTAACGTGACGAGGGCATTTTTAATGTTATCGCGCCGAACGACGAGCTTATCCCGTTTTTTAATATCGCTCGACGTGAGAACCATATTGAGCGATTGATAAGAGGTTTTGGAATTTGTGTGAGGTCAGTGAAGGAGTGGCAACGAATTCTTCAACGAGCTTACCTTGGCGTTGAGCTGTCGTTTGCGTGACGATTGTGATGATCCTTGGTGGCGGGTAGCTGTGTCGTCCCGTCCTGGAGTCGATCGTCCGCTGAATATCCACGTTCCTTGTTCGATTGTACACTCACTGTTTCGTTGAACAACACTGTGTCGATGGTGAAGTTAGATTCACAAGTTCCTTTGAGTGCAAGGGACTGAATAGGTTACCGGATCGTATATCCGGCTCGAAGGACCAAAATGTACTGTACGCCGGGAACTCGCGATATCGGACTCGATTCAGGGTTGTAAAGCCTGAACTCACGCTGATGGTGACGAATTCTCGCTGGTACAGATGTGCCGTTAGGGAACTTAATCACCAACGATCGTTATTTGTTGTGACGGATTATGAGATGGAAAACGGTGTAAAATTGGTAAACTATTTATTTATTGAAACAAACACAACAATTAATTACACTATTTCACTCGAATTATAATGATGTTAACTTGAACTGACGAAGTGATTGTACCTTCGTGAGTCTATCGTAACGCATCGTTTGGTGCTAGTCTCCAAGATGCGACTGTTCGTTACCGTAGAAGTTCTTAGACTGATTTTGAAACGTTGTTGGATGGCTGAAGTAAAAAATATGGGAGGGTCTTACATATTCGGAGAGTAGAGTAAAACAAATTGATTGGTAAATAGAAAAGGAGAAGGGTATTTTTTCGCAAGTCGTCGAATGACAATTGGGTGAGACTGAGTGGGGAGCAAGACGCTCGCTGCACTATGTTTTAGCAGGTAAAAAGATTTTCCGCTAGGCTGACCCTCGCGGAGCAACACGATGTACCTGAATATGCGGGTCGTACATGAGTCATTGCCTAGTGTTTATTACCTTTTCGTGACTCCCTTTGATTTTAAAGGATTACCTTTATTATGCGGAAAAAACCCCGGCTGCCTCGCAGATGTTTTATTACTACCGCTCGCGGAATTTTAATCCCCAACGTTTATTAGGCGGTTCGATAATCCCCGCGACTGACTACTTTTATTTTTGATTTCAAGAATAGAATATTTGTCTCATGCGACGAAACACCGACTTTGCGTTCGATTGTGGCGTGTTTAGCTGCTCGAGACGCACGAATGTTGCGTATTTGCATAGAATGAAGTGTGTTTCCGCTCATAATACGAGAGGGAACGCCTACAGTGAGCGTAAATCTCAAATGTACGTTTTCGGTATAAAACGCGTTTGCTTTTGATTGGGGCGTCTTTGACTGCTCGAAATGCATGAATGTTGCGTATTTGCATAGAATGAGGTGTTTTTCGTCTCATAATTCGAGTTGGAACGCCTACAGCGAGCGTAAAACCCTTATGTACTATTTTGTTATAAAGCGACTTCGCTTTCGATTGTAGCGTGTTTAGCTCCTCGAAACGCACGAATGTTGCGTATTTGCATAGAATGAAGTGTTTTTTATCTCATAGTACGAGATGGAGCACCTACAGCGAGCGTAAAACTCATATGTACTATTTTGGAATAAAGCGACTTTGCCTTCGGTTTGGGCGTGTTTAGCTGCTCGAAACGCACGAATGTTGCGTATTTGCATAGAATGAAGTGTTTTTCATTTCATAATACGAGATGGAACACCTACAGCCAGCGTAAAACTCATATGTACTATTTTGGTATAAAGCGACTTTGCGTTCGATTGTGGCGTGTTTAGCTGCTCGTAACGCATGAATGTTACGTATTTGCATAGAATAAAGTGTTTTTCCTCTCATAATACGAGAGGGAACGCCGACTGCGAGCGTAAAACTCAAATGTACCTTTTCGGTATAAAACGCATTTGCTTTTCATTGGGGCGTCTTCGGCTGCTCGAAACGCATGAATATTGCGTAATTGCATAGAATGACGTGTTATTCTTCTCATAATTCGAGTTGGAACGTCTACAGCGAGCGTAAAACTCATATGTACGTTTTCGGTATAAAGCACATTTACTTTTGATTGGGGCGTCTTTGACTGCTCAAAATGCATAAATGTTCCGTATTTACATAGAATGAGGTGTTTTTCGTCTCATAATTCGAGTTGGAACGCCTACAGCGAGCGTAAAACTCAATTGTACGTTTTCGGTATAAAGCGCATTTGTTTTTGATTGGGGTGCCTTAGACTGCTCGAAACGCATGAATGATGCGTATTTGCATAGAATGAAGTGTTTTTCATCTCATAATAGGATAGGGAACGCCTATAGCTCGCGTAAAACTCAGACGTACGTTTTCGGTATAAAGCGCATTTGCTTTTGATTGGGGTGTCTTTGACTGCTCAAAATGCATGAGTGTTGCGTATTTGCATAGAATGAGGTATTTTTCTTCTCATAATTCGAGTTGGAACGCCTACAGCGAGCGTAAAACGCAAATGTGCGTTTTTGGTATAAAGCGACTTTGCGTTCGGTTTGGGCGTGTTTGGCCCCTCGAAACGCATGAATGTTGCGTATTTGCATAGAATAAATTGTTTTTCCTCTCTTGGTACGAGAGGGAACGCCTACAGCGAGCGTAAAACTCAAACGTACGTTTTCGGCATAAAACGCATTTGCTTTTGATTGGGGCGTCTTTGGCTGCTCGAAACGCATGAATGTTGCGTATTTGCATAGAATAAGGTGTTTTTCCTCTCATAATACGAGAGGGAATGCCTACAGCGAGCGTAAACCTCAAATGTACGTTTTCGGTATAAAACGCATTTGCTTTTGATTGGGGCGTCCTTGGCTGCTAGAAACGCATGAATGTTGCATATTTGCATAGAATGAAATGTTTTTTGTCTTATAATTCGAGTTGGCACGCCTACAGCTGGCGTAAAACTCAAATGTACGTTTTCGATATAAAGCGCATTTGCTTTTGATTGGGGCGTCTTTGACTGCTCAAAATGCATGAATGTTGCGTATTTGCATAGAATGAGGTGTTTTTCGTCTCATAATTCGAGTTGGAACACCCACAGCGAACGTAAAACTCATATGTACTATTTTGGTATAAAGCGACTTTGCCTTCGGTTTGGGCGTGTTTGGCTGTTCGAACCGCACGAGTGTTGCGTATTGGCATAGAATTAAGTGTTTTTCCTCTTATAATACGAGAGGGAACGCCTACAGCGAGCGTAAAACTCAAATCTACGTTTTCGGTATAAAACGCATTTGCTTTTGATTGGGGTGTCTTTGGCTGCTCGAAACGCATGAATGTTGCGTATTCGCATAGAATGACGTGTTTTTCTTCTCATAATTCGTGTTGAAACGCCTACAGCTAGCGTAAAACTCAAATGTACGTTATCGGTATAAAGCGCATTTGCTTTTGATTGGGTCGTCTTTGACTGCTCGAAATGCATGAATGTTGCGTATTTGCATAGAATGTGGTGTTTTTCGTCTCATAATTCGGGTTGGAACGCCTACAGCGAGCGTAAAACTCTTATGTACTATTTCGTTATAAAGCGACTTTGCGTTCGATTGTAGCGTGTTTAGGTGCTCGAAACGTACGAATGTTGCGTATTTGCATAGAATGAAGTGTTTTTCATCTCATAATACGAGATGGAACACCTACAGCGAACGTAAAACTGATATGTACTATTTTGGTACAAAGCGACTTTGCGTTCGATTGTGGCGTGTTTAGCTGCTCGAAACGTATGAATGTTGCGTATTTGCATAGAATGAAGTGTGTTTCCTCTCATAATACGAGAGGGAACGCCTACAGGGAGCGTAAAACTCAAACGTACGTTTTCGGTATAAAACGCATTTGCTTTTGATTGGGGCGTCTTTGGCTGCCCGAAACGCATGAATGTTGCGTATTTGCATAGAATGACGTGTCTTTCTTCTCATAATTCGAGTTGGAACGCCTACAGCGAGTGTAAAACTCATACGACCAATTTTGGAATAAAGCGACTTTGCGTTCGGTTTGGGCGTGTTTGGCTTCTCGAAACGCATGAATGTTGCGTATTTGCATGGAATGAAGTATTTTTCCTCTCACAATACGAGAGGGAACGCCTACAGCGAGCGAAAAACTCAAATGTACGTTTTCGGTATAAAGCGCATTTGCTTTTGATTCGGGCGTCTTTGACTGCTCGAAATGCATGAATGTTGCGTATTTGCATAGAATGAGGTGTTTTTCGTCTCATAATTCGAGTCGGAACGCCGACAGCGAGCGTAAAACTCTTATGTACTATTTTGTTATAATGCGACTTTGCGTTCGATTGTGGCGTGCTTAGCTGCTCGAAACGCATGAATGTTACGTATTTGCATAGAATGAAGTGTGTTTCCTCTCATAATACGAGAGGGAACGCCTACAGCGAGCGTAAAACTCAAATGTACGTTTTCGGTATAAAACGCTTTTGCTTTTGACTAGGGCGTCTTTGGCTGCTCGAAACGCATGAATGTTGCGTATTTGCATAGAATGAAGTGTTTTTCATCTCATAATACGAGATGGAACACCTACAGCGAACGTAAAACTGATATGTACTATTTTGGTACAAAGCGACTTTGCGTTCGATTGTGGCGTGTTTAGCTGCTCGAAACGTATGAATGTTACGTATTTGCATAGAATGAAGTGTGTTTCCTCTCATAATACGAGAGGGAACGCCTACAGCGAGCGTAAAACTCATATGTACTATTTTGGTATAAAGCGACTTTGCGTTCGATTGTGACGTGTTTAGCTGCTCGAAACGCATGAATGATGCGTATTTGCATAGAATGAAGTGTTTTTCATCTCATACTAGGATAGGGAACGCCTATAGCTAGCGTAAAACTCAGACGTACGTTTTCGGTATAAACCGCATTTGCTTTTGATTGGGGTGTCTTTGACTGCTCAAAATGCATGAGTGTTGCGTATTTGCATAGAATGAGGTATTTTTCTTCTCATAATTCGAGTTGGAACGCCTACAGCGAGCGTAAAACTCAATTGTACGTTTTTGGTATAAAGCGACTTTGCGTTCGGTTTGGGCGTGTATGGCTCCTCGAAACGCATGAATGTTGCCTATTTGCATAGAATGATGTGTTTTTCTTCTCATAATTCGAGTTGGAACGCCTACAGCGACCGTAAAACTCGTGCGTCCGATTTTGGTATAAAGCGACTTTGCGTTCGGTTTGGGCGTGTTTGGCCCCTCGAAACGCATGAATGTTGCGTATGTGCATAGAATAAAGTGTTTTTCCTCTCTTGGTACGAGAGGGAACGCCTACAGCGAGCGTAAAACTCAATTGTACGTTTTCGGTATAAAGCGCATTTGCTTTTGATTGGGGTGTCTTAGACTGCTCGAAACGCATGAATGATGCGTATTTGCATAGAATGAAGTGTTTTTCAACTCATAATAGGATAGGGAACGCCTATAGCTAGCGTAAAACTCAGACGTACGTTTTCGGTATGAAGCGCATTTGCTTTTGATTGGGGCGTCTTTGACTGCTCAAAATGCATGAGTGTTGCGTATTTGCATAGAATGAGGTATTTTTCTTCTCATAATTCGAGTTGGAACGCCTACAGCGAGCGTAAAACTCAAATGTACGTTTTTGGTATAAAGCGACTTTGCGTTCGGTTTGGGCGTGTATGGCTCCTCGAAACGCATGAATGTTGCGTATTTGCATAGAATGATGTGTTTTTCTTCTCATAATTCGAGTTGGAACGCCTACAGCGACCGTAAAACTCGTACGTACTATTTTGGTATAAAGCGACTTTGCGTTCGGTTTGGACGTGTTTGGCTCCTCGAAACGCATGAATGTTGCGTATTTGCATAGAATGAAGTGTTTTTCTTCTCATAATACGATAGGGAACGTCTACAGCGAGCGTAAAACTCAAATGTACGTATTCGGTATAAAACGCATTTGCTTTTGATTGGGGCGTCTTTGGCTGCTCGAAACGCATATATGTTGCGTATTTGCATAGAATGACGGGTTTGTCTTCTCATAATTCGAATTGGAACGCCTACAGCTGGCGTAAAACTCAAGTGTAAGTTTTTGATATAAAGCGCATTTGCTTTTGATTGGGGCGTCTTTGATCGCTCAAAATGCATGAATGTTGCGTATTTGCAGAGAATGAGGTGTTTTTCGTCTCATAATTCGAGTTGGAACGCCGACAGCGAGCGTAAAACTCTTATGTACTATTTTGTTATAATGCGACTTTGCGTTCGATTGTGGCGTGTTTAGCTGCTCGAAACGCATGAATGTTACGTATTTGCATAGAATGAAGTGTTTTTCCTCTCATAATACGAGAGGGAACGCCTACAGCGAGCGTAAACCTCAAATGTACGTTTTCGGTATAAAACGCATTTACTTTTGACTAGAGCGTCTTTGGCTGCTCGAAACGCATGAATGTTGCGTATTTGCATAGAATGACGTGTTTGTCTTCTCATAATTCGAGTTGGAACGCCTACAGCGAGCGTAAAACTCATATGTACTATTTTGGAATAAAGCGACTTTGCCTTCGGTTTGGGCGTGTTTAGCTGCTCGAAACGCAAGAATGTTGCGTATTTGCATAGAATGAAGTGTTTTTCATCTCATAATACGAGATGGAACACCTACAGCCAGCGTAAAACTCATATGTACTATTTTGGTTTAAAGCGACTTTGCGTTCGATTGTGGCGTGTTTAGCTGCTCGAAACGCATGAATGTTGCGTATTTGCATAGAATAAAGTGTTTTTCCTCTTTTAATACGAGAGGGAACGCCTACAGCGAGCGTAAAACTCAAACGTACGTTTTCGGTATAAAACGCATTTGCTTTTGATGTAAACTTGTTGAAACATTTTTAGTTGAAAATGAAGTGACGACACAAGAAACATACAATTTACGGGCCAGCAGGGCAGATTAAGAAATAAACTTACGCGCAACGAATAGAGGCAAGAGAAAAGTCACAATAAAAAAAAGGAAACAGTAAAGGCTCACTGTTGGCCACAAACAAGTTTAATCGACATGGACATACAAATCTTGGCGCTCGGTCGCCGCGTTTTCTTTAAAAATTAACCCAAAAATAAACCAGGTAATTCTTTAACAATAAATGTTCAGTATATCAAAAAAAATCTCGCGTCACTCTGATCCCTCCATTCCGGAACTCTCACACACATATTCGCACGAACTCCTCGTTGCTCGGATCGACCCGAAAAAGTAATTTTACAAAAACACAAAATATAACAATTGTTACTCAGCTGAGATTCTTTTGGATGTGCTTCCTCGTTGGCTCTTTCCTTGCTCTATTGGGGCTCGCTGATCACCGAGATTTCCAACAATGGTCAATCGGCTGGCCGTGCCGTGGTCGGGACTTCAGACACGAGGCTGCTCGCTAGTTCCCGTGTACGGACTTCGGATGATGGACAGGTGTCGACGTCTCGACGTCCCCAGAGCGAAAGAGGGCGAGGAAAATGAGAAAGTTTCGGAGCTGGACGATCGAAAAGGGTCGTGTGCAACGGTTTCGTAATACGCAGGCGTCGTCTCGGGTCGGGCCGATAACTAGTGCCCTCGATCTGCGTTCTCGTGATTTGAAACATTTCTCGCGCCTCTTTCAAAGCTTACAACATCCCCCTTTTTCGGTAGAGTGCAAATACCTTGGACGCAGCCGAAAACGCGAATCGAAGTTCTCTATACTCATCATGCTTTACATGTTCACAATCTCATATTAGTGCATCCCTCTCTAATCACACTTCGGGGTCATTTCTAAATCGCATGGATTTCGTCAAAGCTATGTACATTTTGTTTTTACAATATATACACTTAGAATCTAACTTAATTAAATAAAACCGTCGCTGAGACAAGAGAATACAGCGCAAAGCATCCTGTCTTCGACCAGCTTTTTTCCGTGATTTTTACTTAACTCCAGCAGCTGCTTTTTCGGACTCATAGTATTTTCGCAGATTAAGACGATTGTAAGTTCCTAAAGCAGTCATATCATCTTTAGGATCCGCGATCACAAACGCGTTTTCCCCAATCTTTTCAGTTATTATATAAGGGCCTTCGAAGAGGTGAAAAAACTTTTTTATTACATGGTCAAAAGCGTTCGAGAGATGTCGGACCTTAAGAAGAACCTTGTCTCCTACCTGCAATGGTACTTTCGATATTGTCTTTTGAGATTTTTTTCTTTTCTCGAAACTTCTTCGCATATTCTCCTGTGCCATGGTCAATACGTATTCGCGAGGTTGAGAGCGCGTTTCCGGAAACTTTATCATTTTGTGCAGTTCTTCTTGCACTGGATCGCCAAAATGCAGTTCCAGAGGTGTAAATTTTGTACTCTGATGTACCGTGATGTTTAAGACGTTTTCGATCTGAGGGATATATTCCGCCCATTTGGTATGTTTATCCGCGCATAAAGTTCGAAACAGTCTACCCAATTCTCGCATGACTCGTTCGGTGGGGTTCGATTGTGGGTGTCTTATGGAACTGTATAACACCTTTATGCCGTTAGACTCGAGCTCAGTTTTCCATATACGCGCCGTGAATTGCGTACCGTGATCTGACAAAATCCTCTCGGGCTTTCCAAACTTCGGAATAAAATTCGTGAAGATCTTTTTAAGCGACATCCTAGCTGTAGCGCTTTTCATCGGATATAGAGTTACATATTTTGAAAACGCGTCGAGCATTACCAAAATATATTGTACTCCGCCCCTCGATCTAGGGAGAGGGCCATAAAAATCGATCGTGACGAGAGCATTCGGTTTCTCTGCTGCTACGAAATTGTATTCGCCCTCCATCGAAACGGTAAGATGTTTTACGCGCTGACAGAGATCACACCTTGTAACAAATTTCTTTACGTCGTCTGCCATTCCTCGCCAATAATAATATCTCCTGAGATGACAAAGGGTCTTATAAACGCCCGGATGGCCTAATTTTTCGTGAATGGCCTTTATCAAGTCGTATTGTAAGTTAAATGGAATCACGATTTTCCATTCCTTCACTTTCTCATCCCTATGAAATACAATATCGTCGTGGATCATATATTTCGAGGTGTCAGACCGAATTTCTTCGCTTTCTATCACGTTTTTTATTTTCTCGTCCGCGTTTTGCCATTTAGTTAACTCTTTAAATCCTTCAAACACGGTTCTGTTCTTGTATAACGCGGCCACCATCTGTATTAAGTCTTCTTCCTCGGGCTTCCCGCTCGGTAATATACCCTGATGCAAAGCGGAGATAACGATTTTTTCCGTAGAATCCAAACCGAATTTTCCCTCCGGATTTCTACTAAAAAAATGTGCTACCAGATTGTCTACACCGCGGCAATACTCTATGTCAAAAGTATATTCTTGAAGGAGCAGATTCCACCTCGTTATTCTGGAATTTTGGAAAACTGCGGAATTCAAAAACGTCAAGCTTTGATGGTCGGTCACGATTACGAAGCGAACTCCTATCAAATATACACGAAACTTTTCTATCGCGTAAACTATAGCCAACAATTCCTTCTCGGTTGTGGTATAGTTCACTTCCGATTTATTCAGGCATCGACTCACAACGCCTATTACATTATGTTCGCCGTTTTCGCATATTTGATATAAAATTCCTCCGATACCTCTATCGCTTGCGTCAGTCTGCAGCCGAAACTGTTTCTTTGGGATGACATGCTTTAGAGAAATGCATTTTGCGAAATTTTCCTTTAATTCTTTGAACGCGCTAGTGTGTTTTTCGGTCCACACCCATTCTGTGTCTTTCGTTAGTAAATCTCGTAATTGGTCGATCGACGTGCTGTGTCTGACATTAAACTGCCGATAGTAATTGCAGACTCCGATAAATTGTTGCAATTGCTTCTTATTTTTCGGTTCTTCAAAATTTATAATAACATCGAGCTTTCTTGGTTCTGGTGCTATCCCTTCACGCCGTATAGTGAATCCCAAAAATGACACCGAGCTTTGAAGAAAGCTGCATTTAGAGATTTTTATCGTGAAATTGAACTCTATCAATCGTTTAAAGATTTTCTCGAGTACAGAAAGGTGTTGTTCGAGGGTTTCAGTTCCTATTAAAACATCGTCGATGTAACAGGCGATGTATTGATTCAGATCATTTTGTAACGCGTAACTGAGCGCTCGCGTGAAGCCGCTTCCTGCAGTTTTCAACCCGAAGGGAATCCTACAGAACTGGTAGAGCTTCGAATCGAATAGGAATGAAGTGTACTGCCTTGAATCCTTATGGAGCTTGACCTGCCAATACCCCTGAGTCAGGTCGATTTTTGAAAACCACTTAGCCCCGTGGAACTTCTGTAAAAGCTCGTTTATTAACGGTGGTGATTCGTGATCATCTTCGATTAACTTATTCACAAATCGCGCGTCGAGACAGACTCTAACAGAACCATCTTCTTTTTTAACAATTCTTAGCGGATTGCAATATTGGCTAACTGCCCTTTCAATTACTCCATCGTCCAGCATCTTGTCGATCGCTTTCCGAGTAGCTTCCCTCAGCTGATAAGGGACTGGATACGAATGTCTAATACTGGGGCGATTTGTTACAAGCTTGAGACTATGCTCATAGCCTTTCGCGCATCCAGGTTTGTTGGAGAAGACGGCGCGATGTTCACTGATTAAATCCGTGACCTTTGTTCTTTCGAAATCGTCCAATAGCGTTAGTCTAGACGCGATCGCTCGGAGCGCCTCTAAAAACTCTCTATCATTCGCGACTGTTTGTCCGTTTTCTATAGCGTTTGGCGATTCCAATGTGTTTCGCGACTCTAAAAAGTTATCTGTTGCAACGAGACGATTTTCTTTTAATAACTCGCCATTTGTTTCATTCACGAGCCCGGTTCGTTCCACGCTTACAATAGTTTCTACGTTACTTTTGCTTGATGTTATGCATTTAACAGTTTTCTCCAGTGTGGATATTGCATCCCCCTTAGAGCCAATATGCTCTGAGGCGTGCTTATTACGTTTAGAGTCTTTTAATTCGTCATTTACTTCTTCAAACGACGTATTTTGGAGATTTATTACGTATACCATCATTGCTTTATCATTGCGCGAACAAACGAGAGTCTCCGGGGCGTCCCGTTCGAACACCATTGTCGATTTCGAAAGTATTTTACCCGCGATTTCCAAGGTGTTGTCTCTATAATTCAGTACGACTCGATTTTTTCGCATCCAGTCATTTCCAAGTATCAGCGTCGACGTTAGGTATGGAATAATCAAAAAGGCAAACGGCATTTTCCTGTTCTCAATTTCTATGTCGAGCCAGACTTGTTTTTTTATAGTTGTTGACTTTTTTCCTATTGCAGTTGTCACATAAAGGTTCGAGACCGGTAAAGTATTTAAATTTCCGCAATGTGCGATTTCTTTAAAAAAATCTTCGGAAATCGCGGTAATCTGGCTGCCTGAGTCTAAGAGCACGATCCTTTCTTTACCTAATATATTTACTCGCAGGTGTGGACACTTCGAGAGCAATTGCGTCGCTTCAGTATTGGTTTCGCGATCCATTTTGCCTTCTATATCACCGGATAGTTCGCTCACAAAATCGAAATCATGACGCGTCGTCGGACCGCAATTCAACGCGTCAGCTCTCAGTTTAAATTATTCCCATTCGGAGCTGATTGTCTTTGTTGTAAAATTGTAGGCGGGGGAAAGCGTGTGTCAGGCATCTGAAATCTATCTACCGGACACGGAGCACTATTTTGATGGTAATAACGGTTTTGAGGGTTGTTATTATACCACGGGGCCTCATAATAACGCTCTGATCCCTTTTGAGGTCTCCTCCCGTTCCCATAGAAATTCTCGTGTCCCGATTGATACACTCTCATTTCGCGAACCCCATGAGTTATTTGTTGTTGTGGAACTTCTCCGTAATGTGCGTTTCGATTCTCGCGATACTTTGCTCGCTCCCTCCGCGTATTATCGAGGCTAGCTAGAGATTGTACAATAACCTTATCATCGTCAAAATTGACCGTAGCCAATGCTTCGCGTACCCAGACGGGGTATTGCTGTATAATACTGTAGTTGATTTCATACTGAGTCAGTTGTGGACTGAAATATTTCGCGTCTCGAACTTGCTTATAGAAATAAGTTTGAAGGGATTCCACATTTACGTTACAGCGACGTTCCAACCATCTATTTTTAAATAAAACTCGAATCGGAATAGAATAGAACTCGTCTAGAAATTCGCGTTTAAAAGACTCGTAGTCTTGAAAGTTCGATCTAATCTCGTACCACAATCCAGCTTTATCCTCTAACGCGCTCTCAACCATAATTAGTTTCCTCTCATTCTGTATATTTTTTACTTTAAAATATTTCTCCAGCTCTTCGATGAATTCGGCCGGGTTTCTTTCAACCTCGTTTTTGAATTTTGGGATTTTCAGATCGATAATACTACTTTGCGCGCTACTCACTATCGCCGTTATCTCCGCGATTCTCCGATTCTGTTGTTGGATCGGATTATCTGCTATCGCTTGATTTACCGGTGCTGGCAGCTGCTGGTGTTGTTGTTGTTGTCTCTGTTCTTCCCAAGCCATTCTCTGTGCGTGTAGGTCGTTACGCATTTGCTCCAATTCTTGTCGCTGCCTCGCTATATTCTCCTGTTCTCTTTCCAGTTCGCGCCGCCTTGCCTCTTCAGGCCCTGTCGGCCTTTCGTCGTCTCCCAGTACCATGTTTACGTTTTTTTTCGGCGGACGATCTGTGAATTTCGACAATTTGCTGTATTTCTGGTTTGATATTCTACCCGATCTCGTAACATACGATATCGTCTTTCTCTTTTCCATACAAGGCGATTCAATTTCAAAATTTATAAAATTTTCACTTTAAAACAATTCGATTATTATTTCTTTATACATACAAACAAATTATGAGATTCGAGTATTTACTTGTTTATTTTTATTCAACGGTTCACGATATCGCTAAATTAAAATATTTCTATTTTAACCAACGTATCGTGCCCCCTTGTTGGGCGCCAATTGTAAACTTGTTGAAACATTTTTAGTTGAAAATGAAGTGACGACACAAGAAACATACAATTTACGGGCCAGCAGGGCAGATTAAGAAATAAACTTACGCGCAACGAATAGAGGCAAGAGAAAAGTCACAATAAAAAAAAGGAAACAGTAAAGGCTCACTGTTGGCCACAAACGAGTTTAATCGACATGGACATACAAATCTTGGCGCTCGGTCGCCGCGTTTTCTTTAAAAATTAACCCAAAAATAAACCAGGTAATTCTTTAACAATAAATGTTCAGTATATCAAAAAAAATCTCGCGTCACTCTCATCCCTCCATTCCGGAACTCTCACACACATATTCGCACGAACTCCTCGTTGCTCGGATCGACCCGAAAAAGTAATTTTACAAAAACACAAAATATAACAATTTTTACTCAGCTGAGATTCTTTTGGATGTGCTTCCTCGTTGGCTCTTTCCTTGCTCTATTGGGGCTCGCTGATCACCGAGATTTCCAACAATGGTCAATTGGCTGGCCGTGCCGTGGTCGGGACTTCAGACACGAGGCTGCTCGCTAGTTCCCGTGTACGGACTTCGGATGATGGACAGGTGTCGACGTCTCGACGTCCCCAGAGCGAAAGAGGGCGAGGAAAATGAGAAAGTTTCGGAGCTGGACGATCGAAAAGGGTCGTGTGCAACGGTTTCGTAATACGCAGGCGTCGTCTCGGGTCGGGCCGATAACTAGTGCCCTCGATCTGCGTTCTCGTGATTTGAAACATTTCTCGCGCCTCTTTCAAAGCTTACATGATTGGGGCATCTTTGACAGCTCAAAATGCATGAATGTTGCGTATTTGCATACAATGAGGTGTCTTTCGTCTCATAATTCGAGTTGGAACGCCGACTGCGAGCGTAAAACTCTTATGTACTATTTTGTTATAATGCGACTTTGCGTTCGATTGTGGCGTGTTTCGCTGCTCGAACCGCATGAATGTTGCGTATTTGCATAGTATGAAGTGGTTTTTCTACCATAATACGAGAGGGAACGCCTACAGCGAGCGTAAAAGTCGAATGTACGTTTTCGGTATAAATCGCATTTGCTTTTGTTTGGGGCGTCTTTGGCTGCTCGAAACGCATGAATGTTGCGTATTTGTATAGAATGACGTGTTTTTCTTCTCATAATTCAAGTTGGAACGCCTACAGCCAGCGTAAAACTCAAATGTACGTTTTCGGTATAAAGCGCATTTGCTTTTGATTGGGGCGTCTTTGACTGCTCGAAATGCATGAATGTTGCGTATTTGCATAGAATGAGGTGTTTTTCGTCTCATAATTCGAGTTGGAACGCCTACAGCGTGCGTAAAACCCTTATGTACTATTTTGTTATAAAGCGACTTCGCTTTCGATTGTGGGGTATTTAGCTGCTCGAAACGCATGAATGTTGCGTAATTGCATAGAATGAATTGTTTTTCCTCTCATAGTACGAGAGGGAACGCCTGCAGCGAGCGTAAAACTCAATTGTAGGTTTTCGGTATAAAGCGCATTTGCTTTTGATTGGGGTGTCTTAGACTGCTCGAAACGCATGAATGATGCGTATTTGCATAGAATGAAGTGTTTTTCATCTCATAATAGGATAGGGAACGCCTATAGCTCGCGTAAAACTCAGACGTACGTTTTCGGTATAAAGCGCATTTGCTTTTGATTGGGGTGTCTTTGACTGCTCGAAACGCATGAATGTTGCGTGTTTGCATAGAATGATGTGTTTTTCTTCTCATAATTCGAGTTGGAACGCCTACAGCGACCGTAAAACTCGTACGTCCGATTTTGGTTTAAAGCGACTTTGCGTTCGGTTTGGACTTGTTTGGCTCCTCGAAACGTATGAATGTCGCGTATTTGCATAGAATGAAGTGTTTTTTCTCTCATAATACGAGAGGGAACGTCTACAGCGAGCGTAAAACTCAAATGTACGTTTTCGGTATAAAACGCATTTGCTTTTGACTAGGGCGTCTTTGGCTGTTCGAAACGCATGAATGTTGCGTATTTGCATAGAATGACGTGTTTTTCTTCTCATAATTCGAGTTGGAACGCCTATAGCGAGCGTAAAACTCATACGTCCGATTTTGGTATAAAACGTCTTTGCGTTCGGTTTGGGCGTGTTTGGCCCCTCGAAAAGCATGAATGTTGCGTATTTGCATAGAATATAGTGTTTTTCCTCTCTTGGTACGAGAGGGAACGCCTACAGCGAGCGTATAACTCAAACGTACGTTTTCGGTATAACACGCATTTGCTTTTGATTGGGGCGTCTTCGGCTGCTCGAAACGCATGAATATTGCGTAATTGCATAGAATGACGTGTTATTCTTCTCATAATTCGAGTTGGAACGTCTACAGCGAGCGTAAAACTCATATGTACGTTTTCGGTATAAAGCACATTTACTTTTGATTGGGGTGTCTTAGACTGCTCGAAACGCATGAATGATGCGTATTTGCATAGAATGAAGTGTTTTTCAACTCATAATAGGATAGGGAACGCGTATAGCTAGCGTAAAACTCAGACGTACGTTTTCGGTATGAAGCGCATTTGCTTTTGATTGGGGCGTCTTTGACTGCTCAAAATGCATGAGTGTTGCGTATTTGCATAGAATGAGGTATTTTTCTTCTCATAATTCGAGTTGGAACGCCTACAGCGAGCGTAAAACTCAAATGTACGTTTTTGGTATAAAGCGACTTTGCGTTCGGTTTGGGCGTGTATGGCTCCTCGAAACGCATGAATGTTGCGTATTTGCATAGAATGATGTGTTTTTCTTCTCATAATTCGAGTTGGAACGCCTACAGCGACCGTAAAACTCGTACGTACTATTTTGGTATAAAGCGACTTTGCGTTCGGTTTGGACGTGTTTGGCTCCTCGAAACGCATGAATGTTGCGTATTTGCATAGAATGAAGTGTTTTTCTTCTCATAATACGATAGGGAACGTCTACAGCGAACGTAAAACTCAAATGTACGTATTCGGTATAAAACGCATTTGCTTTTGATTGGGGCGTCTTTGGCTGCTCGAAACGCATATATGTTGCGTATTTGCATAGAATGACGGGTTTATCTTCTCATAATTCGAATTGGAACGCCTACAGCTGGCGTAAAACTCAAGTGTAAGTTTTTGATATAAAGCGCATTTGCTTTTGATTGGGGCGTCTTTGATCGCTCAAAATGCATGAATGTTGCGTATTTGCAGAGAATGAGGTGTTTTTCGTCTCATAATTCGAGTTGGAACGCCGACAGCGAGCGTAAAACTCTTATGTACTATTTTGTTATAATGCGACTTTGCGTTCGATTGTGGCGTGTTTAGCTGCTCGAAACGCATGAATGTTACGTATTTGCATAGAATGAAGTGTTTTTCCTCTCATAATACGAGAGGGAACGCCTACAGCGAGCGTAAACCTCAAATGTACGTTTTCGGTATAAAACGCATTTGCTTTTGACTAGAGCGTCTTTGGCTGCTCGAAACGCATGAATGTTGCGTATTTGCATAGAATGACGTGTTTTTCTTCTCATAATTCGAGTTGGAACGCCTACAGCGAGCGTAAAACTCATATGTACTATTTTGGAATAAAGCGACTTTGCCTTCGGTTTGGGCGTGTTTAGCTGCTCGAAACGCAAGAATGTTGCGTATTTGCATAGAATGAAGTGTTTTTCATCTCATAATACGAGATGGAACACCTACAGCCAGCGTAAAACTCATATGTACTATTTTGGTTTAAAGCGACTTTGCGTTCGATTGTGGCGTGTTTAGCTGCTCGAAACGCATGAATGTTGCGTATTTGCATAGAATAAAGTGTTTTTCCTCTTTTAATACGAGAGGGAACGCCTACAGCGAGCGTAAAACTCTTATGTACTATTTTGTTATAATGCGACTTTGCGTTCGATTGTGGCGTGTTTCGCTGCTCGAACCGCATGAATGTTGCGTATTTGCATAGTATGAAGTGGTTTTTCTACCATAATACGAGAGGGAACGCCTACAGCGAGCGTAAAAGTCGAATGTACGTTTTCGGTATAAATCGCATTTGCTTTTGTTTGGGGCGTCTTTGGCTGCTCGAAACGCATGAATGTTGCGTATTTGTATAGAATGACGTGTTTTTCTTCTCATAATTCGAGTTGGAACGCCTACAGCCAGCGTAAAACTCAAATGTACGTTTTCGGTATAAAGCGCATTTGCTTTTGATTGGGGCGTCTTTGACTGCTCGAAATGCATGAATGTTGCGTATTTGCATAGAATGAGGTGTTTTTCATCTCATAATTCGAGTTGGAACGCCTACAGCGTGCGTAAAACCCTTATGTACTATTTTGTTATAAAGCGACTTTGCTTTCGATTGTGGGGTATTTAGCTGCTCGAAACGCATGAATGTTGCGTAATTGCATAGAATGAATTGTTTTTCCTCTCATAGTACGAGAGGGAACGCCTGCAGCGAGCGTAAAACTCAATTGTAGGTTTTCGGTATAAAGCGCATTTGCTTTTGATTGGGGTGTCTTAGACTGCTCGAAACGCATGAATGATGCGTATTTGCATAGAATGAAGTGTTTTTCATCTCATAATAGGATAGGGAACGCCTATAGCTCGCGTAAAACTCAGACGTACGTTTTCGGTATAAAGCGCATTTGCTTTTGATTGGGGTGTCTTTGACTGCTCGAAACGCATGAATGTTGCGTGTTTGCATAGAATGATGTGTTTTTCTTCTCATAATTCGAGTTGGAACGCCTACAGCGACCGTAAAACTCGTACGTCCGATTTTGGTTTAAAGCGACTTTGCGTTCGGTTTGGACTTGTTTGGCTCCTCGAAACGTATGAATGTCGCGTATTTGCATAGAATGAAGTGTTTTTTCTCTCATAATACGAGAGGGAACGTCTACAGCGAGCGTAAAACTCAAATGTACGTTTTCGGTATAAAACGCATTTGCTTTTGACTAGGGCGTCTTTGGCTGTTCGAAACGCATGAATGTTGCGTATTTGCATAGAATGACGTGTTTTTCTTCTCATAATTCGAGTTGGAACGCCTATAGCGAGCGTAAAACTCATACGTCCGATTTTGGTATAAAACGTCTTTGCGTTCGGTTTGGGCGTGTTTGGACCCTCGAAAAGCATGAATGTTGCGTATTTGCATAGAATATAGTGTTTTTCCTCTCTTGGTACGAGAGGGAACGCCTACAGCGAGCGTATAACTCAAACGTACGTTTTCGGTATAACACGCATTTGCTTTTGATTGGGGCGTCTTTGGCTGCTCGAAACGCATGAATGTTGCGTATTTGCATAGAATAAGGTGTTTTTCCTCTCATAATACGAGAGGGAACGCCTACAGCGAGCGTAAAACTCAAATGTACCTTTTCGGTATCAAACGCATTTGCTTTTGACTGGGTCATCTTTGACTGCTCGAAATGCATGAATGTTGCGTATTTGCATAGAATGTGGTGTTTTTCGTCTCATAATTCGAGTTGGAACGCCTACAGCGAGCGTAAAACTCTTATGTACTATTTTGTTATAAAGCGACTTTGCGTTCGATTGTAGCGTGTTTAGCTGCTCGAAACGTACGAATGTTGCGTATTTGCATAGAATGAAGTGGTTTTCGTCTCATAATACGAGATGGAACACCTACAGCGAACGTAAAACTCATATGTACTATTTTGGCACAAAGCGACTTTGCGTTCGATTGTGGCGTGTTTAGCTCCTCGAAACGCACGAATGCTGCGTATATGCATAGAATGAAGTGTTTTTCATCTCATAATATGAGATGGAACACCTACAGCGAGCGTAAAACTCATATGTACTATTTTGGTATAAACCGACTTTGCGTTCGATTGTGGCGTGTTTAGCTGCTCGAGACGCACGAATGTTGCGTATTTGCATAGAATGAAGTGTGTTTCCGCTCATAATACGAGAGGGAACGCCTACAGTGAGCGTAAATCTCAAATGTACGTTTTCGGTATAAAACGCATTTGCTTTTGATTGGGGCGTCTTTGACTGCTCGAAATGCATGAATGTTGCGTATTTGCATAGAATGAGGTGTTTTTCGTCTCATAATTCGAGTTGGAACGCCTACAGCGAGCGTAAAACCCTTATGTACTATTTTGTTATAAAGCGACTTCGCTTTCGATTGTGGCGTGTTTAGCTCCTCGAAACGCACGAATGTTGCGTATTTGCATAGAATAAAGTGTTTTTTATCTCATAGTACGAGATGGAGCACCTACAGCGAGCGTAAAACTCAAATGTACCTTTTCGGTATAAAACGCATTTGCTTTTCATTGGGGCGTCTTCGGCTGCTCGAAACGCATGAATATTGCGTAATTGCATAGAATGACGTGTTATTCTTCTCATAATTCGAGTTGGAACGTCTACAGCGAGCGTAAAACTCATATGTACGTTTTCGGTATAAAGCACATTTACTTTTGATTGGGGCGTCTTTGACTGCTCAAAATGCATAAATGTTCCGTATTTACATAGAATGAGGTGTTTTTCGTCTCATAATTCGAGTTGGAACGCCTACAGCGAGCGTAAGACTCAATTGTACGTTTTCGGTATAAAGCGCATTTGTTTTTGATTGGGGTGTCTTAGACTGCTCGAAACGCATGAATGATGCGTATTTGCATAGAATGAAGTGTTTTTCATCTCATAATAGGATAGGGAACGCCTATAGCTCGCGTAAAACTCAGACGTACGTTTTCGGTATAAAGCGCATTTGCTTTTGATTGGGGTGTCTTTGACTGCTCAAAATGCATGAGTGTTGCGTATTTGCATAGAATGAGGTATTTTTCTTCTCATAATTCGAGTTGGAACGCCTACAGCGAGCGTAAAACGCAAATGTACGTTTTTGGTATAAAGCGACTTTGCGTTCGGTTTGGGCGTGTTTGGCCCCTCGAAACGCATGAATGTTGCGTATTTGCATAGAATAAATTGTTTTTCCCCTCTTGGTACAAGAGGGAACGCCTACAGCGAGCGTAAAACTCAAACGTACGTTTTCGGCATAAAACGCATTTGCTTTTGATTGGGGCGTCTTTGACTGCTCAAAATGCATGAATGTTGCGTATTTGCATAGAATGAGGTGTTTTTCGTCTCATAATTCGAGTTGGAACGCCGACAGCGAGCGTAAAACTCTTATGTACTATTTTGTTATAATGCGACTTTGCGTTCGATTGTGGCGTGTTTAGCTGCTCGAAACGCATGAATGTTACGTATTTGCATAGAATGAAGTGTGTTTCCTCTCATAATACGAGAGGGAACGCCTACAGCGAGCGTAAAACTCAAATGTACTTTTTCGGTATAAAACGCTTTTGCTTTTGACTAGGGCGTCTTTGGCTACTCGAAACGCATGAATGTTGCGTATTTGCATAGAATGTGGTGTTTTTCGTCTCATAATTCGGGTTGGAACGCCTACAGCGAGCGTAAAACTCTTATGTACTATTTCGTTATAAAGCGACTTTGCGTTCGATTGTAGCGTGTTTAGCTGCTCGAAACGTACGAATGTTGCGTATTTGCATAGAACGAAGTGTTTTTCATCTCATAATACGAGACGGAACACCTACAGCGAACGTAAAACTCATATGTACTATTTTGGTACAAAGCGACTTTGCGTTCGATTGTGGCGTGTTTAGCTGCTCGAAACGTATGAATGTTGCGTATTTGCATAGAATGAAGTGTGTTTCCTCTCATAATACGAGAGGGAACGCCTACAGGGAGCGTAAAACTCAAACGTACGTTTTCGGTATAAAACGCATTTGCTTTTGATTGGGGCGTCTTTGGCTGCCCGAAACGCATGAATGTTGCGTATTTGCATAGAATGACGTGTCTTTCTTCTCATAATTCGAGTTGGAACGCCTACAGCGAGTGTAAAACTCATACGACCGATTTTGGAATAAAGCGACTTTGCGTTCGGTTTGGGCGTGTTTGGCTTCTCGAAACGCATGAATGTTGCGTATTTGCATGGAATGAAGTATTTTTCCTCTCACAATACGAGAGGGAACGCCTACAGCGAGCGAAAAACTCAAATGTACGTTTTCGGTATAAAGCGCATTTGCTTTTGATTGGGGCGTCTTTGGCTGCTCGAAACGCATGAATGTTGCGTATACGCATAGAATGACGTGTTTTTCATCTCATAATACGAGATGGAACACCTACAGCGAACGTAAAACTCACATGTACTATTTTGGCACAAAGCGACTTTGCTTTCGATTGTGGCGTGCTTTGCTCCTCGAAACGCAAGAATGTTGCGTATTTGCATAGAATAGAGTCTTTTTCCTCTCATAATACGAGAGGGAACGCCTACAGCGACCGTAAAAGTCAAATGTACGTTTTCGGTATAAAACGCATTTGCTTTTCATTGGGGCGTCTTTGGCTGCTCGAAACGCATGAATATTGCGCAATTGCATAGAATGACGTGTTTTTCTTCTCATAATTCGAGATGGAACGTCTACAGCGACCGTAAAACTCAAATGTACGTTTTCGGTATAAAGCGCATTTACTTTTGATTGGGGCGTCTTTGGCTGCTCGAAACGCATATATGTTGCGTATTTGCATAGAATGACGGGTTTATCTTCTCAAAATTCGAGTTGGAACGCCTACAGCTGGCGTAAAACTCAAATGTACGTTTTTCATATAAAGCGCATTTGCTTTTGATTAGGGCGTCTTTGACTGCTCAAAATGCATGAATGTTGCGTATTTGCATAGAATGAGGTGTTTTTCGTCTCATAATTCGAGTTGGAACGCCGACAGCGAGCGTAAAACTCTTATGTACTATTTTGTTATAATGCGACTTTGCGTTCGATTGTGGCGTGTTTAGCTGCTCGAAACCCATGAATGTTACGTATTTGCATAGAATGAAGTGTGTTTCCTCTCATAATACGAGAGGGAACGCCTACAGCGAGCGTAAAACTCAAATGTACGTTTTCGGTATAAAACGCTTTTGCTTTTGACTAGGGCGTCTTTGGCTGCTCGAAACGCATGAATGTTGCGTATTTGCATAGAATGACGTGTTTTTCTTCTCATAATTCGAGTTGGAACACCTACAGCTAACGTAAAACTCGTATGTACTATTTTGTTATAAAGCGACTCTGCGTTCGATTGTGGCGTATTTAGCTGCTCGAAACGCATGAACGTTGCGTAATTGCATAGAATGAAGTGTTTTTCATCTCATAATACGAAATGGAACACCTACAGCCAGCGTAAAACTCATATGTACTATTTTGGTATAAAGCGACTTTGCGTTCGATTGTGGCGTGTTTAGCTGCTCGAAACGCATGAATGATGCGTATTTGCATAGAATGAAGTGTTTTTCATCTCATAATAGGATAGGGAATGCCTATAGCTAGCGTAAAACTCAGACGTACGTTTTCGGTATAAACCGCATTTGCTTTCGATTGGGGTGTCTTTGACTGCTCAAAACGCATGAGTGTTGCTTATTTGCATAGAATGAGGTATTTTTCTTCTCATAATTCGAGTAGGAACGCCTACAGCGAGCGTAAAACTCAATTGTACGTTTTTGGTATAAAGCGACTTTGCGTTCGGTTTGGGCGTGTATGGCTCCTCGAAACGCATGAATGTTGCGTATTTGCATAGAATGATGTGTTTTTCTTCTCAAAATTCGAGTTGGAACGCCTACAGCGACCGTAAAACTCGTGCGTCCGATTTTGGTATAAAGCGACTTTGCGTTCGGTTTGGGGGTGTTTGGCCCCTCGAAACGCATGAATGTTGCGTATTTGCATAGAATAAAGTGTTTTTCCTCTCTTGGTACGAGAGGGAACGCCTACAGCGAGCGTAAAACTCAATTGTACGTTTTCGGTATAAAGCGCATTTGCTTTTGATTGGGGTGTCTTAGACTGCTCGAAACGCATGAATGATGCGTATTTGCATAGAATGAAGTGTTTTTCAACTCATAATAGGATAGGGAACGCCTATAGCTAGCGTAAAACTCAGACGTACGTTTTCGGTATGAAGCGCATTTGCTTTTGATTGCGGCGTCTTTGACTGCTCAAAATGCATGAGTGTTGCGTATTTGCATAAAATGAGGTATTTTTCTTCTCATAATTCGAGTTGGAACGTCTACAGCGAGCGTAAAACTCAAACGTACGTTTTTGGTATAAAGCGAATTTGCGTTCGGTTTGGGCGTGTATGGCTCCTCGAAACTCATGAATGTTGCGTATTTGCATAGAATGATGTGTTTTTCTTCTCATAATTCGAGTTGGAACGCCTACAGCGACCGTAAAACTCGTACGTCCGATTTTGGTATAAAGCGACTTTGCGTTCGGTTTGGACGTGTTTGGCTTCTCGAAACGCATGAATGTTGCGTATTTGCATAGAATGAAGTGTTTTTCTTCTCATAATACGATAGGGAACGCCTACAGCGAGCGTAAAACTCAAATCTACGTTTTCGGTATAAAACGCATTTGCTTTTGATTGGGGTGTCTTTGGCTGCTCGAAACGCATGAATGTTGCGTATTCGCATAGAATGACGTGTTTTTCTTCTCATAATTCGTGTTGAAACGCCTACAGCTAGCGTAAAACTCAAATGTACGTTTTCGGTATAAAGCGCATTTGCTTTTGATTGGGTCGTCTTTGACTGCTCGAAATGCATGAATGTTGCGTATTTGCATAGAATGTGGTGTTTTTCGTCTCATAATTCGGGTTGGAACGCCTACAGCGAGCGTAAAACTCTTATGTACTATTTCGTTATAAAGCGACTTTGCGTTCGATTGTAGCGTGTTTAGCGGCTCGAAACGTACGAATGTTGCGTATTTGCATAGAATGAAGTGTTTTTCATCTCATAATACGAGATGGAACACCTACAGCGAACGTAAAACTCATATGTACTATTTTGGTACAAAGCGACTTTGCGTTCGATTGTGGCGTGTTTGGCTGCTCGAAACGTATGAATGTTGCGTATTTGCATAGAATGAAGTGTGTTTCCTCTCATAATACGAGAGGGAACGCCTACAGGGAGCGTAAAACTCAAACGTACGTTTTCGGTATAAAACGCATTTGCTTTTGATTGGGGCGTCTTTGGCTGCCCGAAACGCATGAATGTTGCGTATTTGCATAGAATGAAGTGTTTTTCATCTCATAATACGAGATGGAACACCTACAGCGAACGTAAAACTCACATGTACTATTTTGGCACAAAGCGACTTGCTTTCGATTGTGGCGTGCTTAGCTCCTCGAAACGCACGAATGTTGCGTATTTGCATAGAATAAAGTCTTTTTCCTCTCATAATACGAGAGGGAACGCCTACAGCGACCGTAAAAGTCAAATGTACGTTTTCGGTATAAAACGCATTTGCTTTTCATTGGGGTGTCTTTGGCTGCTCGAAACGCATGAATATTGCGCAATTGCATAGAATGACGTGTTTTTCTTCTCATAATTCGAGATGGAACGTCTACAGCGACCGTAAAACTCATATGTACGTTTTCGGTATAAAGCGCATTTACTTTTGATTGGGGCGTCTTTGGCTGTTCGAAACGCATATATGTTGCGTATCTGCATAGAATGACGGGTTTATCTTCTCAAAATTCGAGTTGGAACGCCTACAGCTGGCGTAAAACTCAAATGTACGTTTTTCATATAAAGCGCATTTGCTTTTGATTGGGGCGTCTTTGACTGCTCAAAATGCATGAATGTTGCGTATTTGCATAGAATGAGGTGTTTTTCGTCTCATAATTCGAGTTGGAACGCCGACAGCGAGCGTAAAACTCTTATGTACTATTTTGTTATAATGCGACTTTGCGTTCGATTGTGGCGTGTTTAGCTGCTCGAAACGCATGAACGTTGCGTAATTGCATAGAATGAAGTGTTTTTCATCTCATAATACGAGATGGAACACCTACAGCCAGCGTAAAACTCATATGTACTATTTTGGTATAAAGCGACTTTGCGTTCGATTGTGGCGTGTTTAGCTGCTCGAAACGCATGAATGATGCCTATTTGCATAGAATGAAGTGTTTTTCATCTCACAATAGGATAGGGAACGCCTATAGCTAGCGTAAAACTCAGACGTACGTTTTCGGTATAAACCGCATTTGCTTTTGATTGGGGCGTCTTTGGCTGCCCGAAACGCATGAATGTTGCGTATTTGCATAGAATGACGTGTCTTTCTTCTCATAATTCGAGTTGGAACGCCTACAGCGAGTGTAAAACTCATACGACCGATTTTGGAATAAAGCGACTTTGCGTTCGGTTTGGGCGTGTTTGGCTTCTCGAAACGCATGAATGTTGCGTATTTGCATGGAATGAAGTATTTTTCCTCTCACAATACGAGAGGGAACGCCTACAGCGAGCGAAAAACTCAAATGTACGTTTTCGGTATAAAGCGCATTTGCTTTTGATTGGGGCGTCTTTGGCTGCTCGAAACGCATGAATGTTGCGTATACGCATAGAATGACGTGTTTTTCTTCTCATAATTCGTGTTGGAACGCCTACAGCTAGCGTAAAACTCAAATGTACGTTTTCGGTATAAAGCGCTTTTGCTTTTGATTGGGGCGTCTTTGACTGCTCGAAATGCATGAATGTTGCGTATTTGCATAGAATGTGGTGTTTTTCGTCTCATAATTCGAGTTGGAACGCCTACAGCGAGCGTAAAACTCTTATGTACTATTTTGTTATAAAGCGACTTTGCGTTCGATTGTAGCGTGTTTAGCTGCTCGAAACGCACGAATCTTGCGTATTTGCATAGAATGAAGTGTTTTTCATCTCATAATACGAGATGGAACACCTACAGCGAACGTAAAACTCACATGTACTATTTTGGCACAAAGCGACTTTGCTTTCGATTGTGGCGTGCTTAGCTCCTCGATACGCACGAATGTTGCGTATTTGCATAGAATAAAGTCTTTTTCCTCTCATAATACGAGAGGGAACGCCTACAGCGACCGTAAAAGTCAAATGTACGTTTTCGGTATAAAACGCATTTGCTTTTCATTGGGGCGTCTTTGGCTGCTCGAAACGCATGAATATTGCGCAATTGCATAGAATGACGTGTTTTTCTTCTCATAATTCGAGATGGAACGTCTACAGCGACCGTAAAACTCATATGTACGTTTTCGGTATAAAGCGCATTTACTTTTGATTGGGGCGTCTTTGGCTGCTCGAAACGCATATATGTTGCGTATCTGCATAGAATGACGGGTTTATCTTCTCAAAATTCGAGTTGGAACGCCTACAGCTGGCGTAAAACTCAAATGTACGTTTTTCATATGAAGCGCATTTGCTTTTGATTGGGGCGTCTTTGACTGCTCAAAATGCATGAATGTTGCGTATTTGCATAGAATGAGGTGTTTTTCGTCTCATAATTCGAGTTGGATCGCCGACAGCGAGCGTAAAACTCTTATGTACTATTTTGTTATAATGCGACTTTGCGTTCGATTGTGGCGTGTTTAGCTGCTCGAAACGCATGAACGTTGCGTAATTGCATAGAATGAAGTGTTTTTCATCTCATAATACGAGATGGAACACCTACAGCCAGCGTAAAACTCATATGTACTATTTTGGTATAAAGCGACTTTGCGTTCGATTGTGGCGTGTTTAGCTGCTCGAAACGCATGAATGATGCGTATTTGCATAGAATGAAGTGTTTTTCATCTCACAATAGGATAGGGAACGCCTATAGCTAGCGTAAAACTCAGACGTACGTTTTCGGTATAAACCGCATTTGCTTTTGATTGGGGTGTCTTTGACTGCTCAAAATGCATGAGTGTTGCGTATTTGCATAGAATGAGGTATTTTTCTTCTCATAATTCGAGTTGGAACGCCTACAGCGAGCGTAAAACTCAATTGTACGTTTTTGGTATAAAGCGACTTTGCGTTCGGTTTGGGCGTGTATGGCTCCTCGAAACGCATGAATGTTGCGTATTTGCATAGAATGATGTGTTTTTCTTCTCATAATTCGAGTTGGAACGCCTACAGCGACCGTAAAACTCGTGCGTCCGATTTTGGTATAAAGCGACTTTGCGTTCGGTTTGGGCGTCTTTGGCCCCTCGAAACGCATGAATGTTGCGTATTTGCATAGAATAAAGTGTTTTTCCTCTCTTGGTACGAGAGGGAACGCCTACAGCGAGCGTAAAACTCAATTGTACGTTTTCGGTATAAAGCGCATTTGCTTTTGATTGGGGTGTCTTAGACTGCTCGAAACGCATGAATGATGCGAATTTGCATAGAATGAAGTGTTTTTCAACTCATAATAGGATAGGGAACGCCTATAGCTAGCGTAAAACTCAGACGTACGTTTTCGGTATGAAGCGCATTTGCTTTTGATTGGGGCGTCTTTGACTGCTCAAAATGCATGAGTGTTGCGTATTTGTATAGAATGAGGTATTTTTCTTCTCATAATTCGAGTTGGAACGCCTTCAGCGAGCGTAAAACTCAAATGTACGTTTTTGGCATAAAGCGACTTTGCGTTCGGTTTGGGCGTGTATGGCTCCTCGAAACGCATGAATGTTGCGTATTTGCATAGAATGATGTGTTTTTCTTCTCATAATTCGAGTTGGAACGCCTACAGCGACCGTAAAACTCGTACGTCCGATTTTGGTATAAAGCGACTTTGCGTTCGGTTTGGACGTGTTTGGCTCCTCGAAACGCATGAATGTTGCGTATTTGCATAGAATGAAGTGTTTTTCTTCTCATAATACGATAGGGAACGTCTACAGCGAGCGTAAAACTCAAATGTACGTTTTCGGTATAAAACGCATTTGCTTTTGATTGAGGCGTCTTTGGCTGCTCGAAACGCATATATGTTGCGTATTTGCATAGAATGACGGGTTTATCTTCTCATAATTCGAATTGGAACGCCTACAGCTGGCGTAAAACTCAAATGTACGTTTTTGATATATAGCGCATTTGCTTTTGATTGGGGCGTCTTTGACTGCTCAAAATGCATGAATGTTGCGTATTTGCATAGAATGAGGTGTTTTTCGTCTCATAATTCGAGTTGGAACGCCGACAGCGAGCGTAAAACTCTTATGTACTATTTTGTTATAATGCGACTTTGCGTTCGATTGTGGCGTGTTTAGCTGCTCGAAACGCATGAATGTTACGTATTTGCATAGAATGAAGTGTGTTTCCTCTCATAATACGAGAGGGAACGCCTACAGCGAGCGTAAAACTCAAATGTACGTTTTCGGTATAAAACGCATTTGCTTTTGACTAGGGCATCTTTGGCTGCTCGAAACGCATGTATGTTGCGTATTTGCATAGAATGACGTGTTTTTCTTCTCATAATTCGAGTTGGAACGCCTACAGCGAGCGTAAAACTCATATGTACTATTTTGGAATAAAGCGACTTTGCCTTCGGTTTGGGCGTGTTTAGCTGCTCGAAACGCACGAATGTTGCGTATTTGCATAGAATGAAGTGTTTTTCATCTCATAATACGAGACACATATGACACATATGTGTATGAAACATATGAGTTTTACGCTGGCTGTAGGTGTTCCAACCTACAGCCAGCGTAAAACTCATATGTACTATTTTGGTATAAAGCGACTTTGCGTTCGATTGTGGCGTGTTTAGCTGCTCGTAACGCATGAATGTTACGTATTTGCATAGAATAAAGTGTTTTTCCTCTCATAATACGAGAGGGAACGCCGACTGCGAGCGTAAAACTCAAATGTACGTTTTCGGTATAAAACGCATTTGCTTTTGACTAGGGCGTCTTTGGCTGCTCGAAACGCATGAATGTTGCGTATTTGCATAAAATAAAGTGTTTTTCCTCTTTTAATACGAGAGGGAACGCCTACAGCGAGCGTAAAACTCAAACGTACGTTTTCGGTATAAAACGCATTTGCTTTTGATTAGGGCGTCTTTGACAGCTCAAAATGCATGAATGTTGCGTATTTGCATAGAATGAGGTGTCTTTCGTCTCATAATTCGAGTTGGAACGCCGACTGCGAGCGTTTTTACGCTCGCAGTCGGCGTTCCAACTCGAATTATATACAACTCTTACGTACTATTTTGTTATAATGCGACTTTGCGTTCGATCGTGGCGTGTTTCACTGCTCGAACCGCATGAGTGTTGCGTATTTGCATAGTATGAAGTGGTTTTTCTATCATAATACGAGAGGGAACGCCTACAGCGAGCGTAAAAGTCGAATGTACGTTTTCGGTATAAATCGCATTTGCTTTTGTTTGGGGCGTCTTTGGCTGCTCGAAACGCATGAATGGTGCGTATTTAGATAGAATGACGTGTTTTTCTTCTCATAATTCGAGTTGGAACGCCTACAGCTAGCGTAAAACTCAAATGTACGTTTTCGGTATAAAGCGCATTTGCTTTTGATTGGGGCGTCTTTGACTGCTCGAAATGCATGAATGTTGCGTATTTGCATAGAATGAGGTGTTTTTTATCTCATAGTACGAGATGGAACACCTACAGCGAGCGTAAAACTCATATGTACTATTTTGGTATAAAGCGACTTTGCGTTCGATTGTGGGGTATTTAGCTGCTCGAAACGCATGAATGTTGCGTAATTGCATAGAATGAATTGTTTTTCCTCTCATAGTACGAGAGGGAACGCCTGCAGCGAGCGTAAAACTCAATTGTACGTTTTCGGTATAAAGCGCATTTGCTTTTGATTGGGGTGTCTTAGACTGCTCGAAACGCATGAATGATGCGTATTTGCATAGAATGAAGTGTTTTTCATCTCATAATAGGATAGGGAACGCCTATAGCTCGCGTAAAACTCAGACGTACGTTTTCGGTATAAAGCGCATTTGCTTTTGATTGGGGTGTCTTCGACTGCTCGAAACGCATGAATGTTGCGTGTTTGCATAGAATGATGTGTTTTTCTTCTCATAATTCGAGTTGGAACGCCTACAGCGACCGTAAAACTCGTACGTCCGATTTTGGTTTAAAGCGACTTTGCGTTCGGTTTGGACTTGTTTGGCTCCTCGAAACGTATGAATGTTGCGTATTTGCATAGAATGAAGTGTTTTTTCTCTCATAATACGAGAGGGAACGTCTACAGCGAGCGTAAAACTGAAATGTACGTTTTCGGTATAAAACGCATTTGCTTTTGACTAGGGCGTCTTTGGCTGTTCGAAACGCATGAATGTTGCGTATTTGCATAGAATGACGTGTTTTTCTTCTCATAATTCGAGTTGGAACGCCTACAGCGAGCGTAAAACTCATACGTCCGATTTTGGAATAAAGCGTCTTTGCTCTCGGTTTGGGCGTGTTTGGCCCCTCGAAAAGCTTGAATGTTGCGTATTTGCATAGAATAAAGTGTTTTTCCTCTCTTGGTACGAGAGGGAACGCCTACAGCGAGCGTAAAACTCAAACGTACGTTTTCGGTATAACACGCATTTGCTTTTGATTGGGGCGTCTTTGGCTGCTCGAAACGCATGAATGTTGCGTATTTGCATAGAATAAGGTGTTTTTCCTCTCATAATACGAGAGGGAACGCCTACAGCGAGCGTAAAACTCAAATGTACCTTTTCGGTATCAAACGCATTTGCTTTTGATTGGGTCATCTTTGACTGCTCGAAATGCATGAATGTTGCGTATTTGCATAGAATGTGGTGTTTTTCGTCTCATAATTCGAGTTGGAACGCCTACAGCGAGCGTAAAACTCTTATGTACTATTTTGTTATAAAGCGACTTTGCGTTCGATTGTAGCGTGTTTAGCTGCTCGAAACGTACGAATGTTGCGTATTTGCATAGAATGAAGTGGTTTTCGTCTCATAATACGAGATGGAACACCTACAGCGAACGTAAAACTCATATGTACTATTTTGGCACAAAGCGACTTTGCGTTCGATTGTGGCGTGTTTAGCTCCTCGAAACGCACGAATGCTGCGTATATGCATAGAATGAAGTGTTTTTCATCTCATAATATGAGATGGAACACCTACAGCGAGCGTAAAACTCATATGTACTATTTTGGTATAAACCGACTTTGCGTTCGATTGTGGCGTGTTTAGCTGCTCGAGACGCACGAATGTTGCGTATTTGCATAGAATGAAGTGTGTTTCCGCTCATAATACGAGAGGGAACGCCTACAGTGAGCGTAAATCTCAAATGTACGTTTTCGGTATAAAACGCATTTGCTTTTGATTGGGGCGTCTTTGACTGCTCGAAATGCATGAATGTTGCGTATTTGCATAGAATGAGGTGTTTTTCGTCTCATAATTCGAGTTGGAACGCCTACAGCGAGCGTAAAACCCTTATGTACTATTTTGTTATAAAGCGACTTCGCTTTCGATTGTGGCGTGTTTAGCTCCTCGAAACGCACGAATGTTGCGTATTTGCATAGAATGAAGTGTTTTTTATCTCATAGTACGAGATGGAGCACCTACAGCGAGCGTAAAACTCATATGTACTATTTTGGAATAAAGCGACTTTGCCTTCGGTTTGGGCGTGTTTAGCTGCTCGAAACGCACGAATGTTGCGTATTTGCATAGAATGAAGTGTTTTTCATTTCATAATACGAGATGGAACACCTACAGCCAGCGTAAAACTCATATGTACTATTTTGGTATAAAGCGACTTTGCGTTCGATTGTGGCGTGTTTAGCTGCTCGTAACGCATGAATGTTACGTATTTGCATAGAATAAAGTGTTTTTCCTCTCATAATACGAGAGGGAACGCCGACTGCGAGCGTAAAACTCAAATGTACCTTTTCGGTATAAAACGCATTTGCTTTTCATTGGGGCGTCTTCGGCTGCTCGAAACGCATGAATATTGCGTAATTGCATAGAATTACGTGTTATTCTTCTCATAATTCGAGTTGGAACGTCTACAGCGAGCGTAAAACTCATATGTACGTTTTCGGTATAAAGCACATTTACTTTTGATTGGGGCGTCTTTGACTGCTCAAAATGCATAAATGTTCCGTATTTACATAGAATGAGGTGTTTTTCGTCTCATAATTCGAGTTGGAACGCCTACAGCGAGCGTAAAACTCAATTGTACGTTTTCGGTATAAAGCGCATTTGTTTTTGATTGGGGTGTCTTAGACTGCTCGAAACGCATGAATGATGCGTATTTGCATAGAATGAAGTGTTTTTCATCTCATAATAGGATAGGGAACGCCTATAGCTCGCGTAAAACTCAGACGTACGTTTTCGGTATAAAGCGCATTTGCTTTTGATTGGGGTGTCTTTGACTGCTCAAAATGCATGCGTGTTGCGTATTTGCATAGAATGAGGTATTTTTCTTCTCATAATTCGAGTTGGAACGCCTACAGCGAGCGTAAAACGTAAATGTACGTTTTTGGTACAAAGCGACTTTGCGTTCGGTTTGGGCGTGTTTGGCCCCTCGAAACGCATGAATGTTGCGTATTTGCATAGAAAAAATTGTTTTTCCTCTCTTGGTACGAGAGGGAACGCCTACAGCGAGCGTAAAACTCAAACGTACGTTTTCGGCATAAAACGCATTTGCTTTTGATTGGGGCGTCTTTGGCTGCTCGAAACGCATGAATGTTGCGTATTTGCATAGAATAAGGTGTTTTTCCTCTCATAATTCGAGTTGGAACGCCTACAGCGAGCGTAAAACTCAATTGTACGTTTTCGGTATAAAGCGCATTTGTTTTTGATTGGGGCGTCTTTGGCTGCTAGAAACGCATGAATGATGCGTATTTGCATAGAATGAAGTGTTTTTCATCTCATAATAGGATAGGGAACGCCTATAGCTCGCGTAAAACTCAGACGTACGTTTTCGGTATAAAGCGCATTTGCTTTTGATTGGGGTGTCTTTGACTGCTCAAAATGCATGAGTGTTGCGTATTTGCATAGAATGAGGTATTTTTCTTCTCATAATTCGAGTTGGAACGCCTACAGCGAGCGTAAAACGCAAATGTACGTTTTTGGTATAAAGCGACTTTGCGTTCGGTTTGGGCGTGTTTGGCCCCTCGAAACGCATGAATGTTGCGTATTTGCATAGAAAAAATTGTTTTTCCTCTCTTGGTACGAGAGGGAACGCCTACAGCGAGCGTAAAACTCAAACGTACGTTTTCGGCATAAAACGCATTTGCTTTTGATTGGGGCGTCTTTGGCTGCTCGAAACGCATGAATGTTGCGTATTTGCATAGAATAAGGTGTTTTTCCTCTCATAATACGAGAGGGAATGCCTACAGCGAGCGTAAACCTCAAATGTACGTTTTCGGTATAAAACGCATTTGCTTTTGATTGGGGCGTCTTTGGCTGCTAGAAACGCATGAATGTTGCATATTTGCATAGAATGACATGTTTTTTGTCTTATAATTCGAGTTGGCACGCCTACAGCTGGCGTAAAACTCAAATGTACGTTTTCGATATAAAGCGCATTTGCTTTTGATTGGGGCGTCTTTGACTGCTCAAAATGCATGAATGTTGCGTATTTGCATAGAATGAGGTGTTTTTCGTCTCATAATTCGAGTTGGAACACCTACAGCGAACGTAAAACTCATATGTACTATTTTGGTATAAAGCGACTTTGCCTTCGGTTTGGGCGTGTTTGGCTGTTCGAACCGCACGAGTGTTGCGTATTGGCATAGAATTAAGTGTTTTTCCTCTTATAATACGAGAGGGAACGCCTACAGCGAGCGTAAAACTCAAATCTACGTTTTCGGTATAAAACGCATTTGCTTTTGATTGGGGTGTCTTTGGCTGCTCGAAACGCATGAATGTTGCGTATTCGCATAGAATGACGTGTTTTTCTTCTCATAATTCGTGTTGAAACGCCTACAGCTAGCGTAAAACTCAAATGTACGTTTTCGGTATAAAGCGCCTTTGCTTTTGATTGGGTCGTCTTTGACTGCTCGAAATGCATGAATGTTGCGTATTTGCATAGAATGTGGTGTTTTTCGTCTCATAATTCGGGTTGGAACGCCTACAGCGAGCGTAAAACGCTTATGTACTATTTCGTTATAAAGCGACTTTGCGTTCGATTGTAGCGTGTTTAGGTGCTCGAAACGTACGAATGTTGCGTATTTGCATAGAATGAAGTGTTTTTCATCTCATAATACGAGATGGAACACCTACAGCGAATGTAAAACTCATATGTACTATTTTGGTACAAAGCGACTTTGCGTTCGATTGTGGCGTGTTTAGCTGCTCGAAACGTATGAATGTTGCGTATTTGCATAGAATGAAGTGTGTTTCCTCTCATAATACGAGAGGGAACGCCTACAGGGAGCGTAAAACTCAAACGTACGTTTTCGGTATAAAACGCATTTGCTTTTGATTGGGGCGTCTTTGGCTGCCCGAAACGCATGAATGTTGCGTATTTGCATAGAATGACGTGTCTTTCTTCTCATAATTCGAGTTGGAACGCCTACAGCGAGTGTAAAACTCATACGACCGATTTTGGAATAAAGCGACTTTGCGTTCGGTTTGGGCGTGTTTGGCTTCTCGAAACGCATGTATGTTGCGTATTTGCATGGAATGAAGTATTTTTCCTCTCACAATACGAGAGGGAACGCCTACAGCGAGCGAAAAACTCAAATGTACGTTTTCGGTATAAAGCGCATTTGCTTTTGATTGGGGCGTCTTTGACTGCTCGAAATGCATGAATGTTGCGTATTTGCATAGAATGTGGTGTTTTTCGTCTCATAATTCGAGTTGGAACGCCTACAGCGAGCGTCAAACTCTTATGTACTATTTTGTTATAAAGCGACTTTGCGTTCGATTGTAGCGTGTTTAGCTGCTCGAAACGCACGAATGTTGCGTATTTGCATAGAATGAAGTGTTTTTCATCTCATAATACGAGATGGAACACCTACAGCGAACGTAAAACTCACATGTACTATTTTGGCACAAACCGACTTTGCTTTCGATTGTGGCCTGCTTAGCTCCTCGAAACGCACGAATGTTGCGTATTTGCATAGAATGACATGTTTTTTTTCTCATAATTCGAGTTGGCATGCCTACAGCTGGCGTAAAACTAAAATGAACGTTTTCGATATAAAGCGCATTTGTTTTTGATTGGGGCGTCTTTGACTGCTCAAAATGCATGAATGTTGCGTATTTGCATAGAATGAGGTGTTTTTCGTCTCATAATTCGAGTCGGAACGCCGACAGCGAGCGTAAAACTCTTATGTACTATTTTGTTATAATGCGACTTTGCGTTCGATTGTGGCGTGCTTAGCTGCTCGAAACGCATGAATGTTACGTATTTGCATAGAAGGAAGTGTGTTTCCTCTCATAATACGAGAGGGAACGCCTACAGCGAGCGTAAAACTCAAATGTACGTTTTCGGTATAAAACGCTTTTGCTTTTGACTAGGGCGTCTTTGGCTGCTCGAAACGCATGAATGTTGCGTATTTGCATAGAATGACGTGTTTTTCTTCTCATAATTCGAGTTGGAACACCTACAGCTAACGTAAAACTCTTATGTACTATTTTGTTATAAAGCGACTCTGCGTTCGATTGTGGCGTATTTAGCTGCTCGAAACGCATGAACGTTGCGTAATTGCATAGAATGAAGTGTTTTTCATCTCATAATACGAGATGGAACACCTACAGCCAGCGTAAAACTCATATGTACTATTTTGGTATAAAGCGACTTTGCGTTCGATTGTGACGTGTTTAGCTGCTCGAAACGCATGAATGATGCGTATTTGCATAGAATGAAGTGTTTTTCAACTCATAATAGGATAGGGAACGCCTATAGCTAGCGTAAAACTCAGACGTACGTTTTCGGTATGAAGCGCATTTGCTTTTGATTGGGGCGTCTTTGACTGCTCAAAATGCATGAGTGTTGCGTATTTGCATAGAATGAGGTATTTTTCTTCTCATAATTCGAGTTGGAACGCCTACAGCGAGCGTAAAACTCAAATGTACGTTTTTGGTATAAAGCGACTTTGCGTTCGGTTTGGGCGTGTATGGCTCCTCGAAACGCATGAATGTTGCGTATTTGCATAGAATGATGTGTTTTTCTTCTCATAATTCGAGTTGGAACGCCTACAGCGACCGTAAAACTCGTACGTACTATTTTGGTATAAAGCGACTTTGCGTTCGGTTTGGACGTGTTTGGCTCCTCGAAACGCATGAATGTTGCGTATTTGCATAGAATGAAGTGTTTTTCTTCTCATAATACGATAGGGAACGTCTACAGCGAGCGTAAAACTCAAATGTACGTATTCGGTATAAAACGCATTTGCTTTTGATTGGGGCGTCTTTGGCTGCTCGAAACGCATATATGTTGCGTATTTGCATAGAATGACGGGTTTGTCTTCTCATAATTCGAATTGGAACGCCTACAGCTGGCGTAAAACTCAAGTGTAAGTTTTTGATATAAAGCGCATTTGCTTTTGATTGGGGCGTCTTTGATCGCTCAAAATGCATGAATGTTGCGTATTTGCAGAGAATGAGGTGTTTTTCGTCTCATAATTCGAGTTGGAACGCCGACAGCGAGCGTAAAACTCTTATGTACTATTTTGTTATAATGCGACTTTGCGTTCGATTGTGGCGTGTTTCGCTGCTCGAAACGCATGAATGTTACGTATTTGCATAGAATGAAGTGTTTTTCCTCTCATAATACGAGAGGGAACGCCTACAGCGAGCGTAAACCTCAAATGTACGTTTTCGGTATAAAACGCATTTGCTTTTGACTAGAGCGTCTTTGGCTGCTCGAAACGCATGAATGTTGCGTATTTGCATAGAATGACGTGTTTTTCTTCTCATAATTCGAGTTGGAACGCCTACAGCGAGCGTAAAACTCATATGTACTATTTTGGAATAAAGCGACTTTGCCTTCGGTTTGGGCGTGTTTAGCTGCTCGAAACGCAAGAATGTTGCGTAATTGCATAGAATGAAGTGTTTTTCATCTCATAATACGAGATGGAACACCTACAGCCAGCGTAAAACTCATATGTACTATTTTGGTTTAAAGCGACTTTGCGTTCGATTGTGGCGTGTTTAGCTGCTCGAAACGCATGAATGTTGCGTATTTGCATAGAATAAAGTGTTTTTCCTCTTTTAATACGAGAGGGAACGCCTACAGCGAGCGTAAAACTCAAACGTACGTTTTCGGTATAAAACGCATTTGCTTTTGATTGGGGCATCTTTGACAGCTCAAAATGCATGAATGTTGCGTATTTGCATACAATGAGGTGTCTTTCGTCTCATAATTCGAGTTGGAACGCCGACTGCGAGCGTAAAACTCTTATGTACTATTTTGTTAGAATGCGACTTTGCGTTCGATTGTGGCGTGTTTCGCTGCTCGAACCGCATGAATGTTGCGTATTTGCATAGTATGAAGTGGTTTTTCTACCATAATACGAGAGGGAACGCCTACAGCGAGCGTAAAAGTCGAATGTACGTTTTCGGTATAAATCGCAATTGCTTTTGTTTGGGGCGTCTTTGGCTGCTCGAAACGCATGAATGTTGCGTATTTGTATAGAACGACGTGTTTTTCTTTTGCATAATTCGAGTTGGAACGCCTACAGCTAGCGTAAAACTCAAATGTACGTTTTCGGTATAAAGCGCATTTGCTTTTGATTGCGGCGTCTTTGACTGCTCGAAATGCATGAATGTTGCGTATTTGCATAGAATGAGGTGTTTTTCGTCTCATAATTCGAGTTGGAACGCCTACAGCGTGCGTAAAACCCTTATGTACTATTTTGTTATAAAGCGACTTCGCTTTCGATTGTGGGGTGTTTAGCTCCTCGAAACGCACGATTGTTGCGTATTTGCATAGAATGAAGTGTTTTTTATCTCATAGTACGAGACGGAACACCTACAGCGAGCGTAAAACTCATATGTACTATTTTGGTATGAAGCGACTTTGCGTTCGATTGTGGCGTGTTTAGCTGCTCAAAACGCATGAATGTTACGTATTTGCATAGAATAAAGTGTTCTTCCTCTCATAATACGAGAGGGAACGCCGACTGCGAGCGTAAAACTCAAATGTACCTTTTCGGTATAAAACGCATTTGCTTTTCATTGGGGCGTCTTCGGATGCTCGAAACGCATGATTATTGCGTAATTGCATAGCATGACGTGTTTTTCTTCTCATAATTCGAGTTGGAACGTCTACAGCGAGCGTAAAACTCATATATACGTTTTCGGTATAAAGCACATTTACTTTTGATTGGAGCGTCTTTGACTGCTCAAAATGCATGAATGTTCCGTATTTACATAGAATGAGGTGTTTTTCGTCTCATAATTCGAGTTGGAACACCTACAGCAAACGTAAAACTCTTATGTACTATTTTGTTATAAAGCGACTTTGCGTTCGATTGTGGCGTGTTTAGCTGCTCGAAACGCATGAATGTTACGTATTTGCATAGAATGAAGTGTGTTTCCTCTCATAATACGAGAGGGAACGCCTACAGCGAGCGTAAAACTCAAATGTACGTTTTCGGTATAAAACGCATTTGCTTTTGACTAGGGCGTCTTTGGCTGCTCGAAACGCATGAATGTTGCGTATTTGCATAGAATGACGTGTTTTTCTTCTCATAATTCGAGTTGGAACGTCTACAGCGAGCGTAAAACTCATATATACGTTTTCGGTATAAAGCACATTTACTTTTGATTGGAGCGTCTTTGACTGCTCAAAATGCATCAATGTTCCGTATTTACATAGAATGAGGTGTTTTTCGTCTCATAATTCGAGTTGGAACACCTACAGCAAACGTAAAACTCTTATGTACTATTTTGTTATAAAGCGACTTTGCGTTCGATTGTGGCGTGCTTAGCTGCTCGAAACGCATGAATGTTACGTATTTGCATAGAATGAAGTGTGTTTCCTCTCATAATACGAGAGGGAACGCCTACAGCGAGCGTAAAACTCAAATGTACGTTTTCGGTATAAAACGCTTTTGCTTTTGACTAGGGCGTCTTTGGCTGCTCGAAACGCATGAATGTTGCGTATTTGCATAGAATGACGTGTTTTTCTTCTCATAAATCGAGTTGGAACACCTACAGCTAACGTAAAACTCCTATGTACTATTTTGTTATAAAGCGACTCTGCGTTCGATTGTGGCGTATTTAGCTGCTCGAAACGCATGAACGTTGCGTAATTGCATAGAATGAAGTGTTTTTCATCTCATAATACGAGATGGAACACCTACAGCCAGCGTAAAACTCATATGTACTATTTTGGTATAAAGCGACTTTGCGTTCGATTGTGACGTGTTTAGCTGCTCGAAACGCATGAATGATGCGAATTTGCATAGAATGAAGTGTTTTTCAACTCATAATAGGATAGGGAACGCCTATAGCTAGCGTAAAACTCAGACGTACGTTTTCGGTATGAAGCGCATTTGCTTTTGATTGGGGCGTCTTTGACTGCTCAAAATGCATGAGTGTTGCGTATTTGCATAGAATGAGGTATTTTTCTTCTCATAATTCGAGTTGGAACGCCTACAGCTAGCGTAAAACTCAAATGTACGTTTTCGGTATAAAGCGCTTTTGCTTTTGATTGGGGCGTCTTTGACTGCTCGAAATTCATGAATGTTGCGTATTTGCATAGAATGTGGTGTTTTTCGTCTCATAATTCGAGTTGGAACGCCTACAGCGAGCGTAAAACTCTTATGTACTATTTTGTCATAAAGCGACTTTGCGTTCGATTGTAGCGTGTTTAGCTGCTCGAAACGCACGAATGTTGCGTATTTGCATAGAATGAAGTGTTTTTCATCTCATAATACGAGATGGAACACCTACAGCGAACGTAAAACTCACATGTACTATTTTGGAACAAAGCGACTTTGCTTTCGATTGTGGCGTGCTTAGCTCCTCGAAACGCACGAATGTTGCGTATTTGCATAGAATAAAGTCTTTTTCCTCTCATAATACGAGAGGGAACGCCTACAGCGACCGTAAAAGTCAAATGTACGTTTTCGGTATAAAACGCATTTGCTTTTCATTGGGGCGTCTTTGGCTGCTCGAAACGCATGAATATTGCGCAATTGCATAGAATGACGTGTTTTTCTTCTCATAATTCGAGATGGAACGTCTACAGCGACCGTAAAACTCATATGTACGTTTTCGGTATAAAGCGCATTTACTTTTGATTGGGGCGTCTTTGGCTGCTCGAAACGCATATATGTTGCGTATCTGCATAGAATGACGGGTTTATCTTCTCAAAATTCGAGTTGGAACGCCTACAGCTGACGTAAAACTCAAATGTACGTTTTTCATATAAAGCGCATTTGCTTTTGATTGGGGCGTCTTTGACTGCTCAAAATGCATGAATGTTGCGTATTTGCATAGAATGAGGTGTTTTTCGTCTCATAATTCGAGTTGGAACGCCGACAGCGAGCGTAAAACTCTTATGTACTATTTTGTTATAATGCGACTTTGCGTTCGATTGTGGCGTGTTTAGCTGCTCGAAACGCATGAACGTTGCGTAATTGCATAGAATGAAGTGTTTTTCATCTCATAATACGAGATGGAACACCTACAGCCAGCGTAAAACTCATATGTACTATTTTGGTATAAAGCGACTTTGCGTTCGATTGTGGCGTGTTTAGCTGCTCGAAACGCATGAATGATGCGTATTTGCATAGAATGAAGTGTTTTTCATCTCACAATAGGATAGGGAACGCCTATAGCTAGCGTAAAACTCAGACGTACGTTTTCGGTATAAACCGCATTTGCTTTTGATTGGGGCGTCTTTGGCTGCCCGAAACGCATGAATGTTGCGTATTTGCATAGAATGACGTGTCTTTCTTCTCATAATTCGAGTTGGAACGCCTACAGCGAGTGTAAAACTCATACGACCGATTTTGGAATAAAGCGACTTTGCGTTCGGTTTGGGCGTGTTTGGCTTCTCGAAACGCATGAATGTTGCGTATTTGCATGGAATGAAGTATTTTTCCTCTCACAATACGAGAGGGAACGCCTACAGCGAGCGAAAAACTCAAATGTACGTTTTCGGTATAAAGCGCATTTGCTTTTGATTGGGGCGTCTTTGGCTGCTCGAAACGCATGAATGTTGCGTATACGCATAGAATGACGTGTTTTTCTTCTCATAATTCGTGTTGGAACGCCTACAGCTAGCGTAAAACTCAAATGTACGTTTTCGGTATAAAGCGCTTTTGCTTTTGATTGGGGCGTCTTTGACTGCTCGAAATGCATGAATGTTGCGTATTTGCATAGAATGTGGTGTTTTTCGTCTCATAATTCGAGTTGGAACGCCTACAGCGAGCGTAAAACTCTTATGTACTATTTTGTTATAAAGCGACTTTGCGTTCGATTGTAGCGTGTTTAGCTGCTCGAAACGCACGAATCTTGCGTATTTGCATAGAATGAAGTGTTTTTCATCTCATAATACGAGATGGAACACCTACAGCGAACGTAAAACTCACATGTACTATTTTGGCACAAAGCGACTTTGCTTTCGATTGTGGCGTGCTTAGCTCCTCGAAACGCACGAATGTTGCGTATTTGCATAGAATAAAGTCTTTTTCCTCTCATAATACGAGAGGGAACGCCTACAGCGACCGTAAAAGTCAAATGTACGTTTTCGGTATAAAACGCATTTGCTTTTCATTGGGGCGTCTTTGGCTGCTCGAAACGCATGAATATTGCGCAATTGCATAGAATGACGTGTTTTTCTTCTCATAATTCGAGATGGAACGTCTACAGCGACCGTAAAACTCATATGTACGTTTTCGGTATAAAGCGCATTTACTTTTGATTGGGGCGTCTTTGGCTGCTCGAAACGCATATATGTTGCGTATCTGCATAGAATGACGGGTTTATCTTCTCAAAATTCGAGTTGGAACGCCTACAGCTGGCGTAAAACTCAAATGTACGTTTTTCATATGAAGCGCATTTGCTTTTGATTGGGGCGTCTTTGACTGCTCAAAATGCATGAATGTTGCGTATTTGCATAGAATGAGGTGTTTTTCGTCTCATAATTCGAGTTGGAACGCCGACAGCGAGCGTAAAACTCTTATGTACTATTTTGTTATAATGCGACTTTGCGTTCGATTGTGGCGTGTTTAGCTGCTCGAAACGCATGAACGTTGCGTAATTGCATAGAATGAAGTGTTTTTCATCTCATAATACGAGATGGAACACCTACAGCCAGCGTAAAACTCATATGTACTATTTTGGTATAAAGCGACTTTGCGTTCGTTTGTGGCGTGTTTAGCTGCTCGAAACGCATGAATGATGCGTATTTGCATAGAATGAAGTGTTTTTCATCTCACAATAGGATAGGGAACGCCTATAGCTAGCGTAAAACTCAGACGTACGTTTTCGGTATAAACCGCATTTGCTTTTGATTGGGGCGTCTTTGGCTGCCCGAAACGCATGAATGTTGCGTATTTGCATAGAATGACGTGTCTTTCTTCTCATAATTCGAGTTGGAACGCCTACAGCGAGTGTAAAACTCATACGACCGATTTTGGAATAAAGCGACTTTGCGTTCGGTTTGGGCGTGTTTGGCTTCTCGAAACGCATGAATGTTGCGTATTTGCATGGAATGAAGTATTTTTCCTCTCACAATACGAGAGGGAACGCCTACAGCGAGCGAAAAACTCAAATGTACGTTTTCGGTATAAAGCGCATTTGCTTTTGATTGGGGCGTCTTTGGCTGCTCGAAACGCATGAATGTTGCGTATACGCATAGAATGACGTGTTTTTCTTCTCATAATTCGTGTTGGAACGCCTACAGCTAGCGTAAAACTCTAATGTACGTTTTCGGTATAAAGCGCTTTTGCTTTTGATTGGGGCGTCTTTGACTGCTCGAAATGCATGAATGTTGCGTATTTGCATAGAATGTGGTGTTTTTCGTCTCATAATTCGAGTTGGAACGCCTACAGCGAGCGTAAAACTCTTATGTACTATTTTGTTATAAAGCGACTTTGCGTTCGATTGTAGCGTGTTTAGCTGCTCGAAACGCACGAATCTTGCGTATTTGCATAGAATGAAGTGTTTTTCATCTCATAATACGAGATGGAACACCTACAGCCAGCGTAAAACTCATATGTACTATTTTGGTATAAAGCGACTTTGCGTTCGATTGTGGCGTGTTTAGCTGCTCGAAACGCATGAATGATGCGTATTTGCATAGAATGAAGTGTTTTTCATCTCACAATAGGATAGGGAACGCCTATAGCTAGCGTAAAACTCAGACGTACGTTTTCGGTATAAACCGCATTTGCTTTTGATTGGGGCGTCTTTGGCTGCCCGAAACGCATGAATGTTGCGTATTTGCATAGAATGACGTGTCTTTCTTCTCATAATTCGAGTTGGAACGCCTACAGCGAGTGTAAAACTCATACGACCGATTTTGGAATAAAGCGACTTTGCGTTCGGTTTGGGCGTGTTTGGCTTCTCGAAACGCATGAATGTTGCGTATTTGCATGGAATGAAGTATTTTTCCTCTCACAATACGAGAGGGAACGCCTACAGCGAGCGAAAAACTCAAATGTACGTTTTCGGTATAAAGCGCATTTGCTTTTGATTGGGGCGTCTTTGGCTGCTCGAAACGCATGAATGTTGCGTATACGCATAGAATGACGTGTTTTTCGTCTCATAATTCGAGTTGGAACGCCTACAGCGAGCGTAAAACTCTTATGTACTATTTTGTTATAAAGCGACTTTGCGTTCGATTGTAGCGTGTTTAGCTGCTCGAAACGCACGAATCTTGCGTATTTGCATAGAATGAAGTGTTTTTCATCTCATAATACGAGATGGAACACCTACAGCGAACGTAAAACTCACATGTACTATTTTGGCACAAAGCGACTTTGCTTTCGATTGTGGCGTGCTTAGCTCCTCGAAACGCACGAATGTTGCGTATTTGCATAGAATAAAGTCTTTTTCCTCTCATAATACGAGAGGGAACGCCTACAGCGACCGTAAAAGTCAAATGTACGTTTTCGGTATAAAACGCATTTGCTTTTCATTGGGGCGTCTTTGGCTTCTCGAAACGCATGAATGTTGCGTATTTGCATGGAATGAAGTATTTTTCCTCTCACAATACGAGAGGGAACGCCTACAGCGAGCGAAAAACTCAAATGTACGTTTTCGGTATAAAGCGCATTTGCTTTTGATTGGGGCGTCTTTGGCTGCTCGAAACGCATGAATGTTGCGTATACGCATAGAATGACGTGTTTTTCGTCTCATAATTCGAGTTGGAACGCCTACAGCGAGCGTAAAACTCTTATGTACTATTTTGTTATAAAGCGACTTTGCGTTCGATTGTAGCGTGTTTAGCTGCTCGAAACGCACGAATCTTGCGTATTTGCATAGAATGAAGTGTTTTTCATCTCATAATACGAGATGGAACACCTACAGCGAACGTAAAACTCACATGTACTATTTTGGCACAAAGCGACTTTGCTTTCGATTGTGGCGTGCTTAGCTCCTCGAAACGCACGAATGTTGCGTATTTGCATAGAATAAAGTCTTTTTCCTCTCATAATACGAGAGGGAACGCCTACAGCGACCGTAAAAGTCAAATGTACGTTTTCGGTATAAAACGCATTTGCTTTTCATTGGGGCGTCTTTGGCTGCTCGAAACGCATGAATATTGCGCAATTGCATAGAATGACGTGTTTTTCTTCTCATAATTCGAGATGGAACGTCTACAGCGACCGTAAAATTCATATGTACGTTTTCGGTATAAAGCGCATTTACTTTTGATTGGGGCGTCTTTGGCTGCTCGAAACGCATATATGTTGCGTATCTGCATAGAATGACGGGTTTATCTTCTCAAAATTCGAGTTGGAACGCCTACAGCTGGCGTAAAACTCAAATGTACGTTTTTCATATGAAGCGCATTTGCTTTTGATTGGGGCGTCTTTGACTGCTCAAAATGCATGAATGTTGCGTATTTGCATAGAATGAGGTGTTTTTCGTCTCATAATTCGAGTTGGATCGCCGACAGCGAGCGTAAAACTCTTATGTACTATTTTGTTATAATGCGACTTTGCGTTCGATTGTGGCGTGTTTAGCTGCTCGAAACGCATAAACGTTGCGTAATTGCATAGAATGAAGTGTTTTTCATCTCATAATACGAGATGGAACACCTACAGCCAGCGTAAAACTCATATGTACTATTTTGGTATAAAGCGACTTTGCGTTCGATTGTGGCGTGTTTAGCTACTCGAAACGCATGAATGATGCGTATTTGCATAGAATGAAGTGTTTTTCATCTCACAATAGGATAGGGAACGCCTATAGCTAGCGTAAAACTCAGACGTACGTTTTCGGTATAAACCGCATTTGCTTTTGATTGGGGTGTCTTTGACTGCTCAAAATGCATGAGTGTTGCGTATTTGCATAGAATGAGGTATTTTTCTTCTCATAATTCGAGTTGGAACGCCTACAGCGAGCGTAAAACTCAATTGTACGTTTTTGGTATAAAGCGACTTTGCGTTCGGTTTGGGCGTGTATGGCTCCTCGAAACGCATGAATGTTGCGTATTTGCATAGAATGATGTGTTTTTCTTCTCATAATTCGCGTTGGAACGCCTACAGCGACCGTAAAACTCGTGCGTCCGATTTTGGTATAAAGCGACTTTGCGTTCGGTTTGGGCGTGTTTGGCCCCTCGAAACGCATGAATGTTGCGTATTTGCATAGAATAAAGTGTTTTTCCTCTCTTGGTACGAGAGGGAACGCCTACAGCGAGCGTAAAACTCAATTGTACGTTTTCGGTATAAAGCGCATTTGCTTTTGATTGGGGTGTCTTAGACTGCTCGAAACGCATGAATGATGCGAATTTGCATAGAATGAAGTGTTTTTCAACTTATAATAGGATAGGGAACGCCTATAGCTAGCGTAAAACTCAGACGTACGTTTTCGGTATGAAGCGCATTTGCTTTTGATTGGGGCGTCTTTGACTGCTCAAAATGCATGAGTGTTGCGTATTTGTATAGAATGAGGTATTTTTCTTCTCATAATTCGAGTTGGAACGCCTACAGCGAGCGTAAAACTCAAATGTACGTTTTTGGCATAAAGCGACTTTGCGTTCGGTTTGGGCGTGTATGGCTCCTCGAAACGCATGAATGTTGCGTATTTGCATAGAATGATGTGTTTTTCTTCTCATAATTCGAGTTGGAACGCCTACAGCGACCGTAAAACTCGTACGTCCGATTTTGGTATAAAGCGACTTTGCGTTCGGTTTGGACGTGTTTGGCTCCTCGAAACGCATGAATGTTGCGTATTTGCATAGAATGAAGTGTTTTTCTTCTCATAATACGATAGGGAACGTCTACAGCGAGCGTAAAACTCAAATGTACGTTTTCGGTATAAAACGCATTTGCTTTTGATTGAGGCGTCTTTGGCTGCTCGAAACGCATATATGTTGCGTATTTGCATAGAATGACGGGTTTATCTTCTCATAATTCGAATTGGAACGCCTACAGCTGGCGTAAAACTCAAATGTACGTTTTTGATATATAGCGCATTTGCTTTTGATTGGGGCGTCTTTGACTGCTCAAAATGCATGAATGTTGCGTATTTGCATAGAATGAGGTGTTTTTCGTCTCATAATTCGAGTTGGAACGCCGACAGCGAGCGTAAAACTCTTATGTACTATTTTGTTATAATGCGACTTTGCGTTCGATTGTGGCGTGTTTAGCTGCTCGAAACGCATGAATGTTACGTATTTGCATAGAATGAAGTGTGTTTCCTCTCATAATACGAGAGGGAACGCCTACAGCGAGCGTAAAACTCAAATGTACGTTTTCGGTATAAAACGCATTTGCTTTTGACTAGGGCGTCTTTGGCTGCTCGAAACGCATGAATGTTGCGTATTTGCATAGAATGACGTGTTTTTCTTCTCATAATTCGAGTTGGAACCCCTACAGCGAGCGTAAAACTCATATGTACTATTTTGGAATAAAGCGACTTTGCGTTCGATTGTGGGGTATTTAGCTGCTCGAAACGCATGAATGTTGCGTAATTGCATAGAATGAATTGTTTTTCCTCTCATAGTACGAGAGGGAACGCCTGCAGCGAGCGTAAAACTCAATTGTACGTTTTCGGTATAAAGCGCATTTGCTTTTGATTGGGGTGTCTTAGACTGCTCGAAACGCATGAATGATGCGTATTTGCATAGAATGAAGTGTTTTTCATCTCATAATAGGATAGGGAACGCCTATAGCTCGCGTAAAACTCAGACGTACGTTTTCGGTATAAAGCGCATTTGCTTTTGATTGGGGTGTCTTCGACTGCTCGAAACGCATGAATGTTGCGTGTTTGCATAGAATGATGTGTTTTTCTTCTCATAATTCGAGTTGGAACGCCTACAGCGACCGTAAAACTCGTACGTCCGATTTTGGTTTAAAGCGACTTTGCGTTCGGTTTGGACTTGTTTGGCTCCTCGAAACGTATGAATGTTGCGTATTTGCATAGAATGAAGTGTTTTTTCTCTCATAATACGAGAGGGAACGTCTACAGCGAGCGTAAAACTGAAATGTACGTTTTCGGTATAAAACGCATTTGCTTTTGACTAGGGCGTCTTTGGCTGTTCGAAACGCATGAATGTTGCGTATTTGCATAGAATGACGTGTTTTTCTTCTCATTATTCGAGTTGGAACGCCTACAGCGAGCGTAAAACTCATACGTCCGATTTTGGTATAAAGCGTCTTTGCTCTCGGTTTGGGCGTGTTTGGCCCCTCGAAAAGCTTGAATGTTGCGTATTTGCATAGAATAAAGTGTTTTTCCTCTCTTGGTACGAGAGGGAACGCCTACAGCGAGCGTAAAACTCAAACGTACGTTTTCGGTATAACACGCATTTGCTTTTGATTGGGGCGTCTTTGGCTGCTCGAAACGCATGAATGTTGCGTATTTGCATAGAATAAGGTGTTTTTCCTCTCATAATACGAGAGGGAACGCCTACAGCGAGCGTAAAACTCAAATGTACCTTTTCGGTATCAAACGCATTTGCTTTTGATTGGGTCATCTTTGACTGCTCGAAATGCATGAATGTTGCGTATTTGCATAGAATGTGGTGTTTTTCGTCTCATAATTCGAGTTGGAACGCCTACAGCGAGCGTAAAACTCTTATGTACTATTTTGTTATAAAGCGACTTTGCGTTCGATTGTAGCGTGTTTAGCTGCTCGAAACGTACGAATGTTGCGTATTTGCATAGAATGAAGTGGTTTTCGTCTCATAATACGAGATGGAACACCTACAGCGAACGTAAAACTCATATGTACTATTTTGGCACAAAGCGACTTTGCGTTCGATTGTGGCGTGTTTAGCTCCTCGAAACGCACGAATGCTGCGTATATGCATAGAATGAAGTGTTTTTCATCTCATAATATGAGATGGAACACCTACAGCGAGCGTAAAACTCATATGTACTATTTTGGTATAAACCGACTTTGCGTTCGATTGTGGCGTGTTTAGCTGCTCGAGACGCACGAATGTTGCGTATTTGCATAGAATGAAGTGTGTTTCCGCTCATAATACGAGAGGGAACGCCTACAGTGAGCGTAAATCTCAAATGTACGTTTTCGGTATAAAACGCATTTGCTTTTGATTGGGGCGTCTTTGACTGCTCGAAATGCATGAATGTTGCGTATTTGCATAGAATGAGGTGTTTTTCGTCTCATAATTCGAGTTGGAACGCCTACAGCGAGCGTAAAACTCAATTGTACGTTTTCGGTATAAAGCGCATTTGTTTTTGATTGGGGTGTCTTAGACTGCTCGAAACGCATGAATGATGCGTATTTGCATAGAATGAAGTGTTTTTCATCTCATAATAGGATAGGGAACGCCTATAGCTCGCGTAAAACTCAGACGTACGTTTTCGGTATAAAGCGCATTTGCTTTTGATTGGGGTGTCTTTGACTGCTCAAAATGCATGAGTGTTGCGTATTTGCATAGAATGAGGTATTTTTCTTCTCATAATTCGAGTTGGAACGCCTACAGCGAGCGTAAAACGCAAATGTACGTTTTTGGTATAAAGCGACTTTGCGTTCGGTTTGGGCGTGTTTGGCCCCTCGAAACGCATGAATGTTGCGTATTTGCATGGAATGAAGTATTTTTCCTCTCACAATACGAGAGGGAACGCCTACAGCGAGCGAAAAACTCAAATGTACGTTTTCGGTATAAAGCGCATTTGCTTTTGATTGGGGCGTCTTTGGCTGCTCGAAACGCATGAATGTTGCGTATACGCATAGAATGACGTGTTTTTCTTCTCATAATTCGTGTTGGAACGCCTACAGCTAGCGTAAAACTCAAATGTACGTTTTCGGTATAAAGCGCTTTTGCTTTTGATTGGGGCGTCTTTGACTGCTCGAAATGCATGAATGTTGCGTATTTGCATAGAATGTGGTGTTTTTCGTCTCATAATTGGAGTTGGAACGCCTACAGCGAGCGTAAAACTCTTATGTACTATTTTGTTATAAAGCGACTTTGCGTTCGATTGTAGCGTGTTTAGCTGCTCGAAACGCACGAATCTTGCGTATTTGCATAGAATGAAGTGTTTTTCATCTCATAATACGAGATGGAACACCTACAGCGAACGTAAAACTCACATGTACTATTTTGGCACAAAGCGACTTTGCTTTCGATTGTGGCGTGCTTAGCTCCTCGAAACGCACGAATGTTGCGTATTTGCATAGAATAAAGTCTTTTTCCTCTCATAATACGAGAGGGAACGCCTACAGCGACCGTAAAAGTCAAATGTACGTTTTCGGTATAAAACGCATTTGCTTTTCATTGGGGCGTCTTTGGCTGCTCGAAACGCATGAATATTGCGCAATTGCATAGAATGACGTGTTTTTCTTCTCATAATTCGAGATGGAACGTCTACAGCGACCGTAAAACTCATATGTACGTTTTCGGTATAAAGCGCATTTACTTTTGATTGGGGCGTCTTTGGCTGCTCGAAACGCATATATGTTGCGTATCTGCATATAATGACGGGGTTATCTTCTCAAAATTCGAGTTGGAACGCCTACAGCTGGCGTAAAACTCAAATGTACGTTTTTCATATGAAGCGCATTTGCTTTTGATTGGGGCGTCTTTGACTGCTCAAAATGCATGAATGTTGCGTATTTGCATAGAATGAGGTGTTTTTCATGTCATAATTCGAGTTGGAACGCCGACAGCGAGCGTAAAACTCTTATGTACTATTTTGTTATAATGCGACTTTGCGTTCGATTGTGGCGTGTTTAGCTGCTCGAAACGCATGAACGTTGCGTAATTGCATAGAATGAAGTGTTTTTCATCTCATAATACGAGATGGAACACCTACAGCCAGCCTAAAACTCATATGTACTATTTTGGTATAAAGCGACTTTGCGTTCGATTGTGGCGTGTTTAGCTGCTCGAAACGCATGAATGATGCGTATTTGCATAGAATGAAGTGTTTTTCATCTCACAATAGGATAGGGAACGCCTATAGCTAGCGTAAAACTCAGACGTACGTTTTCGGTATAAACCGCATTTGCTTTTGATTGGGGCGTCTTTGGCTGCCCGAAACGCATGAATGTTGCGTATTTGCATAGAATGACGTGTCTTTCTTCTCATAATTCGAGTTGGAACGCCTACAGCGAGTGTAAAACTCATACGACCGATTTTGGAATAAAGCGACTTTGCGTTCGGTTTGGGCGTGTTTGGCTTCTCGAAACGCATGAATGTTGCGTATTTGCATGGAATGAAGTATTTTTCCTCTCACAATACGAGAGGGAACGCCTACAGCGAGCGAAAAACTCAAATGTACGTTTTCGGTATAAAGCGCATTTGCTTTTGATTGGGGCGTCTTTGGCTGCTCGAAACGCATGAATGTTGCGTATTTGCATAAAATAAAGTGTTTTTCCTCTTTTAATACGAGAGGGAACGTCTACAGCGAGCGTAAAACTCATATGTACGTTTTCGGTATAAAGCACATTTACTTTTGATTGGGGCGTCTTTGACTGCTCAAAATGCATGAATGTTGCGTATTTGCATAGAATGAGGTGTTTTTCGTCTCATAATTCGAGTTGGAACGCCGACTGCGAGCGTAAAACTCTTACGTACTATTTTGTTATAATGCGACTTTGCGTTCGATCGTGGCGTGTTTCACTGCTCGAACCGCATGAGTGTTGCGTATTTGCATAGTATGAAGTGGTTTTTCTATCATAATACGAGAGGGAACGCCTACAGCGAGCGTAAAAGTCGAATGTACGTTTTCGGTATAAATCGCATTTGCTTTTGTTTGGGGCGTCTTTGGCTGCTCGAAACGCATGAATGGTGCGTATTTAGATAGAATGACGTGTTTTTCTTCTTATAATTCGAGTTGGAACGCCTACAGCTAGCGTAAAACTCAAATGTACGTTTTCGGTATAAAGCGCATTTGCTTTTGATTGGGGCGTCTTTGACTGCTCGAAATGCATGAATGTTGCGTATTTGCATAGAATGAGGTGTTTTTTATCTCATAGTACGAGATGGAACACCTACAGCGAGCGTAAAACTCATATGTACTATTTTGGTATAAAGCGACTTTGCGTTCGATTGTGGGGTATTTAGCTGCTCGAAACGCATGAATGTTGCGTAATTGCATAGAATGAATTGTTTTTCCTCTCATAGTACGAGAGGGAACGCCTGCAGCGAGCGTAAAACTCAATTGTACGTTTTCGGTATAAAGCGCATTTGCTTTTGATTGGGGTGTCTTAGACTGCTCGAAACGCATGAATGATGCGTATTTGCATAGAATGAAGTGTTTTTCATCTCATAATAGGATAGGGAACGCCTATAGCTCGCGTAAAACTCAGACGTACGTTTTCGGTATAAAGCGCATTTGCTTTTGATTGGGGTGTCTTCGACTGCTCGAAACGCATGAATGTTGCGTGTTTGCATAGAATGATGTGTTTTTCTTCTCATAATTCGAGTTGGAACGCCTACAGCGACCGTAAAACTCGTACGTCCGATTTTGGTTTAAAGCGACTTTGCGTTCGGTTTGGACTTGTTTGGCTCCTCGAAACGTATGAATGTTGCGTATTTGCATAGAATGAAGTGTTTTTTCTCTCATAATACGAGAGGGAACGTCTACAGCGAGCGTAAAACTGAAATGTACGTTTTCGGTATAAAACGCATTTGCTTTTGACTAGGGCGTCTTTGGCTGTTCGAAACGCATGAATGTTGCGTATTTGCATAGAATGACGTGTTTTTCTTCTCATAATTCGAGTTGGAACGCCTACAGCGAGCGTAAAACTCATACGTCCGATTTTGGTATAAAGCGTCTTTGCTCTCGGTTTGGGCGTGTTTGGCCCCTCGAAAAGCTTGAATGTTGCGTATTTGCATAGAATAAAGTGTTTTTCCTCTCTTGGTACGAGAGGGAACGCCTACAGCGAGCGTAAAACTCAAACGTACGTTTTCGGTATAACACGCATTTGCTTTTGATTGGGGCGTCTTTGGCTGCTCGAAACGCATGAATGTTGCGTATTTGCATAGAATAAGGTGTTTTTCCTCTCATAATACGAGAGGGAACGCCTACAGCGAGCGTAAAACTCAAATGTACCTTTTCGGTATCAAACGCATTTGCTTTTGATTGGGTCATCTTTGACTGCTCGAAATGCATGAATGTTGCGTATTTGCATAGAATGTGGTGTTTTTCGTCTCATAATTCGAGTTGGAACGCCTACAGCGAGCGTAAAACTCTTATGTACTATTTTGTTATAAAGCGACTTTGCGTTCGATTGTAGCGTGTTTAGCTGCTCGAAACGTACGAATGTTGCGTATTTGCATAGAATGAAGTGGTTTTCGTCTCATAATACGAGATGGAACACCTACAGCGAACGTAAAACTCATATGTACTATTTTGGCACAAAGCGACTTTGCGTTCGATTGTGGCGTGTTTAGCTCCTCGAAACGCACGAATGCTGCGTATATGCATAGAATGAAGTGTTTTTCATCTCATAATATGAGATGGAACACATACAGCGAGCGTAAAACTCATATGTACTATTTTGGTATAAACCGACTTTGCGTTCGATTGTGGCGTGTTTAGCTGCTCGAGACGCACGAATGTTGCGTATTTGCATAGAATGAAGTGTGTTTCCGCTCATAATACGAGAGGGAACGCCTACAGTGAGCGTAAATCTCAAATGTACGTTTTCGGTATAAAACGCATTTGCTTTTGATTGGGGCGTCTTTGACTGCTCGAAATGCATGAATGTTGCGTATTTGCATAGAATGAGGTGTTTTTCGTCTCATAATTCGAGTTGGAACGCCTACAGCGAGCGTAAAACCCTTATGTACTATTTTGTTATCAAGCGACTTCGCTTTCGATTGTGGCGTGTTTAGCTCCTCGAAACGCACGAATGTTGCGTATTTGCATAGAATGAAGTGTTTTTTATCTCATAGTACGAGATGGAGCACCTACAGCGAGCGTAAAACTCATATGTACTATTTTGGAATAAAGCGACTTTGCCTTCGGTTTGGGCGTGTTTAGCTGCTCGAAACGCACGAATGTTGCGTATTTGCATAGAATGAAGTGTTTTTCATTTCATAATACGAGATGGAACACCTACAGCCAGCGTAAAACTCATATGTACTATTTTGGTATAAAGCGACTTTGCGTTCGATTGTGGCGTGTTTAGCTGCTCGTAACGCATGAATGTTACGTATTTGCATAGAATAAAGTGTTTTTCATCTCATAATACGAGAGGGAACGCCGACTGCGAGCGTAAAACTCAAATGTACCTTTTCGGTATAAAACGCATTTGCTTTTCATTGGGGCGTCTTCGGCTGCTCGAAACGCATGAATATTGCGTAATTGCATAGAATTACGTGTTATTCTTCTCATAATTCGAGTTGGAACGTCTACAGCGAGCGTAAAACTCATATGTACGTTTTCGGTATAAAGCACATTTACTTTTGATTGGGGCGTCTTTGACTGCTCAAAATGCATAAATGTTCCGTATTTACATAGAATGAGGTGTTTTTCGTCTCATAATTCGAGTTGGAACGCCTACAGCGAGCGTAAAACTCAATTGTACGTTTTCGGTATAAAGCGCATTTGTTTTTGATTGGGGTGTCTTAGACTGCTCGAAACGCATGAATGATGCGTATTTGCATAGAATGAAGTGTTTTTCATCTCATAATAGGATAGGGAACGCCTATAGCTCGCGTAAAACTCAGACGTACGTTTTCGGTATAAAGCGCATTTGCTTTTGATTGGGGTGTCTTTGACTGCTCAAAATGCATGAGTGTTGCGTATTTGCATAGAATGAGGTATTTTTCTTCTCATAATTCGAGTTGGAACGCCTACAGCGAGCGTAAAACGCAAATGTACGTTTTTGGTATAAAGCGACTTTGCGTTCGGTTTGGGCGTGTTTGGCCCCTCGAAACGCATGAATGTTGCGTATTTGCATGGAATGAAGTATTTTTCCTCTCACAATACGAGAGGGAACGCCTACAGCGAGCGAAAAACTCAAATGTACGTTTTCGGTATAAAGCGCATTTGCTTTTGATTGGGGCGTCTTTGGCTGCTCGAAACGCATGAATGTTGCGTATACGCATAGAATGACGTGTTTTTCTTCTCATAATTCGTGTTGGAACGCCTACAGCTAGCGTAAAACTCAAATGTACGTTTTCGGTATAAAGCGCTTTTGCTTTTGATTGGGGCGTCTTTGACTGCTCGAAATGCATGAATGTTGCGTATTTGCATAGAATGTGGTGTTTTTCGTCTCATAATTGGAGTTGGAACGCCTACAGCGAGCGTAAAACTCTTATGTACTATTTTGTTATAAAGCGACTTTGCGTTCGATTGTAGCGTGTTTAGCTGCTCGAAACGCACGAATCTTGCGTATTTGCATAGAATGAAGTGTTTTTCATCTCATAATACGAGATGGAACACCTACAGCGAACGTAAAACTCACATGTACTATTTTGGCACAAAGCGACTTTGCTTTCGATTGTGGCGTGCTTAGCTCCTCGAAACGCACGAATGTTGCGTATTTGCATAGAATAAAGTCTTTTTCCTCTCATAATACGAGAGGGAACGCCTACAGCGACCGTAAAAGTCAAATGTACGTTTTCGGTATAAAACGCATTTGCTTTTCATTGGGGCGTCTTTGGCTGCTCGAAACGCATGAATATTGCGCAATTGCATAGAATGACGTGTTTTTCTTCTCATAATTCGAGATGGAACGTCTACAGCGACCGTAAAACTCATATGTACGTTTTCGGTATAAAGCGCATTTACTTTTGATTGGGGCGTCTTTGGCTGCTCGAAACGCATATATGTTGCGTATCTGCATATAATGACGGGGTTATCTTCTCAAAATTCGAGTTGGAACGCCTACAGCTGGCGTAAAACTCAAATGTACGTTTTTCATATGAAGCGCATTTGCTTTTGATTGGGGCGTCTTTGACTGCTCAAAATGCATGAATGTTGCGTATTTGCATAGAATGAGGTGTTTTTCATGTCATAATTCGAGTTGGAACGCCGACAGCGAGCGTAAAACTCTTATGTACTATTTTGTTATAATGCGACTTTGCGTTCGATTGTGGCGTGTTTAGCTGCTCGAAACGCATGAACGTTGCGTAATTGCATAGAATGAAGTGTTTTTCATCTCATAATACGAGATGGAACACCTACAGCCAGCCTAAAACTCATATGTACTATTTTGGTATAAAGCGACTTTGCGTTCGATTGTGGCGTGTTTAGCTGCTCGAAACGCATGAATGATGCGTATTTGCATAGAATGAAGTGTTTTTCATCTCACAATAGGATAGGGAACGCCTATAGCTAGCGTAAAACTCAGACGTACGTTTTCGGTATAAACCGCATTTGCTTTTGATTGGGGCGTCTTTGGCTGCCCGAAACGCATGAATGTTGCGTATTTGCATAGAATGACGTGTCTTTCTTCTCATAATTCGAGTTGGAACGCCTACAGCGAGTGTAAAACTCATACGACCGATTTTGGAATAAAGCGACTTTGCGTTCGGTTTGGGCGTGTTTGGCTTCTCGAAACGCATGAATGTTGCGTATTTGCATGGAATGAAGTATTTTTCCTCTCACAATACGAGAGGGAACGCCTACAGCGAGCGAAAAACTCAAATGTACGTTTTCGGTATAAAGCGCATTTGCTTTTGATTGGGGCGTCTTTGGCTGCTCGAAACGCATGAATGTTGCGTATTTGCATAAAATAAAGTGTTTTTCCTCTTTTAATACGAGAGGGAACGTCTACAGCGAGCGTAAAACTCATATGTACGTTTTCGGTATAAAGCACATTTACTTTTGATTGGGGCGTCTTTGACTGCTCAAAATGCATGAATGTTGCGTATTTGCATAGAATGAGGTGTTTTTCGTCTCATAATTCGAGTTGGAACGCCGACTGCGAGCGTAAAACTCTTACGTACTATTTTGTTATAATGCGACTTTGCGTTCGATCGTGGCGTGTTTCACTGCTCGAACCGCATGAGTGTTGCGTATTTGCATAGTATGAAGTGGTTTTTCTATCATAATACGAGAGGGAACGCCTACAGCGAGCGTAAAAGTCGAATGTACGTTTTCGGTATAAATCGCATTTGCTTTTGTTTGGGGCGTCTTTGGCTGCTCGAAACGCATGAATGGTGCGTATTTAGATAGAATGACGTGTTTTTCTTCTTATAATTCGAGTTGGAACGCCTACAGCTAGCGTAAAACTCAAATGTACGTTTTCGGTATAAAGCGCATTTGCTTTTGATTGGGGCGTCTTTGACTGCTCGAAATGCATGAATGTTGCGTATTTGCATAGAATGAGGTGTTTTTTATCTCATAGTACGAGATGGAACACCTACAGCGAGCGTAAAACTCATATGTACTATTTTGGTATAAAGCGACTTTGCGTTCGATTGTGGGGTATTTAGCTGCTCGAAACGCATGAATGTTGCGTAATTGCATAGAATGAATTGTTTTTCCTCTCATAGTACGAGAGGGAACGCCTGCAGCGAGCGTAAAACTCAATTGTACGTTTTCGGTATAAAGCGCATTTGCTTTTGATTGGGGTGTCTTAGACTGCTCGAAACGCATGAATGATGCGTATTTGCATAGAATGAAGTGTTTTTCATCTCATAATAGGATAGGGAACGCCTATAGCTCGCGTAAAACTCAGACGTACGTTTTCGGTATAAAGCGCATTTGCTTTTGATTGGGGTGTCTTCGACTGCTCGAAACGCATGAATGTTGCGTGTTTGCATAGAATGATGTGTTTTTCTTCTCATAATTCGAGTTGGAACGCCTACAGCGACCGTAAAACTCGTACGTCCGATTTTGGTTTAAAGCGACTTTGCGTTCGGTTTGGACTTGTTTGGCTCCTCGAAACGTATGAATGTTGCGTATTTGCATAGAATGAAGTGTTTTTTCTCTCATAATACGAGAGGGAACGTCTACAGCGAGCGTAAAACTGAAATGTACGTTTTCGGTATAAAACGCATTTGCTTTTGACTAGGGCGTCTTTGGCTGTTCGAAACGCATGAATGTTGCGTATTTGCATAGAATGACGTGTTTTTCTTCTCATAATTCGAGTTGGAACGCCTACAGCGAGCGTAAAACTCATACGTCCGATTTTGGTATAAAGCGTCTTTGCTCTCGGTTTGGGCGTGTTTGGCCCCTCGAAAAGCTTGAATGTTGCGTATTTGCATAGAATAAAGTGTTTTTCCTCTCTTGGTACGAGAGGGAACGCCTACAGCGAGCGTAAAACTCAAACGTACGTTTTCGGTATAACACGCATTTGCTTTTGATTGGGGCGTCTTTGGCTGCTCGAAACGCATGAATGTTGCGTATTTGCATAGAATAAGGTGTTTTTCCTCTCATAATACGAGAGGGAACGCCTACAGCGAGCGTAAAACTCAAATGTACCTTTTCGGTATCAAACGCATTTGCTTTTGATTGGGTCATCTTTGACTGCTCGAAATGCATGAATGTTGCGTATTTGCATAGAATGTGGTGTTTTTCGTCTCATAATTCGAGTTGGAACGCCTACAGCGAGCGTAAAACTCTTATGTACTATTTTGTTATAAAGCGACTTTGCGTTCGATTGTAGCGTGTTTAGCTGCTCGAAACGTACGAATGTTGCGTATTTGCATAGAATGAAGTGGTTTTCGTCTCATAATACGAGATGGAACACCTACAGCGAACGTAAAACTCATATGTACTATTTTGGCACAAAGCGACTTTGCGTTCGATTGTGGCGTGTTTAGCTCCTCGAAACGCACGAATGCTGCGTATATGCATAGAATGAAGTGTTTTTCATCTCATAATATGAGATGGAACACATACAGCGAGCGTAAAACTCATATGTACTATTTTGGTATAAACCGACTTTGCGTTCGATTGTGGCGTGTTTAGCTGCTCGAGACGCACGAATGTTGCGTATTTGCATAGAATGAAGTGTGTTTCCGCTCATAATACGAGAGGGAACGCCTACAGTGAGCGTAAATCTCAAATGTACGTTTTCGGTATAAAACGCATTTGCTTTTGATTGGGGCGTCTTTGACTGCTCGAAATGCATGAATGTTGCGTATTTGCATAGAATGAGGTGTTTTTCGTCTCATAATTCGAGTTGGAACGCCTACAGCGAGCGCAAAACCCTTATGTACTATTTTGTTATCAAGCGACTTCGCTTTCGATTGTGGCGTGTTTAGCTCCTCGAAACGCACGAATGTTGCGTATTTGCATAGAATGAAGTGTTTTTTATCTCATAGTACGAGATGGAGCACCTACAGCGAGCGTAAAACTCATATGTACTATTTTGGAATAAAGCGACTTTGCCTTCGGTTTGGGCGTGTTTAGCTGCTCGAAACGCACGAATGTTGCGTATTTGCATAGAATGAAGTGTTTTTCATTTCATAATACGAGATGGAACACCTACAGCCAGCGTAAAACTCATATGTACTATTTTGGTATAAAGCGACTTTGCGTTCGATTGTGGCGTGTTTAGCTGCTCGTAACGCATGAATGTTACGTATTTGCATAGAATAAAGTGTTTTTCCTCTCATAATACGAGAGGGAACGCCGACTGCGAGCGTAAAACTCAAATGTACCTTTTCGGTATAAAACGCATTTGCTTTTCATTGGGGCGTCTTCGGCTGCTCGAAACGCATGAATATTGCGTAATTGCATAGAATTACGTGTTATTCTTCTCATAATTCGAGTTGGAACGTCTACAGCGAGCGTAAAACTCATATGTACGTTTTCGGTATAAAGCACATTTACTTTTGATTGGGGCGTCTTTGACTGCTCAAAATGCATAAATGTTCCGTATTTACATAGAATGAGGTGTTTTTCGTCTCATAATTCGAGTTGGAACGCCTACAGCGAGCGTAAAACTCAATTGTACGTTTTCGGTATAAAGCGCATTTGTTTTTGATTGGGGTGTCTTGGACTGCTCGAAACGCATGAATGATGCGTATTTGCATAGAATGAAGTGTTTTTCATCTCATAATAGGATAGGGAACGCCTATAGCTCGCGTAAAACTCAGACGTACGTTTTCGGTATAAAGCGCATTTGCTTTTGATTGGGGTGTCTTTGACTGCTCAAAATGCATGAGTGTTGCGTATTTGCATAGAATGAGGTATTTTTCTTCTCATAATTCGAGTTGGAACGCCTACAGCGAGCGTAAAACGCAAATGTACGTTTTTGGTATAAAGCGACTTTGCGTTCGGTTTGGGCGTGTTTGGCCCCTCGAAACGCATGAATGTTGCGTATTTGCATAGAAAAAATTGTTTTTCCTCTCTTGGTACGAGAGGGAACGCCTACAGCGAGCGTAAAACTCAAACGTACGTTTTCGGCATAAAACGCATTTGCTTTTGATTGGGGCGTCTTTGGCTGCTCGAAACGCATGAATGTTGCGTATTTGCATAGAATAAGGTGTTTTTCCTCTCATAATTCGAGTTGGAACGCCTACAGCGAGCGTAAAACTCAATTGTACGTTTTCGGTATAAAGCGCATTTGTTTTTGATTGGGGCGTCTTTGGCTGCTAGAAACGCATGAATGATGCGTATTTGCATAGAATGAAGTGTTTTTCATCTCATAATAGGATAGGGAACGCCTATAGCTCGCGTAAAACTCAGACGTACGTTTTCGGTATAAAGCGCATTTGCTTTTGATTGGGGTGTCTTTGACTGCTCAAAATGCATGAGTGTTGCGTATTTGCATAGAATGAGGTATTTTTCTTCTCATAATTCGAGTTGGAACGCCTACAGCGAGCGTAAAACGCAAATGTACGTTTTTGGTATAAAGCGACTTTGCGTTCGGTTTGGGCGTGTTTGGCCCCTCGAAACGCATGAATGTTGCGTATTTGCATAGAAAAAATTGTTTTTCCTCTCTTGGTACGAGAGGGAACGCCTACAGCGAGCGTAAAACTCAAACGTACGTTTTCGGCATAAAACGCATTTGCTTTTGATTGGGGCGTCTTTGGCTGCTCGAAACGCATGAATGTTGCGTATTTGCATAGAATAAGGTGTTTTTCCTCTCATAATACGAGAGGGAATGCCTACAGCGAGCGTAAACCTCAAATGTACGTTTTCGGTATAAAACGCATTTGCTTTTGATTGGGGCGTCTTTGGCTGCTAGAAACGCATGAATGTTGCATATTTGCATAGAATGACATGATTTTTGTCTTATAATTCGAGTTGGCACGCCTACAGCTGGCGTAAAACTCAAATGTACGTTTTCGATATAAAGCGCATTTGCTTTTGATTGGGGCGTCTTTGACTGCTCAAAATGCATGAATGTTGCGTATTTGCATAGAATGAGGTGTTTTTCGTCTCATAATTCGAGTTGGAACACCTACAGCGAACGTAAAACTCATATGTACTATTTTGGTATAAAGCGACTTTGCCTTCGGTTTGGGCGTGTTTGGCTGTTCGAACCGCACGAGTGTTGCGTATTGGCATAGAATTAAGTGTTTTTCCTCTTATAATACGAGAGGGAACGCCTACAGCGAGCGTAAAACTCAAATCTACGTTTTCGGTATAAAACGCATTTGCTTTTGATTGGGGTGTCTTTGGCTGCTCGAAACGCATGAATGTTGCGTATTCGCATAGAATGACGTGTTTTTCTTCTCATAATTCGTGTTGAAACGCCTACAGCTAGCGTAAAACTCAAATGTACGTTTTCGGTATAAAGCGCATTTGCTTTTGATTGGGTCGTCTTTGACTGCTCGAAATGCATGAATGTTGCGTATTTGCATAGAATGTGGTGTTTTTCGTCTCATAATTCGGGTTGGAACGCCTACAGCGAGCGTAAAACGCTTATGTACTATTTCGTTATAAAGCGACTTTGCGTTCGATTGTAGCGTGTTTAGGTGCTCGAAACGTACGAATGTTGCGTATTTGCATAGAATGAAGTGTTTTTCATCTCATAATACGAGATGGAACACCTACAGCGAATGTAAAACTCATATGTACTATTTTGGTACAAAGCGACTTTGCGTTCGATTGTGGCGTGTTTAGCTGCTCGAAACGTATGAATGTTGCGTATTTGCATAGAATGAAGTGTGTTTCCTCTCATAATACGAGAGGGAACGCCTACAGGGAGCGTAAAACTCAAACGTACGTTTTCGGTATAAAACGCATTTGCTTTTGATTGGGGCGTCTTTGGCTGCTCGAAATGCATGAATGTTGCGTATTTGCATAGAATGTGGTGTTTTTCGTCTCATAATTCGGGTTGGAACGCCTACAGCGAGCGTAAAACGCTTATGTACTATTTCGTTATAAAGCGACTTTGCGTTCGATTGTAGCGTGTTTAGGTGCTCGAAACGTACGAATGTTGCGTATTTGCATAGAATGAAGTGTTTTTCATCTCATAATACGAGATGGAACACCTACAGCGAATGTAAAACTCATACGACCGATTTTGGAATAAAGCGACTTTGCGTTCGGTTTGGGCGTGTTTGGCTTCTCGAAACGCATGTATGTTGCGTATTTGCATGGAATGAAGTATTTTTCCTCTCACAATACGAGAGGGAACGCCTACAGCGAGCGAAAAACTCAAATGTACGTTTTCGGTATAAAGCGCATTTGCTTTTGATTGGGGCGTCTTTGACTGCTCGAAATGCATGAATGTTGCGTATTTGCATAGAATGTGGTGTTTTTCGTCTCATAATTCGAGTTGGAACGCCTACAGCGAGCGTCAAACTCTTATGTACTATTTTGTTATAAAGCGACTTTGCGTTCGATTGTAGCGTGTTTAGCTGCTCGAAACGCACGAATGTTGCGTATTTGCATAGAATGAAGTGTTTTTCATCTCATAATACGAGATGGAACACCTACAGCGAACGTAAAACTCACATGTACTATTTTGGCACAAACCGACTTTGCTTTCGATTGTGGCCTGCTTAGCTCCTCGAAACGCACGAATGTTGCGTATTTGCATAGAATGACATGTTTTTTTTCTCATAATTCGAGTTGGCATGCCTACAGCTGGCGTAAAACTAAAATGAACGTTTTCGATATAAAGCGCATTTGTTTTTGATTGGGGCGTCTTTGACTGCTCAAAATGCATGAATGTTGCGTATTTGCATAGAATGAGGTGTTTTTCGTCTCATAATTCGAGTCGGAACGCCGACAGCGAGCGTAAAACTCTTATGTACTATTTTGTTATAATGCGACTTTGCGTTCGATTGTGGCGTGCTTAGCTGCTCGAAACGCATGAATGTTACGTATTTGCATAGAATGAAGTGTGTTTCCTCTCATAATACGAGAGGGAACGCCTACAGCGAGCGTAAAACTCAAATGTACGTTTTCGGTATAAAACGCTTTTGCTTTTGACTAGGGCGTCTTTGGCTGCTCGAAACGTATGAATGTTGCGTATTTGCATAGAATGAAGTGTGTTTCCTCTCATAATACGAGAGGGAACGCCTACAGGGAGCGTAAAACTCAAACGTACGTTTTCGGTATAAAACGCATTTGCTTTAGATTGGGGCGTCTTTGGCTGCCCGAAACGCATGAATGTTGCGTATTTGCATAGAATGACGTGTCTTTCTTCTCATAATTCGAGTTGGAACGCCTACAGCGAGTGTAAAACTCATACGACCGATTTTGGAATAAAGCGACTTTGCGTTCGGTTTGGGCGTGTTTGGCTTCTCGAAACGCATGTATGTTGCGTATTTGCATGGAATGAAGTATTTTTCCTCTCACAATACGAGAGGGAACGCCTACAGCGAGCGAAAAACTCAAATGTACGTTTTCGGTATAAAGCGCATTTGCTTTTGATTGGGGCGTCTTTGACTGCTCGAAATGCATGAATGTTGCGTATTTGCATAGAATGTGGTGTTTTTCGTCTCATAATTCGAGTTGGAACGCCTACAGCGAGCGTCAAACTCTTATGTACTATTTTGTTATAAAGCGACTTTGCGTTCGATTGTAGCGTGTTTAGCTGCTCGAAACGCACGAATGTTGCGTATTTGCATAGAATGAAGTGTTTTTCATCTCATAATACGAGATGGAACACCTACAGCGAACGTAAAACTCACATGTACTATTTTGGCACAAACCGACTTTGCTTTCGATTGTGGCCTGCTTAGCTCCTCGAAACGCACGAATGTTGCGTATTTGCATAGAATGACCTGTTTTTTTTCTCATAATTCGAGTTGGCATGCCTACAGCTGGCGTAAAACTAAAATGAACGTTTTCGATATAAAGCGCATTTGTTTTTGATTGGGGCGTCTTTGACTGCTCAAAATGCATGAATGTTGCGTATTTGCATAGAATGAGGTGTTTTTCGTCTCATAATTCGAGTCGGAACGCCGACAGCGAGCGTAAAACTCTTATGTACTATTTTGTTATAATGCGACTTTGCGTTCGATTGTGGCGTGCTTAGCTGCTCGAAACGCATGAATGTTACGTATTTGCATAGAATGAAGTGTGTTTTCTCTCATAATACGAGAGGGAACGCCTACAGCGAGCGTAAAACTCAAATGTACGTTTTCGGTATAAAACGCTTTTGCTTTTGACTAGGGCGTCTTTGGCTGCTCGAAACGCATGAATGTTGCGTATTTGCATAGAATGACGTGTTTTTCTTCTCATAATTCGAGTTGGAACACCTACAGCTAACGTAAAACTCTTATGTACTATTTTGTTATAAAGCGACTCTGCGTTCGATTGTGGCGTATTTAGCTGCTCGAAACGCATGAACGTTGCGTAATTGCATAGAATGAAGTGTTTTTCATCTCATAATACGAGATGGAACACCTACAGCCAGCGTAAAACTCATATGTACTATTTTGGTATAAAGCGACTTTGCGTTCGATTGTGACGTGTTTAGCTGCTCGAAACGCATGAATGATGCGTATTTGCATAGAATGAAGTGTTTTTCAACTCATAATAGGATAGGGAACGCCTATAGCTAGCGTAAAACTCAGACGTACGTTTTCGGTATGAAGCGCATTTGCTTTTGATTGGGGCGTCTTTGACTGCTCAAAATGCATGAGTGTTGCGTATTTGCATAGAATGAGGTATTTTTCTTCTCATAATTCGAGTTGGAACGCCTACAGCGAGCGTAAAACTCAAATGTACGTTTTTGGTATAAAGCGACTTTGCGTTCGGTTTGGGCGTGTATGGCTCCTCGAAACGCATGAATGTTGCGTATTTGCATAGAATGATGTGTTTTTCTTCTCATAATTCGAGTTGGAACGCCTACAGCGACCGTAAAACTCGTACGTCCTATTTTGGTATAAAGCGACTTTGCGTTCGGTTTGGACGTGTTTGGCTCCTCGAAACGCATGAATGTTGCGTATTTGCATAGAATGAAGTGTTTTTCTTCTCATAATACGATAGGGAACCTCTACAGCGAGCGTAAAACTCAAATGTACGTATTCGGTATAAAACGCATTTGCTTTTGATTGGGGCGTCTTTGGCTGCTCGAAACGCATATATGTTGCGTATTTGCATAGAATGACGGGTTTATCTTCTCATAATTCGAATTGGAACGCCTACAGCTGGCGTAAAACTCAAGTGTAAGTTTTTGATATAAAGCGCATTTGCTTTTGATTGGGGCGTCTTTGACTGCTCAAAATGCATGAATGTTGCGTATTTGCAGAGAATGAGGTGTTTTTCGTCTCATAATTCGAGTTGGAACGCCGACAGCGAGCGTAAAACTCTTATGTACTATTTTGTTATAATGCGACTTTGCGTTCGATTGTGGCGTGTTTCGCTGCTCGAAACGCATGAATGTTACGTATTTGCATAGAATGAAGTGTTTTTCCTCTCATAATACGAGAGGGAACGCCTACAGCGAGCGTAAACCTCAAATGTACGTTTTCGGTATAAAACGCATTTGCTTTTGACTAGAGCGTCTTTGGCTGCTCGAAACGCATGAATGTTGCGTATTTGCATAGAATGACGTGTTTTTCTTCTCATAATTCGAGTTGGAACGCCTACAGCGAGCGTAAAACTCATATGTACTATTTTGGAATAAAGCGACTTTGCCTTCGGTTTGGGCGTGTTTAGCTGCTCGAAACGCAAGAATGTTGCGTAATTGCATAGAATGAAGTGTTTTTCATCTCATAATACGAGATGGAACACCTACAGCCAGCGTAAAACTCATATGTACTATTTTGGTTTAAAGCGACTTTGCGTTCGATTGTGGCGTGTTTAGCTGCTCGAAACGCATGAATGTTGCGTATTTGCATAGAATAAAGTGTTTTTCCTCTTTTAATACGAGAGGGAACGCCTACAGCGAGCGTAAAACTCAAACGTACGTTTTCGGTATAAAACGCATTTGCTTTTGATTGGGGCATCTTTGACAGCTCAAAATGCATGAATGTTGCGTATTTGCATACAATGAGGTGTCTTTCGTCTCATAATTCGAGTTGGAACGCCGACTGCGAGCGTAAAACTCTTATGTACTATTTTGTTATAATGCGACTTTGCGTTCGATTGTGGCGTGTTTCGCTGCTCGAACCGCATGAATGTTGCGTATTTGCATAGTATGAAGTGGTTTTTCTACCATAATACGAGAGGGAACGCCTACAGCGAGCGTAAAAGTCGAATGTACGTTTTCGGTATAAATCGCATTTGCTTTTGTTTGGGGCGTCTTTGGCTGCTCGAAACGCATGAATGTTGCGTATTTGTATAGAACGACGTGTTTTTCTTTTGCATAATTCGAGTTGGAACGCCTACAGCTAGCGTAAAACTCAAATGTACGTTTTCGGTATAAAGCGCATTTGCTTTTGATTGGGGCGTCTTTGACTGCTCGAAATGCATGAATGTTGCGTATTTGCATAGAATGAGGTGTTTTTCGTCTCATATTCGAGTTGGAACGCCTACAGCGTGCGTAAAACCCTTATGTACTATTTTGTTATAAAGCGACTTCGCTTTTGATTGTGGGGTGTTTAGCTCCTCGAAACGCACGATTGTTGCGTATTTGCATAGAATGAAGTGTTTTTTATCTCATAGTACGAGATGGAACACCTACAGCGAGCGTAAAACTCATATGTACTATTTTGGTATGAAGCGACTTTGCGTTCGATTGTGGCGTGTTTAGCTGCTCAAAACGCATGAATGTTACGTATTTGCATAGAATGAAGTGTGTTTCCTCTCATAATACGAGAGGGAACGCCTACAGCGAGCGTAAAACTCAAATGTACGTTTTCGGTATAAAACGCATTTGCTTTTGACTAGGGCGTCTTTGGCTGCTCGAAACGCATGAATGTTGCGTATTTGCATAGAATGACGTGTTTTTCTTCTCATAATTCGAGTTGGAACGCCTACAGCGAGCGTAAAACTCATACGTCCTATTTTGGTATAAAGCGACTTTGCGTTCGGATTGGGCGTGTTTGGCCCCTCGAAACGCATGAATGTTGCGTATTTGCATAGAATAAAGTGTTTTTCCTCTCTTGGTACGAGAGGGAACCCCTACAGCGAGCGTAAAACTCAAACGTACGTTTTCGGTATAAAACGCATTTGCTTTTGATTGGGGCGTCTTTGGCTGCTCGAAACGCATGAATGTTGCGTATTTGCATAGAATAAAGTGTTTTTCCTCTCATAATACGAGAGGGAATGCCTACAGCGAGCGTAAACCTCAAATTCAAGTTTTCGGTATAAAACGCATTTGCTTTTGATTGGGGCGTCTTTGGCTGCTCGAAACGCATGAATGTTGCGTATTTGCATAGAATGACATGTTTTTTTTCTTATAATACGAGTTGGCACGCCTACAGCTGGCGTAAAACTCAAATGTACGTTTTCGATATAAAGCGCATTTGCTTTTGATTGGGGCGTCTTTGACTGCTCAAAAGGCATGAATGTTGCGTATTTGCATAGAATGAGGTGTTTTTCGTCTCATAATTCGAGTTGGAACGCCTACAGCGAGCGCAAAACTCGTACGTCCGATTTTGGTATAAAGCGACTTTGCGTTCGCTTTGGGCGTGTTTGGCTTCTCGAAAAGCATGAATGTTGCGTATTTGCATGGAATGAAGTGTTTTTCCTCTCACAATACGAGAGGGAACGCCTACAGCGAGCGGAAAACTCAAATGTACGTTTTCGGTATAAAGCGCATTTGCTTTTCATTGGGGCGTCTTTGGCTGCTCGAAACGCATGAATGTTGCGTATTCGCATAGCATGACGTGTTTTTCTTCTCATAATTTGTGTTGGAACGCCTACCGCTAGCGTAAAACTCAAATGTACGTTTTCGGTATAAAGCGCATTTGCCCCCTTTTGCGCCCTTTTGATTGGGGCGTCTTTGACTGCTCGAAATGCATGAATGTTGCGTATTTGCATAGAATGTGGTGTTTTTCGTCTCATAATTCGAGTTGGAACGCCTACAGCGAGCGTAAAACTCAAATGTACGTTTTCGGTATAAAGCGCATTTGCTTTTGACTGGGGCGTCTTTGACTGCTCGAAATGCATTAATTTTTCGTATTTGCACAGAATGTGGTGTTTTTCGTCTCATAATTCGAGTTGGAACGCCTACAGCGAGCGTAAAACTCTTATGTACTATTTTGTTATAAAGCGACTTTGCTTTCGATTGTGGCGTGTTTAGCTGCTCGAAACGCACGAATGTTGCGTATTTGCATAGAATGAAGTGTGTTTCCGCTCATAATACGAGAGGGAACGCCTACAGCGAGCGTAAATCTCAAACGTACGTTTTCGGTATAAAACGCATTTGCTTTTGATTGGGGCGTCTTTGACTGCTCGAAATGCATAAATGTTGCGTATTTGCATAGAATGAGGTGTTTTTCGTCTCATAATTCGAGTTGGAACGCCTACAGCGAGCGTAAAACCCTTATGTACTATTTTGTTATAAAGCGACTTCGCTTTCGATTGTGGCGTGTTTAGCTCCTCGAAACGCACGAATGTTGCGTATTTGCGTAGAATGAAGTGTTTTTGATCTCATAATACGAGATGGAACACCTACAGCGAGCGTAAAACTCAAATGTACGTTTTTGGTATAAAGCGACTTTGCGTTCGGTTTGGGCGTGTATGGCTCCTCGAAACGCCTGACTGTTGCGTATTTGCATAGAATGATGTGTTTTTCTTCTCATAATTCGAGTTGGAACGCCTACAGCGTCCGTAAAACTCGTACGTCCGATTTTGGTATAAAGCGACTTTGCGTTCGGTTTGGACGTGTTTGGCTCCTCGAAACGCATGAATGTTGCGTATTTGCATAGTATGAAGTGTTTTTCCTCTCATAATACGAGAGGGAACGTCTACAGCGAGCGTAAAACTCAAATGTACGTATTCGGTATAAAACGCATTTGCTTTTGATTGGGGCGTCTTTGGCTGCTCGAAACGCATATATGTTGCGTATTTGCATAGAATGACGGGTTTATCTTCTCATAATTCGAGTTGGAACGCCTACAGCTGGCGTAAATCTCAAATGTACGTTTTTATATAAAGCGCATTTGCTTTTGATTGGGGCGTCTTTGACTGCTCAAAATGCATGAATGTTGCGTATTTGCATAGAATGAGGTGTTTTTCGTCTCATAATTCGAGTTGGAACGCCTACAGCGTGCGTAAAACCCTTATGTACTATTTTGTTATAAAGCGACTTCGCTTTCGATTGTGGCGTGTTTTGCTCCTCGAAACGCACGAATGTTGCGTATTTGCATAGAATGAAGTGTTTTTTATCTCATAGTACGAGATAGAACACCTGCAGCGAGCGTAAAACTCATATGTACTATTTTGGTATAAAGCGACTTTGCGTTCGATTGTGGCGTGTTTAGCTGCTCAAAACGCATAAATGTTACGTATTTGCATAGAATAAAGTGTTTTTCCTCTCATAATACGAGAGGGAACGTCGACTGCGAGCGTAAAACTCAAATGTACCTTTTCGGTATAAAACGCATTTGCTTTTCATTGGGGAGTCTTCGGCTGCTCGAAACGCATGAATATTGCGTAATTGCATAAAATGACGTGTTTTTCTTCTCATAATTCGAGTTGGAACGTCTACAGCGAGCGTAAAACTCATATGTACGTTTTCGGTATAAAGCATATTTACTTTTGATTGGGGCGTCTTTGACTGCTCAAAATGCATGAATGTTCCGTATTTACATAGAATGAGGTCTTTTTCGTCTCATAATTCGAGTTGGAACACCTACAGCAAACGTAAAACTCTTATGTACTATTTTGTTATAAAGCGACTTTGCGTTCGATTGTGGCGTATTTAGCTGCTCGAAACGCATGAATGTTGCGTAATTGCATAGAATGAAGTGTTTTTCCTCTCATATTACGAGAGGGAACGCCTACAGCGAGCGTAAAACTCAATTGTACGTTTTCGGAATAAAGCGCATTTGCTTTTGATTGGGGTGTCTTAGACTGCTCGAAACGCATGAATGATGCGTATTTGCATAGAATGAAGTGTTTTTCATCTCATAATAGGATAGGGAACGCCTATAGCTCGCGTAAAACTCAGACGTACGTTTTCGGTATAAAGCGCATTTGCTTTTGATTGGGGTGTCTTTGACTGCTCAAAATGCATGAGTGTTGCGTATTTGCATAGAATGAGGTATTTTTCTTCTCATAATTCGAGTTGGAACGCCTACAGCGAGCGTAAAACTCAAATGTACGTTTTTGGTATAAAGCGACTTTGCGTTCGGTTTGGGCGTGTATGGCTCCTCGAAACGCATGAATGTTGCGTATTTGCATAGAATGAAGTGTTTTTTCTCTCATAATACGAGAGGGAACGTCTACAGCGAGCGTAAAACTCAAATGTACGTATTCGGTATAAAACGCATTTGCTTTTGATTGGGGCGTCTTTGGCTGCTCGAAACGCATATATGTTGCGTATTTGCATAGAATGACGGGTTTATCTTCTCATAATTCGAGTTGGAACGCCTACAGCTGGCGTAAGACTCAAATGTGTTGTACCCCGGGTCATTGCCCGACCGGAATGCGCGCACGACGCATCGTCGAACGAGCGCGCATCATTGCGAAACACGGAAGTAACAACACCAACGAAATAGCATTTAAGACATTAGCAAGTACCTAGTCGAGTCAGCTATTGGGAAACACCGGAAACAGAGAGCCGGTCAAGCAACCCGGAAGGAGTAATTGTTTAAACAATTACCAAATAGCTGACACCACTAAAATTAAGCCGACGTGCCTGTTCTTAACCCTATATAAGGAGACCACAAACAGGCACTCGGCAGTCAATATTGTACTCGATCATCGTTACGGTTACTTAGTAATACCGTAAGATATATACACTCTTCGGAAGGAAGATAAACGTACAAAGTGTACTTCACAACAATTGGTAATTAGAACCTGTCTAAAATATTGTAATTAAATCTTGATATAATAAATCGTGCATATATAATTCACTTGGGTTTCAACCCTTTACTGGATAAATCCCTGAACCTTGGAGCTGACAGCTCCCGCAGTACTCAGAGTAGCTAACTGAGTCTCTGCGGATACAACATTGGTGGCAGCGGTGGGATATCCAGAGTGAACTAATAAAATAAAAACTCAATTAAACCCACGATTTAAAACCAAAATCGCTAATACCAAGTTGTGAAATCTCCGCATAGTGCGGTAAAATTGAGACTCTCCACGTAAGAGAGAGTCCCGCGAACCAAGGTCGAGGATCGTCGACAAGAGTTCGGGCGGACCACGAGGGCAACCAGGGCCAATGTGGGCATCCCGTTATTCAGGCGAGATAACGGAAGAGAGTCTTCGCGGATCGCTGCAGGATCCACGGAGAGCGTCGCCAGGAACTGGGACGTGGAAATAAGGGAGCCTAGAACCCCACGGGTTAGACGTCAACAACAGAAGGGCATCCCGTAATGTGGAGGTTGAGCGCACTGTAAGTGACCTCCGTTTACTTCACTTAACAAAAAAAGAGAAACGCATAGCCTTGTCGAAACCGGTGTCACCCGCTACCAAGCACTGGGAAAAGTCCAGTAAAATACCTCGCACGTATCGCAACGAAAATGAGCAAACACGGCACGCCACAAGGGCAAAAGGGTAAGTCACCCCGAGGTACCCCGGATACGGGGGACGACGCATTGGAGACCGCGGACGGCCTCACCAAGGTCCTGGGGGAGATCGCGGAACAAACCGAACAGGGCCTGGGGGGCGCGCCCAGCGGAGTAAATGTCCAGAGAGGGTCCTCGTTCGGTGAAAGGACAGGCTGGGAGGACGTCAACGTGGTCATGTTCGAACCAAAAACGATGGTTACCCCGGCCATGGTAACAAACGAAATTAGCCGGTTACACCAAACCTACAAGAAAACGAACCCAGGACGGAGAACTCCCGACTGGGATACCGAAAATAGCGTACTGGGCACAGCGGAGGAAATGGCCGCAGACATACCGAACTTTGCCCAAACAGCTTCGCAAAAGGCGAAGCGAACGCTGTTTCCCGAGATCCAGCCCGCGAACCGGATCCAAAAGAACGTCAGCCATAAGCAAGCTCCCGCGCCGCCCGAATCGGGGCACGAAATGGCGCAACGGGTGAAGCAGCTGGAACAGCAAATCCAAGAGTTGCGCACGTCGATGGCCGAGAAACAGCCAACGGGGCCTCCTCCCGGGGAAAAAACTCTATCGGATGATTCCGTAGTGGATCGGCTGCTCACGGTAGAACAAAAGATGACAGACTACGTCCTGAAGGGCCCAGGTGGAGGACGAAAGGACGCCTCCCCCCCGAGGAAGTCTCCCCATCGTCACCAAGCCGAAGCGGCAACCTCTGACGAGGACGGAGCCGAATACCTAGACCTAGGATCGGCCCTGCGAAACATTAAAACTTTCGATGGGAACGATCCGACCAAACTCGACGGTTTCATGATATCCTGCGAGGCCGTGTACGGCATGATACGGCCTAGGCTACGGTCTACTCTCCTCTCACTTATAAAGAGTAGCAAGTTGGAGGACCGAGCGACGCGAGAAATGCGTCACAAGACGATCGTCACATTGGACGATTTGCGCAACGAGCTCGAGGCGCTATATGGTAAACGCGAGTCACTCGCCTCGCTACAATACCAATTTTGCACGCTACGTCAAGACGCGAATGAAAACGTCTCCGCGTATGCAACCAGAGTCGAAACCCTCACGGTAGAGGTAGTTGAAAAATTGTGCGAGGGAGCTGACACACGGGGAGCAATCGCCATCGGGGAAGCAATCCGAAAAAGTGCACAGATGAATTTCGAAAACGGGTTAAAAAAGGAGATTCAGACTATCGTCCGTTCCCGTAATTATCAAGGGCTACACGAAGCCGTTGTGGGGGCCATCGAGGTCGAGAAAATGACCTTAGGGCGGCCCGGTGCGGCACGCCCGAATGGGGGAGGAAACGGGGGAGGCAACCCCCGGCACTCGCAAGGCGGGACGGGAGAGAAAAAGGGTGCCTGCTACACGTGCGGGAAACCCGGACACCTCGCGAAGAACTGCCGATCCGGAAGGCAGAGCCTCCCGGCACCCACGCAAAAGGAGGTAAACGTCGCAAGCCTCACGTGCAACTACTGTAAAAAACCCGGACACTTATGGAAAGATTGCCGGTCACGTAAGCAAGCAGACAGTAAGAAAAATAAAAATAATAACAACAAAAAATCGACCGAGTCGAAGAAAGATCAAGCCAGCGGACAAACGCCAGAAGGAACCGTAGGGGCATTCCGCGTCGACGCAGTTACCGCCACAAACCGATCCCCAAGGGGGACCAATATTTATACGGCGGAGGTAACATCATCGACGTTGAGACGGGCATCGACAACAGGGCAGCTGACAGTCGCGGCGTTCCGAGGGAAAGCCCATCCGGAACCGAGCGAACCCCGTAGGAGGGTCGATGTCTATGTGATAGGGTCGCCAGGGCCCCTTGCATCGGCCAGCGACTTCCATATCAAATCTCCGTCGAGCGTCGGAGGTATGCTGACCCTGAAGGCCGACACCGGGGCTCAAGTAAGCCTGATACGCGAGGATGCGTTGCGGGACAACACGCCGGCCGAAAAAACGGCGGTCACGTTGAAGGGACTCGGGGGTGGCTCGTTAAACGCGCACTACGCCGCCCTCGTGGAACTAGATACCCCGAACGGGGCTGTGAAACACTGGTTTCACGTAATACCTCGAAATATTTACCCACAGACGCACGGTCTCCTCGGGATGGACTTCATCAAGGAAAAGCAGGCCGATATCCTCCGAGGCGAGACCATAAGGATCAAAGGGCACTGCATGCCCCTCGTGGACGGAAGTCTAAGCATAACCTTGCCGCCACGAAGCGAAAGCATCGCGTACGTATCAACGCATAGCATCGACGACGGAATCGTCGAGCGTCGCAACGTTTCCGAAGGTGTCATACTCGGGGCTTGCGTAACCTCACCTCGAGGCCACAGCTGTGTAGTAAGCCTAGTAAACACAACACCGGAATGCATCCGGGTCGAACGACCCGCGGTGATACTCGAGCCGCTGGCATCAGCAGGAGAGCTGCCCGGCGAACTCGCCGTCGCGACCCACGGAATTTGCACCGTCAGCACGGGAGCAGGCGGCACACGACTCGAGAAACTGCGAAAAGAGATAGATACCTCACACCTTAACCAGGAGGAAGCGAGTTCGTTAACCGAAATATGCGACGAGTTCGCGGATATATTCCACCTCGAGGGAGACCAGCTGCCCTGTACCAATGTGGTAGAACACAGCATCCCCCTCGAGCCCGGCGCAAGGCCCATAAAGGTACGACCGTACCGCCTACCGGAAGCCCATAAAAGGGAAGTGCAGGAACAGATGAAAGGGATGTTAAAAAACGGCATCATACAACCAAGTCGAAGCCAATGGAACGCGCCGTTGCTGGTCGTTGCGAAAAAACCAGACGCGGCAGGAAAAAAAAATGCGCGTGGTCGTGGATTTTCGCAAGCTAAACGAAGTCACCGTCGGCGACTCGTATCCTTTACCGCATATCGCGGAAATATTAGACCAGCTGGGCCGAGCACATTATTTCACGACGCTCGACCTCGCATCAGGTTTCCACCAAATTCCAATGGCGGAAGAGGACAGAGAGAAAACGGCCTTCTCCACACCACAAGGGCATTTCGAATATACCCGTATGCCCTTCGGATTGAAAAATGCACCGCCAACCTTTCAACGCTTAATGAGCACCGTGCTTGCAGGGGTCGAAGGGCTCAAATGCTATGTGTACCTCGACGACATAGTAATATTTGGAGCCAACCTGGCGGAACACAACGAACGGCTCCGCGAGGTATTTAGACGCTTAAGGGAAGCTAAATTGGCCCTCCAACCGGCAAAGTGCCGATTTCTACGACTGGAAACGCGCTATCTCGGGCACATAATCTCCAGTGAGGGCGTACGCCCGGATCCCGCATTAGTGACGTCTGTACGGAATTTTCCGGCACCCCGAGACGCTAAGGGAGTGCAATCCTTCCTAGGGCTAGCAGGGTACTACCGTAAATTCATACGGGACTTCTCCAAGGTCGCCAAGCCCTTAACGGAATTAACAAAAAAAGATAATAAATTCGAATGGACGGCGAAGCACGAACAGGCCATGGAGGACCTGAAAAGTGCACTAACAACCGCCCCTGTGCTCCAATACCCGGACTACGAGAGGCCCTTCGTGGTTACCACCGACGCATCGGACAAGGCCATCGGAGCCATACTGTCGCAAGGGCCAATAGGCGAAGACTTACCCATCTGCTACGCCAGCCGAACGCTAAACAAAGCCGAGCAAAATTACACGACAACGGAGAAGGAACTTCTGGCAATCGTATGGGGAATCGCGCAATTTCGCCCGTACGTATACGGCACCAGATTCACCGTGGTAACCGACCATAAACCACTAACGTGGCTGTTCGGTGTCAAAGACCCTGGATCGAGGCTCATGCGCTGGAAAATAAAACTATCGGAGCACGAGTTCGACGTGCAATACAAGGCCGGCAAGCAAAATACCAACGCGGATGCACTCAGCCGTATATGTGTGGTAACTCGGTCGCACGCACACAAGGAAACCGGGCAAGTATGTAGCAGCCCGGACAGCGACGCCGAGACACGGCCGCACCCAGCAGCGGTCAGCCAGGAGTGCGAGCCCGCGGCCGGTCAGCCCAACGCGCCGTGCGATAAGGAGTACGAGGGAAACGGGTCAGACGGCGACTGTCTGAGCGAGGAGGAAAAAATTAAAATACTTCATGAGCATCACGACGCACCCCTCGGCGGGCATCAGGGAATCACAAGGATGCTCGCGCGAATAAAGTTAAGGTACGACTGGCCCGGATTGCGAAAAGACGTAGAAGAATACGTGGGCCGTTGCGACAAGTGCCAGCGTAATAAAATTCGGCCGGCAACAAAGGCGCCGTTGGTCATTAACGACACTCCTACCCGAGCCTTTCAAAAGTGTGCCATGGACATCGTGGGCCCACTACCGGAAACGGAAGCGAGAAACAAATATATTCTCACGTTCCAGGATTTGCTTACGAAATACAGCGTAGCCATACCGCTGGAAAACCAGCAAGCAAACGACGTTGCGAAAGCGTTCGCAAAAGAAATAATATGTCGATACGGGACGCCAGAAACCATCCTTACCGACCAAGGCACGAATTTTCTGAGCGCAATTTTTAAGGGGGTATGCAAGTTACTACGCATAGAAAAAATACAAACCACAGCATACCACCCCGAGTCGAATGGGGCGCTTGAACGCTCGCACAGGACACTCGCCGAATATCTTAAGGGGTATATAGACGAAGATCAAGGCAATTGGGACGAATGGCTACCTTACGCCATGTTTACATATAACACGACGCCCCATACGGCGACTGGGTTTACGCCGCACTGCCTGATCTACGGCGACAACGCAGAACTACCAACAGCCCTTAAAAGGGAGCCCAGGCCTACATACGCATATGACGACTACGTCCAAGAACTGAGGGAACGGCTACGCGCGGCCTGGTCTACAGCACACGACAACCTAAAAATAGCCAAGGAAAAAGCCAAGGAACGGTACGACCGGAAGGCTAAAGAAATATCATTTAAAGTCGGAGATCGAGTATTACTCCGTGACGAGACAGTACGGCGGGGACGCTCAGCGAAATTAACCCCGAAGTGGATCGGACCGTACCCCATCGAGGAGGTACACCCGCCGTGCAATTACACCCTTCGCCAAGGACGGCGGACGGTAAAAGTGCACGTAGACCGTCTAAAGAATTATGTAGACGAGTAAAAAAAAAAAAAAAAAAAAATTGCTATCACGCAACACTAGACCGTCACCGGCTCCGACAAGGCTTCGCCATAGGAAAAGAAAATAAAGTGAAAAAATTCGTATAAATAAATGAATGAATAAATAAATAAATAAGTAAATAAAATTACAGAATGCTGCTGGTAGGCGTAAAAGCCACTGCCCATCCCTCGGACCAGCCATACACGATACAAAAATTCGAACACGCCCCAGGGCTATATTTCGAAAAGATCGGTACGCTATACCCCTACACCGATGTCTGGACACTGGCGATACGCATGAATCTGCAAAATATGGCAAACATGGAGCACCGGATAAAAACCCATCTCCGCTGCGTACAGGAAAAATGTGGAAAATTTGGGAGCCCCGACGGGCACTGCACCGAGATGCTGGAACACCTCGTGCGACTCTCCGCAAAAATAGAGGAAAACGTGGGAGTCGTGCAGGATCTCATCGGAGTAAGACCGAGCCGCAAACGCCGAGGATTAATTAACGGACTCGGAACGGTGCTAAAAGCCATAACCGGCAATATGGACGCCGACGACGGGGAACGGCTCGAAGCAGAAATCGCGGCCATCCAAGACACCCAGGATACGCTAAAACAAGGCATAAAAAAACAGCTGCAGGTCGTAGAAACCACGATCGAAATCTTCAATGAAACCTCGCAAGCATCGCAAAGGAATCTACAAAAATTGTTCTCGATGGTGCACGCCGTAGACGGTTATTTTCAAAACCGAACCGACGCGTTACGCGACAGACAACACTTCGACGAAAGTTTGGCGCTAATTGAAGCCTCTGTGGAAGCATACCTGCGAGAGGTAGATAAAATGACGGAATTATTCTCCGAGGTGGCAACCGGCACCGTGAGTGCTTCAACCGTGACCCCAGCCACACTCACGAAATATCTGACAGAAGCGTTGCCCCACCTACCAAGAGGACACAGCTTCCCACGCCCCATCGCTCGGCATAACGCAGCAGCCATACTCCGCCTGGCAACGGCGCGAGCCTACCGGAAAGAGACACTGGTAACCCTCATCCTGGAAATTCCGCTTATCGGATCGTCCGAATACAACCTCAATTACGTGTACCCCCTTCCCCGGAGGGGAAGCAACAACACGTATTACTACATAGACACCACGGAGGACCTCGCGGTAGTAGACCGAAAAAACCGGCAATACATCCGGATGACCGAACGTGACCTCGAAGCGTGCAAAAACGCCGACGACAAATACTACTGCAAACCCCGACACCCAGTCATAGCAATCAACGAAGACGCGCCATGCAGCATACGATTATATATCGAGGGTGCGGTAGGTCGCGGACAACAGTGTCCGAAGAAAATCATACACCTCACACATACTCTGGTGATGGGTATGCGACAACCAGGGCAATGGCTGTACATAGCACCGAGCGACGAGACGGCGAGTGTCGACTGTCAAGGAAAGCCGACACAGCAGGAAACAATACACGGCGCGGGGCTAGTGACCCTCCGGGAACGATGCACGGTCACCGCCGCGGCCTTCAAACTCGAGACGGTGCGACGATGGAAGCAACGGATAAACGACACCTGCTACGTGCCGACCTACAACCTAACACTGCTCCCCGCCGAGGAGAAAGAAATTCCGAGGACGATAAGAGAAAGCCGTAAGACAACGCTCGAGCACGCAGTAACCAATCCGCGGGAACTAAACGACGTCGGCATCCAGATACGAAAAATCCAAGAAAACTTGGACCAAACTACCCCGCAAGAAACGAGGAATCCCCCGTCGATATACCACCTGGTAGGACAATACTCCCTCGGTGCTGTAGCCCTCTTCGCGCTCGCCGGCTATGTTACCATTAACGCCCTGTGTCGAAGGGCGAAATCAGAGGCCGTACGCGCGCCCCGTGCCGCTTAACCTAAACCCGCAACGAAGAGGAAGTCGAAGGGAAAGTGTTAACAAACGGAAAATGTTAACAAACATTTATTGAAAAAAAACAAACACATTTGTATAAATATTACAAATAATAATAATAATCAAAAATAAATAAAATAAGTTTTATATAAATAAAACACCCGACGAGGGGATTGGAACTCGGTGGTCAGTTCCACTCGGCCCACCGCCAAGCCATCTCGCCCCGTTCAGCGCGCCACATCCGCGACGCCGAATCCTCGTCGTCCGCGTCTTCGGAGTCGGAATCCGAAGCACCCGCTGGCCGATGCCCGGACCCGGAAACCTGGACGGGCCACATCTCAGCCGCCGGCAGCTCACGACGGATGGCACCAGAATCGGCGTCGACCGGCAACGGTCGATCCCAGGAGGCCGGCAACGGCGGCGGCAGCCCAAAATCCTCAGGGGATAGCAGGGGGAAATACTCCTCGAAGGACGAATCCATGTCAGAGGAACCCCCCCCAAGCGAGGAACCGAAGGTCGAGCCCTCACCGTCGGAAGAATCCCCATCATACGAGGAGCCCTCATCGACAGTAAGGTCAATGACCTCGGGCTCCGGAGGGACGGCCGGTTCGCCGCCGAAATCGCCCACGACCCCGATGATCTCTACCTCCGGGCTTGGGGGCCGACAGGGCTCGGCCTCAACATAACCCTCCGGGCTGTAAGACGCTTCCCAGCAGCACAACGCCACGCGCCTCCTCTGGAAAAAAAAAAATAATAATAAAATTACAAATGGAGATCTTTAAATCGTCCAATGCATACGTCTCGTTATCATAAGAAAATTTTTAAGAGACTTACCTTATACGCCGGTGGATCCATAACGGCAGAACGAGTCGCAGGCAATAGCAGTCGATGTCACAATGTACGAAAAATTGCGAAACGACCAGCTAATATAGGCACGAAACGTCGTGCTAAGCACTACACCGGACATCAACCCGCGATCGTCAGCAACTTCGGCGGTGAAGTTCGCTTTTACACTGCATCGACCTCGCGAACGACCGACCGAAAAAGTATCGCTTAAAACTCAATAACTCTAATAACTTAAGGCGAAAAAAAAAAAAAAAAAAAAAAAAGAAAAATCGAGACACGGGGTACATCACAAGTACATCTCGTCGGAAACGAGCCAAAAAAGAAATCGTAAATTTCTTTTCCCCCTGGGGGGGAGGGATGTTGTACCCCGGGTCATTGCCCGACCGGAATGCGCGCACGACGCATCGTCGAACGAGCGCGCATCATTGCGAAACACGGAAGTAACAACACCAACGAAATAGCATTTAAGACATTAGCAAGTACCTAGTCGAGTCAGCTATTGGGAAACACCGGAAACAGAGAGCCGGTCAAGCAACCCGGAAGGAGTAATTGTTTAAACAATTACCAAATAGCTGACACCACTAAAATTAAGCCGACGTGCCTGTTCTTAACCCTATATAAGGAGACCACAAACAGGCACTCGGCAGTCAATATTGTACTCGATCATCGTTACGGTTACTTAGTAATACCGTAAGATATATACACTCTTCGGAAGGAAGATAAACGTACAAAGTGTACTTCACAACAATTGGTAATTAGAACCTATCTAAAATATTGTAATTAAATCTTGATATAATAAATCGTCCATATATAATTCACTTGGGTTTCAACCCTTTACTGGATAAATCCCTGAACCTTGGAGCTAACAGCTCCCGCAGTACTCAGAGTAGCTAACTGAGTCTCTGCGGATACAACAAATGTACGTTTTTGATATAAAGCGCATTTGCTTTTGATTGGGGCGTCTTTGACTGCTCAAAATGCATGAATGTTGCGTATTCGCATAGAATGAGGTGTTTTTCGTCTCATAATTCGAGTTGGAACGCCGACAGCGAGCGTAAAACTCTTATGTACTATTTTGTTATAATGCGACTTTGCGTTCGATTGTGGCGTGTTTAGCTGCTCGAAACGCATGAATGTTACGTATTTGCATAGAATAAAGTGTTTTTCCTCTCATAATACGAGAGTGAACGCCTACAGCGAGCGTAAATCTCAAATGTACGTTTTCGGTATAAAACGCATTTGCTTTTGATTGGGGCTTCTTTGACTGCTCGAAATGCATGAATGTTGCGTATTTGCATAGAATGAAGTGTTTTTTCTCTCATAATACGAGAGGGAACGTCTACAGCGAGCGTAAAACTCAAATGTACGTTTTCGGTATAAAGCGCATTTGCTTTTGATTGGGGCGTCTTTGGCTACTCGAAACGCATGAATGTTGCGTATACGCATAGAATGACGTGTTTTTCTTCTCATAATTCGTGTTGGAACGCCTACAGCTAGCGTAAAACTCAAATGTACGTTTTCGGTATGAAGCGCATTTGCTTTTGATTGGGGCGTCTTTGACTGCTCGAAATGCACGAATGTTGCGTATTTGCATAGAATAAGGTGTTTTTCGTCTCTTAATTCGAGTTGGAACGCCTACAGCGAGCCTAAAATCCTTATGTACTATTTTGTTATAAAGCGACTTTGCGTTCGATTGTGGCGTGTTTAGCTGCTCGAAACGCATGAATGATACGTATTTGCATAGAATAAAGTGTTTTTCCTCTCATAATACGAGAGGGAACGCCGACAGCGAGCGTAAAACTCTTATGTACTATTTTGTTATAATGCGACTTTGCGTTCGATTGTGGCGTGTTTCGCTGCTCGAAACGCATGAATGTTACGTATTTGCATAGAATGAAGTGTGTTTCCTCTCATAATACGAGAGGGAACGCCTACAGCGAGCGTAAAACTCAAATGTACGTTTTCGGTATAAAACGCTTTTGCTTTTGACTAGGGCGTCTTTGGCTGCTCGAAACGCATGAATGTTGCGTATTTGCATAGAATGACGTGTTTTTCTTCTCATAATTCGAGTTGGAATACCTACAGCAAACGTAAAACTCTTATGTACTATTTTGTTATAAAGCGACTCTGCGTTCGATTGTGGCGTATTTAGCTGCTCGAAACGCATGAACGTTGCGTAACTGCATAGAATGAGGTATTTTTCTTCTCATAATTCGAGTTGGAACGCCTACAGCGAGCGTAAAACTCAATTGTACGTTTTTGGTATAAAGCGACTTTGCGTTCGGTTTGGGCGTGTATGGCTCCTCGAAACGCATGAATGTTGCGTATTTGCATAGAATGATGTGTTTTTTTTCTCATAATTCGAGTTGGAACGCCTACAGCGACCGTAAAACTGGTACGTCCGATTTTGGTATAAAGCGACTTTGCGTTCGGTTTGGACGTGTTTGGCTCCTCGAAACGCATGAATGTTACGTATTAGCATAGAATGAAGTGGGTTTCCTCTCATAATACGACAGGGAACGCCTACAGCGAGCGTAAAACTCAAATGTACGTTTTCGGTATAAAACGCATTTGCTTTTGATTAGGGCGTCTTTGACTGCTCGAAACGCGTGAATGTTGCGTATTTGCAAAGAATGACGTGTTTTTCTTCTCACAATTCGAGTTGGAACGCCTACAGCGAGCGTAAAACTCATACGTCCGATTTTGGTATAAAGCGACTTTGCGTTCGGTTTGGGCGTGTTTGGCTTCTCGAAACGCATGTATGTTGCGTATTTGCATAGAATAAAGTGTTTTTCCTCTCTTGGTACGAGAGGGAACGCCTACAGCGAGCGTAAAACTCAAACGTACGTTTTCGGTATAAAACGCATTTGCTTTTGATTGGGGCGTCTTTGGCTGCTCGAAACGCATGAATCTTGCGTATTTGAATAGAATGAAATGTTTTTTTTTCTCATAATTCGAGTTGGCACGCCTACAGCTGGCGTAAAACTCAAATGTACGTTTTCGATCTAAAGCGCATGTGCTTTTGATTGGGGCGTCTTTGACTGCTCAAAATGCATGAATGTTGCGTATTTGCATAGCATGACGTGTTTTTCTTCTCATAATTCGAGTTGGAACGCCTACAACGAGCGTAAAACTCATATGTACTATTTTGATATAAAGCGACTTTGCCTTCGGTTTCGGCGTGTTTGGCTGTATGAAACTCATGAATGTTGCGTATTTGCATAGAATGACCTGCTTTTCTTCTCATAATTCGAGTTGGCACGTCTACAGCTGGCGTAAAATTCAAATGAACGTTTTTGATGTAAAACGCATTTGTCTTTGATTGGGGCGTCTTTGACTGCTCAAAATACATGAATCTTGCGTATTTGCATAGAATGAGGTTTTTTTCGTCTCATAATTCGAGTTGGAACGTCTACAGCTGGCGTAGAACTCAAATGTCCGTTTGCGGTATAAAGCGCATTTATTTTGATTGGGGCTTCTTTGGCTGCTCGAAATGCATGAATGTTGCGTATTTGCATAGAATGAAGTGTTTTTCCTCTCATAATACGAGAGGGAACGCCTACAGCGAGCATAAAACTCAAATGTACGTTTTCGGTATAAAACGCATTTGCTTGTGATTGGGGCGTCTTTGGCTGCTCGAAACGCATGAATGTTGCGTATTTGCATAGAATGACGTGTTTTTCTTCTCATAATTCGAGTTGGAACGCCTACAGCGAGCGTAAAGCTCGCATGTCCGATGTTGGTATAAAGCGACTTTGCCTTCGGTTTGGGCGTGTTTGGCTTCTCGAAAAGCATGAATGTTGCGTATTTGCATAGAATGACGTGTTTTTCTTCTCATAATTCGAGTTGGAACGTCTACAGCGAGCGTAAAACTCATATGTACGTTGTCGGTATAAAGCACATTTACTTTTGATTGGGGCGTCTTTGACTGCTCAAAATGCATGAATGTTCCGTATTTACATAGAATGAGGTGTTTTTCGTCTCATAATTCGAGTTGGAACACCTACAGCAAACGTAAAACTCTTATGTACTATTTTGTTATAAAGCGACTTTGCGTTCGATTGTGGCGTATTTAGCTGCTCGAAACGCATGAATGTTGCGTAATTGCATAGAATGAAGTGTTTTTCCTCTCATATTACGAGAGGGAACGCCTACAGCGAGCGTAAAACTCAATTGTACGTTTTCGGTATAAAGCGCATTTGCTTTTGATTGGGGTGTCTTAGACTGCTCGAAACGCATCAATGATGCGTATTTGCATAGAATGAAGTGTTTTTCATCTCATCATAGGATAGGGAACGCCTATAGTTCGCGTAAAACTCAGACGTACGTTTTCGGTATAAAGCGCATTTGCTTTTGATTGGGGTGTCTTTGACTGCTCAAAATGCATGAGTGTTGCGTATTTGCAGAGAATGAGGTATTTTTCTTCTCATAATTCGAGTTGGAACGCCTACAGCGAGCGTAAAACTCAAATGTACGTTTTTGGTATAAAGCGACTTTGCGTTCGGTTTGGGCGTGTATGGCTCCTCGAAACGCATGAATGTTGCGTATTTGCATAGAATGATGTGTTTTTCTTCTCATAATTCGAGTTGGTACGCCTACAGCGACCGTAAAACTCGTACGTCCGATTTTGGTATAAACCGACTTTGCGTTCGATTTGGACGTGTTTGGCTCCTCGAAACGTATGCATGTTGCGTATTTGCATAGAATGAAGTGTTTTTTCTCTCATAATACGAGAGGGAACGTCTACAGCGAGCGTAAAACTCAAATGTACGTATTCGGTATAAAACGCATTTGCTTTTGATTGGGGCGTCTTTGACTGCTCAAAATGCATGAATGTTGCGTATTTGCATAGAATGAGGTGTTTTTCGTCTCATAATTCGAGTTGGAACGCCGACAGCGAGCGTAAAACTCTTATGTACTATTTTGTTATAATGCGACTTTGCGTTCGGTTGTGGCGTGTTTAGCTGCTCGAAACGCATGAATGTTACGTATTTGCATAGAATGAAGTGTGTTTCCTCTCATAATACAAGAGGGAACGCCTACAGCGAGCGTAAAACTCAAATGTACGTTTTCGGTATAAAACGCATTTGCTTTTGACTAGGGCGTCTTTGGCTGCTCGAAACGCATGAATGTTGCGTATTTGCATAGAATGACGTGTTTTTCTTCTCATAATTCGAGTTGAAACGCCTACAGCGAGCGTAAAACTCATATGTACTATTTTGGAATAAAGCGACTTTGCCTTCGGTTTGGGCGTGTTTAGCTGCTCGAAACGCACGAATGTTGCGTATTTGCATAGAATGAAGTGTTTTTCATCTCATAATACGAGATGGAACACCTACAGCCAGCGTAAAACTCATATGTACTATTTTGGTATAAAGCGACTTTGCGTTCGATTGTGGCGTGTTTCGCTGCTCGAAACGCATGAATGTTGCGTATTTGCATAGAATAAAGTGTTTTTCCACTTTTAATACGAGAGGGAACGCGTACAGCGAGCGTAAAACTCAAACGTACGTTTTCGGTATAAAACGCATTTGCTTTTGATAGGGGCGTCTTTGACAGCTCAAAATGCATGAATGTTGCGTATTTGCATAGAATAAGGTGTCTTTCGTCTCATAATTCGAGTTGGAACGCCGACTGCGAGCGTAAAACTCTTATGTACTATTTTGTTATAATGCGACTTTGCGTTCGATTGTGGCGTGTTTCGCTGCTCGAACCGCATGAATGTTGCGTATTTGCATAGTATGAAGTGGTTTTTCTATCATAATACGAGAGGGAACGCCTACAGCGAGCGTAAAAGTCGAATGTACGTTTTCGGTATAAATCGCATTTGCTTTTGTTTGGGGCGTCTTTGGCTGCTCGAAACGCATGAATGTTGCGTATTTGTATAGAATGACGTGTTTTTCTTCTCATAATTCGAGTTAGAACGCCTACAGCTAGCGTAAAACTCAAATGTTCGTTTTCGGTATAAAGCGCATTTGCTTTTGATTGGGGTGTCTTAGACTGCTCGAAATGCATCAATGATGCGTATTTGCATAGAATGAAGTGTTTTTCATCTCATAATAGGATAGGGAACGCCTATAGTTCGCGTAAAACTCAGACGTACGTTTTCGGTATAAAGCGCATTTGCTTTTGATTGGGGTGTCCTTGGCTGCTCGAAACGCATGAATGTTGCGTATTTGTATAGAATGACGTGTTTTTCTTCTCATAATTCGTGTTGGAACACCTACAGCTAGCGTAAAACTCAAATGTACGTTTTCGGTATGAAGCGCATTTGCTTTTGATTGGGGCGTCTTTGACTGCTCGAAATGCACGAATGTTGCGTATTTGCATAGAATAAGGTGTTTTTCGTCTCTTAATTCGAGTTGGAACGCCTACAGCGAGCCTAAAATCCTTATGTACTATTTTGTTATAAAGCGACTTTGCGTTCGATTGTGGCGTGTCTAGCTGCTCGAAACGCATGAATGTTACGTATTGGCATAGAATAAAGTGTTTTTCCTCTCATAATACGAGAGGGAACGCCTGCAGCGAGCGTAAAACTCTTATGTACTATTTTGTTATAATGCGACTTTGCGTTCGATTGTGGCGTGTTTCGCTGCTCGAAACGCATGAATGTTACGTATTTGCATAGAATAAAGTGTGTTTCCTCGCATAATACGAGAGGGAACGCCTACAGCGAGCGTAAAACTCAAATGTACGTTTTCGGTATAAAACGCTTTTGCTTTTGACTAGGGCGTCTTTGGCTGCTCGAAACGCATGAATGTTGCGTATTTGCATAGAATGACGTGTTTTTCTTCTCATAATTCGAGTTGGAACACCTACAGCAAACGTAAAACTCTTATGTACTATTTTGTTATAAAGCGACTCTGCGTTCGATTGTGGCGTATTTAGCTGCTCGAAACGCATGAACGTTGCGTAATTGCATAGAATGAAGTGTTTTTCATCTCATAATACGAGATGGAACACCTACAGCCAGCGTAAAACTCATATGTACTATTTTGGTATAAAGCGACTTTGCGTTCGATTGTGGCGTGTTTAGCTGCTCGAAACGCATGAATGATGCGTATTTGCATAGGATGAAGTGTTTTTCATCTCATAATAGGATAGGGAACGCCTATAGTTCGCGTAAAACTCAGACGTACGTTTTCGGTATAAAGCGCATTTGCTTTTGATTGGGGTGTCTTTGACGGCTCAAAATGCATGAGTGTTGCGTATTTGCAGAGAATGAGGTATTTTTCTTCTCATAATTCGAGTTGGAACGCCTACAGCGAGCGTAAAAGTCGAATGTACGTTTTCGGTATAAATCGCATTTGCTTTTGTTTGGGGCGTCTTTGGCTGCTCGAAACGCATGAATGTTGCGTATTTGTATAGAATGACGTCCTTTTCTTCTCATAATTCGAGTTGGAACGCCTACAGCTAGCGTAAAACTCAAATGTTCGTTTTCGGTATAAAGCGCATTTGCTTTTGATTGGGGCGTCTTTGGCTGCTCCAAACGCATGAATGTTGCGTATACGCATAGAATGACGTGTTTTTCTTCTCATAATTCGAGTTGGAACGCCTACAGCTAGCGTAAAACTCAAATGTACGTTTTCGGTATAAAGCGCATTTGCTTTTGATTGGGGCGTCTTTGACTGCTCGAAATGCATGAATGTTGCGTATTTGCATAGAATCAGGTGTTTTTCGTCTCATAATTCGAGTTGGAACGCCTACAGCGAGCGTAAAACCCTTATGTACTATTTTGTTATAAAGCGACTTTGCGTTCGATTGTGACGTATTTAGCTGCTCGAAACGCATGAATGTTGCGTAATTGCATAGAATGAAGTGTTTTTCCTCTTATATTACGAGAGGGAACGCCTACAGCGAGCGTAAAACTCAGTTGTACGTTTTCGGTATAAAGCGCATTTGCTTTTGATTGGGGTGTCTTAGACTGCTTGAAATGCATCAATGATGCGTATTTGCATAGAATGAAGTGTTTTTCATCTCATAATAGGATAGGGAACGCCTATAGTTCGCGTAAAACTCAGACGTACGTTTTCGGTATAAAGCGCATTTGCTTTTGATTGGGGTGTCTTTGACTGCTCAAAATGCATGAGTGTTGCGTATTTGCAGAGAATGAGGTATTTTTCTTCTCATAATTCGAGTTGGATCGCCTACAGCGAGCGTAAAACTCAAATGTACGTTTTTGGTATAAAGCGACTTTGCGTTCGGTTTGGGCGTGTATGGCTCCTCGAAACGCATGAATGTTGCGTATTTGCATAGAATGATGTGTTTTTCTTCTCATAATTCGAGTTGGTACGCCTACAGCGACCGTAAAACTCGTACGTCCGATTTTGGTATAAACCGACTTTGCGTTCGATTTAGACGTGTTTGGCTGCTCGAAACGTATGAATGTTGCGTATTTGCATAGAATGAAGTGTTTTTTCTCTCATAATACGAGAGGGAACGTCTACAGCGAGCGTAAAACTCAAATGTACGTATTCGGTATAAAACGCATTTGCTTTTGATTGGGGCTTCTTTGACTGCTCGAAATGCATGAATGTTGCGTATTTGCATAGAATGAAGTGTTTTTTCTCTCATAATACGAGAGGGAACGTCTACAGCGAGCGTAAAACTCAAATGTACGTTTTCGGTATAAAGCGCATTTGCTTTTGATTGGGGCGTCTTTGGCTGCTCGAAACGCATGAATGTTGCGTATACGCATAGAATGACGTGTTTTTCTTCTCATAATTCGTGTTGGAACGCCTACAGCTAGCGTAAAACTCAAATGTACGTTTTCGGTATGAAGCGCATTTGCTTTTGATTGGGGCGTCTTTGACTGCTCGAAATGCACGAATGTTGCGTATTTGCATAGAATAAGGTGTTTTTCGTCTCTTAATTCGAGTTGGAACGCCTACAGCGAGCCTAAAATCCTTATGTACTATTTTGTTATAAAGCGACTTTGCGTTCGATTGTGGCGTGTCTAGCTGCTCGAAACGCATGAATGTTACGTATTTGCATAGAATAAAGTGTTTTTCCTCTCATAATACGAGAGGGAACGCCGACAGCGAGCGTAAAACTCTTATGTACTATTTTGTTATAATGCGACTTTGCGTTCGATTGTGGCGTGTTTCGCTGCTCGAAACGCATGAATGTTACGTATTTGCATAGAATAAAGTGTGTTTCCTCGCATAATACGAGAGGGAACGCCTACAGCGAGCGTAAAACTCAAATGTACGTTTTCGGTATAAAACGCTTTTGCTTTTGACTAGGGCGTCTTTGGCTGCTTGAAACGCATGAATGTTGCGTATTAGCATAGAATGACGTGTTTTTCTTCTCATAATTCGAGTTGGAACACCTACAGCAAACGTAAAACTCTTATGTACTATTTTGTTATAAAGCGACTCTGCGTTCGATTGTGGCGTATTCAGCTGCTCGAAACGCATGAACGTTGCGTAATTGCATAGAATGAAGTGTTTTTCATCTCATAATACGAGATGGAACACCTACAGCCAGCGTAAAACTCATATGTACTATTTTGGTATAAAGCGACTTTGCGTTCGATTATGGCGTGTTTAGCTGCTCGAAACGCATGAATGATGCGTATTTGCATAGAATGAAGTGTTTTTCATCTCATAATAGGATAGGGAACGCCTATAGCTAGCGTAAAACTCAGACGTACGTTTTCGGTATAAACCGCATTTGCTTTTGATTGGGGTGTCTTTGGCTGCTCAAAATGCATGAGTGTTGCGTATTTGCATAGAATGAGGTATTTTTCTTCTCATAATTCGAGTTGGAACGCCTACAGCGAGCGTAAAACTCAATTGTACGTTTTTGGTATAAAGCGACTTTGCGTTCGGTTTGGGCGTGTATGGCTCCTCGAAACGCATGAATGTTGCGTATTTGCATAGAATGATGTGTTTTTTTTCTCATAATTCGAGTTGGAACACCTACAGCGACCGTAAAACTCGTACGTCCGATTTTGGTATAAAGCGACTTTGCGTTCGGTTTGGACGTGTTTGGCTCCTCGAAACGCATGAATGTTACGTATTAGCATAGAATGAAGTGGGTTTCCTCTCATAATACGACAGGGAACGCCTACAGCGAGCGTAAAACTTAAATGTACGTTTTCGGTATTAAACGCATTTGCTTTTGATTACGGCGTTTTTGACTGCTCGAAACGCGTGAATGTTGCGTATTTGCAAAGAATGACGTGTTTTTCTTCTCACAATTCGAGTTGGAACGCCTACAGCGAGCGTAAAACTCATACGTCCGATTTTGGTATAAAGCGACTTTGCGTTCGGTTTGGGCATGTTTGGCTTCTCGAAACGCATGTATGTTGCGTATTTGCATAGAATAAAGTGTTTTTCCTCTCTTGGTACGAGAGGGAACGCCTACAGCAAGCGTAAAACTCAAACTTACGTTTTCGGTATAAAACGCATTTGCTTTTGATTGGGGCGTCTTTGGCTGCTCGAAACGCATGAATCTTGCGTATTTGAATAGAATGAAATGTTTTTTTTCTCATAATTCGAGTTGGCACGCCTACAGCTGGCGTAAAACTCAAATGTACGTTTTCGATCTAAAGCGCATTTGCTTTTGATTGGGGCGTCTTTGACTGCTCAAAATGCATGAATGTTGCGTATTTGCATAGCATGACGTGTTTTTCTTCTCATAATTCGAGTTGGAATGCCTACAGCGCGCGTAAAACTCATATGTACTATTTTGATATAAAGCGACTTTGCCTTCGGTTTGGGCGTGTTTGGCTGTATGAAACTCATGAATGTTGCGTATTTGCATAGAATGACCTGCTTTTCTTCTCATAATTCGAGTTGGCACGTCTACAGCTGGCGTAAAATTCGAATGAACGTTTTTGATGTAAAACGCATTTGTCTTTGATTGGGGCGTCTTTGACTGCTCAAAATACATGAATCTTGCGTATTTGCATAGAATGAGGTTTTTTTCGTCTCATAATTCGAGTTGGAACGCCTACAGCGAGCGTAAAACTCATATGTACGTTTTCGATATAATGCGCATTTGCTTTTGATTGGGGCGTCATTGACTGCTCAAAATGCACGAATGTTGCGTATTTGCATAGAATGAGGTGTTTTCGTCTCATAATTCGAGTTGGAACGCCTACAGCGAACGTAAAACTCTTATGTACTATTTTGTTATAAAGCGAATTTGCGTTCGATAGTGGCGTGTTTAGCTGCTCGAAACGCATGAATGTTGCGTATTTGCATAGAATGACGTGTTTTTCGTTTTATCATTCGAGTTGGAACGCCTACAGCTAGGGTAAAAATTAAATGTACGTTGTCGGTATAAAACGCATTTGCTTTTGATTGGGGCGTCTTTGGCTGCTCGAAACGCATGAATGTTGCGTATTTGCAAAGAATGACATGTTTTTTTTTTGCCATAATTCGAGTTGGAACGTCTACAGCTGGCGTAGAACTCAAATGTCCGTTTGCGGTATAAAGCGCATTTGTTTTGATTGGGGCTTCTTTGGCTGCTCGAAATGCATGAATGTTGCGTATTTGCATAGAATGAAGTGTTTTTCCTCTCATAATACGAGAGGGAACGCCTACAGCGAGCATAAAACTCAAATGTACGTTTTCGGTATAAAACGCATTTGCATGTGATTGGGGCGTCTTTGGCTGCTCGAAACGCACGAATGTTGCGTATTTGCATAGAATGACGTGTTTTTCTTCTCATAATTCGAGTTGGAACGTCTACAGCGAGCGTAAAACTCATATGTACGTTGTCGGTATAAAGCACATTTACTTTTGATTGGGGCGTCTTTGACTGCTCAAAATGCATGAATGTTCCGTATTTACATAGAATGAGGTGTTTTTCGTCTCATAATTCGAGTTGGAACACCTACAGCAAACGTAAAACTCTTATGTACTATTTTGTTATAAAGCGACTTTGCGTTCGATTGTGGCGTATTTAGCTGCTCGAAACGCATGAATGTTGCGTAATTGCATAGAATGAAGTGTTTTTCCTCTCATATTACGAGAGGGAACGCCTACAGCGAGCGTAAAACTCAATTGTACGTTTTCGGTATAAAGCGCATTTGCTTTTGATTGGGGTGTCTTAGACTGCTCGAAACGCATCAATGATGCGTATTTGCATAGAATGAAGTGTTTTTCATCTCATAATAGGATAGGGAACGCCTATAGTTCGCGTAAAACTCAGACGTACGTTTTCGGTATAAAGCGCATTTGCTTTTGATTGGGGTGTCTTTGACTGCTCAAAAGGCATGATCGTTGCGTATTTGCAGAGAATGAGGTATTTTTCTTCTCATAATTCGAGTTGGAACGCCTACAGCGAGCGTAAAACTCAAATGTACGTTTTTGGTATAAAGCGACTTTGCGTTCGGTTTGGGCATGTATGGCTCCTCGAAACGCATGAACGTTGCGTATTTGCATAGAATGATGTGTTTTTCTTCTCATAATTCGAGTTGGTACGCCTACAGCGTCCGTAAAACTCGTACGTCCGATTTTGGTATAAAGCGACTTTGCGTTCGGTTTGGACGTGTTTGGCTTCTCGAAACGCATGAATGTTGCGTATTTGCCTAGTATGAAGTGTTTTTCCTCTCATAATACGAGAGGGAACGTCTACAGCGAGCGTAAAACTCAAATGTACGTATTCGGTATAAAACGCATTTGCTTTTGATTGGGGCGTCTTTGGCTGCTCGAAACGCATATATGTTGCGTATTTGCATAGAATGACGGGTTTATCTTCTCATAATTCGAGTTATAACGCCTACAGCTGGCGTAAAACTCAAATGTACGTTTTCGATATAAAGCGCATTTGCTTTTGATTGGGGCGTCTTTGACTGCTCAAAAGGCATGAATGTTGCGTATTTGCATAGAATGAGGTGTTTTTCGTCTCATAATTCGAGTTGGAACACCTACAGCGAACGTAAAACTCATATGTACTATTTTGGTATAAAGCGACTTTGCCTTCGGTTTGGGCGTGTTTGGCTGTTCGAAACACACGAGTGTTGCGTATTGGCATCGAATTAAGTGTTTTTTCTCTCATAATACGAGAGGGAACGCCTACAGCGAGCGTAAAACTCAAATCTACGTTTTCGGTATAAAACGCATTTGCTTTTGATTGGGGTGTCTTTGGCTGCTCGGAACGCATGAATGTTGCGTATTTGCATAGAATGACGTGTTTTTCTTCTCATAATTCGAGTTGGAACGCCTACAGCGAGCGCAAAACTCGTACGTCCGATTTTGGTATAAAGCGACTTTGCGTTCGCTTTGGGCGTGTTTGGCTTCTCGAAAAGCATGAATGTTGCGTATTTGCATAGAATGAAGTGTTTTTCCTCTCACAATACGAGAGGGAACGCCTACAGCGAGCGGAAAACTCAAATGTACGTTTTCGGTATAAAGCGCATTTGCTTTTCATTGGGGCGTCTTTGGCTGCTCGAAACGCATGAATGTTGCGTATTCGCATAGCATGACGTGTTTTTCTTCTCATAATTCGTGTTGGAACGCCTACAGCGAGCGTAAGACTCAAATGTACGTTTTCGGTATTAAAGCGCATTTGCTTTTGATTGGGGCGTCTTTGACTGCTCGAAATGCATTATTTTTTCGTATTTGCACAGAATGTGGTGTTTTTCTTCTTATAATTCGAGTTGGAACGCCTACAGCGAGCGTAAAACTCTTATGTACTATTTTGTTATAAAGCAACTTTGCTTTCGATTGTGGCGTGTTTAGCTGCTCGAAACGCACGAATGTTGCGTATTTGCATAGAATGAAGTGTGTTTCCGCTCATAATACGAGAGGGAACGCCTACAGCGAGCGTAAATCTCAAACGTTCGTTTTCGGTATAAAACGCATTTGCTTTTGATTGGGGCGTCTTTGACTGCTCGAAATGCATAAATGTTGCGTATTTGCATAGAATGAGGTGTTTTTCGTCTCATAATTCGAGTTGGAACGCCTACAGCGAGCGTAAAACCCTTATGTACTATTTTGTTATAAAGCGACTTCGCTTTCGATTGTGGCGTGTTTAGCTCCTCGAAACGCACGAATGTTGCGTATTTGCGTAGAATGAAGTGTTTTTGATCTCATAATACGAGATGGAACACCTACAGCGAGCGTAAAACTCAAATGTACGTTTTTGGTATAAAGCGACTTTGCGTTCGGTTTGGGCGTGTATGGCTCCTCGAAACGCCTGAATGTTGCGTATTTGCATAGAATGATGTGTTTTTCTTCTCATAATTCGAGTTGGAACGCCTACAGCGTCCGTAAAACTCGTACGTCCGATTTTGGTATAAAGCGACTTTGCGTTCGGTTTGGACGTGTTTGGCTCCTCGAAACGCATGAATGTTGCGTATTTGCATAGTATGAAGTGTTTTTCCTCTCATAATACGAGAGGGAACGTCTACAGCGTGCGTAAAACTCAAATGTACGTATTCGGTATAAACCGCATTTGCTTTTAATTGGGGCGTCTTTGGCTGCTCGAAACGCATATATGTTGTGTATTTGCATAGAATGACGGGTTTATCTTCTCATAATTCGAGTTGGAACGCCTACAGCTGGCGTAAATCTCAAATGTACGTTTATGATATAAAGCGCATTTGCTTTTGATTGGGGCGTCTTTGACTGCTCAAAATGCATGAATGTTGCGTATTTGCATAGAATGAGGTGTTTTTCGTCTCATTATTCGAGTTGGAACGCCGACAGCGAGCGTAAAACTCTTATGTACTGTTTTGTTATAATGCGACTTTGCGTTCGATTGTGGCGTGTTTCGCTGCTCGAAACGCATGAATGTTGCGTATTTGCATAGTATGAAGTGGTTTTTCTATCATAATACGAGAGGGAACGCCTACAGCGAGCGTAAAAGTCGAGTGTACGTTTTCGGTATAAATCGCATTTGCTTTTGTTTGGGGCGTCTTTGGCTGCTCGAAACGCATCAATGTTGCGTATTTGTATAGAATGACGTGTTTTTCTTCTCATAATTCGAGTTGGAACGCCTACAGCTAGCGTAAAACTCAAATGTACGTTTTCGGTATAAAGCGCATTTGCTTTTGATTGGGGCGTATTTGACTGCTCGAAATGCATGAATGTTGCGTATTTGCATAGAATGAGGTGTTTTTCGTCTCATAATTCGAGTTGGAACGCCTACAGCGAGCGTAAAACCCTTATGTACTATTTTGTTATAAAGCGACTTCGCTTTCGATTGTGGCGTGTTTAGCTCCTCGAAACGCACGAATGTTGCGTATTTGCATAGAATAAAGTGTTTTTCCTCTCATAATACGAGAGGGAACGCCGACTGCGAGCGTAAAACTCAAATGTACCTTTTCGGTATAAAACGCATTTGCTTTTCATTGGGGCGTCTTCGGCTGCTCGAAACGCATGAATATTGCGTAATTGCATAGAATGACGTGTTTTTCTTCTTATAATTCGAGTTGGAACGTCTACAGCGAGCGTAAAACTCATATGTACGTTTTCGGTATAAAGCATATTTACTTTTGATTGGGGCGTCTTTGACTGCTCAAAATGCATGAATGTTCCATATTTACATAGAATGAGGTCTTTTTCGTCTCATAATTCGAGTTGGAACGCCTACAGCGAGCGCAAAACTCGTACGTCCGATTTTGGTATAAAGCGACTTTGCGTTCGCTTTGGGCGTGTTTGGCTTCTCGAAAAGCATGAATGTTGCGTATTTGCATGGAATGAAGTGTTTTTCCTCTCACAATACGAGAGGGAACGCCTACAGCGAGCGGAAAACTCAAATGTACGTTTTCGGTATAAAGCGCATTTGCTTTTCATTGGGGCGTCTTTGGCTGGTCGAAACGCATGAATGTTGCGTATTTGCATAGCATGACGTGTTTTTCTTCTCATAATTCGTGTTGGAACGCCTACAGCGAGCGTAAAACTCAAATGTACGTTTTCGGTATAAAGCGCATTTGCTTTTGATTGGGGCGTCTTTGACTGCTCGAAATGCATTAATTTTTCGTATTTGCACAGAATGTGGTGTTTTTCTTCTCATAATTCGAGTTGGAACGCCTACAGCGAGCGTAAAACTTTTATGTACTATTTTGTTATAAAGCGACTTTGCTTTCGATTGTGGCGTGTTTAGCTGCTCGAAACGCACGAATGTTGCGTATTTGCATAGAATGAAGTGTGTTTCCGCTCATAATACGAGAGGGAACGCCTACAGCGAGCGTAAATCTCAAACGTACGTTTTCGGTATAAAACGGATTTGCTTTTGATTGGGGCGTCTTTGACTGCTCGAAACGCATAAATGTTGCGTATTTGCATAGAATGAGGTGTTTTTCGTCTCATAATTCGAGTTGGAACGCCTACAGCGAGCGTAAATCCCTTATGTACTATTTTGTTATAAAGCGACTTCGCTTTCGATTGTGGCGTGTTTAGCTCCTCGAAACGCACGAATGTTGCGTATTTGCGTAGAATGAAGTGTTTTTGATCTCATAATACGAGATGGAACACCTACAGCGAGCGTAAAACTCAAATGTACGTTTTTGGTATAAAGCGACTTTGCGTTCGGTTTGGGCGTGTATGGCTCCTCGAAACGCCTGAATGTTGCGTATTTGCATAGAATGATGTGTTTTTCTTCTCATAATTCGAGTTGGAACGCCTACAGCGTCCGTAAAACTCGTACGTCCGATTTTGGTATAAAGCGACTTTGCGTTCGGTTTGGACGTGTTTGGCTCCTCGAAACGCATGAATGTTGCGTATTTGCATAGTATGAAGTGTTTTTCCTCTCATAATACGAGAGGGAACGTCTACAGCGAGCGTAAAACTCAAATGTACGTATTCGGTATAAAACGCATTTGCTTTTGATTGGGGCGTCTTTGGCTGCTCGAAACGCATATATGTTGCGTATTTGCATAGAATGACGGGTTTATCTTCTCATAATTCGAGTTGGAACGCCTACAGCTGGCGTAAATCTCAAATGTACGTTTTTGATATAAAGCGCATTTGCTTTTGATTGGGGCGTCTTTGACTGCTCAAAATGCATGAATGTTGCGTATTTGCATAGAATGAGGTGTTTTTCGTCTCATAATTCGAGTTGGAACGCCGACAGCGAGCGTAAAACTCTTATGTACTGTTTTGTTATAATGCGACTTTGCGTTCGATTGTGGCGTGTTTCGCTGCTCGAAACGCATGAATGTTGCGTATTTGCATAGTATGAAGTGGTTTTTCTATCATAATACGAGAGGGAACGCATACAGCGAGCGTAAAAGTCGAATGTACGTTTTCGGTATAAATCGCATTTGCTTTTGTTTGGGGCGTCTTTGGCTGCTCGAAACGCATCAATGTTGCGTATTTGTATAGAATGACGTGTTTTTCTTCTCATAATTCGAGTTGGAACGCCTACAGCTAGCGTAAAACTCAAATGTACGTTTTCGGTATAAAGCGCATTTGCTTTTGATTGGGGCGTATTTGACTGCTCGAAATGCATGAATGTTGCGTATTTGCATAGAATGAGGTGTTTTTCGTCTCATAATTCGAGTTGGAACGCCTACAGCGAGCGTAAAACCCTTATGTACTATTTTGTTATAAAGCGACTTCGCTTTCGATTGTGGCGTGTTTAGCTCCTCGAAACGCACGAATGTTGCGTATTTGCATAGAATGAAGTGTTTTTTATCTCATAGTACGTGATGGAACACCTACAGCGAGCGTAAAACTCATATGTACTATTTTGGTATAAAGCGACTTTGCGTTCGATTGTGGCGTGTTTAGCTGCTCAAAACGCATAAATGTTACGTATTTGCATAGAATAAAGTGTTTTTCCTCTCATAATACGAGAGGGAACGCCGACTGCGAGCGTAAAACTCAAATGTACCTTTTCGGTATAAAACGCATTTGCTTTTCATTGGGGCGTCTTCGGCTGCTCGAAACGCATGAATATTGCGTAATTGCATAGAATGACGTGTTTTTCTTCTCATAATTCGAGTTGGAACGTCTACAGCGAGCGTAAAACTCATATGTACGTTTTCGGTATAAAGCATATTTACTTTTGATTGGGGCGTCTTTGACTGCTCAAAATGCATGAATGTTCCGTATTTACATAGAATGAGGTCTTTTTCGTCTCATAATTCGAGTTGGAACACCTACAGCAAACGTAAAACTCTTATGTACTATTTTGTTATAAAGCGACTTTGCGTTCGATTGTGGCGTATTTAGCTGCTCGAAACGCATGAATGTTGCGTAATTGCATAGAATGAAGTGTTTTTCCTCTCATATTACGAGAGGGAACGCCTACAGCGAGCGTAGAACTCAATTGTACGTTTTCGGAATAAAGCGCATTTGCTTTTGATTGGGGTGTCTTTGACTGCTCAAAATGCATGAGTGTTGCGTATTTGCATAGAATGAGGTATTTTTCTTCTCATAATTCGAGTTAGAACGCCTACAGCGACCGTAAAACTCGTACGTCCGATTTTGGTATAAAGCGACTTTGCGTTCGGTTTGGACGTGTTTGGCTCCTCGAAACGCATGAATGTTACGTATTAGCATAGAATGAAGTGGGTTTCCTCTCATAATACGACAGGGAACGCCTACAGCGAGCGTAAAACTCAAATGTACGTTTTCGGTATAAAACGCATTTGCTTTTGATTAGGGCGTCTTTGACTGCTCGAAACGCGTGAATGTTGCGTATTTGCAAAGAATGACGTGTTTTTCTTCTCACAATTCGAGTTGGAACGCCTACAGCGAGCGTAAAACTCATACGTCCGATTTTGGTATAAAGCGACTTTGCGTTCGGTTTGGGCGTGTTTGGCTTCTCGAAACGCATGTATGTTGCGTATTTGCATAGAATAAAGTGTTTTTCCTCTCTTGGTACGAGAGGGAACGCCTACAGCGAGCGTAAAACTCAAACGTACGTTTTCGGTATAAAACGCATTTGCTTTTGATTGGGGCGTATTTGGCTGCTCGAAACGCATGAATCTTGCGTATTTGAATAGAATGAAATGTTTTTTTCTCATAATTCGAGTTGGCACGCCTACAGCTGGCGTAAAACTCAAATGTACGTTTTCGATCTAAAGGGCATTTGCTTTTGATTGGGGCGTCTTTGACTGCTCAAAATGCATGAATGTTGCGTATTTGCATAGCATGACGTGTTTTTCTTCTCATAATTCGAGTTGGAACGCCTACAGCGAGCGTAAAACTCATATGTACTATTTTGATATAAAGCGACTTTGCCTTCGGTTTGGGCGTGTTTGGCTCCTCGAAACGCATGAATGTTGCGTATTTGCATAGCATGACGTGTTTTTCTTCTCATAATTCGCGTTGGAACGCCTACAGCGAGCGTAAAACTCATATGTACTATTTTGATATAAAGCGACTTTGCATTCGGTTTGGGCGTGTTTGGCTGTTCGAAACTCATGAATGTTGCGTATTTGCATAGAATGACCTGCTTTTCTTCTCATAATATGAGAGGGAGCGCCTACAGCGAGCGTAAAACTCAAATGTACTTTTTCGGTATAAAACGCATTTGATTTGATTGTGGCGTCTTTGGCTGCTCGAAACGCATGAATGTTGCGTATTTGCATAGAATGACATGTTTTTTTTTCATAATTCGAGTTGGCACGCCTACAGCTGGCGTAAAATTCAAATGTACGTTTTCGATATAAAGCCCATTTGCTTTTGATTGGGGCGGCTTTGACTGCTCGAAATGCATGAATGTTGCGTATTTGCATAGAATGAGGTGTTTTTCGTCTCATAATTCGAGTTGGAATGCCTACAGCGAGCGTAAATCTCAAATGTACGTTTTTGGTATAAAGCGACTTTGCGTTAGAGTTGGGCGTGTTTGGCTCCTCGAAACGCATGAATGTTGCGTATTTGCATAGCATGACGTGTTTTTCTTCTCATAATTCACGTTGGAACGCCTACAGCGAGCGTAAAACTCATATGTACTATTTTGATATAAAGCGACTTAGCCTTCGGTTTGGGCGTGTTTGGCTGTATGAAACTCATGAATGTTGCGTATTTGCATAGAATGACCTGCTTTTCTTCTCATAATTCGAGTTGGCACGTCTACAGCTGGCGTAAAATTCAAATGTACGTTTTTGATATAAAACGCATTTGTCTTTGATTGGGGCGTCTTTGACTGCTCAAAATACATGAATCTTGCGTATTTGCATAGAATGAGGTGTTTTCGTCTCATAATTCGAGTTGGAACGCCTACAGCGAACGTAAAACTCTTATGTACTATTTTGTTATAAAGCGAATTTGCGTTCGACAGTGGCGTGTTTAGCTGCTCGAAACGCATGAATGTTGCGTATTTGCATAGAATGACGTGTTTTTCGTTTTATCATTCGAGTTGGAACGCCTACAGCTAGGGTAAAACTTAAATGTACGTTGTCGGTATAAAACGCATTTGCTTTTGATTGGGGCGGCTTTGGCTGCTCGAAACGCATGAATGTTGCGTATTTGCAAAGAATGACATGTTTTTTTTTGCCATAATTCGAGTTGGAACGTCTACAGCTGGCGTAAAACTCAAATGTACGTTTTTGGTATAAAGCGACTTTGCGTTCGGTTTGGGCGTGTTCGGCTCCTCGAAACGCATGAATGTTGCGTATTTGTATAGAATGATGTGTTTTTCTTCTCATAATTCGAGTTGGTACGCCTACAGCGACCGTAAAACTCGTACGTCCGATTTTGGTATAAACCGACTTTGCGTTCGATTTGGACGTGTTTGGCTCCTCGAAACGTATGAATGTTGCGTATTTGCATAGAATGAAGTGTTTTTTCTCTCATAATACGAGAGGGAACGTCTACAGCGAGCGTAAAACTCAAATGTACGTATTCGGTATAAAACGCATTTGCTTTTGATTGGGGCGTCTTTGGCTGTTCGAAACGCATATATGTTGCGTATTTGCATAGAATGACGGGTTTATCTTCTCATAATTCGAGTTGGAAGGCCTACAGCTGGCGTAAAACTCAAATGTACGTTTTTGATATAAAGCGCATTTACTTTTGATTGGGGCGTCTTTGACTGCTCAAAATGCATGAATGTTGCGTATTTGCATAGAATGAGGTGTTTTTCGTCTCATAATTCGAGTTGAAACGCCGACAGCGAGCGTGAAACTCTTATGTACTATTTTGTTATAATGCGACTTTGCGTTCGGTTGTGGCGTGTTTAGCTGCTCGAAACGCATGAATGTTACGTGTTTGCATAGAATAAAGTGTGTTTCCTCTCATAATACGAGAGGGAACGCCTACAGCGAGCGTAAAACTCAAATGTACGTTTTCGGTATAAAACGCATTTGCTTTTGATTGGGGCGTCTTTGGCTGGTCGAAACGCATATAAGTTGCGTATTTGCATAGAATGACGGGTTTATCTTCTCATAATTCGAGTTGGAACGCCTACAGCTTGTTATACGCCACTCTCCCTCAAAAAACCCCGTTCCAGACCCCGGAATACCCTCAATAAATCCAAAAGAATAAAAACACGGAGTTCGCATCGGGCGACGGGCCGAACGCGCCGCTATTGGCCGTTCCGCTGGATCCCGGGGTTCTCGGCCGCTCGCTTCTCATTGGTGCGTCGGTCGCGGCGCCGGGCCCCAGCGGAATGCCCCGCCACGAAGGCTTTCTCCCACTCTCGCGCCCGTTCCCCTAGCGCGGCGGTCGGTGCGAGCTCCCCTATATAAAGCGGTCGAAACAGCCGCAGAGCAGCATTCGCTCGGCTCCATTCGATCACGACGGAACTCTGTCCGAATAAAGAGCGACCCTTGGTTAAGCCGTACATCCGCGTACTTTCGTTACCTATTGTCCCGAGAACTTTCCCGCTCGGTAATCTTTCCCTGGGGCCTCTCTCCCGGGTCCGCGCTAGTCTAGGTACCTGGCAGCTTCTCTGCCAGAGTCAGAGAGTGTGCAGTGGAGAGGCACGGCTTCGTGCCACTCCGTCCGCACGGCGCTCTCGCCTAGGCGTGTCGGCACGGACGCTGTGCCCAGGCTTTCTTCTAGGCCGCCCGCGTGCGGATTCTTTTTCCCTGAAGCTTCTCTTCAGGGTACGCGACAAGGCCTCCGGCGGCTTCCCTGCCGAAGACCCGAGCGTGTCGGCACGGACGCTGTGCCCGCGCTTTCTTCCAGGCCGCCCGCGTGCGGAATTCTCTCCCCTGAAGCTTCTCTTCAGGGTTCGCGCTAGAGCCTTCGGCGGCTTCCCTGCCCAAGGCCTAAGCGTGTCGGCACGGACGCTGTGCCCACGCTTCTTCTAGGCCGCCCGCGTGCGGAATTCTCTCCCCTGAAGCTTCTCTTCAGGGTTCGCGCTAGAGCCTTCGGCGGCTTCCCTGCCCAAGGCCTAAGCGTGTCGGCACGGACGCTGTGCCCACGCTTCTTCTAGGCCGCCCGCGTGCGGATTCTTTCCCCTGAAGCTTCTCTTCAGGGTACGCGACAAAGCCTTCGGCGGCTTCCCTGCCGAAGACCCGAGCGTGTCGGCACGGACGCTGTGCCCGCGCTTTCTTCCAAGACCGCCCGCGTGCGGATTCTCCTCCCCCTGAAGCTCCTCTTCAGGGTCCGGAAGGCGACGAAGCTACCTTACTTCCCTTACCTACCGGGACGCATTCGCGTATCGCACAGACGTTGTGCATACGCTTCCTACTTTACCCATCGGGACGCATTAGCGTATCGCACGGACGTTGTGCGAACGCCTCCTATTTCACAACGCATTCACGTACTGCACGGACATCGTGCATACGCCCCCCCCGTCGGTAACAAATTTTGGCGCCCAACTAGAGGGCTCGAGACCACTCGATCCTGATATCGAGAAATCTCACAGGACTCCCGACTGAGTCGGCTTCATCAATGCCAGGCGGACAAAAAACCCGACAATCCGCGAGATTGAGAGGAATACCGCCCGAAACACTTCTGGGAGTGTTAAACCCAGTGGCGCCCAATCCGATAGTCGTCATAATGAGTGACAGCGACGAGCAAAATGGACATAGCGGATCCGGTAGCGAGGGCCATGACGGTCACCACGGTCGCCATGCTATTCCTCCAAATAATACTAATATCGTCGATCCTGCTGGCCAAGCTAATAATACTAACCCTTTTCTTGTCGATAATCAAACTCGTCCGCCTCATACAAGCACACCTACCCGACGCGATCAGGATATGCCGGAGAATCGCGGCATTCCTATGATCCAGCCACAGGTCCCCAGAAACACTCCGGGGGGGCAACTACAAAATCCCCACGGAGCATTGGCTAACCTAGAACGACTTTTGCTCGCTCTCGATACGGCTCCTCGTCCACCACTACCAACATATAGTGGATTAGACCACGAGGATCCGAAAAAGTTTATCGAGAAATGCCGGGAATATTTCCTGGCAACCCGAACTCCCGACGCTTTGCGAACGGACACAGCATCCTCCGGCCTCCAAGGAGAAGCCGAAAAATGGTGGAGCTGTTATCGACCACTGGAATTCTCTTGGGAAAAATTCCAAGAGCTATTGCTCAGTCGGTACGATAGTCCCGCAATCATCTCACGCTTGAACGCGCAACTCTTTTCCCGCAAGCAAGGGGATAAAGAGAATACAGGCGTGTTCTTACAGCACAAATACCTGCTGTACCAACGGATCCGAAACGAGGATTTGGAAATAACGAAGGTAGCCACACTCCTCGAGCTCCTTCGTCCAAATCTCAGGATGGCTATCAGGCCATCTAACCCTCAAACGCTGTCTACTCTGATGTCGAAGGCCCTAGAAGCGGAGTACGATCTATCAGAACAACAGCCGGCAACCAAGCCGAAAAAAGAAGAGGGTAAAACAGAGAAACCCGCTAAAACTACCGATGAAGTCAAACCGCCTAAGTGCTGGCATTGTCCCGAGAATCACTACCACCGGGATTGTCCAGTCCTCGCTAAGAAAAACGCAGAAAGAAATAAACCTGCGGAAAACTGGCGGAAGGCGACGGACCGGCCCGACTCGGCCGCCAACCCACACTAGGGCTAACGGAAAGAAAGACTGGAGGACAGAAGTTGCCACACATCTGCGTAACTCTTAATGATCGAGAGATTTACGCGGCAATAGACTGTTTCTCCAGTGACTGCTTCGTTCAACCGAAGTATCTCCCAATTAACCACCCGATCATTCCAATAAAATCCGCCGCGAATCTCGCGGGCACGAACACCGAGATGCCGCTCGAAGGGAAGGTTAAGCTAAACATCAAAATCCAAGGTCATACTCTAGAAATAGAAGCCTGGGTTGCACCTGCCTCCAGAGAGCCGCTCATTCTAGGGTACCCGTTCTTGACCCATCAGCGTGTCATATACGATCTTTATCACGGAATTCTGTATATGGGGATACAAGAACGATTCACGGTCCAATTAATCAATACACCGGTACCACAAGCAAACTCTCAGACCATAGAGTTAACCGACCTACGGCAGAAATTCCCTCCTGAATATCAGCCTCGGTTTCGTCAGCTTCTCAAAGAGTTCTCGAAACTCTTCGACACCACAAGTAGACTATCCCAAACACAGTCAACGAAACATAGCATTCGATTGACCTCGACACAACCCTTTCGTATCGGTCTTCGCCAATATTCCCAAGAAAAACGGGTTATTATACGCGAACAGATACAGAGCATGCTAGCTCAGGGAATAATAGAACCCTGCACCTCGCCTTACAGTTCACCCATAGTAATCGCGTGGAAGAGCGATGGCCGTCCGCGATTCTGTGTAGACTACCGCCGGTTAAACTCGATCACCGAAGATACCGCGCAGCCGATGCCCCGCATATCCGACGCTCTTAAAGAAGTCGGATCAGCTAGTATCTTTTCTTCCATAGATCTACAGAGCGGGTATTGGCAGATTCCTATGGCCGAAGAGTGTAAAAAAATCACGGCCTTCTCCTCTCCCGACGGGGGCACCTACCAATTCCGAGTGATGCCCTTCGGGTTAAAAAATGCCCCAAATACCTTCCAACGGTTCATGAGTCAAGACGTCCTTACCGGTCTATTAAATAATATATGTATCGTTTACCTAGACGATATTATTATTTTTTCAAAAACCTGGGAGGAGCACTTACTCCATCTACACTTGGTCTTCGAACAACTAAGTCTTCACGGTTTAACCTGCGCTACCGACAAATGTCGATTCGGTACGACCAACCTCGACTTCCTAGGCCACCGAGTTACCGACGAAGGTAACGAGGCAAAAGAGATCCACATACAAGGGATTCTCAACCTACCTTCCCCAACTACAAAGCGGGAGTTGCAAAAAGTCCTAGGGACATGCAACTGGCTCCGCGAATACATTCCCGACTTCGCTTTGCTCATCTCACCACTTACCGATCTTCTAGCAGGTAAGAAAAGATTCCGATGGACAGAAGCCGCGGAAACAGCCTTCCAGGCTATAAAACTAAAAGTACAAACTCCCCTTAAGCTAAGTCGCCCCGATTCTTCGTTGCCATACGTGTTGCAAACGAACACAAGCGACATCGGGATGAGCGCTGTCCTGTACCAGCCAGACTTAGAGGGGAACAAGCGAGTTATTAGTTACGCCAGCGCGAAACTAGACAAAACGCAATCGAGATACTGCGAAAACGAGAAGGAATGCCTCGCAATAGTATGGGCTATCCAACGTTACCGACAGTACCTGTACGAAACGAGGTTTACCCTCCGTACCAATTGTCAAGCCCTAGCTTGGTTACGTCGGCTCAAAGAAGAGAAGGCGAAGCTAACCAAATGGGCGATAATGCTCGAGGAATTTAATTTTACCACCGAGCATATCCCCGCTAAAGAAAAACACCTTACCGATACTCTCGCCCACCACCCCGCCGAGGGGGGGGCACGAGATCCGGAAGCTCCGGACAGTCTCGTTTCCCCAGAGGAGGGGAGCGCAAACCCCGAAGCAGCTCCCGAGCTCTTCGCAATAACAACCGATAATTTAATCGATCAAATAATCGACGCGCAGCAAATCGACCCCTCCCTACAACACCTCGCGAAAATCATAGACCGAGACTCTAGCTACACCCTCATTAGTGGGGGGGTGTGGAAGAAAATTAACGAGTCATGGAAACTATTAGTCCCGGAAGCTATGATCAAGAAAGTGCTCTACGAGTACCACGACTCAACGCTAGCTGGACACCCAGGAACGGACGAAACACTCCGCGCCATCCAGCGGCGTTTCACCTGGAAGCACCTACGCCGGGACGTACGACAGTACGTACGCTTCTGCCGGCTGTGCGCATGCACTAAGGCCCATAGACCCCGGCACGTAGACCAGTTAAAACCGCACCGACCTTACCGACCGTGGGAAACAGTCGCCGTCGACCTAATGGGTCCGTACCCCCGCACGGGACGAGGGAAGAAATTTATCCTCGTAGTTACCGATCTGTTTTCTCGATGGGTTGAGGCGTTCCCGTTAGGATCATCAGAGGCCGGTATAGTAATCGGTACTCTCGATAAAGAAGTTTTCTCTCGATGGGGTTACCCGAGATCTCTTCTCTCGGATAATGGACCTCAGTTTACCAGTCAAAAATGGATAGAGGCCTGCGATCGATGGCAAACCCAGCTGTGGACCACGGCAGTATATCATCCCCGCGCCAATCCAACCGAAAGGCGAAACCAGGAGATTAAAAAAGGCCTTCGCTTGCACCTCCAGGGCCGAAAACACCGAGATTGGGATAAGCACTTACCGACGGTGCTATTCAGTCTCCGAACCCGCCGGAACGCCGCCACCGGTTGTACCCCGAGCGAAACTCTGCTTGGGAGCAACTTATTAAAACCGGGCGAGTGGCGATTCCCACCCTCGAAAGAGGAGAAAATCGACCGCGACCAAAGGATACAGTTGGTTCAACATAACCAACAAAAGTATCAACAGCGATATGCTCAAAAAGACGATCACCCGGCACAGTTCCAACCCGGGGAAAGCGTCTTCACGAGGAACCACGTTCTCTCGAACGCCGTCCAGGGCATCCATGCCGGCTTTAACGCCGTATGGGATGGACCTTATCCGATCCTACAAAATCTCGGCGGGGAAATCTACCTTGTCGGTAAAGATAATAGGATATCGAAGTTTCACGGCAGCCAACTCAAAAAAGACCACGGAACGGCAATAAATTGCCATTCAGCCTCTCCAAACCTTACGGAGAAGGTTACCCACATCCTTCCTGCCCACGGACCGTCATCTAACCCTAGGATACGTCCGACAGGAACATCTCCAATCTCCACTCAAACCTCCAGACCGGCAATAAATTACCGGTCATCTTCTCCAAACCTTACGGAAAAGAAACATTCGAACCGCCAGCGTTCAAATCCACCCGCCACGCGGGAACCTATCCACACCTCACAACTCGCGGAGCCAATGCTGGCCCGTCAATCCCCACCACACACCCCGGAGCCAAAGCTGGCCCGGCAATCCCCTCCACGTATCCCGGAGCCAAAGCTGGCCCAGGAACCCCCACCACTCGTCTCCTGTTCCGACCGGGCTATAAAAACCGGAGCAGCAAGACGAGAGGCATCAGTCGCAGCTCAGACTCTCGAATCAACACAAGATCGAAGAAAGAAGAGTATGGCCGGCTACGAAAAAACTCAGAGGCAAGACGCCCCCGAAGACGACAGTCCGCAATCCCCGGCAAGCCCGTCACCAGTCGTTCCACGACCAGACACACCGATGCCGTACGGGAACGACGATCGCTCGTCACCTGAAAGCCCGGAGGGCTACGATCCACAACCCAGCCAGCCGAAACCCTTCCAACTCCCGGAAGACCAACGGCCACCACCGCCGAATACGCCGGAATCGGTGTACAACGACAAGGAGAATCAATCACCTCCTGCGGATCCAAGCTTGCCGCAAACTTACTACTCGGCAAATTACGGTCCATCAGCAGTTTTCTACCCTACCGGACCGGCATACACAGAACCAGCCCTCTTCACGGGCAGATCCACGACTTACGTCTGCGCCCACGGATGCTTCTCCATCACACAGCATCCAGGGGCTCAAGCCGACACACAGACCTGGGAACTAGGGCCCGAGGTTTCCGTGACCAGCCGCCGGATCGCTCCGGAATTTCGAGCGACGACCACTCACGTCTGCCCGCACGGCTGCAACTGTCACGACCCCGAGCCAGAACTACTCGACTTCGACAAGCAAGAAGAAGATGACAACGCGGCCCCAGAGTTACTGGGCCCCTATTATCCGCCGGAAAGAGGGTTGGTAGAGGAGGTTCCAAACACCCAATATTACCGGGACCCCTCGAACACCCAGAGCTCCGAAACCCAAACCTCGAGCGGCGACTGGGCAACTGACTCAGCCCCAAGCTCGCCAGAGGAGCCGGACACTCAGCGAAGGGACGCCGGAACCCTGACCATGGCAGACGACGTTGAGACACCGGAAAGGACTCCAAGACCCCGAAGAAGACGCTCCACCCGGGCTCCAACGCCCGAGACATCGGAGGATGAGGATCCTCCATACAACCTCCGGCCACGATACAACCTCCGCCGGAAGTAACAACCTCCACTTTTCTTTTGTACTCATGTTTTTATGTTACAGTTCTTTGTTCTTATGTAATTTTTAAGATATGATACTATGTTTTATAATTGTATAACCATGTACCTTACTTTTTACTACGTGTTTTTCTGAAGTTATGTATCCTACAGATAATATATTTTCATACTATTCGGTATCCGGGACCTCGAACGGGGGGGGGGCATGTTATACGCCACTCTCCCTCAAAAAACCCCGTTCCAGACCCCGGAATACCCTCAATAAATCCAAAAGAATAAAAACACGGAGTTCGCATCGGGCGACGGGCCGAACGCGCCGCTATTGGCCGTTCCGCTGGATCCCGGGGTTCTCGGCCGCTCGCTTCTCATTGGTGCGTCGGTCGCGGCGCCGGGCCCCAGCGGAATGCCCCGCCACGAAGGCTTTCTCCCACTCTCGCGCCCGTTCCCCTAGCGCGGCGGTCGGTGCGAGCTCCCCTATATAAAGCGGTCGAAACAGCCGCAGAGCAGCATTCGCTCGGCTCCATTCGATCACGACGGAACTCTGTCCGAATAAAGAGCGACCCTTGCTTAAGCCGTACATCCGCGTACTTTCGTTACCTATTGTCCCGAGAACTTTCCCGCTCGGTAATCTTTCCCTGGGGCCTCTCTCCAGGGTCCGCGCTAGTCTAGGTACCTGGCAGCTTCTCTGCCAGAGTCAGAGAGTGTGCAGTGGAGAGGCACGGCTTCGTGCCACTCCGTCCGCACGGCGCTCTCGCCTAGGCGTGTCGGCACGGACGCTGTGCCCACGCTTTCTTCTAGGCCGCCCGCGTGCGGATTCTTTTTCCCTGAAGCTTCTCTTCAGGGTACGCGACAAGGCCTCCGGCGGCTTCCCTGCCGAAGACCCGAGCGTGTCGGCACGGACGCTGTGCCCGCGCTTTCTTCCAGGCCGCCCGCGTGCGGAATTCTCTCCCCTGAAGCTTCTCTTCAGGGTTCGCGCTAGAGCCTTCGGCGGCTTTCCTGCCCAAGGCCTAAGCGTGTCGGCACGGACGCTGTGCCCACGCTTCTTCTAGGCCGCCCGCGTGCGGAATTCTCTCCCCTGAAGCTTCTCTTCAGGGTACGCGACAAAGCCTTCGGCGGCTTCCCTGCCGAAGACCCGAGCGTGTCGGCACGGACGCTGTGCCCGCGCTTTCTTCCAAGACCGCCCGCGTGCGGATTCTCCTCCCCCTGAAGCTTCTCTTCAGGGTCCGGAAGGCGACGAAGCTACCTTACTTCCCTTACCTACCGGGACGCATTCGCGTATCGCACAGACGTTGTGCATACGCTTCCTACTTTACCCATCGGGACGCATTAGCGTATCGCACGGACGTTGTGCGAACGCCTCCTATTTCACAACGCATTCACGTACTGCACGGACATCGTGCATACGCCCCCCCCGTCGGTAACAAGCTGGCGTAAATCTCAAATGAACGTTTTTGATATAAAGCGCATTTGTTTTGATTGGGGCTTCTTTGGCTGCTCGAAATGCATGAATGTTGCGTATTTGCATAGAATGAAGTGTTTTTCCTCTCATAATACGAGAGGGAACGCCTACAGCGAGCATAAAACTCAAATGTACGTTTTCGGTATAAAACGCATTTGCTTGTGATTGGGGCGTCTTTGGCTGCTCGAAACGCATGAATGTTGCGTATTTGCATAGAATGACGTGTTTTTCTTCTCATAATTCGAGTTGGAACGCCTACAGCGAGCGTAAAGCTCGCATGTCCGATGTTGGTATAAAGCGACTTTGCGTTCGGTTTGGGCGTGCTTGGCTTCTCGAAACGCATGAATGTTGCGTATTTGCATAGAATGACGTGTTTTTCTTCTCATAATTCGAGTTGGAACGTCTACAGCGAGCGTAAAACTCATATGTACGTTTTCGGTACAAAGCACATTTACTTTTGATTGGGGCGTCTTTGACTGCTCAAAATGCATGAATGTTCCGTATTTACATAGAATGAGTTGTTTTTCGTCTCATAATTCGAGTTGGAACACCTACAGCAAACGTAAAACTCTTATGTACTATTTTGTTATAAAGCGACTTTGCGTTCGATTGTTGCGTATTTAGCTCCTCGAAACGCATGAATGTTGCGTATTTGCATAGAATGATGTGTTTTTCTTCTCATAATTCGAGTTGGTACGCCTACAGCGACCGTAAAATCGTACGTCCGATTTTGGTATAAACCGACTTTGCGTTCGATTTGGACGTGTTTGGCTCCTCGAAACGTATGAATGTTGCGTATTTGCATAGAATGAAGTGTTTTTTCTCTCATAATACGAGAGGGAACGTCTACAGCGAGCGTAAAACTCAAATGTACGTATTCGGTATAAAACGCATTTGCTTTTGATTGGGGCGTCTTTGGCTGTTCGAAACGCATATATGTTGCGTATTTGCATAGAATGACGGGTTTATCTTCTCATAATTCGAGTTGGAACGCCTACAGCTGGCGTAAAACTCAAATGTACGTTTTTGATATAAAGCGCATTTACTTTTGATTGGGGCGTCTTTGACTGCTCAAAATGCATGAATGTTGCGTATTTGCATAGAATGAGGTGTTTTTCGTCTCATAATTCGAGTTGGAACGCCGACAGCGAGCGTGAAACTCTTATGTACTATTTTGTTATAATGCGACTTTGCGTTCGGTTGTGGCGTGTTTAGCTGCTCGAAACGCATGAATGTTACGTGTTTGCATAGAATAAAGTGTGTTTCCTCTCATAATACGAGAGGGAACGCCTACAGCGAGCGTAAAACTCAAATGTACGTTTTCGGTATAAAACGCATTTGCTTTTGATTGGGGCGTCTTTGGCTGGTCGAAACGCATATATGTTGCGTATTTGCATAGAATGACGGGTTTATCTTCTCATAATTCGAGTTGGAACGCCTACAGCTGGCGTAAATCTCAAATGAACGTTTTTGATATAAAGCGCATTTGTTTTGATTGGGGCTTCTTTGGCTGCTCGAAATGCATGAATGTTGCGTATTTGCATAGAATGAAGTGTTTTTCCTCTCATAATACGAGAGGGAACGCCTACAGCGAGCATAAAACTCAAATGTACGTTTTCGGTATAAAACGCATTTGCTTGTGATTGGGGCGTCTTTGGCTGCTCGAAACGCATGAATGTTGCGTATTTGCATAGAATGACGTGTTTTTCTTCTCATAATTCGAGTTGGAACGCCTACAGCGAGCGTAAAGCTCGCATGTCCGATGTTGGTATAAAGCGACTTTGCGTTCGGTTTGGGCGTGCTTGGCTTCTCGAAACGCATGAATGTTGCGTATTTGCATAGAATGACGTGTTTTTCTTCTCATAATTCGAGTTGGAACGTCTACAGCGAGCGTAAAACTCATATGTACGTTTTCGGTACAAAGCACATTTACTTTTGATTGGGGCGTCTTTGACTGCTCAAAATGCATGAATGTTCCGTATTTACATAGAATGAGGTGTTTTTCGTCTCATAATTCGAGTTGGAACACCTACAGCAAACGTAAAACTCTTATGTACTATTTTGTTATAAAGCGACTTTGCGTTCGATTGTGGCGTATTTAGCTCCTCGAAACGCATGAATGTTGCGTATTTGCATAGAATGATGTGTTTTTCTTCTCATAATTCGAGTTGGTACGCCTACAGCGACCGTAAAACTCGTACGTCCGATTTTGGTATAAACCGACTTTGCGTTCGATTTGGACGTGTTTGGCTCCTCGAAACGTATGAATGTTGCGTATTTGCATAGAATGAAGTGTTTTTTCTCTCATAATACGAGAGGGAACGTCTACAGCGAGGTTAAAACTCAAATGTACGTATTCGGTATAAAACGCATTTGCTTTTGATTGGGGCGTCTTTGGCTGTTCGAAACGCATATATGTTGCGTATTTGCATAGAATGACGGGTTTATCTTCTCATAATTCGAGTTGGAACGCCTACAGCTGGCGTAAAACTCAAATGTACGTTTTTGATATAAAGCGCATTTACTTTTGATTGGGGCGTCTTAGACTGCTCAAAATGCATGAATGTTGCGTATTTGCATAGAATGAGGTGTTTTTCGTCTCATAATTCGAGTTGGAACGCCGACAGCGAGCGTAAAACTCTTATGTACTATTTTGTTATAATGCGACTTTGCGTTCGGTTGTGGCGTGTTTAGCTGCTCGAAACGCATGAATGTTACGTATTTGCATAGAATGAAGTGTGTTTCCTCTCATAATACGAGAGGGAACGCCTACAGCTAGCGTAAAACTCAAATGTACGTTTTCGGTATAAAACGCATTTGCTTTGGACTAGGGCGTCTTTGGCTGCTCGAAACGCATGAATGTTGCGTATTTGCATAGAATGACGTGTTTTTCTTCTCATAATTCGAGTTGAAACGCCTACAGCGAGCGTAAAACTCATATGTACTATTTTGGAATAAAGCGACTTTGCCTTCGGTTTGGGCGTGTTTAGCTGCTCGAAACGCACGAATGTTGCGTATTTGCATAGAATGAAGTGTTTTTCATCTCATAATACGAGATGGAACACCTACAGCCAGCGTAAAACTCATATGTACTATTTTGGTATAAAGCGACTTTGCGTTCGATTGTGGCGTGTTTAGCTGCTCGAAACGCATGAATGTTGCGTATTTGCATAGAATGAAGTGTTTTTCTTCTCATAATACGATAGGGAACGCCTACAGGGAGCGTAAAACTCAAACGTACGTTTTCGGTATAAAACGCATTTGCTTTTGATTGGGGCGTCTTTGGCTGCCCGAAACGCATGAATGTTGCGTATTTGCATAGAATGACGTGTCTTTCTTCTCATAATTCGAGTTGGAACGCCTACAGCGAGTGTAAAACTCATACGACCGATTTTGGAATAAAACGACTTTGCGTTCGGTTTGGGCGTGTTTGGCTTCTCGAAACGCATGAATGTTGCGTATTTGCATGGAATGAAGTATTTTTTCTCTAACAATACGAGAGGGAACGCCTACAGCGAGCGAAAAACTCAAATGTACGTTTTCGGTATAAAGCGCATTTGCTTTTGATTGGGGCGTCTTTGGCTGCTCGAAACGCATGAATGTTGCGTATACGCATAGAATGACTTGTTTTTCTTATCATAATTCGTGTTGGAACGCCTACAGCGACCGTAAAAGTCAAATGTACGTTTTCGGTATAAAACGCATTTGCTTTTCATTGGGGCGTCTTTGGCTGCTCGAAACGCATGAATATTGCGCAATTGCATAGAATGACGTGTTTTTCTTCTCATAATTCGAGATGGAACGTCTACAGCGACCGTAAAACTCATATGTACGTTTTCGGTATAAAGCGCATTTACTTTTGATTGGGGCGTCTTTGGCTGCTCGAAACGCATATATGTTGCGTATTTGCATAGAATGACGGGTTTATCTTCTCAAAATTCGAGTTGGAACGCCTACAGCTGGCGTAAAACTCAAATGTACGTTTTTCATATAAAGCGCATTTGCTTTTGATTGGGGCGTCTTTGACTGCTCAAAATGCATGAATGTTGCGTATTTGCATAGAATGAGGTGTTTTTCGTCTCATAATTCGAGTTGGAACGCCGACAGCGAGCGTAAAACTCTTATGTACTATTTTGTTATAATGCGACTTTGCGTTCGATTGTGGCGTGTTTAGCTGCTCGAAACGCATGAATGTTACGTATTTGCATAGAATGAAGTGTGTTTCCTCTCATAATACGAGAGGGAACGCCTACAGCGAGCGTAAAACTCAAATGTACGTTTTCGGTATAAAACGCTTTTGCTTTTGACTAGGGCGTCTTTGGCTGCTCGAAACGCATGAATGTTGCGTATTTGCATAGAATGACGTGTTTTTCTTCTCATAATTCGAGTTGGAACACCTACAGCCAGCGTAAAACTCATACAGCTAACGTAAAACTCTTATGTACTATTTTGTTATAAAGCGACTCTGCGTTCGATTGTGGCGTATTTAGCTGCTCGAAACGCATGAACGTTGCGTAATTGCATAGAATGAAGTGTTTTTCATCTCATAATACGAGATGGAACGCCTACAGCTAGCGTAAAACTCAAATGTACGTTTTCGGTATAAAGCGCATTTGCTTTTGATTGGGGCGTCTTTGACTGCTCGAAATGCATGAATGTTGCGTAATTGCATAGAATGAGGTGTTTTTCGTCTCATAATTCGAGTTGGAACGCCTACAGCGAGCGTAAAACCCTTATGTACTATTTTGTTATAAAGCGACTTCGCTTTCGATTGTGGCGTGTTTAGCTGCTCGTCAACGCATGAATGTTACGTATTTGCATAGAATAAAGTGTTTTTCCTCTCATAATACGAGAGGGAACGCCGACTGCGAGCGTAAAACTCAAATGTACCTTTTCGGTATAAAACGCATTTGCTTTTCATTGGGGCGTCTTCGGCTGCTCGAAACGCATGAATATTGCGTATTTACATAGAATGAGGTGTTTTTCGTCTCATAATTCGAGTTGGAACAGCTACAGCAAACGTAAAACTCTTATGTACTATTTTGTTATAAAGCGTCTTTGCGTTCGATTGTGGGGTATTTAGCTGCTCGAAACGCATGAATGTTGCGTAATTGGATAGAATGAAGTGTTTTTCCTCTCATAGTACGAGAGGGAACGCCTACAGCGAGCGTAAAACTCAATTGTACGTTTTCGGTATAAAGCGCATTTGCTTTTGATTGGGGTGTCTTAGACTGCTCGAAACGCATGAATGATGCGTATTTGCATAAAATGAAGTGTTTTTCATCTCATAATAGGATAGGGAACGCCTATAGCTCGCGTAAAACTCAGACGTACGTTTTCGGTATAAATCGCATTTGCTTTTGATTGGGGTGTCTTTGACTGCTCGAAACGCATGAATGTTGCGTATTTGCATAGAATGATGTGTTTTTCTTTTCATAATTCGAGTTGGAACGCCTACAGCGACCGTAAAACTCGTACGTCCGATTTTGGTTTAAAGCGACTTTGCGTTCGGTTTGGACGTGTTTGGCTCCTCGAAACGTATGAATGTTGCGTATTTGCATAGAATGAAATGTTTTTTCTCTCATAATACGAGAGGGAACGTCTACAGCGAGCGTAAAACTCAAATGTACGTTTTCGGTATAAAACGCATTTGCTTTTGACTAGGGCGTCTTTGGCTGTTCGAAACGCATGAATGTTGCGTATCTGCATAGAATGACATGTTTTTCTTCTCATAATTCGAGTTGGAACGCCTACAGCGAGCGTAAAACTCATACGTCCGATTTTGGTATAAAGCGTCTTTGCGTTCGGTTTGGGCGTGTTTGGCCCCTCGAAAAGCATGAATGTTGCGTATTTGCATAGAATAAAGTGTTTTTCCTCTCTTGGTACGAGAGGGAACGCCTACAGCGAGCGTAAAACTCAAACGTACGTTTTCGGTATAACACGCATTTGCTTTTGATTGGGGCGCCTTTGGCTGCTCGAAACGCATGAATGTTGCGTATTTGCATAGAATAAGGTGTTTTTCCTCTCATAATACGAGAGGGAACGCCTACAACGAGCGTAAAACTCAAATGTACGTTTTCGGTATCAAACGCATTTGCTTTTGATTGGGTCATCTTTGACTGCTCGAAATGCATGAATGTTGCGTATTTGCATAGAATGTGGTGTTTTTCGTCTCATAATTCGAGTTGGAACGCCTACAGCGAGCGTAAAACCCTTATGTACTATTTTGTTATAAAGCGACTTCGCTTTCGATTGTGGCGTGTTTTGCTCCTCGAAACGCACGAACGTTGCGTATTTGCATAGAATGAAGTGTTTTTTATCTCATAGTACGATATGGAACACCTACAGCGAGCGTAAAACTCATATGTACTATTTTGGAATAAAGCGACTTTGCCTTCGGTTTGGGCGTGTTTAGCTGCTCGAAACGCACGAATGTTGCGTATTTGCATAGAATGAAGTGTTTTTCATCTCATAATACGAGATGGAACACCTACAGCCATCGTAAAACTCATATGTACTATTTTGGTATAAAGCGACTTTGCGTTCGATTGTGACGTGTTTAGCTGCTCGTAACGCATGAATGTTACGTATTTGCATAGAATAAAGTGTTTTTCCTCTCATAATACGAGAGGGAACGCCGACTGCGAGCGTAAAACTCAAATGTACCTTTTCGGTATAAAACGCATTTGCTTTTCATTGGGGCGTCTTTGACTGCTCAAAATGCATGAATGTTCCGTATTTACATAGAATGAGGTGTTTTTCGTCTCATAATTCCAGTTGGAACGCCTACAGCGAGCGTAAAACTCAATTGAACGTTTTCGGTATAAAGCGCATTTGTTTTTGATTGGGGTGTCTTAGACTGCTCGAAACGCATGAATGATGCGTATTTGCATAGAATGAAGTGTTTTTCATCTCATAATAGGATAGGGAACGCCTATAGCTCGCGTAAAACTCAGACGTACGTTTTCGGTATAAAGCGCATTTGCTTTTGATTGGGGTGTCTTTGACTGCTCAAAATGCATGAGTGTTGCGTATTTGCATAGAATGAGGTATTTTTCTTCTCATAATTCGAGTTGGAACGCCTACAGCGAGCGTAAAACGCAAATGTACGTTTTTGGTATAAAGCGACTTTGCGTTCGGTTTGGGCGTGTTTGGCCCCTCGAAACGCATGAATGTTGCGTATTTGCATAGAATAAATTGTTTTTCCTCTCTTGGTACGAGAGGGAACGCCTACAGCGAGCGTAAAACTCAAACGTACGTTTTCGGTATAACACGCATTTGCTTTTGATTGGGGCGTCTTTGGCTGCTCGAAACGCATGAATGTTGCGTATTTGCATAGAATAAGGTGTTTTTCCTCTCATAATACGAGAGGGAACGCCTACAGCGAGCGTAAAACTCAAATGTACGTTTTCGGTATCAAACGCATTTGCTTTTGATTGGGTCATCTTTGACTGCTCGAAATGCATGAATGTTGCGTATTTGCATAGAATGTGGTGTTTTTCGTCTCATAATTCGAGTTGGAACGCCTACAGCGAGCGTAAAACCCTTATGTACTATTTTGTTATAAAGCGACTTCGCTTTCGATTGTGGCGTGTTTTGCTCCTCGAAACGCACGAATGTTGCGTATTTGCATAGAATGAAGTGTTTTTTATCTCATAGTTCGTGATGGAACACCTACAGCGAGCGTAAAACTCATATGTACTATTTTGGAATAAAGCGACTTTGCCTTCGGTTTGGGCGTGTTTAGCTGCTCGAAACGCACGAATGTTGCGTATTTGCATAGAATGAAGTGTTTTTCATCTCATAATACGAGATGGAACACCTACAGCCATCGTAAAACTCATATGTACTATTTTGGTATAAAGCGACTTTGCGTTCGATTGTGACGTGTTTAGCTGCTCGTAACGCATGAATGTTACGTATTTGCATAGAATAAAGTGTTTTTCCTCTCATAATACGAGAGGGAACGCCGACTGCGAGCGTAAAACTCAAATGTACCTTTTCGGTATAAAACGCATTTGCTTTTCATTGGGGCATCTTCGGCTGCTCGAAACGCATGAATATTGCGTAATTGCATAGAATGACGTGTTATTCTTCTCATAATTCGAGTTGGAACGTCTACAGCGAGCGTAAAACTCATATGTACGTTTTCGGTATAAAGCACATTTACTTTTGATTGGGGCGTCTTTGACTGCTCAAAATGCATGAATGTTGCGTATTTGCATAGAATGACGTGTTTTTCTTCTCATAATTCGAGTTGGAACGCCTACAGCTAGCGTAAAACTCAAATGTACGTTTTCGGTATAAAGCGCATTTGCTTTTGATTGGGGCGTCTTTGACTGCTCGAAATGCATGAATGTTGCGTATTTGCATAGAATGAGGTGTTTTTCGTCTCATAATTCGAGTTGGAACGTCTACAGCGTGCGTAAAACCCTTATGTACTATTTTGTTATAAAGCGACTTCGCTTTCGATTGTGGCGTGTTTAGCTCCTCGAAACGCACGATTGTTGCGTATTTGCATAGAATGAAGTGTTTTTTATCTCATAATACGAGATGGAACACCTACAGCGAGCGTAAAACTCATATGTACTATTTTGGTATGAAGCGACTTTGCGTTCGATTGTGGCGTGTTTAGCTGCTCAAAACGCATGAATGTTACGTATTTGCATAGAATAAAGTGTTCTTCCTCTCATAATACGAGAGGGAACGCCGACTGCGAGCGTAAAACTCAAATGTACCTTTTCGGTATAAAACGCATTTGCTTTTCATTGGGGCGTCTTCGGCTGCTCGAAACGCATGATTATTGCGTAATTGCATAGAATGACGTGTTTTTCTTCTCATAATTCGAGTTGGAACGTCTACAGCGAGCGTAAAACTCATATGTACGTTTTCGGTATAAAGCACATTTACTTTTGATTGGGGCGTCTTTGACTGCTCAAAAAGCATGAATGTTCCGTATTTACATAGAATGAGGTGTTTTTCGTCTCATAATTCGAGTTGGAACACCTACAGCAAACGTAAAACTCTTATGTACTATTTTGTTATAAAGCGACTTTGCGTTCGATTGTGGCGTGTTTAGCTGCTCGAAACGCATGAATGTTACGTATTTGCATAGAATGAAGTGTGTTTCCTCTCATAATACGAGAGGGAACGCCTACAGCGAGCGTAAAACTCAAATGTACTTTTTCGGTATAAAACGCATTTGCTTTTGACTAGGGCGTCTTTGGCTGCTCGAAACGCATGAATGTTGCGTATTTGCATAGAATGACGTGTTTTTCTTCTCATAATTCGAGTTGGAACGCCTACAGCGAGCGTAAAACTCATACGTCCTATTTTGGTATAAAGCGACTTTGCGTTCGGATTGGGCGTGTTTGGCCCCTCGAAACGCATGAATCTTGCGTATTTGCATAGAATAAAGTGTTTTTCCTCTCTTGGTACGAGAGGGAACCCCTACAGCGAGCGTAAAACTCAAACGTACGTTTTCGGTATAAAACGCATTTGCTTTTGATTGGGGCGTCTTTGGCTGCTCGAAACGCATGAATGTTGCGTATTTGCATAGAATAAGGTGTTTTTCCTCTCATAATACGAGAGGGAATGCCTACAGCGAGCGTAAACCTCAAATGTACGTTTTCGGTATAAAACGCATTTGCTTTTGATTGGGGCGTCTTTGGCTGCTCGAAACGCATGAATGTTGCGTATTTGCATAGAATGACTTGTTTTTTTTCTTATAATTCGAGTTGGCACGCCTACAGCTGGCGTAAAACTCAAATGTACGTTTTCGATATAAAGCGCATTTGCTTTTGATTGGGGCGTCTTTGACTGCTCAAAAGGCATGAATGTTGCGTATTTGCATAGAATGAGGTGTTTTTCGTCTCATAATTCGAGTTGGAACACCTACAGCGAACGTAAAACTCATATGTACTATTTTGGTATAAAGCGACTTTGCCTTCGGTTTGGGCGTGTTTAGCTGTTCGAAACGCACGAGTGTTGCGTATTCGCATCGAATTAAGTGTTTTTCCTCTCATAATACGAGAGGGAACGCCTACAGCGAGCGTAAAACTTAAATCTACGTTTTCGGTATAAAACGCATTTGCTCTTGATTGGGGTGTCTTTGGCTGCTCGGAACGCATGAATGTTGCGTATTTGCATAGAATGACGTGTTTTTCTTCTCATAATTCGAGTTGGAACGCCTACAGCGAGCGCAAAACTCGTACGTCCGATTTTGGTATAAAGCGACTTTGCGTTCGCTTTGGGCGTGTTTGGCTTCTCGAAAAGCATGAATGTTGCGTGTTTGCATGGAATCAAGTGTTTTTCCTCTCACAATACGAGAGGGAACGCCTACAGCGAGCGGAAAACTCAAACGTACGTTTTCGGTATAAAGCGCATTTGCTTTTCATTGGGGCGTCTTTGGCTGCTCGAAACGCATGAATGTTGCGTATTCGCATAGCATGACGTGTTTTTCTTGTCATAATTCGTGTTGGAACGCCTACCGCTAGCGTAAAACTCAAATATACGTTTTCGGTATAAAGCGCATTTGCTTTTGATTGGGGCGTCTTTGACTGCTCGAAATGCATGAATGTTGCGTATTTGCATAGAATGTGGTGTTTTTCGTCTCATAATTCGAGTTGGAACGCCTACAGCGAGCGTAAAACTCAAATGTACGTTTTCGGTATAAAGCGCATTTGCTTTTGATTGGGGCGTCTTTGACTGCTCGAAATGCATTAATTTTTCGTCTTTGCACAGAATGTGGTGTTTTTCGTCTCATAATTCGAGTTGGAACGCCTACAGCGAGCGTAAAACTCTTATGTACTATTTTGTTATAAAGCGACTTTGCTTTCGATTGTGGCGTGTTTAGCTGCTCGAAACGCACGAATGTTGCGTATTTGCATAGAATGAAGTGTGTTTCCGCTCATAATACGAGAGGGAACGCCTACAGCGAGCGTAAATCTCAAACGTACGTTTTCGGTATAAAACGCATTTGCTTTTGATTGGGGCGTCTTTGACTGCTCGAAATGCATAAATGTTGCGTATTTGCATAGAATGAGGTGTTTTTCGTCTCATAATTCGAGTTGGAACGCCTACAGCGAGCGTAAAACCCTTATGTACTATTTTGTTATAAAGCGACTTCGCTTTCGATTGTGGCGTGTTTAGCTCCTCGAAACGCACGAATGTTGCGTATTTGCGTAGAATGAAGTGTTTTTTTTCTCATAATTCGAGTTGGAACGCCTACAGCTAGCGTAAAACTCAAATGTACGTTTTCGGTATAAAGCGCATTTGCTTTTGATTGGGGCGTCTTTGACTGCTCGAAATGCATGAATGTTGCGTATTTGCATAGAATGAGGTGTATTTCGTCTCATAATTCGAGTTGGAACGCCTACAGCGAGCGTAAAACCCTTATGTACTATTTTGTTATAAAGCGACTTCGCTTTCGATTGTGGCGTGTTTAGCTCCTCGAAACGCACGAATGTTGCGTATTTGCATAGAATGAAGTGTTTTTTATCTCATAGTACGAGATAGAACACCTACAGCGAGCGTAAAACTCATATGTACTATTTTGGTATAAAGCGACTTTGCGTTCGATTGTGGCGTGTTTAGCTGCTCGAAACGCACGAATGTTGCGTATTTGCATAGAATGAAGTGTTTTTTATCTCATAGTACGAGATAGAACACCTACAGCGAGCGTAAAACTCATATGTACTATTTTGGTATAAAGCGACTTTGCGTTCGATTGTGGCGTGTTTAGCTGCTCGAAACGCATGAATGTTACGTATTTGCATAGAATAAAGTGTTTTTCCTCTCATAATACGAGAGGGAACGCCGACTGCGAGCGTAAAACTCAAATGTACCTTTTCGGTATAAAACGCATTTGCTTTTCATTGGGGCGTCTTCGGCTGCTCGAAACGCATGAATATTGCGTATTTACATAGAATGAGGTGTTTTTCGTCTCATAATTCGAGTTGGAACAGCTACAGCAAACGTAAAACTCTTATGTACTATTTTGTTATAAAGCGACTTTGCGTTCGATTGTGGGGTATTTAGCTGCTCGAAACGCATGAATGTTGCGTAATTGCATAGAATGAAGTGTTTTTCCTCTCATAGTACGAGAGGGAACGCCTACAGCGAGCGTAAAACTCAATTGTACGTTTTTGGTATAAAGCGCATTTGCTTTTGATTGGGGTGTCTTAGACTGCTCGAAACGCATGAATGATGCGTATTTGCATAGAATGAAGTGTTTTTCATCTCATAATAGGATAGGGAACGCCTATAGCTCGCGTAAAACTCAGACGTACGTTTTCGGTATAAATCGCATTTGCTTTTGATTGGGGTGTCTTTGACTGCTCGAAACGCATGAATGTTGCGTATTTGCATAGAATGATGTGTTTTTCTTCTCATAATTCGAATTGGAACGCCTACAGCGACCGTAAAACTCGTACGTCCGATTTTGGTTTAAAGCGACTTTGCGTTCGGTTTGGACGTGTTTGGCTCCTCGAAACGTATGAATGTTGCGTATTTGCATAGAATGAAGTGTTTTTTCTCTCATAATACGAGAGGGAACGTCTACAGCGAGCGTAAAACTCAAATGTACGTTTTCGGTATAAAACGCATTTGCTTTTGACTAGGGCGTCTTTGGCTGTTCGAAACGCATGAATGTTGCGTATTTGCATAGAATAAAGTGTTTTTCCTCTCTTGGTACGAGAGGGAACGCCTACAGCGAGCGTAAAACTCAAACGTACGTTTTCGGTATAACACGCATTTGCTTTTGATTGGGGCGTCTTTGGCTGTCCGAAACGCATGAATGTTGCGTATTTGCATGGAATGAAGTATTTTTCCTTTCACAATACGAGAGGGAACGCCTACAGCGAGCGTAAAAGTCGAATGTACGTTTTCGGTATAAATCGCATTTGCTTTTGTTTGGGGCGTCTTTGGCTGCTCGAAACCCATGAATGTTGCGTATTTGTATAGAATGACGTGTTTTTCTTCTCATAATTCGAGTTGGAACGCCTACAGCTAGCGTAAAACTCAAATGTACGTTTTCGGTATAAAGCGCATTTGCTTTTGATTGGGGCGTCTTTGACTGCTCGAAATGCATGAATGTTGCGTATTTGCATAGAATGAGGTGTTTTTCGTCTCATAATTCGAGTTGGAACGTCTACAGCGTGCGTAAAACCCTTATGTACTATTTTGTTATAAAGCGACTTCGCTTTCGATTGTGGCGTGTTTAGCTCCTCGAAAAGCACGATTGTTGCGTATTTGCATAGAATGAAGTGTTTTTTATCTCATAATACGAGATGGAACACCTACAGCGAGCGTAAAACTCATATGTACTATTTTGGTATGAAGCGACTTTGCGTTCGATTGTGGCGTGTTTAGCTGCTCAAAACGCATGAATGTTACGTATTTGCATAGAATAAAGTGTTCTTCCTCTCATAATACGAGAGGGAACGCCGACTGCGAGCGTAAAACTCAAATGTACCTTTTCGGTATAAAACGCATTTGCTTTTCATTGGGGCGTCTTCGGCTGCTCGAAACGCATGATTATTGCGTAATTGCATAGAATGACGTGTTTTTCTTCTCATAATTCGAGTTGGAACGTCTACAGCGAGCGTAAAACTCATATGTACGTTTTCGGTATAAAGCACATTTACTTTTGATTGGGGCGTCTTTGACTGCTCAAAAAGCATGAATGTTCCGTATTTACATAGAATGAGGTGTTTTTCGTCTCATAATTCGAGTTGGAACACCTACAGCAAACGTAAAACTCTTATGTACTATTTTGTTATAAAGCGAATTTGCGTTCGATTGTGGCGTGTTTAGCTGCTCGAAACGCATGAATGTTACGTATTTGCATAGAATGAAGTGTGTTTCCTCTCATAATACGAGAGGGAACGCCTACAGCGAGCGTAAAACTCAAATGTACTTTTTCGGTATAAAACGCATTTGCTTTTGACTAGGGCGTCTTTGGCTGCTCGAAACGCATGAATGTTGCGTATTTGCATAGAATGACGTGTTTTTCTTCTCATAATTCGAGTTGGAACGCCTACAGCGAGCGTAAAACTCATACGTCCTATTTTGGTATAAAGCGACTTTGCGTTCGGATTGGGCGTGTTTGGCCCCTCGAAACGCATGAATCTTGCGTATTTGCATAGAATAAAGTGTTTTTCCTCTCTTGGTACGAGAGGGAACCCCTACAGCGAGCGTAAAACTCAAACGTACGTTTTCGGTATAAAACGCATTTGCTTTTGATTGGGGCGTCTTTGGCTGCTCGAAACGCATGAATGTTGCGTATTTGCATAGAATAAGGTGTTTTTCCTCTCATAATACGAGAGGGAATGCCTACAGCGAGCGTAAACCTCAAATGTACGTTTTCGGTATAAAACGCATTTGCTTTTGATTGGGGCGTCTTTGGCTGCTCGAAACGCATGAATGTTGCGTATTTGCATAGAATGACTCGTTTTTTTTCTTATAATTCGAGTTGGCACGCCTACAGCTGGCGTAAAACTCAAATGTACGTTTTCGATATAAAGCGCATTTGCTTTTGATTGGGGCGTCTTTGACTGCTCAAAAGGCATGAATGTTGCGTATTTGCATAGAATGAGGTGTTTTTCGTCTCATAATTCGAGTTGGAACACCTACAGCGAACGTAAAACTCATATGTACTATTTTGGTATAAAGCGACTTTGCCTTCGGTTTGGGCGTGTTTGGCTGTTCGAAACGCACGAGTGTTGCGTATTCGCATCGAATTAAGTGTTTTTCCTCTCATAATACGAGAGGGAACGCCTACAGCGAGCGTAAAACTTAAATCTACGTTTTCGGTATAAAACGCATTTGCTTTTGATTGGGGTGTCTTTGGCTGCTCGGAACGCATGAATGTTGCGTATTTGCATAGAATGACGTGTTTTTCTTCTCATAATTCGAGTTGGAACGCCTACAGCGAGCGCAAAACTCGTACGTCCGATTTTGGTATAAAGCGACTTTGCGTTCGCTTTGGGCGTGTTTGGCTTCTCGAAAAGCATGAATGTTGCGTATTTGCATGGAATCAAGTGTTTTTCCTCTCACAATACGAGAGGGAACGCCTACAGCGAGCGGAAAACTCAAATGTACGTTTTCGGTATAAAGCGCATTTGCTTTTCATTGGGGCGTCTTTGGCTGCTCGAAACGCATGAATGTTGCGTATTCGCATAGCATGACGTGTTTTTCTTGTCATAATTCGTGTTGGAACGCCTACCGCTAGCGTAAAACTCAAATATACGTTTTCGGTATAAAGCGCATTTGCTTTTGATTGGGGCGTCTTTGACTGCTCGAAATGCATGAATGTTGCGTATTTGCATAGAATGTGGTGTTTTTCGTCTCATAATTCGAGTTGGAACGCCTACAGCGAGCGTAAAACTCGAATGTACGTTTTCGGTATAAAGCGCATTTGCTTTTGATTGGGGCGTCTTTGACTGCTCGAAATGCATTAATTTTTCGTATTTGCACAGAATGTGGTGTTTTTCGTCTCATAATTCGAGTTGGAACGCCTACAGCGAGCGTAAAACTCTTATGTACTATTTTGTTATAAAGCGACTTTGCTTTCGATTGTGGCGTGTTTAGCTGCTCGAAACGCACGAATGTTGCGTATTTGCATAGAATGAAGTGTGTTTCCGCTCATAATACGAGAGGGAACGCCTACAGCGAGCGTAAATCTCAAACGTACGTTTTCGGTATAAAACGCATTTGCTTTTGATTGGGGCGTCTTTGACTGCTCGAAATGCATAAATGTTGCGTATTTGCATAGAATGAGGTGTTTTTCGTCTCATAATTCGAGTTGGAACGCCTACAGCGAGCGTAAAACCCTTATGTACTATTTTGTTATAAAGCGACTTCGCTTTCGATTGTGGCGTGTTTAGCTCCTCGAAACGCACGAATGTTGCGTATTTGCGTAGAATGAAGTGTTTTTTTTTCTCATAATTCGAGTTGGAACGCCTACAGCTAGCGTAAAACTCAAATGTACGTTTTCGGTATAAAGCGCATTTGCTTTTGATTGGGGCGTCTTTGACTGCTCGAAATGCATGAATGTTGCGTATTTGCATAGAATGAGGTGTATTTCGTCTCATAATTCGAGTTGGAACGCCTACAGCGAGCGTAAAACCCTTATGTACTATTTTGTTATAAAGCGACTTCGCTTTCGATTGTGGCGTGTTTAGCTCCTCGAAACGCACGAATGTTGCGTATTTGCATAGAATGAAGTGTTTTTTATCTCATAGTACGAGATAGAACACCTACAGCGAGCGTAAAGCTCATATGTACTATTTTGGTATAAAGCGACTTTGCGTTCGATTGTGGCGTGTTTGGCTGTTCGAAACGCACGAGTGTTGCGTATTCGCATCGAATTAAGTGTTTTTCCTCTCATAATACGAGAGGGAACGCCTACAGCGAGCGTAAAACTTAAATCTACGTTTTCGGTATAAAACGCATTTGCTTTTGATTGGGGTGTCTTTGGCTGCTCGGAACGCATGAATGTTGCGTATTTGCATAGAATGACGTGTTTTTCTTCTCATAATTCGAGTTGGAACGCCTACAGCGAGCGCAAAACTCGTACGTCCGATTTTGGTATAAAGCGACTTTGCGTTCGCTTTGGGCGTGTTTGGCTTCTCGAAAAGCATGAATGTTGCGTATTTGCATGGAATCAAGTGTTTTTCCTCTCACAATACGAGAGGGAACGCCTACAGCGAGCGGAAAACTCAAATGTACGTTTTCGGTATAAAGCGCATTTGCTTTTCATTGGGGCGTCTTTGGCTGCTCGAAACGCATGAATGTTGCGTATTCGCATAGCATGACGTGTTTTTCTTGTCATAATTCGTGTTGGAACGCCTACCGCTAGCGTAAAACTCAAATATACGTTTTCGGTATAAAGCGCATTTGCTTTTGATTGGGGCGTCTTTGACTGCTCGAAATGCATGAATGTTGCGTATTTGCATAGAATGTGGTGTTTTTCGTCTCATAATTCGAGTTGGAACGCCTACAGCGAGCGTAAAACTCGAATGTACGTTTTCGGTATAAAGCGCATTTGCTTTTGATTGGGGCGTCTTTGACTGCTCGAAATGCATTAATTTTTCGTATTTGCACAGAATGTGGTGTTTTTCGTCTCATAATTCGAGTTGGAACGCCTACAGCGAGCGTAAAACTCTTATGTACTATTTTGTTATAAAGCGACTTTGCTTTCGATTGTGGCGTGTTTAGCTGCTCGAAACGCACGAATGTTGCGTATTTGCATAGAATGAAGTGTGTTTCCGCTCATAATACGAGAGGGAACGCCTACAGCGAGCGTAAATCTCAAACGTACGTTTTCGGTATAAAACGCATTTGCTTTTGATTGGGGCGTCTTTGACTGCTCGAAATGCATAAATGTTGCGTATTTGCATAGAATGAGGTGTTTTTCGTCTCATAATTCGAGTTGGAACGCCTACAGCGAGCGTAAAACCCTTATGTACTATTTTGTTATAAAGCGACTTCGCTTTCGATTGTGGCGTGTTTAGCTCCTCGAAACGCACGAATGTTGCGTATTTGCGTAGAATGAAGTGTTTTTTTTTCTCATAATTCGAGTTGGAACGCCTACAGCTAGCGTAAAACTCAAATGTACGTTTTCGGTATAAAGCGCATTTGCTTTTGATTGGGGCGTCTTTGACTGCTCGAAATGCATGAATGTTGCGTATTTGCATAGAATGAGGTGTATTTCGTCTCATAATTCGAGTTGGAACGCCTACAGCGAGCGTAAAACCCTTATGTACTATTTTGTTATAAAGCGACTTCGCTTTCGATTGTGGCGTGTTTAGCTCCTCGAAACGCACGAATGTTGCGTATTTGCATAGAATGAAGTGTTTTTTATCTCATAGTACGAGATAGAACACCTACAGCGAGCGTAAAGCTCATATGTACTATTTTGGTATAAAGCGACTTTGCGTTCGATTGTGGCGTGTTTAGCTGCTCGAAACGCATGAATGTTACGTATTTGCATAGAATAAAGTGTTTTTCCTCTCATAATACGAGAGGGAACGCCGACTGCGAGCGTAAAACTCAAATGTACCTTTTCGGTATAAAACGCATTTGCTTTTCATTGGGGCGTCTTCGGCTGCTCGAAACGCATGAATATTGCGTATTTACATAGAATGAGGTGTTTTTCGTCTCATAATTCGAGTTGGAACAGCTACAGCAAACGTAAAACTCTTATGTACTATTTTGTTATAAAGCGACTTTGCGTTCGATTGTGGGGTATTTAGCTGCTCGAAACGCATGAATGTTGCGTAATTGCATAGAATGAAGTGTTTTACCTCTCATAGTACGAGAGGGAACGCCTACAGCGAGCGTAAAACTCAATTGTACGTTTTTGGTATAAAGCGCATTTGCTTTTGATTGGGGTGTCTTAGACTGCTCGAAACGCATGAATGATGCGTATTTGCATAGAATGAAGTGTTTTTCATCTCATAATAAGATAGGGAACGCCTATAGCTCGCGTAAAACTCAGACGTACGTTTTCGGTATAAATCGCATTTGCTTTTGATTGGGGTGTCTTTGACTGCTCGAAACGCATGAATGTTGGGTATTTGCATAGAATGATGTGTTTTTCTTCTCATAATTCGAATTGGAACGCCTACAGCGACCGTAAAACTCGTACGTCCGATTTTGGTTTAAAGCGACTTTGCGTTCGGTTTGGACGTGTTTGGCTCCTCGAAACGTATGAATGTTGCGTATTTGCATAGAATGAAGTGTTTTTCTTCTCATAATTCGAGTTGGAACGCCTACAGCGAGCGTAAAACTCATACGTCCGATTTTGGTATAAAGCGTCTTTGCGTTCGGTTTGGGCGTGTTTGGCCCCTCGAAAAGCATGAATGTTGCGTATTTGCATAGAATAAAGTGTTTTTCCTCTCTTGGTACGAGAGGGAACGCCTACAGCGAGCGTAAAACTCAAACGTACGTTTTCGGTATAACACGCATTTGCTTTTGATTGGGGCGTCTTTGGCTGCTCGAAACGCGTGAATGTTGCGTATTTGCATAGAATAAGGTGTTTTTCCTCTTATAATACGAGAGGGAACGCCTACAGCGAGCGTAAAACTCAAATGTACGTTTTCGGTATCAAACGCATTTGCTTTTGATTGGGTCATCTTTGACTGCTCGAAATGCATGAATGTTGCGTATTTGCATAGAATGTGGTGTTTTTCGTCTCATAATTCGAGTTGGAACGCCTACAGCGAGCGTAAAACCCTTATGTACTATTTTGTTATAAAGCGACTTCGCTTTCGATTGTGACGTGTTTTGCTCCTCGAAACGCACGAATGTTGCGTATTTGCATAGAATGAAGTGTTTTTTATCTCATAGTACGAGATGGAACACCTACAGCGAGCGTAAAACTCATATGTACTATTTTGGAATAAAGCGACTTTGCCTTCGGTTTGGGCGTGTTTAGCTGCTCGAAACGCACGAATGTTGCGTATTTGCATAGAATGAAGTGTTTTTCATCTCATAATACGAGATGGAACAGCTACAGCCATCGTAAAACTCATATGTACTATTTTGGTATAAAGCGACTTTGCGTTCGATTGTGACGTGTTTACCTGCTCGTAACGCATGAATGTTACGTATTTGCATAGAATAAAGTGTTTTTCCTCTCATAATACGAGAGGGAACGCCGACTGCGAGCGTAAAACTCAAATGTACCTTTTCGGTATAAAACGCATTTGCTTTTCATTGGGGCGTCTTCGGCTGCTCGAAACGCATGAATATTGCGTAATTGCATAGAATGACGTGTTATTCTTCTCATAATTCGAGTTGGAACGTCTACAGCGAGCGTAAAACTCAAACGTACGTTTTCGGCATAAAACGCATTTGCTTTTGATTGGGGCGTCTTTGGCTGCTCGAAACGCATGAATGTTGCGTATTTGCATAGAATAAGGTGTTTTTCCTCTCATAATACGAGAGGGAATGCCTACAGCGAGCGTAAACCTCAAATGTACGTTTTCGGTATAAAACGCATTTGCTTTTGATTGGGGCGTCTTTGGCTGCTAGAAACGCATGAATGTTGCATATTTGCATAGAATGACATGTTTTTTTTCTTATAATTCGAGTTGGCAAGCCTACAGCTGGCGTAAAACTCAAATGTACGTTTTCGATTCAAAGCGCATTTGCTTTTGATTGGGGCGTCTTTGACTGCTCAAAATGCATGAATGTTGCGTATTTGCATAGAATGAGGTGTTTTTCGTCTCATAATTCGAGTTGGAACACCTACAGCGAACGTAAAACTCATATGTACTATTTTGGTATAAAAGCGACTTTGCCTTCGGTTTGGGCGTGTTTGGCTGTTCGAACCGCACGAGTGTTGCGTATTGGCATAGAATTAAGTGTTTTTCCTCTTATAATACGAGAGGGAACGCCTACAGCGAGCGTAAAACTCAAATCTACGTTTTCGGTCTAAAACGCATTTGCTTTTGATTGGGGTGTCTTTGGCTGCTCGAAACGCATGAATGTTGCGTATTCGCATAGAATGACGTGTTTTTCTTCTCATAATTCGTGTTGAAACGCCTACAGCTAGCGTAAAACTCAAATGTACGTTTTCGGTATAAAGCGCATTTGCTTTTGATTGGGTCGTCTTTGACTGCTCGAAATGCATGAATGTTGCGTATTTGCATATAATGTGGTGTTTTTCGTCTCATAATTCGGGTTGGAACGCTTACAGCGAGCGTAAGACTCTTATGTACTATTTCGTTATAAAGCGACTTTGCGTTCGATTGTAGCGTGTTTAGCTGCTCGAAACGTACGAATGTTGCGTATTTGCATAGAATGAAGTGTTTTTCATCTCATAATACGAGATGGAACACCTACAGCGAATGTAAAACTCATATGTACTATTTTGGTACAAAGCGACTTTGCGTTCGATTGTGGCGTGTTTAGCTGCTCGAAACGTATGAATGTTGCGTATTTGCATAGAATGAAGTGTGTTTCCTCTCATAATACGAGAGGGAACGCCTACAGGGAGCGTAAAACTCAAACGTACGTTTTCGGTATAAAACGCATTTGCTTTTGATTGGGGCGTCTTTGGCTGCCCGAAACGCATGAATGTTGCGTATTTGCATGGAATGAAGTATTTTTCCTCTCACAATACGAGAGGGAACGCTTACAGCGAGCGTAAAAGTCGAATGTACGTTTTCGGTATAAATCGCATTTGCTTTTGTTTGGGGCGTCTTTGGCTGCTCGAAACGCATGAATGTTGCGTATTTGTATAGAATGACGTGTTTTTCTTCTCATAATTCGAGTTGGAACGCCTACAGCTAGCGTAAAATTCAAATGTACGTTTTCGGTATAAAGCGCATTTGCTTTTGATTGGGGCGTCTTTGACTGCTCGAAATGCATGAATGTTGCGTATTTGCATAGAATGAGGTGTTTTTCGTCTCATAATTCGAGTTGGAACGTCTACAGCGTGCGTAAAACCCTTATGTACTATTTTGTTATAAAGCGACTTCGCTTTCGATTGTGGCGTGTTTAGCTCCTCGAAACGCACGATTGTTGCGTATTTGCATAGAATGAAGTGTTTTTTATCTCATAATACGAGATGGAACACCTACAGCGAGCGTAAAACTCATATGTACTATTTTGGTATGAAGCGACTTTGCGTTCGATTGTGGCGTGTTTAGCTGCTCAAAACGCATGAATGTTACGTATTTGCATAGAATAAAGTGTTCTTCCTCTCATAATACGAGAGGGAACGCCGACTGCGAGCGTAAAACTCAAATGTACCTTTTCGGTATAAAACGCATTTGCTTTTCATTGGGGCGTCTTCGGCTGCTCGAAACGCATGATTATTGCGTAATTGCATAGAATGACGTGTTTTTCTTCTCATAATTCGAGTTGGCACGCCTACAGCTGGCGTAAAACTCAAATGTACGTTTTCGATATAAAGCGCATTTGCTTTTGATTGGGGCGTCTTTGACTGCTCAAAAGGCATGAATGTTGCGTATTTGCATAGAATGAGGTGTTTTTCGTCTCATAATTCGAGTTGGAACACCTACAGCGAACGTAAAACTCATTTGTACTATTTTGGTATAGAGCGACTTTGCCTTCGGTTTGGGCGTGTTTGGCTGTTCGAAACGCACGAGTGTTGCGTATTGGCATCGAATTAAGTGTTTTTCCTCTCATAATACGAGAGGGAACGCCTACAGCGAGCGTAAAACTCAAATCAACGTTTTCGGTATAAAACGCATTTGCTTTTGATTGGGGTGTCTTTGGCTGCTCGGAACGCATGAATGTTGCGTATTTGCATAGAATGACGTGTTTTTCTTCTCATAATTCGAGTTGGAACGCCTACAGCGAGCGCAAAACTCGTACGTCCGATTTTGGTATAAAGCGACTTTGCGTTCGCTTTGGGCGTCTTTGGCTGCTCGAAACGCATGAATGTTGCGTATTCGCATAGCATGACGTGTTTTTCTTCTCATAATTCGTGTTGGAACGCCTACCGCTTGCGTAAAACTCAAATGTACGTTTTCGGTATAAAGCGCATTTGCTTTTGATTGGGGCGTCTTTGACTGCTCGAAATGCATTAATTTTTCGTATTTGCACAGAATGTGGTGTTTTTCGTCTCATAATTCGAGTTGGAACGCCTACAGCGAGCGTAAAACTCTTATGTACTATTTTGTTATAAAGCGACTTTGCTTTCGATTGTGGCGTGTTTAGCTGCTCGAAACGCACGAATGTTGCGTATTTGCATAGAATGAAGTGTGTTTCCGCTCATAATACGAGAGGGAACGCCTACAGCGAGCGTAAATCTCAAACGTACGTTTTCGGTATAAAACGCATTTGCCTTTGATTGGGGCGTCTTTGACTGCTCGAAATGCATAAATGTTGCGTATTTGCATAGAATGAGGTGTTTTTCGTCTCATAATTCGAGTTGGAACGCCTACAGCGAGCGTAAAACCCTTATGTACTATTTTGTTATAAAGCGACTTCGCTTTCGATTGTGGCGTGTTTAGCTCCTTGAAACGCACGAATGTTGCGTATTTGCGTAGAATGAAGTGTTTTTGATCTCATAATACGAGATGGAACACCTACAGCGAGGGTAAAACTCAAATGTACGTTTTTGGTATAAAGCGACTTTGCGTTCGGTTTGGGCGTGTATGGCTCCTCGAAACGCCTGAATGTTGCGTATTTGCATAGAATGATGTGTTTTTCTTCTCATAATGCGAGTTGGAACGCCTACATCGTCCGTAAAACTCGTACGTCCGATTTTGGTATAAAGCGACTTTACGTTCGGTTTGGACGTGTTTGGCTCCTCGAAACGCATGAATGTTGCGTATTTGCATAGTATGAAGTGTTTTTCCTCTCATAATACGAGAGGGAACGTCTACAGCGAGCGTAAAACTCAAATGTACGTATTCGGTATAAAACGCATTTGCTTTTGATTGGGGCGTCTTTGGCTGCTCGAAACGCATATATGTTGCGTATTTGCATAGAATGACGGGTTTATCTTCTCATAATTCGAGTTCGAACGCCTACAGCTGGCGTAAATCTCAAATGTACGTTTTTGATATAAAGCGCATTTGCTTTTGATTGGGGCGTCTTTGACTGCTCTAAATGCATGAATGTTGCGTATTTGCATAGAATGAGGTGTTTTTCGTCTCATAATTCGAGTTGGAACGCCGACAGCGAGCGTAAAACTCTTATGTACTGTTTTGTTATAATGCGACTTTGCGTTCGATTGTGGCGTGTTTCGCTGCTCGAAACGCATGAATGTTGCGTATTTGCATAGTATGAAGTGGTTTTTCTATCATAATACGAGAGGGAACGCCTACAGCGAGCGTAAAAGTCGAATGTACGTTTTCGGTATAAATCGCATTTGCTTTTGTTTAGGGCGTCTTTGGCTGCTCGAAACGCCTCAATGTTGCGTATTTGTATAGAATGGCGTGTTTTTCTTCTCATAATTCGAGTTGGAACGCCTACAGCTAGCGTAAAACTCCAATGTACGTTTTCGGTATAAAGCGCATTTGCTTTTGATTGGGGCGTATTTGACTGCTCGAAATGCATGAATGTTGCGTATTTGCATAGAATGAGGTGTTTTTCATCTCATAATTCGAGTTGGAACGCCTACAGCGAGCGTAAAACCCTTATGTACTATTTTGTTATAAAGCGACTTCGCTTTCGATTGTGGCGTGTTTAGCTCCTCGAAACGCACGAATGTTGCGTATTTGCATAGAATGAAGTGTTTTTTATCTCGTAGTACGAGATGGAACACCTACAGCGAGCGTAAAACTCATATGTACTATTTTGGTATAAAGCGACTTTGCGTTCGATTGTGGCGTGTTTAGCTGCTCAAAACGCATAAATGTTAAGTATTTGCATAGAATAAAGTGTTTTTCCTCTCATAATACGAGAGGGAACGCCGACTGCGAGCGTAAAACTCAAATGTACCTTTTCGGTATAAAACGCATTTGCTTTTCATTGGGGAGTCTTCGGCTGCTCGAAACGCATGAATATTGCGTAATTGCATAGAATGACGTGTTTTTCTTCTCATAATTCGAGTTGGAACGTCTACAGCGAGCGTAAAACTCATATGTACGTTTTCGGTATAAAGCACATTTACTTTTGATTGGGGCGTCTTTGACTGCTCAAAATGCATGAATGTTCCGTATTTACATAGAATGAGGTGTTTTTCGTCTCATAATTCGAGTTGGAACGTCTACAGCGAGCGTAAAACTCATATGTACGTTTTCGGTATAAAGCACATTTACTTTTGATTGGGGTGTCTTAGACTGCTCGAAACGCATGAATGATGCGTATTTGCATAGAATGAAGTGTTTTTCATCTCATAATAGGATAGGGAACGCCTATAGCTCGCGTAAAACTCAGACGTACGTTTTCGGTATAAAGCGCATTTGCTTTTGATTGGGGTGTCTTTGACTGCTCAAAATGCATGAGTGTTGCGTATTTGCATAGAATGAGGTATTTTTCTTCTCATAATTCGAGTAGGAACGCCTACAGCGAGCGTAAAACGCAAATGTACGTTTTTGGTATAAAGCGACTTTGCGTTCGGTTTGGGCGTGTTTGGCCCCTCGAAACGCATGAATGTTGCGTATTTGCATAGAATAAATTGTTTTTCCTCTCTTGGTACGAGAGGGAACGCCTACAGCGAGCGTAAAACTCAAACGTACGTTTTCGGCATAAAACGCATTTGCTTTTGATTGGGGCGTCTTTGGCTGCTCGAAACGCATGAATGCTGCGTATTTGCATAGAATAAGGTGTTTTTCCTCTCATAATACGAGAGGGAATGCCTACAGCGAGCGTAAACCTCAAATGTACGTTTTCGGTATAAAACGCATTTGCTTTTGATTGGGGCGTCTTTGGCTGCTAGAAACGCATGAATGTTGCATATTTGCATAGAATGACATGTTTTTTTTCTTATAATTCGAGTTGGCAAGCCTACAGCTGGCGTAAAACTCAAATGTACGTTTTCGATTCAAAGCGCATTTGCTTTTGATTGGGGCGTCTTTGACTGCTCAAAATGCATGAATGTTGCGTATTTGCATAGAATGAGGTTTTTTCGTCTCATAATTCGAGTTGGAACACCTACAGCGAACGTAAAACTCATATGTACTATTTTGGTATAAAAGCGACTTTGCCTTCGGTTTGGGCGTGTTTGGCTGTTCGAACCGCACGAGTGTTGCGTATTGGCATAGAATTAAGTGTTTTTCCTCTTATAATACGAGAGGGAACGCCTACAGCGAGCGTAAAACTCAAATCTACGTTTTCGGTCTAAAACGCATTTGCTTTTGATTGGGGTGTCTTTGGCTGCTCGAAACGCATGAATGTTGCGTATTCGCATAGAATGACGTGTTTTTCTTCTCATAATTCGTGTTGAAACGCCTACAGCTAGCGTAAAACTCAAATGTACGTTTTCGGTATAAAGCGCATTTGCTTTTGATTGGGTCGTCTTTGACTGCTCGAAATGCATGAATGTTGCGTATTTGCATAGAATGTGGTGTTTTTCGTCTCATAATTCGGGTTGGAACGCCTACAGCGAGCGTAAGACTCTTATGTACTATTTCGTTATAAACCGACTTTGCGTTCGATTGTAGCGTGTTTAGCTGCTCGAAACGTACGAATGTTGCGTATTTGCATAGAATGAAGTGTTTTTCATCTCATAATACGAGATGGAACACCTACAGCGAATGTAAAACTCATATGTACTATTTTGGTACAAAGCGACTTTGCGTTCGATTGTGGCGTGTTTAGCTGCTCGAAACGTATGAATGTTGCGTATTTGCATAGAATGAAGTGTGTTTCCTCTCATAATACGAGAGGGAACGCCTACAGGGAGCGTAAAACTCAAACGTACGTTTTCGGTATAAAACGCATTTGCTTTTGATTGGGGCGTCTTTGGCTGCCCGAAACGCATGAATGTTGCGTATTTGCATGGAATGAAGTATTTTTCCTCTCACAATACGAGAGGGAACGCCTACAGCGAGCGTAAAAGTCGAATGTACGTTTTCGGTATAAATCGCATTTGCTTTTGTTTGGGGCGTCTTTGGCTGCTCGAAACGCATGAATGTTGCGTATTTGTATAGAATGACGTGTTTTTCTTCTCATAATTCGAGTTGGCACGCCTACAGCTGGCGTAAAACTCAAATGTACGTTTTCGATATAAAGCGCATTTGCTTTTGATTGGGGCGTCTTTGACTGCTCAAAAGGCATGAATGTTGCGTATTTGCATAGAATGAGGTGTTTTTCGTCTCATAATTCGAGTTGGAACACCTACAGCGAACGTAAAACTCATATGTACTATTTTGGTATAAAGCGACTTTGCCTTCGGTTTGGGCGTGTTTGGCTGTTCGAAACGCACGAGTGTTGCGTATTGGCATCGAATTAAGTGTTTTTCCTCTCATAATACGAGAGGGAACGCCTACAGCGAGCGTAAAACTCAAATCAACGTTTTCGGTATAAAGCGCATTTGCTTTTGATTGGGGCGTCTTTGACTGCTCGAAATGCATGAATGTTGCGTATTTGCATAGAATGAGGTGTTTTTCGTCTCATAATTCGAGTTGGAACGTCTACAGCGTGCGTAAAACCCTTATGTACTATTTTGTTATAAAGCGACTTCGCTTTCGATTGTGGCGTGTTTAGCTCCTCGAAACGCACGATTGTTGCGTATTTGCATAGAATGAAGTGTTTTTTATCTCATAATACGAGATGGAACAACTACAGCGAGCGTAAAACTCATATGTACTATTTTGGTATGAAGCGACTTTGCGTTCGATTGTGGCGTGTTTAGCTGCTCAAAACGCATGAATGTTACGTATTTGCATAGAATAAAGTGTTCTTCCTCTCATAATACGAGAGGGAACGCCGACTGCGAGCGTAAAACTCAAATGTACCTTTTCGGTATAAAACGCATTTGCTTTTCATTGGGGCGTCTTCGGCTGCTCGAAACGCATGATTATTGCGTAATTGCATAGAATGACGTGTTTTTCTTCTCATAATTCGAGTTGGAACGTCTACAGCGAGCGTAAAACTCATATGTACGTTTTCGGTATAAAGCACATTTACTTTTGATTGGGGCGTCTTTGACTGCTCAAAAAGCATGAATGTTCCGTATTTACATAGAATGAGGTGTTTTTCGTCTCATAATTCGAGTTGGAACACCTACAGCAAACGTAAAACTCTTATGTACTATTTTGTTATAAAGCGACTTTGCGTTCGATTGGGCGTGTTTGGCCCCTCGAAACGCATGAATGTTGCGTATTTGCATAGAATAAAGTGTTTTTCCTCTCTTGGTACGAAAGGGAACCCCTACAGCGAGCGTAAAACTCAAACGTACGTTTTCGGTATAAAACGCATTTACTTTTGATTGAGGCGTCTTTGGCTGCTCGAAACGCATGAATGTTGCGTATTTGCATAGAATAAGGTGTTTTTCCTCTCATAATACGAGAGGGAATGCCTACAGCGAGCGTAAACCTCAAATGTACGTTTTCGGTATAAAACGCATTTGCTTTTGATTGGGGCGTCTTTGGCTCTCGAAACGCATGAATGTTGCGTATTTGCATAGAATGACATGTTTTTTTTCTTATAATTCGAGTTGGCACGCCTACAGCTGGCGTAAAACTCAAATGTACGTTTTCGATATAAAGCGCATTTGCTTTTGATTGGGGCGTCTTTGACTGCTCAAAAGGCATGAATGTTGCGTATTTGCATAGAATGAGGTGTTTTTCGTCTCATAATTCGAGTTGGAACACCTACAGCGAACGTAAAACTCATATGTACTATTTTGGTATAAAGCGACTTTGCCTTCGGTTTGGGCGTGTTTGGCTGTTCGAAACGCACGAGTGTTGCGTATTGGCATCGAATTAAGTGTTTTTCCTCTCATAATACGAGAGGGAACGCCTACAGCGAGCGTAAAACTCAAATCAACGTTTTCGGTATAAAACGCATTTGCTTTTGATTGGGGTGTCTTTGGCTGCTCGGAACGCATGAATGTTGCGTATTTGCATAGAATGACGTGTTTTTCTTCTCATAATTCGAGTTGGAACGCCTACAGCGAGCGCAAAACTCGTACGTCCGATTTTGGTATAAAGCGACTTTGCGTTCGCTTTGGGCGTGTTTGGCTTCTCGAAAAGCCTGAATGTTGCGTATTTGCATGGAATCAAGTGTTTTTCGTCTCACAATACGAGAGGGAACGCCTACAGGGAGCGGAAAACTCAAATGTACGTTTTCGGTATAAAGCGCATTTGCTTTTCATTGGGGCGTCTTTGGCTGCTCGAAACGCATGAATGTTGCGTATTCGCATAGCATGACGTGTTTTTCTTCTCATAATTCATGTTGGAACGCCTACCGCTTGCGTAAAACTCAAATGTACGTTTTCGGTATAAAGCGCATTTGCTTTTGATTGGGGCGTCTTTGACTGCTCGAAATGCATTAATTTTTCGTATTTGCACAGAATGTGGTGTTTTTCGTCTCATAATTCGAGTTGGAACGCCTACAGCGAGCGTAAAACTCTTATGTACTATTTTGTTATAAAGCGACTTTGCTTTCGATTGTGGCCTGTTTAGCTGCTCGAAACGCACGAATGTTGCGTATTTGCATAGAATGAAGTGTGTTTCCGCTCATAATACGAGAGGGAACGCCTACAGCGAGCGTAAATCTCAAACGTACGTTTTCGGTATAAAACGCATTTGCTTTTGATTGGGGCGTCTTTGACTGCTCGAAATGCATAAATGTTGCGTATTTGCATAGAATGAGGTGTTTTTCGTCTCATAATTCGAGTTGGAACGCCTACAGCGAGCGTAAAACCCTTATGTACTATTTTGTTATAAAGCGACTTCGCTTTCGATTGTGGCGTGTTTAGCTCCTCGAAACGCACGAATGTTGCGTATTTGCGAAGAATGAAGTGTTTTTGATCTCATAATACGAGATGGAACACCTACAGCGAGGGTAAAACTCAAATGTACGTTTTTGGTATAAAGCGACTTTGCGTTCGGTTTGGGCGTGTATGGCTCCTCGAAACGCCTGAATGTTGCGTATTTGCATAGAATGATGTGTTTTTCTTCTCATAATTCGAGTTGGAACGCCTACATCGTCCGTAAAACTCGTACGTCCGATTTTGGTATAAAGCGACTTTGCGTTCGGTTTGGACGTGTTTGGCTCCTCGAAACGCATGAATGTTGCGTATTTGCATAGTATGAAGTGTTTTTCCTCTCATAATACGAGAGGGAACGTCTACAGCGAGCGTAAAACTCAAATGTACGTGTTCGGTATAAAACGCATTTGCTTTTGATTGGGGCGTCTTTGGCTGCTCGAAACGCATATATGTTGCGTATTTGCATAGAATGACGGGTTTATCTTCTCATAATTCGAGTTCGAACGCCTACAGCTGGCGTAAATCTCAAATGTACGTTTTTGATATAAAGCGCATTTGCTTTTGATTGGGGCGTCTTTGACTGCTCTAAATGCATGAATGTTGCGTATTTGCATAGAATGAGGTGTTTTTCGTCTCATAATTCGAGTTGGAACGCCGACAGCGAGCGTAAAACTCTTATGTACTGTTTTGTTATAATGCGACTTTGCGTTCGATTGTGGCGTGTTTCGCTGCTCGAAACGCATAAATGTTGCGTATTTGCATAGTATGAAGTGGTTTTTCTATCATAATACGAGAGGGAACGCCTACAGCGAGCGTAAAAGTCGAATGTACGTTTTCGGTATAAATCGCATTTGCTTTTGTTTAGGGCGTCTTTGGCTGCTCGAAACGCATCAATGTTGCGTATTTGTATAGAATGACGTGTTTTTCTTCTCATAATTCGAGTTGGAACGCCTACAGCTAGCGTAAAACTCCAATGTACGTTTTCGGTATAAAGCGCATTTGCTTTTGATTGGGGCGTATTTGACTGCTCGAAATGCATGAATGTTGCGTATTTGCATAGAATGAGGTGTTTTTCGTCTCATAATTCGAGTTGGAACGCCTACAGCGAGCGTAAAACCCTTATGTACTATTTTGTTATAAAGCGACTTCGCTTTCGATTGTGGCGTGTTTAGCTCCTCGAAACGCACGAATGTTGCGTATTTTCATAGAATGAAGTGTTTTTTATCTCGTAGTACGAGATGGAACACCTACAGCGAGCGTAAAACTCATATGTACTATTTTGGTATAAAGCGACTTTGCGTTCGATTGTGGCGTGTTTAGCTGCTCAAAACGCATAAATGTTAAGTATTTGCATAGAATAAAGTGTTTTTCCTCTCATAATACGAGAGGGAACGCCGACTGCGAGCGTAAAACTCAAATGTACCTTTTCGGTATAAAACGCATTTGCTTTTCATTGGGGAGTCTTCGGCTGCTCGAAACGCATGAATATTGCGTAATTGCATAGAATGACGTGTTTTTCTTCTCATAATTCGAGTTGGAACGTCTACAGCGAGCGTAAAACTCATATGTACGTTGTCGGTATAAAGCACATTTACTTTTGATTGGGGCGTCTTTGACTGCTCAAAATGCATGAATGTTCCGTATTTACATAGAATGAGGTGTTTTTCGTCTCATAATTCGAGTTGGAACACCTACAGCAAACGTAAAACTCTTATGTACTATTTTGTTATAAAGCGACTTTGCGTTCGATTGTGGCGTATTTAGCTGCTCGAAACGCATGAATGTTGCGTAATTGCATAGAATGAAGTGTTTTTCCTCTCATATTACGAGAGGGAACGCCTACAGCGAGCGTAAAACTCAATTGTACGTTTTCGGTATAAAGCGCATTTGCTTTTGATTGGGGTGTCTTAGACCTCTCGAAACGCATCAATGATGCGTATTTGCATAGAATGAAGTGTTTTTCATCTCATAATAGGATAGGGAACGCCTATAGTTCGCGTAAAACTCAGACGTACGTTTTCGGTATAAAGCGCATTTGCTTTTGATTGGGGTGTCTTTGACTGCTCAAAATGCATGAGTGTTGCGTATTTGCAGAGAATGAGGTATTTTTCTTCTCATAATTCGAGTTGGAACGCCTACAGCGAGCGTAAGACTCAAATGTACGTTTTTGGTATAAAGCGACTTTGCGTTCGGTTTGGGCGTGTATGGCTCCTCGAAACGCATGAATGTTGCGTATTTGCATAGAATGATGTGTTTTTCTTCTCATAATTCGAGTTGGTACGCCTACAGCGACCGTAAAACTCGTACGTCCGATTTTGGTATAAACCGACTTTGCGTTCGATTTGGACGTGTTTGGCTCCTCGAAACGTATGAATGTTGCGTATTTGCATAGAATGAAGTGTTTTTTCTCTCATAATACGAGAGGGAACGTCTACAGCGAGCGTAAAACTCAAATGTACGTATTCGGTATAAAACGCATTTGCTTTTGATTGGGGCGTCTTTGGCTGTTCGAAACGCATATATGTTGCGTATTTGCATAGAATGACGTGTTTTTCTTCTCATAATTCGAGTTGGAACGCCTACAGCGAGCGTAAAGCTCGCATGTCCGATGTTGGTATAAAGCGACTTTGCGTTCGGTTTGGGCGTGTTTGGCTTCTCGAAACGCATGAATGTTGCGTATTTGCATAGAATGACGTGTTTTTCTTCTCATAATTCGAGTTGGAACGTCTACAGCGAGCGTAAAACTCATATGTACGTTGTCGGTATAAAGCACATTTACTTTTGATTGGGGCGTCTTTGACTGCTCAAAATGCATGAATGTTCCGTATTTACATAGAATGAGGTGTTTTTCGTCTCATAATTCGAGTTGGAACACCTACAGCAAACGTAAAACTCTTATGTACTATTTTGTTATAAAGCGACTTTGCGTTCGATTGTGGCGTATTTAGCTGCTCGAAACGCATGAATGTTGCGTAATTGCATAGAATGAAGTGTTTTTCCTCTCATATTACGAGAGGGAACGCCTACAGCGAGCGTAAAACTCAATTGTACGTTTTCGGTATAAAGCGCATTGGCTTTTGATTGGGGTGTCTTAGACTTCTCGAAACGCATCAATGATGCGTATTTGCATAGAATGAAGTGTTTTTCATCTCATAATAGGATAGGGAACGCCTATAGTTCGCGTAAAACTCAGACGTACGTTTTCGGTATAAAGCGCATTTGCTTTTGATTGGGGTGTCTTTGACTGCTCAAAATGCATGAGTGTTGCGTATTTGCAGAGAATGAGGTATTTTTCTTCTCATAATTCGAGTTGGAACGCCTACAGCGAGCGTAAGACTCAAATGTACGTTTTTGGTATAAAGCGACTTTGCGTTCGGTTTGGGCGTGTATGGCTCCTCGAAACGCCTGAATGTTGCGTATTTGCATAGAATGATGTGTTTTTCTTCTCATAATTCGAGTTGGAACGCCTACAGCGTCCGTAAAACTCGTACGTCCGATTTTGGTATAAAGCGACTTTGCGTTCGGTTTGGACGTGTTTGGCTCCTCGAAACGCATGAATGTTGCGTATTTGCATAGTATGAAGTGTTTTTCCTCTCATAATACGAGAGGGAACGTCTACAGCGAGCGTAAAACTCAAATGTACGTATTCGGTATAAAACGCATTTGCTTTTGATTGGGGCGTCTTTGGCTGCTCGAAACGCATATATGTTGCGTATTTGCATAGAATGACGGGGTTATCTTCTCATAATTCGAGTTGGAACGCCTACAGCTGGCGTAAGACTCAAATGTACGTTTTTTATATAAAGCGCATTTGCTTTTGATTGGGGCGTCTTTGACTGCTCAAAATGCATGAATGTTGCGTATTCGCATAGAATGAGGTGTTTTTCGTCTCATAATTCGAGTTGGAACGCCGACAGCGAGCGTAAAACTCTTATGTACTATTTTGTTATAATGCGACTTTGCGTTCGATTGTGGCGTGTTTAGCTGCTCGAAACGCATGAATGTTACGTATTTGCATAGAATAAAGTGTTTTTCCTCTCATAATACGAGAGTGAACGCCTACAGTGAGCGTAAATCTCAAATGTACGTTTTCGGTATAAAACGCATTTGCTTTTGATTGGGGCTTCTTTGACTGCTCGAAATGCATGAATGTTGCGTATTTGCATAGAATGAAGTGTTTTTTCTCTCATAATACGAGAGGGAACGTCTACAGCGAGCGTAAAACTCAAATGTACGTTTTCGGTATAAAGCGCATTTGCTTTTGATTGGGGCGTCTTTGGCTGCTCGAAACGCATGAATGTTGCGTATACGCATAGAATGACGTGTTTTTCTTCTCATAATTCGTGTTGGAACGCCTACAGCTAGCGTAAAACTCAAATGTACGTTTTCGGTATGAAGCGCATTTGCTTTTGATTGGGGCGTCTTTGACTGCTCGAAATGCACGAATGTTGCGTATTTGCATAGAATAAGGTGTTTTTCGTCTCTTAATTCGAGTTGGAACGCCTACAGCGAGCCTAAAATCCTTATGTACTATTTTGTTATAAAGCGACTTTGCGTTCGATTGTGGCGTGTTTAGCTGCTCGAAACGCATGAATGTTACGTATTTGCATAGAATAAAGTGTTTTTCCTCTCATAATACGAGAGGGAACGCCGACAGCGAGCGTAAAACTCTTATGTACTATTTTGTTATAATGCGACTTTGCGTTCGATTGTGGCGTGTTTCGCTGCTCGAAATGCATGAATGTTACGTATTTGCTTAGAATGAAGTGTGTTTCATCTCATAATACGAGATGGAACACCTACAGCCAGCGTAAAACTCATATGTACTATTTTGGTATAAAGCGACTTTGCGTTCGATTGTGGCGTGTTTAGCTGCTCGAAACGCATGAATGATGCGTATTTGCATAGAATGAAGTGTTTTTCATCTCATAATAGGATAGGGAACGCCTATAGCTAGCGTAAAACTAAGACGTACGTTTTCGGTATAAACCGCATTTGCTTTTGATTGGGGTGTCTTTGGCTGCTCAAAATGCATGAGTGTTGCGTATTTGCATAGAATGAGGTATTTTTCTTCTCATAATTCGAGTTGGAACGCCTACAGCGAGCGTAAAACTCAATTGTACGTTTTTGGTATACAGCGACTTTGCGTTCGGTTTGGGCGTGTATGGCTCCTCGAAACGCATGAATGTTGCGTATTTGCATAGAATGATGTGTTTTTTTTCTCATAATTCGAGTTGGAACGCCTACAGCGACCGTAAAACTCGTACGTCCGATTTTGGTATAAAGCGACTTTGCGTTCCGTTTGGACGTGTTTGGCTCCTCGAAACGCATGAATGTTACGTATTAGCATAGAATGAAGTGGATTTCCTCTCATAATACGACAGGGAACGCCTACAGCGAGCGTAAAACTCAAATGTACGTTTTCGGTATAAAACGCATTTGCTTTTGATTAGGGCGTCTTTGACTGCTCGAAACGCGTGAATGTTGCGTATTTGCAAAGAATGACGTGTTTTTCTTCTCACAATTCGAGTTGGAACGCCTACAGCGAGCGTAAAACTCATACGTCCGATTTTGGTATAAAGCGACTTTGCGTTCGGTTTGGGCGTGTTTGGCTTCTCGAAACGCATGTATGTTGCGTATTTGCATAGAATAAAGTGTTTTTCCTCTCTTGGTACGAGAGGGAACGCCTACAGCGAGCGTAAAACTCAAACGTACGTTTTCGGTATAAAACGCATTTGCTTTTGATTGGGGCGTCTTTGGCTGCTCGAAACGCATGAATCTTGCGTATTTGAATAGAATGAAATGTTTTTTTTTCTCATAATTCGAGTCGGCACGCCTACAGCTGGCGTAAAACTCAAATGTACGTTTTCGATCTAAAGCGCATTTGCTTTTGATTGGGGCGTCTTTGACTGCTCAAAATGCATGAATGTTGCGTATTTGCATAGCATGACGTGTTTTTCTTCTCATAATTCGAGTTGGAACGCCTACAGCGAGCGTAAAACTCATATATACTATTTTGATATAAAGCGACTTTGCCTTCGGTTTGGGCGTGTTTGGCTGTATGAAACTCATGAATGTTGCGTATTTGCATAGAATGACCTGCTTTTCTTCTCATAATTCGAGTTGGCACGTCTACAGCTGGCGTAAAATTCAAATGAACGTTTTTGATGTAAAACGCATTTGTCTTTGATTGGGGCGTCTTTGACTGCTCAAAATACATGAATCTTGCGTATTTGCATAGAATGAGGTTTTTTTCGTCTCATAATTCGAGTTGGAACGTCTACAGCTGGCGTAGAACTCAAATGTCCGTTTGCGGTATAAAGCGCATTTGTTTTGATTGGGGCTTCTTTGGCTGCTCGAAATGCATGAATGTTGCGTATTTGCATAGAATGAAGTGTTTTTCCTCTCATAATACGAGAGGGAACGCCTACAGCGAGCATAAAACTCAAATGTACGTTTTCGGTATAAAACGCATTTGCTTGTGATTGGGGCGTCTTTGGCTGCTCGAAACGCATGAATGTTGCGTATTTGCATAGAATGACGTGTTTTTCTTCTCATAATTCGAGTTGGAACGCGTACAGCGAGCGTAAAGCTCGCATGTCCGATGTTGGTATAAAGCGACTTTGCGTTCGGTTTGGGCGTGTTTGGCTTCTCGAAACGCATGAATGTTGCGTATTTGCATAGAATGACGTGTTTTTCTTCTCATAATTCGAGTTGGAACGTCTACAGCGAGCGTAAAACTCATATGTACGTTGTCGGTATAAAGCACATTTACTTTTGATTGGGGCGTCTTTGACTGCTCAAAATGCATGAATGTTCCGTATTTACATAGAATGAGGTGTTTTTCGTCTCATAATTCGAGTTGGAACACCTACAGCAAACGTAAAACTCTTATGTACTATTTTGTTATAAAGCGACTTTGCGTTCGATTGTGGCGTATTTAGCTGCTCGAAACGCACGAATGTTGCGTAATTGCATAGAATGAAGTGTTTTTCCTCTCATATTACGAGAGGGAACGCCTACAGCGAGCGTAAAACTCAATTGTACGTTTTCGGTATAAAGCGCATTGGCTTTTGATTGGGGTGTCTTAGACTTCTCGAAACGCATCAATGATGCGTATTTGCATAGAATGAAGTGTTTTTCATCTCATAATAGGATAGGGAACGCCTATAGTTCGCGTAAAACTCAGACGTACGTTTTCGGTATAAAGCGCATTTGCTTTTGATTGGGGTGTCTTTGACTGCTCAAAATGCATGAGTGTTGCGTATTTGCAGAGAATGAGGTATTTTTCTTCTCATAATTCGAGTTGGAACGCCTACAGCGAGCGTAAAACTCAAATGTACGTTTTTGGTATAAAGCGACTTTGCGTTCGGTTTGGGCGTGTATGGCTCCTCGAAACGCATGAATGTTGCGTATTTGCATAGAATGATGTGTTTTTCTTCTCATAATTCGAGTTGGTACGCCTACAGCGACCGTAAAACTCGTACGTCCGATTTTGGTATAAACCGACTTTGCGTTCGATTTGGACGTGTTTGGCTCCTCGAAACGTATGAATGTTGCGTATTTGCATAGAATGAAGTGTGTTTCCTCTCATAATACGAGAGGGAACGCCTACAGCTAGCGTAAAACTCAAATGTACGTTTTCGGTATAAAACGCATTTGCTTTTAACTAGGGCGTCTTTGGCTGCTCGAAACGCATGAATGTTGCGTATTTGCATAGAATGACGTGTTTTTCTTCTCATAATTCGAGTTGGAACGCCTACAGCGAGCGTAAAACTCTTATGTACTATTTTGTTATAAAGCGACTTTGCGTTCGATTGTAGCGTGTTTAGCTGCTCGAAACGTACGAATGTTGCGTATTTGCATAGAATGAAGTGTTTTTCATCTCATAATACGAGATGGAACACGTACAGCGAACGTAAAACTCATATGTACTATTTTGGTATAAACCGACTTTGCGTTCGATTGTGGCGTGTTTAGCTGCTCGAAACGCATGAATGTCACGTATTTGCATAGAATAAAGTGTTTTTCCTCTCATAATACGAGAGGGAACGCCTACAGCTAGCGTAAAACTCAATTGTACGTTTTCGGTATAAAGCGCATTTGCTTTTGATTGGGGCGTCTTTGACTGCTCGAAATGCATTAATTTTTCGTATTTGCACAGAATGTGGTGTTTTTCGTCTCATAATTCGAGTTGGAACGCCTACAGCGAGCGTAAAACTCTTATGTACTATTTTGTTATAAAGCGACTTTGCTTTCGATCGTGGCGTGTTTAGCGTCTCGAAACGCATGAATGTTGCGTATTTGCGTAGAATGAAGTGTTTTTGATCTCATAATACGAGAGGGAACGTCTACAGCGAGCGTAAAACTCAAATGTACGTATTCGGTATAAAACGCATTTGCTTTTGATTGGGGCGTCTTTGGCTGCTCGAAACGCATGAATGTTGCGTATTTGCAAAGAATGACATGTTTTTTTTTTGCCATAATTCGAGTTGGAACGTCTACAGCTGGCGTAGAACTCAAATGTCCGTTTGCGGTATAAAGCGCATTTGTTTTGATTGGGGCTTCTTTGGCTGCTCGAAATGCATGAATGTTGCGTATTTGCATAGAATGAAGTGTTTTTCCTCTCATAATACGAGAGGGAACGCCTACAGCGAGCATAAAACTCAAATGTACGTTTTCGGTATAAAACGCATTTGCATGTGATTGGGGCGTCTTTGGCTGCTCGAAACGCATGAATGTTGCGTATTTGCATAGAATGACGTGTTTTTCTTCTCATAATTCGAGTTGGAACGTCTACAGCGAGCGTAAAACTCATATGTACGTTGTCGGTATAAAGCACATTTACTTTTGATTGGGGCGTCTTTGACTGCTCAAAATGCATGAATGTTCCGTATTTACATAGAATGAGGTGTTCTTCGTCTCATAATTCGAGTTGGAACACCTACAGCAAACGTAAAACTCTTATGTACTATTTTGTTATAAAGCGACTTTGCGTTCGATTGTGGCGTATTTAGCTGCTCGAAACGCATGAATGTTGCGTAATTGCATAGAATGAAGTGTTTTTCCTCTCATATTACGAGAGGGAACGCCTACAGCGAGCGTAAAACTCAATTGTACGTTTTCGGTATAAAGCGCATTTGCTTTTGATTGGGGTGTCTTAGACTGCTCGAAACGCATCAATGATGCGTATTTGCATAGAATGAAGTGTTTTTCATCTCATAATAGGATAGGGAACGCCTATAGTTCGCGTAAAACTCAGACGTACGTTTTCGGTATAAAGCGCATTTGCTTTTGATTGGGGTGTCTTTGACTGCTCAAAATGCATGATCGTTGCGTATTTGCAGAGAATGAGGTATTTTTCTTCTCATAATTCGAGTTGGAACGCCTACAGCGAGCGTAAAACTCAAATGTACGTTTTTGGTATAAAGCGACTTTGCGTTCGGTTTGGGCATGTATGGCTCCTCGAAACGCATGAACGTTGCGTATTTGCATAGAATGATGTGTTTTTCTTCTCATAATTCGAGTTGGTACGCCTACAGCGTCCGTAAAACTCGTACGTCCGATTTTGGTATAAAGCGACTTTGCGTTCGGTTTGGACGTGTTTGGCTCCTCGAAACGCATGAATGTTGCGTATTTGCCTAGTATGAAGTGTTTTTCCTCTCATAATACGAGAGGGAACGTCTACAGCGAGCGTAAAACTCAAATGTACGTATTCGGTATAAAACGCATTTGCTTTTGATTGGGGCGTCTTTGGCTGCTCGAAACGCATATATGTTGCGTATTTGCATAGAATGACGGGTTTATCTTCTCATAATTCGAGTTATAACGCCTACAGCTGGCGTAAAACTCAAATGTACGTTTTCGATATAAAGCGCATTTGCTTTTGATTGGGGCGTCTTTGACTGCTCAAAAGGCATGAATGTTGCGTATTTGCATAGAATGAGGTGTTTTTCGTCTCATAATTCGAGTTGGAACACCTACAGCGAACGTAAAACTCATATGTACTATTTTGGTATAAAGCGACTTTGCCTTCGGTTTGGGCGTGTTTGGCTGTTCGAAACACACGAGTGTTGCGTATTGGCATCGAATTAAGTGTTTTTCCTCTCATAATACGAGAGGGAACGCCTACAGCGAGCGTAAAACTCAAATCTACGTTTTCGGTATAAAACGCATTTGCTTTTGATTGGGGTGTCTTTGGCTGCTCGGAACGCATGAATGTTGCGTATTTGCATAGAATGACGTGTTTTTCTTCTCATAATTCGTGTTGGAACGCCTACAGCGAGCGTAAAACTCAAATGTACGTTTTCGGTATTAAAGCGCATTTGCTTTTGATTGGGGCGTCTTTGACTGCTCGAAATGCATTATTTTTTCGTATTTGCACAGAATGTGGTGTTTTTCTTCTTATAATTCGAGTTGGAACGCCTACAGCGAGCGTAAAACTCTTATGTACTATTTTGTTATAAAGCAACTTTGCTTTCGATTGTGGCGTGTTTAGCTGCTCGAAACGCACGAATGTTGCGTATTTGCATAGAATGAAGTGTGTTTCCGCTCATAATACGAGAGGGAACGCCTACAGCGAGCGTAAATCTCAAACGTTCGTTTTCGGTATAAAACGCATTTGCTTTTGATTGGGGCGTCTTTGACTGCTCGAAATGCATAAATGTTGCGTATTTGCATAGAATGAGGTGTTTTTCGTCTCATAATTCGAGTTGGAACGCCTACAGCGAGCGTAAAACCCTTATGTACTATTTTGTTATAAAGCGACTTCGCTTTCGATTGTGGCGTGTTTAGCTCCTCGAAACGCACGAATGTTGCGTATTTGCGTAGAATGAAGTGTTTTTGATCTCATAATACGAGATGGAACAGCTACAGCGAGCGTAAAACTCAAATGTACGTTTTTGGTATAAAGCGACTTTGCGTTCGGTTTGGGCGTGTATGGCTCCTCGAAACGCCTGAATGTTGCGTATTTGCATAGAATGATGTGTTTTTCTTCTCATAATTCGAGTTGGAACGCCTACAGCGTCCGTAAAACTCGTACGTCCGATTTTGGTATAAAGCGACTTTGCGTTCGGTTTGGACGTGTTTGGCTCCTCGAAACGCATGAATGTTGCGTATTTGCATAGTATGAAGTGTTTTTCCTCTCATAATACGAGAGGGAACGTCTACAGCGTGCGTAAAACTCAAATGTACGTATTCGGTATAAACCGCATTTGCTTTTAATTGGGGCGTCTTTGGCTGCTCGAAACGCATATATGTTGCGTATTTGCATAGAATGACGGGTTTATCTTCTCATAATTCGAGTTGGAACGCCTACAGCTGGCGTAAATCTCAAATGTACGTTTATGATATAAAGCGCATTTGCTTTTGATTGGGGCGTCTTTGACTGCTCAAAATGCATGAATGTTGCGTATTTGCATAGAATGAGGTGTTTTTCGTCTCATTATTCGAGTTGGAACGCCGACAGCGAGCGTAAAACTCTTATGTACTGTTTTGTTATAATGCGACTTTGCGTTCGATTGTGGCGTGTTTCGCTGCTCGAAACGCATGAATGTTGCGTATTTGCATAGTATGAAGTGGTTTTTCTATCATAATACGAGAGGGAACGCCTACAGCGAGCGTAAAAGTCGAATGTACGTTTTCGGTATAAATCGCATTTGCTTTTGTTTGGGGCGTCTTTGGCTGCTCGAAACGCATCAATGTTGCGTATTTGTATAGAATGACGTGTTTTTCTTCTCATAATTCGAGTTGGAACGCCTACAGCTAGCGTAAAACTCAAATGTACGTTTTCGGTATAAAGCGCATTTGCTTTTGATTGGGGCGTATTTGACTGCTCGAAATGCATGAATGTTGCGTATTTGCATAGAATGAGGTGTTTTTCGTCTCATAATTCGAGTTGGAACGCCTACAGCGAGCGTAAAACCCTTATGTACTATTTTGTTATAAAGCGACTTCGCTTTCGATTGTGGCGTGTTTAGCTCCTCGAAACGCACGAATGTTGCGTATTTGCATAGAATAAAGTGTTTTTCCTCTCATAATACGAGAGGGAACGCCGACTGCGAGCGTAAAACTCAAATGTACCTTTTCGGTATAAAACGCATTTGCTTTTCATTGGGGCGTCTTCGGCTGCTCGAAAAGCATGAATATTGCGTAATTGCATAGAATGACGTGTTTTTCTTCTCATAATTCGAGTTGGAACGTCTACAGCGAGCGTAAAACTCATATGTACGTTTTCGGTATAAAGCATATTTACTTTTGATTGGGGCGTCTTTGACTGCTCAAAATGCATGAATGTTCCGTATTTACATAGAATGAGGTCTTTTTCGTCTCATAATTCGAGTTGGAACGCCTACAGCGAGCGCAAAACTCGTACGTCCGATTTTGGTATAAAGCGACTTTGCGTTCGCTTTGGGCGTGTTTGGCTTCTCGAAAAGCATGAATGTTGCGTATTTGCATGGAATGAAGTGTTTTTCCTCTCACAATACGAGAGGGAACGCCTACAGCGAGCGGAAAACTCAAATGTACGTTTTCGGTATAAAGCGCATTTGCTTTTCATTGGGGCGTCTTTGGCTGCTCGAAACGCATGAATGTTGCGTATTTGCATAGCATGACGTGTTTTTCTTCTCATAATTCGTGTTGGAACGCCTACAGCGAGCGTAAAACTCAAATGTACGTTTTCGGTATAAAGCGCATTTGCTTTTGATTGGGGCGTCTTTGACTGCTCGAAATGCATTAATTTTTCGTATTTGCACAGAATGTGGTGTTTTTCTTCTAATAATTCGAGTTGGAACGCCTACAGCGAGCGTAAAACTTTTATGTACTATTTTGTTATAAAGCGACTTTGCTTTCGATTGTGGCGTGTTTAGCTGCTCGAAACGCACGAATGTTGCGTATTTGCATAGAATGAAGTGTGTTTCCGCTCATAATACGAGAGGGAACGCCTACAGCGAGCGTAAATCTCAAACGTACGTTTTCGGTATAAAACGGATTTGCTTTTGATTGGGGCGTCTTTGACTGCTCGAAATGCATAAATGTTGCGTATTTGCATAGAATGAGGTGTTTTTCGTCTCATAATTCGAGTTGGAACGCCTACAGCGAGCGTAAATCCCTTATGTACTATTTTGTTATAAAGCGACTTCGCTTTCGATTGTGGCGTGTTTAGCTCCTCGAAACGCACGAATGTTGCGTATTTGCGTAGAATGAAGTGTTTTTGATCTCATAATACGAGATGGAACACCTACAGCGAGCGTAAAACTCAAATGTACGTTTTTGGTATAAAGCGACTTTGCGTTCGGTTTGGGCGTGTATGGCTCCTCGAAACGCCTGAATGTTGCGTATTTGCATAGAATGATGTGTTTTTCTTCTCATAATTCGAGTTGGAACGCCTACAGCGTCCGTAAAACTCGTACGTCCGATTTTGGTATAAAGCGACTTTGCGTTCGGTTTGGACGTGTTTGGCTCCTCGAAACGCATGAATGTTGCGTATTTGCATAGTATGAAGTGTTTTTCCTCTCATAATACGAGAGGGAACGTCTACAGCGAGCGTAAAACTCAAATGTACGTATTCGGTATAAAACGCATTTGCTTTTGATTGGGGCGTCTTTGGCTGCTCGAAACGCATATATGTTGCGTATTTGCATAGAATGACGGGGTTATCTTCTCATAATTCGAGTTGGAACGCCTACAGCTGGCGTAAGACTCAAATGTACGTTTTTTATATAAAGCGCATTTGCTTTTGATTGGGGCGTCTTTGACTGCTCAAAATGCATGAATGTTGCGTATTCGCATAGAATGAGGTGTTTTTCGTCTCATAATTCGAGTTGGAACGCCGACAGCGAGCGTAAAACTCTTATGTACTATTTTGTTATAATGCGACTTTGCGTTCGATTGTGGCGTGTTTAGCTGCTCGAAACGCATGAATGTTACGTATTTGCATAGAATAAAGTGTTTTTCCTCTCATAATACGAGAGTGAACGCCTACAGTGAGCGTAAATCTCAAATGTACGTTTTCGGTATAAAACGCATTTGCTTTTGATTGGGGCTTCTTTGACTGCTCGAAATGCATGAATGTTGCGTATTTGCATAGAATGAAGTGTTTTTTCTCTCATAATACGAGAGGGAACGTCTACAGCGAGCGTAAAACTCAAATGTACGTTTTCGGTATAAAGCGCATTTGCTTTTGATTGGGGCGTCTTTGGCTGCTCGAAACGCATGAATGTTGCGTATACGCATAGAATGACGTGTTTTTCTTCTCATAATTCGTGTTGGAACGCCTACAGCTAGCGTAAAACTCAAATGTACGTTTTCGGTATGAAGCGCATTTGCTTTTGATTGGGGCGTCTTTGACTGCTCGAAATGCACGAATGTTGCGTATTTGCATAGAATAAGGTGTTTTTCGTCTCTTAATTCGAGTTGGAACGCCTACAGCGAGCCTAAAATCCTTATGTACTATTTTGTTATAAAGCGACTTTGCGTTCGATTGTGGCGTGTTTAGCTGCTCGAAACGCATGAATGTTACGTATTTGCATAGAATAAAGTGTTTTTCCTCTCATAATACGAGAGGGAACGCCGACAGCGAGCGTAAAACTCTTATGTACTATTTTGTTATAATGCGACTTTGCGTTCGATTGTGGCGTGTTTCGCTGCTCGAAATGCATGAATGTTACGTATTTGCTTAGAATGAAGTGTGTTTCATCTCATAATACGAGATGGAACACCTACAGCCAGCGTAAAACTCATATGTACTATTTTGGTATAAAGCGACTTTGCGTTCGATTGTGGCGTGTTTAGCTGCTCGAAACGCATGAATGATGCGTATTTGCATAGAATGAAGTGTTTTTCATCTCATAATAGGATAGGGAACGCCTATAGCTAGCGTAAAACTAAGACGTACGTTTTCGGTATAAACCGCATTTGCTTTTGATTGGGGTGTCTTTGGCTGCTCAAAATGCATGAGTGTTGCGTATTTGCATAGAATGAGGTATTTTTCTTCTCATAATTCGAGTTGGAACGCCTACAGCGAGCGTAAAACTCAATTGTACGTTTTTGGTATACAGCGACTTTGCGTTCGGTTTGGGCGTGTATGGCTCCTCGAAACGCATGAATGTTGCGTATTTGCATAGAATGATGTGTTTTTTTTCTCATAATTCGAGTTGGAACGCCTACAGCGACCGTAAAACTCGTACGTCCGATTTTGGTATAAAGCGACTTTGCGTTCCGTTTGGACGTGTTTGGCTCCTCGAAACGCATGAATGTTACGTATTAGCATAGAATGAAGTGGATTTCCTCTCATAATACGACAGGGAACGCCTACAGCGAGCGTAAAACTCAAATGTACGTTTTCGGTATAAAACGCATTTGCTTTTGATTAGGGCGTCTTTGACTGCTCGAAACGCGTGAATGTTGCGTATTTGCAAAGAATGACGTGTTTTTCTTCTCACAATTCGAGTTGGAACGCCTACAGCGAGCGTAAAACTCATACGTCCGATTTTGGTATAAAGCGACTTTGCGTTCGGTTTGGGCGTGTTTGGCTTCTCGAAACGCATGTATGTTGCGTATTTGCATAGAATAAAGTGTTTTTCCTCTCTTGGTACGAGAGGGAACGCCTACAGCGAGCGTAAAACTCAAACGTACGTTTTCGGTATAAAACGCATTTGCTTTTGATTGGGGCGTCTTTGGCTGCTCGAAACGCATGAATCTTGCGTATTTGAATAGAATGAAATGTTTTTTTTTCTCATAATTCGAGTTGGCACGCCTACAGCTGGCGTAAAACTCAAATGTACGTTTTCGATCTAAAGCGCATTTGCTTTTGATTGGGGCGTCTTTGACTGCTCAAAATGCATGAATGTTGCGTATTTGCATAGCATGACGTGTTTTTCTTCTCATAATTCGAGTTGGAACGCCTACAGCGAGCGTAAAACTCATATATACTATTTTGATATAAAGCGACTTTGCCTTCGGTTTGGGCGTGTTTGGCTGTATGAAACTCATGAATGTTGCGTATTTGCATAGAATGACCTGCTTTTCTTCTCATAATTCGAGTTGGCACGTCTACAGCTGGCGTAAAATTCAAATGAACGTTTTTGATGTAAAACGCATTTGTCTTTGATTGGGGCGTCTTTGACTGCTCAAAATACATGAATCTTGCGTATTTGCATAGAATGAGGTTTTTTTCGTCTCATAATTCGAGTTGGAACGTCTACAGCTGGCGTAGAACTCAAATGTCCGTTTGCGGTATAAAGCGCATTTGTTTTGATTGGGGCTTCTTTGGCTGCTCGAAATGCATGAATGTTGCGTATTTGCATAGAATGAAGTGTTTTTCCTCTCATAATACGAGAGGGAACGCCTACAGCGAGCATAAAACTCAAATGTACGTTTTCGGTATAAAACGCATTTGCTTGTGATTGGGGCGTCTTTGGCTGCTCGAAACGCATGAATGTTGCGTATTTGCATAGAATGACGTGTTTTTCTTCTCATAATTCGAGTTGGAACGCGTACAGCGAGCGTAAAGCTCGCATGTCCGATGTTGGTATAAAGCGACTTTGCGTTCGGTTTGGGCGTGTTTGGCTTCTCGAAACGCATGAATGTTGCGTATTTGCATAGAATGACGTGTTTTTCTTCTCATAATTCGAGTTGGAACGTCTACAGCGAGCGTAAAACTCATATGTACGTTGTCGGTATAAAGCACATTTACTTTTGATTGGGGCGTCTTTGACTGCTCAAAATGCATGAATGTTCCGTATTTACATAGAATGAGGTGTTTTTCGTCTCATAATTCGAGTTGGAACACCTACAGCAAACGTAAAACTCTTATGTACTATTTTGTTATAAAGCGACTTTGCGTTCGATTGTGGCGTATTTAGCTGCTCGAAACGCACGAATGTTGCGTAATTGCATAGAATGAAGTGTTTTTCCTCTCATATTACGAGAGGGAACGCCTACAGCGAGCGTAAAACTCAATTGTACGTTTTCGGTATAAAGCGCATTGGCTTTTGATTGGGGTGTCTTAGACTTCTCGAAACGCATCAATGATGCGTATTTGCATAGAATGAAGTGTTTTTCATCTCATAATAGGATAGGGAACGCCTATAGTTCGCGTAAAACTCAGACGTACGTTTTCGGTATAAAGCGCATTTGCTTTTGATTGGGGTGTCTTTGACTGCTCAAAATGCATGAGTGTTGCGTATTTGCAGAGAATGAGGTATTTTTCTTCTCATAATTCGAGTTGGAACGCCTACAGCGAGCGTAAAACTCAAATGTACGTTTTTGGTATAAAGCGACTTTGCGTTCGGTTTGGGCGTGTATGGCTCCTCGAAACGCATGAATGTTGCGTATTTGCATAGAATGATGTGTTTTTCTTCTCATAATTCGAGTTGGTACGCCTACAGCGACCGTAAAACTCGTACGTCCGATTTTGGTATAAACCGACTTTGCGTTCGATTTGGACGTGTTTGGCTCCTCGAAACGTATGAATGTTGCGTATTTGCATAGAATGAAGTGTGTTTCCTCTCATAATACGAGAGGGAACGCCTACAGCTAGCGTAAAACTCAAATGTACGTTTTCGGTATAAAACGCATTTGCTTTTAACTAGGGCGTCTTTGGCTGCTCGAAACGCATGAATGTTGCGTATTTGCATAGAATGACGTGTTTTTCTTCTCATAATTCGAGTTGGAACGCCTACAGCGAGCGTAAAACTCTTATGTACTATTTTGTTATAAAGCGACTTTGCGTTCGATTGTAGCGTGTTTAGCTGCTCGAAACGTACGAATGTTGCGTATTTGCATAGAATGAAGTGTTTTTCATCTCATAATACGAGATGGAACACGTACAGCGAACGTAAAACTCATATGTACTATTTTGGTATAAACCGACTTTGCGTTCGATTGTGGCGTGTTTAGCTGCTCGAAACGCATGAATGTCACGTATTTGCATAGAATAAAGTGTTTTTCCTCTCATAATACGAGAGGGAACGCCTACAGCTAGCGTAAAACTCAATTGTACGTTTTCGGTATAAAGCGCATTTGCTTTTGATTGGGGCGTCTTTGACTGCTCGAAATGCATTAATTTTTCGTATTTGCACAGAATGTGGTGTTTTTCGTCTCATAATTCGAGTTGGAACGCCTACAGCGAGCGTAAAACTCTTATGTACTATTTTGTTATAAAGCGACTTTGCTTTCGATCGTGGCGTGTTTAGCGTCTCGAAACGCATGAATGTTGCGTATTTGCGTAGAATGAAGTGTTTTTGATCTCATAATACGAGAGGGAACGTCTACAGCGAGCGTAAAACTCAAATGTACGTATTCGGTATAAAACGCATTTGCTTTTGATTGGGGCGTCTTTGGCTGCTCGAAACGCATGAATGTTGCGTATTTGCAAAGAATGACATGTTTTTTTTTTGCCATAATTCGAGTTGGAACGTCTACAGCTGGCGTAGAACTCAAATGTCCGTTTGCGGTATAAAGCGCATTTGTTTTGATTGGGGCTTCTTTGGCTGCTCGAAATGCATGAATGTTGCGTATTTGCATAGAATGAAGTGTTTTTCCTCTCATAATACGAGAGGGAACGCCTACAGCGAGCATAAAACTCAAATGTACGTTTTCGGTATAAAACGCATTTGCATGTGATTGGGGCGTCTTTGGCTGCTCGAAACGCATGAATGTTGCGTATTTGCATAGAATGACGTGTTTTTCTTCTCATAATTCGAGTTGGAACGTCTACAGCGAGCGTAAAACTCATATGTACGTTGTCGGTATAAAGCACATTTACTTTTGATTGGGGCGTCTTTGACTGCTCAAAATGCATGAATGTTCCGTATTTACATAGAATGAGGTGTTCTTCGTCTCATAATTCGAGTTGGAACACCTACAGCAAACGTAAAACTCTTATGTACTATTTTGTTATAAAGCGACTTTGCGTTCGATTGTGGCGTATTTAGCTGCTCGAAACGCATGAATGTTGCGTAATTGCATAGAATGAAGTGTTTTTCCTCTCATATTACGAGAGGGAACGCCTACAGCGAGCGTAAAACTCAATTGTACGTTTTCGGTATAAAGCGCATTTGCTTTTGATTGGGGTGTCTTAGACTGCTCGAAACGCATCAATGATGCGTATTTGCATAGAATGAAGTGTTTTTCATCTCATAATAGGATAGGGAACGCCTATAGTTCGCGTAAAACTCAGACGTACGTTTTCGGTATAAAGCGCATTTGCTTTTGATTGGGGTGTCTTTGACTGCTCAAAATGCATGATCGTTGCGTATTTGCAGAGAATGAGGTATTTTTCTTCTCATAATTCGAGTTGGAACGCCTACAGCGAGCGTAAAACTCAAATGTACGTTTTTGGTATAAAGCGACTTTGCGTTCGGTTTGGGCATGTATGGCTCCTCGAAACGCATGAACGTTGCGTATTTGCATAGAATGATGTGTTTTTCTTCTCATAATTCGAGTTGGTACGCCTACAGCGTCCGTAAAACTCGTACGTCCGATTTTGGTATAAAGCGACTTTGCGTTCGGTTTGGACGTGTTTGGCTCCTCGAAACGCATGAATGTTGCGTATTTGCCTAGTATGAAGTGTTTTTCCTCTCATAATACGAGAGGGAACGTCTACAGCGAGCGTAAAACTCAAATGTACGTATTCGGTATAAAACGCATTTGCTTTTGATTGGGGCGTCTTTGGCTGCTCGAAACGCATATATGTTGCGTATTTGCATAGAATGACGGGTTTATCTTCTCATAATTCGAGTTATAACGCCTACAGCTGGCGTAAAACTCAAATGTACGTTTTCGATATAAAGCGCATTTGCTTTTGATTGGGGCGTCTTTGACTGCTCAAAAGGCATGAATGTTGCGTATTTGCATAGAATGAGGTGTTTTTCGTCTCATAATTCGAGTTGGAACACCTACAGCGAACGTAAAACTCATATGTACTATTTTGGTATAAAGCGACTTTGCCTTCGGTTTGGGCGTGTTTGGCTGTTCGAAACACACGAGTGTTGCGTATTGGCATCGAATTAAGTGTTTTTCCTCTCATAATACGAGAGGGAACGCCTACAGCGAGCGTAAAACTCAAATCTACGTTTTCGGTATAAAACGCATTTGCTTTTGATTGGGGTGTCTTTGGCTGCTCGGAACGCATGAATGTTGCGTATTTGCATAGAATGACGTGTTTTTCTTCTCATAATTCGTGTTGGAACGCCTACAGCGAGCGTAAAACTCAAATGTACGTTTTCGGTATTAAAGCGCATTTGCTTTTGATTGGGGCGTCTTTGACTGCTCGAAATGCATTATTTTTTCGTATTTGCACAGAATGTGGTGTTTTTCTTCTTATAATTCGAGTTGGAACGCCTACAGCGAGCGTAAAACTCTTATGTACTATTTTGTTATAAAGCAACTTTGCTTTCGATTGTGGCGTGTTTAGCTGCTCGAAACGCACGAATGTTGCGTATTTGCATAGAATGAAGTGTGTTTCCGCTCATAATACGAGAGGGAACGCCTACAGCGAGCGTAAATCTCAAACGTTCGTTTTCGGTATAAAACGCATTTGCTTTTGATTGGGGCGTCTTTGACTGCTCGAAATGCATAAATGTTGCGTATTTGCATAGAATGAGGTGTTTTTCGTCTCATAATTCGAGTTGGAACGCCTACAGCGAGCGTAAAACCCTTATGTACTATTTTGTTATAAAGCGACTTCGCTTTCGATTGTGGCGTGTTTAGCTCCTCGAAACGCACGAATGTTGCGTATTTGCGTAGAATGAAGTGTTTTTGATCTCATAATACGAGATGGAACAGCTACAGCGAGCGTAAAACTCAAATGTACGTTTTTGGTATAAAGCGACTTTGCGTTCGGTTTGGGCGTGTATGGCTCCTCGAAACGCCTGAATGTTGCGTATTTGCATAGAATGATGTGTTTTTCTTCTCATAATTCGAGTTGGAACGCCTACAGCGTCCGTAAAACTCGTACGTCCGATTTTGGTATAAAGCGACTTTGCGTTCGGTTTGGACGTGTTTGGCTCCTCGAAACGCATGAATGTTGCGTATTTGCATAGTATGAAGTGTTTTTCCTCTCATAATACGAGAGGGAACGTCTACAGCGTGCGTAAAACTCAAATGTACGTATTCGGTATAAACCGCATTTGCTTTTAATTGGGGCGTCTTTGGCTGCTCGAAACGCATATATGTTGCGTATTTGCATAGAATGACGGGTTTATCTTCTCATAATTCGAGTTGGAACGCCTACAGCTGGCGTAAATCTCAAATGTACGTTTATGATATAAAGCGCATTTGCTTTTGATTGGGGCGTCTTTGACTGCTCAAAATGCATGAATGTTGCGTATTTGCATAGAATGAGGTGTTTTTCGTCTCATTATTCGAGTTGGAACGCCGACAGCGAGCGTAAAACTCTTATGTACTGTTTTGTTATAATGCGACTTTGCGTTCGATTGTGGCGTGTTTCGCTGCTCGAAACGCATGAATGTTGCGTATTTGCATAGTATGAAGTGGTTTTTCTATCATAATACGAGAGGGAACGCCTACAGCGAGCGTAAAAGTCGAATGTACGTTTTCGGTATAAATCGCATTTGCTTTTGTTTGGGGCGTCTTTGGCTGCTCGAAACGCATCAATGTTGCGTATTTGTATAGAATGACGTGTTTTTCTTCTCATAATTCGAGTTGGAACGCCTACAGCTAGCGTAAAACTCAAATGTACGTTTTCGGTATAAAGCGCATTTGCTTTTGATTGGGGCGTATTTGACTGCTCGAAATGCATGAATGTTGCGTATTTGCATAGAATGAGGTGTTTTTCGTCTCATAATTCGAGTTGGAACGCCTACAGCGAGCGTAAAACCCTTATGTACTATTTTGTTATAAAGCGACTTCGCTTTCGATTGTGGCGTGTTTAGCTCCTCGAAACGCACGAATGTTGCGTATTTGCATAGAATAAAGTGTTTTTCCTCTCATAATACGAGAGGGAACGCCGACTGCGAGCGTAAAACTCAAATGTACCTTTTCGGTATAAAACGCATTTGCTTTTCATTGGGGCGTCTTCGGCTGCTCGAAAAGCATGAATATTGCGTAATTGCATAGAATGACGTGTTTTTCTTCTCATAATTCGAGTTGGAACGTCTACAGCGAGCGTAAAACTCATATGTACGTTTTCGGTATAAAGCATATTTACTTTTGATTGGGGCGTCTTTGACTGCTCAAAATGCATGAATGTTCCGTATTTACATAGAATGAGGTCTTTTTCGTCTCATAATTCGAGTTGGAACGCCTACAGCGAGCGCAAAACTCGTACGTCCGATTTTGGTATAAAGCGACTTTGCGTTCGCTTTGGGCGTGTTTGGCTTCTCGAAAAGCATGAATGTTGCGTATTTGCATGGAATGAAGTGTTTTTCCTCTCACAATACGAGAGGGAACGCCTACAGCGAGCGGAAAACTCAAATGTACGTTTTCGGTATAAAGCGCATTTGCTTTTCATTGGGGCGTCTTTGGCTGCTCGAAACGCATGAATGTTGCGTATTTGCATAGCATGACGTGTTTTTCTTCTCATAATTCGTGTTGGAACGCCTACAGCGAGCGTAAAACTCAAATGTACGTTTTCGGTATAAAGCGCATTTGCTTTTGATTGGGGCGTCTTTGACTGCTCGAAATGCATTAATTTTTCGTATTTGCACAGAATGTGGTGTTTTTCTTCTAATAATTCGAGTTGGAACGCCTACAGCGAGCGTAAAACTTTTATGTACTATTTTGTTATAAAGCGACTTTGCTTTCGATTGTGGCGTGTTTAGCTGCTCGAAACGCACGAATGTTGCGTATTTGCATAGAATGAAGTGTGTTTCCGCTCATAATACGAGAGGGAACGCCTACAGCGAGCGTAAATCTCAAACGTACGTTTTCGGTATAAAACGGATTTGCTTTTGATTGGGGCGTCTTTGACTGCTCGAAATGCATAAATGTTGCGTATTTGCATAGAATGAGGTGTTTTTCGTCTCATAATTCGAGTTGGAACGCCTACAGCGAGCGTAAATCCCTTATGTACTATTTTGTTATAAAGCGACTTCGCTTTCGATTGTGGCGTGTTTAGCTCCTCGAAACGCACGAATGTTGCGTATTTGCGTAGAATGAAGTGTTTTTGATCTCATAATACGAGATGGAACACCTACAGCGAGCGTAAAACTCAAATGTACGTTTTTGGTATAAAGCGACTTTGCGTTCGGTTTGGGCGTGTATGGCTCCTCGAAACGCCTGAATGTTGCGTATTTGCATAGAATGATGTGTTTTTCTTCTCATAATTCGAGTTGGAACGCCTACAGCGTCCGTAAAACTCGTACGTCCGATTTTGGTATAAAGCGACTTTGCGTTCGGTTTGGACGTGTTTGGCTCCTCGAAACGCATGAATGTTGCGTATTTGCATAGTATGAAGTGTTTTTCCTCTCATAATACGAGAGGGAACGTCTACAGCGAGCGTAAAACTCAAATGTACGTATTCGGTATAAAACGCATTTGCTTTTGATTGGGGCGTCTTTGGCTGCTCGAAACGCATATATGTTGCGTATTTGCATAGAATGACGGGTTTATCTTCTCATAATTCGAGTTGGAACGCCTACAGCTGGCGTAAATCTCAAATGTACGTTTTTGATATAAAGCGCATTTGCTTTTGATTGGGGCGTCTTTGACTGCTCAAAATGCATGAATGTTGCGTAATTGCATAGAATGAGGTGTTTTTCGTCTCATAATTCGAGTTGGAACGCCGACAGCGAGCGTAAAACTCTTATGTACTGTTTTGTTATAATGCGACTTTGCGTTCGATTGTGGCGTGTTTCGCTGCTCGAAACGCATGAATGTTGCGTATTTGCATAGTATGAAGTGGTTTTTCTATCATAATACGAGAGGGAACGCATACAGCGAGCGTAAAAGTCGAATGTACGTTTTCGGTATAAATCGCATTTGCTTTTGTTTGGGGCGTCTTTGGCTGCTCGAAACGCATCAATGTTGCGTATTTGTATAGAATGACGTGTTTTTCTTCTCATAATTCGAGTTGGAACGCCTACAGCTAGCGTAAAACTCAAATGTACGTTTTCGGTATAAAGCGCATTTGCTTTTGATTGGGGCGTATTTGACTGCTCGAAATGCATGAATGTTGCGTATTTGCATAGAATGAGGTGTTTTTCGTCTCATAATTCGAGTTGGAACGCCTACAGCGAGCGTAAAACCCTTATGTACTATTTTGTTATAAAGCGACTTCGCTTTCGATTGTGGCGTGTTTAGCTCCTCGAAACGCACGAATGTTGCGTATTTGCATAGAATGAAGTGTTTTTTATCTCATAGTACGTGATGGAACACCTACAGCGAGCGTAAAACTCATGTACTATTTTGGTATAAAGCGACTTTGCGTTTGATTGTGGCGTGTTTAGCTGCTCAAAACGCATAAATGTTACGTATTTGCATAGAATAAAGTGTTTTTCCTCTCATAATACGAGAGGGAACGCCGACTGCGAGCGTAAAACTCAAATGTACCTTTTCGGTATAAAACGCATTTGCTTTTCATTGGGGCGTCTTCGGCTGCTCGAAACGCATGAATATTGCGTAATTGCATAGAATGACGTGTTTTTCTTCTCATAATTCGAGTTGGAACGTCTACAGCGAGCGTAAAACTCATATGTACGTTTTCGGTATAAAGCATATTTACTTTTGATTGGGGCGTCTTTGACTGCTCAAAATGCATGAATGTTCCGTATTTACATAGAATGAGGTCTTTTTCGTCTCATAATTCGAGTTGGAACACCTACAGCAAACGTAAAACTCTTATGTACTATTTTGTTATAAAGCGACTTTGCGTTCGATTGTGGCGTATTTAGCTGCTCGAAACGCATGAATGTTGCGTAATTGCATAGAATGAAGTGTTTTTCCTCTCATATTACGAGAGGGAACGCCTACAGCGAGCGTAAAACTCAATTGTACGTTTTCGGAATAAAGCGCATTTGCTTTTGATTGGGGTGTCTTTGACTGCTCAAAATGCATGAGTGTTGCGTATTTGCATAGAATGAGGTATTTTTCTTCTCATAGTTCGAGTTAGAACGCCTACAGCGACCGTAAAACTCGTACGTCCGATTTTGGTATAAAGCGACTTTGCGTTCGGTTTGGACGTGTTTGGCTCCTCGAAACGCATGAATGTTACGTATTAGCATAGAATGAAGTGGGTTTCCTCTCATAATACGACAGGGAACGCCTACAGCGAGCGTAAAACTCAAATGTACGTTTTCGGTATAAAACGCATTTGCTTTTGATTAGGGCGTCTTTGACTGCTCGAAACGCGTGAATGTTGCGTATTTGCAAAGAATGACGTGTTTTTCTTCTCACAATTCGAGTTGGAACGCCTACAGCGAGCGTAAAACTCATACGTCCGATTTTGGTATAAAGCGACTTTGCGTTCGGTTTGGGCGTGTTTGGCTTCTCGAAACGCATGTATGTTGCGTATTTGCATAGAATAAAGTGTTTTTCCTTTCTTGGTACGAGAGGGAACGCCTACAGCGAGCGTAAAACTCAAACGTACGTTTTCGGTATAAAACGCATTTGCTTTTGATTGGGGCGTATTTGGCTGCTCGAAACGCATGAATCTTGCGTATTTGAATAGAATGAAATGTTTTTTTCTCATAATTCGAGTTGGCACGCCTACAGCTGGCGTAAAACTCAAATGTACGTTTTCGATCTAAAGGGCATTTGCTTTTGATTGGGGCGTCTTTGACTGCTCAAAATGCATGAATGTTGCGTATTTGCATAGCATGACGTGTTTTTCTTCTCATAATTCGAGTTGGAACGCCTACAGCGAGCGTAAAACTCATATGTACTATTTTGATATAAAGCGACTTTGCCTTCGGTTTGGGCGTGTTTGGCTCCTCGAAACGCATGAATGTTGCGTATTTGCATAGCATGACGTGTTTTTCTTCTCATAATTCGCGTTGGAACGCCTACAGCGAGCGTAAAACTCATATGTACTATTTTGATATAAAGCGACTTTGCCTTCGGTTTGGGCGTGTTTGGCTGTTCGAAACTCATGAATGTTGCGTATTTGCATAGAATGACCTGCTTTTCTTCTCATAATATGAGAGGGAGCGCCTACAGCGAGCGTAAAACTCAAATGTACTTTTTCGGTATAAAACGCATTTGATTTGATTGGGGCGTCTTTGGCTGCTCGAAACGCATGAATGTTGCGTATTTGCATAGAATGACATGTTTTTTTTTTCATAATTCGAGTTGGCACGCCTACAGCTGGCGTAAAATTCAAATGTACGTTTTCGATATAAAGCCCATTTGCTTTTGATTGGGGCGGCTTTGACTGCTCGAAATGCATGAATGTTGCGTATTTGCATAGAATGAGGTGTTTTTCGTCTCATAATTCGAGTTGGAATGCCTACAGCGAGCGTAAATCTCAAATGTACGTTTTTGGTATGAAGCGACTTTGCGTTAGAGTTGGGCGTGTTTGGCTCCTCGAAACGCATGAATGTTGCGTATTTGCATAGCATGACGTGTTTTTCTTCTCATAATTCACGTTGGAACGCCTACAGCGAGCGTAAAACTCATATGTACTATTTTGATATAAAGCGACTTAGCCTTCGGTTTGGGCGTGTTTGGCTGTATGAAACTCATGAATGTTGCGTATTTGCATAGAATGACCTGCTTTTCTTCTCATAATTCGAGTTGGCACGTCTACAGCTGGCGTAAAATTCAAATGTACGTTTTTGATATAAAACGCATTTGTCTTTGATTGGGGCGTCTTTGACTGCTCAAAATACATGAATCTTGCGTATTTGCATAGAATGAGGTTTTTTTCGTCTCATAATTCGAGTTGGAACGCCTACAGCGAGCGTAAAACTCATATGTACGTTTTCGATATAATGCGCATTTGCTTTTGATTGGGGCGTCTTTGACTGCTCAAAATGCACGAATGTTGCGTATTTGCATAGAATGAGGTGTTTTCGTCTCATAATTCGAGTTGGAACGCCTACAGCGAACGTAAAACTCTTATGTACTATTTTGTTATAAAGCGAATTTGCGTTCGACAGTGGCGTGTTTAGCTGCTCGAAACGCATGAATGTTGCGTATTTGCATAGAATGACGTGTTTTTCGTTTTATCATTCGAGTTGGAACGCCTACAGCTAGGGTAAAACTTAAATGTACGTTGTCGGTATAAAACGCATTTGCTTTTGATTGGGGCGGCTTTGGCTGCTCGAAACGCATGAATGTTGCGTATTTGCAAAGAATGACATGTTTTTTTTTGCCATAATTCGAGTTGGAACGTCTACAGCTGGCGTAAAACTCAAATGTACGTTTTTGGTATAAAGCGACTTTGCGTTCGGTTTGGGCGTGTTCGGCTCCTCGAAACGCATGAATGTTGCGTATTTGTATAGAATGATGTGTTTTTCTTCTCATAATTCGAGTTGGTACGCCTACAGCGACCGTAAAACTCGTACGTCCGATTTTGGTATAAACCGACTTTGCGTTCGATTTGGACGTGTTTGGCTCCTCGAAACGTATGAATGTTGCGTATTTGCATAGAATGAAGTGTTTTTTCTCTCATAATACGAGAGGGAACGTCTACAGCGAGCGTAAAACTCAAATGTACGTATTCGGTATAAAACGCATTTGCTTTTGATTGGGGCGTCTTTGGCTGTTCGAAACGCATATATGTTGCGTATTTGCATAGAATGACGGGTTTATCTTCTCATAATTCGAGTTGGAAGGCCTACAGCTGGCGTAAAACTCAAATGTACGTTTTTGATATAAAGCGCATTTACTTTTGATTGGGGCGTCTTTGACTGCTCAAAATGCATGAATGTTGCGTATTTGCATAGAATGAGGTGTTTTTCGTCTCATAATTCGAGTTGGAACGCCGACAGCGAGCGTGAAACTCTTATGTACTATTTTGTTATAGTGCGACTTTGCGTTCGGTTGTGGCGTGTTTAGCTGCTCGAAACGCATGAATGTTACGTGTTTGCATAGAATAAAGTGTGTTTCCTCTCATAATACGAGAGGGAACGCCTACAGCGAGCGTAAAACTCAAATGTACGTTTTCGGTATAAAACGCATTTGCTTTTGATTGGGGCGTCTTTGGCTGGTCGAAACGCATATAAGTTGCGTATTTGCATAGAATGACGGGTTTATCTTCTCATAATTCGAGTTGGAACGCCTACAGCTGGCGTAAATCTCAAATGAACGTTTTTGATATAAAGCGCATTTGTTTTGATTGGGGCTTCTTTGGCTGCTCGAAATGCATGAATGTTGCGTATTTGCATAGAATGAAGTTTTTTTCCTCTCATAATACGAGAGGGAACGCCTACAGCGAGCATAAAACTCAAATGTACGTTTTCGGTATAAAACGCATTTGCTTGTGATTGGGGCGTCTTTGGCTGCTCGAAACGCATGAATGTTGCGTATTTGCATAGAATGACGTGTTTTTCTTCTCATAATTCGAGTTGGAACGCCTACAGCGAGCGTAAAGCTCGCATGTCCGATGTTGGTATAAAGCGACTTTGCGTTCGGTTTGGGCGTGCTTGGCTTCTCGAAACGCATGAATGTTGCGTATTTGCATAGAATGACGTGTTTTTCTTCTCATAATTCGAGTTGGAACGTCTACAGCGAGCGTAAAACTCATATGTACGTTTTCGGTACAAAGCACATTTACTTTTGATTGGGGCGTCTTTGACTGCTCAAAATGCATGAATGTTCCGTATTTACATAGAATGAGGTGTTTTTCGTCTCATAATTCGAGTTGGAACACCTACAGCAAACGTAAAACTCTTATGTACTATTTTGTTATAAAGCGACTTTGCGTTCGATTGTTGCGTATTTAGCTCCTCGAAACGCATGAATGTTGCGTATTTGCATAGAATGATGTGTTTTTCTTCTCATAATTCGAGTTGGTACGCCTACAGCGACCGTAAAATCGTACGTCCGATTTTGGTATAAACCGACTTTGCGTTCGATTTGGACGTGTTTGGCTCCTCGAAACGTATGAATGTTGCGTATTTGCATAGAATGAAGTGTTTTTTCTCTCATAATACGAGAGGGAACGTCTACAGCGAGCGTAAAACTCAAATGTACGTATTCGGTATAAAACGCATTTGCTTTTGATTGGGGCGTCTTTGGCTGTTCGAAACGCATATATGTTGCGTATTTGCATAGAATGACGGGTTTATCTTCTCATAATTCGAGTTGGAACGCCTACAGCTGGCGTAAAACTCAAATGTACGTTTTTGATATAAAGCGCATTTACTTTTGATTGGGGCGTCTTTGACTGCTCAAAATGCATGAATGTTGCGTATTTGCATAGAATGAGGTGTTTTTCGTCTCATAATTCGAGTTGGAACGCCGACAGCGAGCGTGAAACTCTTATGTACTATTTTGTTATAATGCGACTTTGCGTTCGGTTGTGGCGTGTTTAGCTGCTCGAAACGCATGAATGTTACGTGTTTGCATAGAATAAAGTGTGTTTCCTCTCATAATACGAGAGGGAACGCCTACAGCGAGCGTAAAACTCAAATGTACGTTTTCGGTATAAAACGCATTTGCTTTTGATTGGGGCGTCTTTGGCTGGTCGAAACGCATATATGTTGCGTATTTGCATAGAATGACGGGTTTATCTTCTCATAATTCGAGTTGGAACGCCTACAGCTGGCGTAAATCTCAAATGAACGTTTTTGATATAAAGCGCATTTGTTTTGATTGGGGCTTCTTTGGCTGCTCGAAATGCATGAATGTTGCGTATTTGCATAGAATGAAGTGTTTTTCCTCTCATAATACGAGAGGGAACGCCTACAGCGAGCATAAAACTCAAATGTACGTTTTCGGTATAAAACGCATTTGCTTGTGATTGGGGCGTCTTTGGCTGCTCGAAACGCATGAATGTTGCGTATTTGCATAGAATGACGTGTTTTTCTTCTCATAATTCGAGTTGGAACGCCTACAGCGAGCGTAAAGCTCGCATGTCCGATGTTGGTATAAAGCGACTTTGCGTTCGGTTTGGGCGTGCTTGGCTTCTCGAAACGCATGAATGTTGCGTATTTGCATAGAATGACGTGTTTTTCTTCTCATAATTCGAGTTGGAACGTCTACAGCGAGCGTAAAACTCATATGTACGTTTTCGGTATAAAGCACATTTACTTTTGATTGGGGCGTCTTTGACTGCTCAAAATGCATGAATGTTCCGTATTTACATAGAATGAGGTGTTTTTCGTCTCATAATTCGAGTTGGAACACCTACAGCAAACGTAAAACTCTTATGTACTATTTTGTTATAAAGCGACTTTGCGTTCGATTGTGGCGTATTTAGCTCCTCGAAACGCATGAATGTTGCGTATTTGCATAGAATGATGTGTTTTTCTTCTCATAATTCGAGTTGGTACGCCTACAGCGACCGTAAAACTCGTACGTCCGATTTTGGTATAAACCGACTTTGCGTTCGATTTGGACGTGTTTGGCTCCTCGAAACGTATGAATGTTGCGTATTTGCATAGAATGAAGTGTTTTTTCTCTCATAATACGAGAGGGAACGTCTACAGCGAGCGTAAAACTCAAATGTACGTATTCGGTATAAAACGCATTTGCTTTTGATTGGGGCGTCTTTGGCTGTTCGAAACGCATATATGTTGCGTATTTGCATAGAATGACGGGTTTATCTTCTCATAATTCGAGTTGGAACGCCTACAGCTGGCGTAAAACTCAAATGTACGTTTTTGATATAAAGCGCATTTACTTTTGATTGGGGCGTCTTAGACTGCTCAAAATGCATGAATGTTGCGTATTTGCATAGAATGAGGTGTTTTTCGTCTCATAATTCGAGTTGGAACGCCGACAGCGAGCGTAAAACTCTTATGTACTATTTTGTTATAATGCGACTTTGCGTTCGGTTGTGGCGTGTTTAGCTGCTCGAAACGCATGAATGTTACGTATTTGCATAGAATGAAGTGTGTTTCCTCTCATAATACGAGAGGGAACGCCTACAGCTAGCGTAAAACTCAAATGTACGTTTTCGGTATAAAACGCATTTGCTTTGGACTAGGGCGTCTTTGGCTGCTCGAAACGCATGAATGTTGCGTATTTGCATAGAATGACGTGTTTTTCTTCTCATAATTCGAGTTGAAACGCCTACAGCGAGCGTAAAACTCATATGTACTATTTTGGAATAAAGCGACTTTGCCTTCGGTTTGGGCGTGTTTAGCTGCTCGAAACGCACGAATGTTGCGTATTTGCATAGAATGAAGTGTTTTTCATCTCATAATACGAGATGGAACACCTACAGCCAGCGTAAAACTCATATGTACTATTTTGGTATAAAGCGACTTTGCGTTCGATTGTGGCGTGTTTAGCTGCTCGAAACGCATGAATGTTGCGTATTTGCATAGAATGAAGTGTTTTTCTTCTCATAATACGATGGGGAACGCCTACAGGGAGCGTAAAACTCAAACGTACGTTTTCGGTATAAAACGCATTTGCTTTTGATTGGGGCGTCTTTGGCTGCCCGAAACGCATGAATGTTGCGTATTTGCATAGAATGACGTGTCTTTCTTCTCATAATTCGAGTTGGAACGCCTACAGCGAGTGTAAAACTCATACGACCGATTTTGGAATAAAACGACTTTGCGTTCGGTTTGGGCGTGTTTGGCTTCTCGAAACGCATGAATGTTGCGTATTTGCATGGAATGAAGTATTTTTTCTCTCACAATACGAGAGGGAACGCCTACAGCGAGCGAAAAACTCAAATGTACGTTTTCGGTATAAAGCGCATTTGCTTTTGATTGGGGCGTCTTTGGCTGCTCGAAACGCATGAATGTTGCGTATACGCATAGAATGACTTGTTTTTCTTCTCATAATTCGTGTTGGAACGCCTACAGCGACCGTAAAAGTCAAATGTACGTTTTCGGTATAAAACGCATTTGCTTTTCATTGGGGCGTCTTTGGCTGCTCGAAACGCATGAATATTGCGCAATTGCATAGAATGACGTGTTTTTCTTCTCATAATTGGAGATGGAACGTCTACAGCGACCGTAAAACTCATATGTACGTTTTCGGTATAAAGCGCATTTACTTTTGATTGGGGCGTCTTTGGCTGCTCGAAACGCATATATGTTGCGTATTTGCATAGAATGACGGGTTTATCTTCTCAAAATTCGAGTTGGAACGCCTACAGCTGGCGTAAAACTCAAATGTACGTTTGTCATATAAAGCGCATTTGCTTTTGATTGGGGCGTCTTTGACTGCTCAAAATGCATGAATGTTGCGTATTTGCATAGAATGAGGTGTTTTTCGTCTCATAATTCGAGTTGGAACGCCGACAGCGAGCGTAAAACTCTTATGTACTATTTTGTTATAATGCGACTTTGCGTTCGATTGTGGCGTGTTTAGCTGCTCGAAACGCATGAATGTTACGTATTTGCATAGAATGAAGTGTGTTTCCTCTCATAATACGAGAGGGAACGCCTACAGCGAGCGTAAAACTCAAATGTACGTTTTCGGTATAAAACGCTTTTGCTTTTGACTAGGGCGTCTTTGGCTGCTCGAAACGCATGAATGTTGCGTATTTGCATAGAATGACGTGTTTTTCTTCTCATAATTCGAGTTGGAACACCTACAGCCAGCGTAAAACTCATACAGCTAACGTAAAACTCTTATGTACTATTTTGTTATAAAGCGACTCTGCGTTCGATTGTGGCGTATTTAGCTGCTCGAAACGCATGAACGTTGCGTAATTGCATAGAATGAAGTGTTTTTCATCTCATAATACGAGATGGAACGCCTACAGCTAGCGTAAAACTCAAATGTACGTTTTCGGTATAAAGCGCATTTGCTTTTGATTGGGGCGTCTTTGACTGCTCGAAATGCATGAATGTTGCGTAATTGCATAGAATGAGGTGTTTTTCGTCTCATAATTCGCGTTGGAACGCCTACAGCGAGCGTAAAACTCATATGTACTATTTTGATATAAAGCGACTTTGCCTTCGGTTTGGGCGTGCTTGGCTTCTCGAAACGCATGAATGTTGCGTATTTGCATAGAATGACGTGTTTTTCTTCTCATAATTCGAGTTGGAACGTCTACAGCGAGCGTAAAACTCATATGTACGTTTTCGGTATAAAGCACATTTACTTTTGATTGGGGCGTCTTTGACTGCTCAAAATGCATGAATGTTCCGTATTTACATAGAATGAGGTGTTTTTCGTCTCATAATTCGAGTTGGAACACCTACAGCAAACGTAAAACTCTTATGTACTATTTTGTTATAAAGCGACTTTGCGTTCGATTGTGGCGTATTTAGCTCCTCGAAACGCATGAATGTTGCGTATTTGCATAGAATGATGTGTTTTTCTTCTCATAATTCGAGTTGGTACGCCTACAGCGACCGTAAAACTCGTACGTCCGATTTTGGTATAAACCGACTTTGCGTTCGATTTGGACGTGTTTGGCTCCTCGAAACGTATGAATGTTGCGTATTTGCATAGAATGAAGTGTTTTTTCTCTCATAATACGAGAGGGAACGTCTACAGCGAGCGTAAAACTCAAATGTACGTATTCGGTATAAAACGCATTTGCTTTTGATTGGGGCGTCTTTGGCTGTTCGAAACGCATATATGTTGCGTATTTGCATAGAATGACGGGTTTATCTTCTCAAAATTCGAGTTGGAACGCCTACAGCTGGCGTAAAACTCAAATGTACGTTTGTCATATAAAGCGCATTTGCTTTTGATTGGGGCGTCTTTGACTGCTCAAAATGCATGAATGTTGCGTATTTGCATAGAATGAGGTGTTTTTCGTCTCATAATTCGAGTTGGAACGCCGACAGCGAGCGTAAAACTCTTATGTACTATTTTGTTATAATGCGACTTTGCGTTCGATTGTGGCGTGTTTAGCTGCTCGAAACGCATGAATGTTACGTATTTGCATAGAATGAAGTGTGTTTCCTCTCATAATACGAGAGGGAACGCCTACAGCGAGCGTAAAACTCAAATGTACGTTTTCGGTATAAAACGCTTTTGCTTTTGACTAGGGCGTCTTTGGCTGCTCGAAACGCACGAATGTTGCGTATTTGCATAGAATGAAGTGTTTTTCATCTCATAATACGAGATGGAACACCTACAGCCAGCGTAAAACTCATATGTACTATTTTGGTATAAAGCGACTTTGCGTTCGATTGTGGCGTGTTTAGCTGCTCGAAACGCATGAATGTTGCGTATTTGCATAGAATGAAGTGTTTTTCTTCTCATAATACGATAGGGAACGCCTACAGGGAGCGTAAAACTCAAACGTACGTTTTCGGTATAAAACGCATTTGCTTTTGATTGGGGCGTCTTTGGCTGCCCGAAACGCATGAATGTTGCGTAATTGGATAGAATGAAGTGTTTTTCATCTCATAATACGAGATGGAACGCCTACAGCTAGCGTAAAACTCAAATGTACGTTTTCGGTATAAAGCGCATTTGCTTTTGATTGGGGCGGCTTTGACTGCTCGAAATGCATGAATGTTGCGTATTTGCATAGAATGAGGTGTTTTTCGTCTCATAATTCGAGTTGGAATGCCTACAGCGAGCGTAAATCTCAAATGTACGTTTTTGGTATAAAGCGACTTTGCGTTAGAGTTGGGCGTGTTTGGCTCCTCGAAACGCATGAATGTTGCGTATTTGCATAGCATGACGTGTTTTTCTTCTCATAATTCACGTTGGAACGCCTACAGCGAGCGTAAAACTCATATGTACTATTTTGATATAAAGCGACTTAGCCTTCGGTTTGGGCGTGTTTGGCTGTATGAAACTCATGAATGTTGCGTATTTGCATAGAATGACCTGCTTTTCTTCTCATAATTCGAGTTGGCACGTCTACAGCTGGCGTAAAATTCAAATGTACGTTTTTGATATAAAACGCATTTGTCTTTGATTGGGGCGTCTTTGACTGCTCAAAATACATGAATCTTGCGTATTTGCATAGAATGAGGTTTTTTTCGTCTCATAATTCGAGTTGGAACGCCTACAGCGAGCGTAAAACTCATATGTACGTTTTCGATATAATGCGCATTTGCTTTTGATTGGGGCGTCTTTGACTGCTCAAAATGCACGAATGTTGCGTATTTGCATAGAATGAGGTATTTTCGTCTCATAATTCGAGTTGGAACGCCTACAGCGAACGTAAAACTCTTATGTACTATTTTGTTATAAAGCGAATTTGCGTTCGACAGTGGCGTGTTTAGCTGCTCGAAACGCATGAATGTTGCGTATTTGCATAGAATGACGTGTTTTTCGTTTTATCATTCGAGTTGGAACGCCTACAGCTAGGGTAAAACTTAAATGTACGTTGTCGGTATAAAACGCATTTGCTTTTGATTGGGGCGGCTTTGGCTGCTCGAAACGCATGAATGTTGCGTATTTGCAAAGAATGACATGTTTTTTTTTGCCATAATTCGAGTTGGAACGTCTACAGCTGGCGTAAAACTCAAATGTACGTTTTTGGTATAAAGCGACTTTGCGTTCGGTTTGGGCGTGTTCGGCTCCTCGAAACGCATGAATGTTGCGTATTTGTATAGAATGATGTGTTTTTCTTCTCATAATTCGAGTTGGTACGCCTACAGCGACCGTAAAACTCGTACGTCCGATTTTGGTATAAACCGACTTTGCGTTCGATTTGGACGTGTTTGGCTCCTCGAAACGTATGAATGTTGCGTATTTGCATAGAATGAAGTGTTTTTTCTCTCATAATACGAGAGGGAACGTCTACAGCGAGCGTAAAACTCAAATGTACGTATTCGGTATAAAACGCATTTGCTTTTGATTGGGGCGTCTTTGGCTGTTCGAAACGCATATATGTTGCGTATTTGCATAGAATGACGGGTTTATCTTCTCATAATTCGAGTTGGAAGGCCTACAGCTGGCGTAAAACTCAAATGTACGTTTTTGATATAAAGCGCATTTACTTTTGATTGGGGCGTCTTTGACTGCTCAAAATGCATGAATGTTGCGTATTTGCATAGAATGAGGTGTTTTTCGTCTCATAATTCGAGTTGGAACGCCGACAGCGAGCGTGAAACTCTTATGTACTATTTTGTTATAATGCGACTTTGCGTTCGGTTGTGGCGTGTTTAGCTGCTCGAAACGCATGAATGTTACGTGTTTGCATAGAATAAAGTGTGTTTCCTCTCATAATACGAGAGGGAACGCCTACAGCGAGCGTAAAACTCAAATGTACGTTTTCGGTATAAAACGCATTTGCTTTTGATTGGGGCGTCTTTGGCTGGTCGAAACGCATATAAGTTGCGTATTTGCATAGAATGACGGGTTTATCTTCTCATAATTCGAGTTGGAACGCCTACAGCTGGCGTAAATCTCAAATGAACGTTCTTGATATAAAGCGCATTTGTTTTGATTGGGGCTTCTTTGGCTGCTCGAAATGCATGAATGTTGCGTATTTGCATAGAATGAAGTGTTTTTCCTCTCATAATACGAGAGGGAACGCCTACAGCGAGCATAAAACTCAAATGTACGTTTTCGGTATAAAACGCATTTGCTTGTGATTGGGGCGTCTTTGGCTGCTCGAAACGCATGAATGTTGCGTATTTGCATAGAATGACGTGTTTTTCTTCTCATAATTCGAGTTGGAACGCCTACAGCGAGCGTAAAGCTCGCATGTCCGATGTTGGTATAAAGCGACTTTGCGTTCGGTTTGGGCGTGCTTGGCTTCTCGAAACGCATGAATGTTGCGTATTTGCATAGAATGACGTGTTTTTCTTCTCATAATTCGAGTTGGAACGTCTACAGCGAGCGTAAAACTCATATGTACGTTTTCGGTACAAAGCAGATTTACTTTTGATTGGGGCGTCTTTGACTGCTCAAAATGCATGAATGTTCCGTATTTACATAGAATGAGGTGTTTTTCGTCTCATAATTCGAGTTGGAACACCTACAGCAAACGTAAAACTCTTATGTACTATTTTGTTATAAAGCGACTTTGCGTTCGATTGTTGCGTATTTAGCTCCTCGAAACGCATGAATGTTGCGTATTTGCATAGAATGATGTGTTTTTCTTCTCATAATTCGAGTTGGTACGCCTACAGCGACCGTAAAATCGTACGTCCGATTTTGGTATAAACCGACTTTGCGTTCGATTTGGACGTGTTTGGCTCCTCGAAACGTATGAATGTTGCGTATTTGCATAGAATGAAGTGTTTTTTCTCTCATAATACGAGAGGGAACGTCTACAGCGAGCGTAAAACTCAAATGTACGTATTCGGTATAAAACGCATTTGCTTTTGATTGGGGCGTCTTTGGCTGTTCGAAACGCATATATGTTGCGTATTTGCATAGAATGACGGGTTTATCTTCTCATAATTCGAGTTGGAACGCCTACAGCTGGCGTAAAACTCAAATGTACGTTTTTGATATAAAGCGCATTTACTTTTGATTGGGGCGTCTTTGACTGCTCAAAATGCATGAATGTTGCGTATTTGCATAGAATGAGGTGTTTTTCGTCTCATAATTCGAGTTGGAACGCCGACAGCGAGCGTGAAACTCTTATGTACTATTTTGTTATAATGCGACTTTGCGTTCGGTTGTGGCGTGTTTAGCTGCTCGAAACGCATGAATGTTACGTGTTTGCATAGAATAAAGTGTGTTTCCTCTCATAATACGAGAGGGAACGCCTACAGCGAGCGTAAAACTCAAATGTACGTTTTCGGTATAAAACGCATTTGCTTTTGATTGGGGCGTCTTTGGCTGGTCGAAACGCATATATGTTGCGTATTTGCATAGAATGACGGGTTTATCTTCTCATAATTCGAGTTGGAACGCCTACAGCTGGCGTAAATCTCAAATGAACGTTTTTGATATAAAGCGCATTTGTTTTGATTGGGGCTTCTTTGGCTGCTCGAAATGCATGAATGTTGCGTATTTGCATAGAATGAAGTGTTTTTTCTCTCATAATACGAGAGGGAACGCCTACAGCGAGCATAAAACTCAAATGTACGTTTTCGGTATAAAACGCATTTGCTTGTGATTGGGGCGTCTTTGGCTGCTCGAAACGCATGAATGTTGCGTATTTGCATAGAATGACGTGTTTTTCTTCTCATAATTCGAGTTGGAACGCCTACAGCGAGCGTAAAGCTCGCATGTCCGATGTTGGTATAAAGCGACTTTGCGTTCGGTTTGGGCGTGCTTGGCTTCTCGAAACGCATGAATGTTGCGTATTTGCATAGAATGACGTGTTTTTCTTCTCATAATTCGAGTTGGAACGTCTACAGCGAGCGTAAAACTCATATGTACGTTTTCGGTATAAAGCACATTTACTTTTGATTGGGGCGTCTTTGACTGCTCAAAATGCATGAATGTTCCGTATTTACATAGAATGAGGTGTTTTTCGTCTCATAATTCGAGTTGGAACACCTACAGCAAACGTAAAACTCTTATGTACTATTTTGTTATAAAGCGACATTGCGTTCGATTGTGGCGTATTTAGCTCCTCGAAACGCATGAATGTTGCGTATTTGCATAGAATGATGTGTTTTTCTTCTCATAATTCGAGTTGGTACGCCTACAGCGACCGTAAAACTCGTACGTCCGATTTTGGTATAAACCGACTTTGCGTTCGATTTGGACGTGTTTGGCTCCTCGAAACGTATGAATGTTGCGTATTTGCATAGAATGAAGTGTTTTTTCTCTCATAATACGAGAGGGAACGTCTACAGCGAGCGTAAAACTCAAATGTACGTATTCGGTATAAAACGCATTTGCTTTTGATTGGGGCGTCTTTGGCTGTTCGAAACGCATATATGTTGCGTATTTGCATAGAATGACGGGTTTATCTTCTCATAATTCGAGTTGGAACGCCTACAGCTGGCGTAAAACTCAAATGTACGTTTTTGATATAAAGCGCATTTACTTTTGATTGGGGCGTCTTAGACTGCTGAAAATGCATGAATGTTGCGTATTTGCATAGAATGAGGTGTTTTTCGTCTCATAATTCGAGTTGGAACACTGACAGCGAGCGTAAAACTCTTATGTACTATTTTGTTATAATGCGACTTTGCGTTCGGTTGTGGCGTGTTTAGCTGCTCGAAACGCATGAATGTTACGTATTTGCATAGAATGAAGTGTGTTTCCTCTCATAATACGAGAGGGAACGCCTACAGCTAGCGTAAAACTCAAATGTACGTTTTCGGTATAAAACGCATTTGCTTTGGACTAGGGCGTCTTTGGCTGCTCGAAACGCATGAATGTTGCGTATTTGCATAGAATGACGTGTTTTTCTTCTCATAATTCGAGTTGAAACGCCTACAGCGAGCGTAAAACTCATATGTACTATTTTGGAATAAAGCGACTTTGCCTTCGGTTTGGGCGTGTTTAGCTGCTCGAAACGCACGAATGTTGCGTATTTGCATAGAATGAAGTGTTTTTCATCTCATAATACGAGATGGAACACCTACAGCCAGCGTAAAACTCATATGTACTATTTTGGTATAAAGCGACTTTGCGTTCGATTGTGGCGTGTTTAGCTGCTCGAAACGCATGAATGTTGCGTATTTGCATAGAATGAAGTGTTTTTCTTCTCATAATACGATAGGGAACGCCTACAGGGAGCGTAAAACTCAAACGTACGTTTTCGGTATAAAACGCATTTGCTTTTGATTGGGGCGTCTTTGGCTGCCCGAAACGCATGAACGTTGCGTATTTGCATAGAATGACGTGTCTTTCTTCTCATAATTCGAGTTGGAACGCCTACAGCGAGTGTAAAACTCATACGACCGATTTTGGAATAAAACGACTTTGCGTTCGGTTTGGGCGTGTTTGGCTTCTCGAAACGCATGAATGTTGCGTATTTGCATGGAATGAAGTATTTTTTCTCTCACAATACGAGAGGGAACGCCTACAGCGAGCGAAAAACTCAAATGTACGTTTTCGGTATAAAGCGCATTTGCTTTTGATTGGGGCGTCTTTGGCTGCTCGAAACGCATGAATGTTGCGTATACGCATAGAATGACTTGTTTTTCTTCTCATAATTCGTGTTGGAACGCCTACAGCGACCGTAAAAGTCAAATGTACGTTTTCGGTATAAAACGCATTTGCTTTTCATTGGGGCGTCTTTGGCTGCTCGAAACGCATGAATATTGCGCAATTGCATAGAATGACGTGTTTTTCTTCTCATAATTCGAGATGGAACGTCTACAGCGACCGTAAAACTCATATGTACGTTTTCGGTATAAAGCGCATTTACTTTTGATTGGGGCGTCTTTGGCTGCTCGAAACGCATATATGTTGCGTATTTGCATAGAATGACGGGTTTATCTTCTCAAAATTCGAGTTGGAACGCCTACAGCTGGCGTAAAACTCAAATGTACGTTTTTCATATAAAGCGCATTTGCTTTTGATTGGGGCGTCTTTGACTGCTCAAAATGCATGAATGTTGCGTATTTGCATAGAATGAGGTGTTTTTCGTCTCATAATTCGAGTTGGAACGCCGACAGCGAGCGTAAAACTCTTATGTACTATTTTGTTATAATGCGACTTTGCGTTCGATTGTGGCGTGTTTAGCTGCTCGAAACGCATGAATGTTACGTATTTGCATAGAATGAAGTGTGTTTCCTCTCATAATACGAGAGGGAACGCCTACAGCGAGCGTAAAACTCAAATGTACGTTTTCGGTATAAAACGCTTTTGCTTTTGACTAGGGCGTCTTTGGCTGCTCGAAACGCATGAATGTTGCGTATTTGCATAGAATGACGTGTTTTTCTTCTCATAATTCGAGTTGGAACACCTACAGCCAGCGTAAAACTCATACAGCTAACGTAAAACTCTGATGTACTATTTTGTTATAAAGCGACTCTGCGTTCGATTGTGGCGTATTTAGCTGCTCGAAACGCATGAACGTTGCGTAATTGCATAGAATGAAGTGTTTTTCATCTCATAATACGAGATGGAACGCCTACAGCTAGCGTAAAACTCAAATGTACGTTTTCGGTATAAAGCGCATTTGCTTTTGATTGGGGCGTCTTTGACTGCTCGAAATGCATGAATGTTGCGTAATTGCATAGAATGAGGTGTTTTTCGTCTCATAATTCGCGTTGGAACGCCTACAGCGAGCGTAAAACTCATATGTACTATTTTGATATAAAGCGACTTTGCCTTCGGTTTGGGCGTGCTTGGCTTCTCGAAACGCATGAATGTTGCGTATTTGCATAGAATGACGTGTTTTTCTTCTCATAATTCGAGTTGGAACGTCTACAGCGAGCGTAAAACTCATATGTACGTTTTCGGTATAAAGCACATTTACTTTTGATTGGGGCGTCTTTGACTGCTCAAAATGCATGAATGTTCCGTATTTACATAGAATGAGGTGTTTTTCGTCTCATAATTCGAGTTGGAACACCTACAGCAAACGTAAAACTCTTATGTACTATTTTGTTATAAAGCGACTTTGCGTTCGATTGTGGCGTATTTAGCTCCTCGAAACGCATGAATGTTGCGTATTTGCATAGAATGATGTGTTTTTCTTCTCATAATTCGAGTTGGTACGCCTACAGCGACCGTAAAACTCGTACGTCCGATTTTGGTATAAACCGACTTTGCGTTCGATTTGGACGTGTTTGGCTCCTCGAAACGTATGAATGTTGCGTATTTGCATAGAATGAAGTGTTTTTTCTCTCATAATACGAGAGGGAACGTCTACAGCGAGCGTAAAACTCAAATGTACGTATTCGGTATAAAACGCATTTGCTTTTGATTGGGGCGTCTTTGGCTGTTCGAAACGCATATATGTTGCGTATTTGCATAGAATGACGGGTTTATCTTCTCATAATTCGAGTTGGAACGCCTACAGCTGGCGTAAAACTCAAATGTACGTTTTTGATATAAAGCGCATTTACTTTTGATTGGGGCGTCTTAGACTGCTCAAAATGCATGAATGTTGCGTATTTGCATAGAATGAGGTGTTTTTCGTCTCATAATTCGAGTTGGAACGCCGACAGCGAGCGTAAAACTCTTATGTACTATTTTGTTATAATGCGACTTTGCGTTCGGTTGTGGCGTGTTTAGCTGCTCGAAACGCATGAATGTTACGTATTTGCATAGAATGAAGTGTGTTTCCTCTCATAATACGAGAGGGAACGCCTACAGCTAGCGTAAAACTCAAATGTACGTTTTCGGTATAAAACGCATTTGCTTTGGACTAGGGCGTCTTTGGCTGCTCGAAACGCATGAATGTTGCGTATTTGCATAGAATGACGTGTTTTTCTTCTCATAATTCGAGTTGAAACGCCTACAGCGAGCGTAAAACTCATATGTACTATTTTGGAATAAAGCGACTTTGCCTTCGGTTTGGGCGTGTTTAGCTGCTCGAAACGCACGAATGTTGCGTATTTGCATAGAATGAAGTGTTTTTCATCTCATAATACGAGATGGAACACCTACAGCCAGCGTAAAACTCATATGTACTATTTTGGTATAAAGCGACTTTGCGTTCGATTGTGGCGTGTTTAGCTGCTCGAAACGCATGAATGTTGCGTATTTGCATAGAATGAAGTGTTTTTCTTCTCATAATACGATAGGGAACGCCTACAGGGAGCGTAAAACTCAAACGTACGTTTTCGGTATAAAACGCATTTGCTTTTGATTGGGGCGTCTTTGGCTGCCCGAAACGCATGAATGTTGCGTAATTGGATAGAATGAAGTGTTTTTCATCTCATAATACGAGATGGAACGCCTACAGCTAGCGTAAAACTCAAATGTACCTTTTCGGTATAAAGCGCATTTGCTTTTGATTGGGGCGGCTTTGACTGCTCGAAATGCATGAATGTTGCGTATTTGCATAGAATGAGGTGTTTTTCGTCTCATAATTCGAGTTGGAATGCCTACAGCGAGCGTAAATCTCAAATGTACGTTTTTGGTATAAAGCGACTTTGCGTTAGAGTTGGGCGTGTTTGGCTCCTCGAAACGCATGAATGTTGCGTATTTGCATAGCATGACGTGTTTTTCTTCTCATAATTCACGTTGGAACGCCTACAGCGAGCGTAAAACTCATATGTACTATTTTGATATAAAGCGACTTAGCCTTCGGTTTGGGCGTGTTTGGCTGTATGAAACTCATGAATGTTGCGTATTTGCATAGAATGACCTGCTTTTCTTCTCATAATTCGAGTTGGCACGTCTACAGCTGGCGTAAAATTCAAATGTACGTTTTTGATATAAAACGCATTTGTCTTTGATTGGGGCGTCTTTGACTGCTCAAAATACATGAATCTTGCGTATTTGCATAGAATGAGGTTTTTTTCGTCTCATAATTCGAGTTGGAACGCCTACAGCGAGCGTAAAACTCATATGTACGTTTTCGATATAATGCGCATTTGCTTTTGATTGGGGCGTCTTTGACTGCTCAAAATGCACGAATGTTGCGTATTTGCATAGAATGAGGTATTTTCGTCTCATAATTCGAGTTGGAACGCCTACAGCGAACGTAAAACTCTTATGTACTATTTTGTTATAAAGCGAATTTGCGTTCGACAGTGGCGTGTTTAGCTGCTCGAAACGCATGAATGTTGCGTATTTGCATAGAATGACGTGTTTTTCGTTTTATCATTCGAGTTGGAACGCCTACAGCTAGGGTAAAACTTAAATGTACGTTGTCGGTATAAAACGCATTTGCTTTTGATTGGGGCGGCTTTGGCTGCTCGAAACGCATGAATGTTGCGTATTTGCAAAGAATGACATGTTTTTTTTGCCATAATTCGAGTTGGAACGTCTACAGCTGGCGTAAAACTCAAATGTACGTTTTTGGTATAAAGCGACTTTGCGTTCGGTTTGGGCGTGTTCGGCTCCTCGAAACGCATGAATGTTGCGTATTTGTATAGAATGATGTGTTTTTCTTCTCATAATTCGAGTTGGTACGCCTACAGCGACCGTAAAACTCGTACGTCCGATTTTGGTATAAACCGACTTTGCGTTCGATTTGGACGTGTTTGCCTCCTCGAAACGTATGAATGTTGCGTATTTGCATAGAATGAAGTGTTTTTTCTCTCATAATACGAGAGGGAACGTCTACAGCGAGCGTAAAACTCAAATGTACGTATTCGGTATAAAACGCATTTGCTTTTGATTGGGGCGTCTTTGGCTGTTCGAAACGCATATATGTTGCGTATTTGCATAGAATGACGGGTTTATCTTCTCATAATTCGAGTTGGAAGGCCTACAGCTGGCGTAAAACTCAAATGTACGTTTTTGATATAAAGCGCATTTACTTTTGATTGGGGCGTCTTTGACTGCTCAAAATGCATGAATGTTGCGTATTTGCATAGAATGAGGTGTTTTTCGTCTCATAATTCGAGTTGGAACGCCGACAGCGAGCGTGAAACTCTTATGTACTATTTTGTTATAATGCGACTTTGCGTTCGGTTGTGGCGTGTTTAGCTGCTCGAAACGCATGAATGTTACGTGTTTGCATAGAATAAAGTGTGTTTCCTCTCATAATACGAGAGGGAACGCCTACAGCGAGCGTAAAACTCAAATGTACGTTTTCGGTATAAAACGCATTTGCTTTTGATTGGGGCGTCTTTGGCTGGTCGAAACGCATATAAGTTGCGTATTTGCATAGAATGACGGGTTTATCTTCTCATAATTCGAGTTGGAACGCCTACAGCTGGCGTAAATCTCAAATGAACGTTCTTGATATAAAGCGCATTTGTTTTGATTGGGGCTTCTTTGGCTGCTCGAAATGCATGAATGTTGCGTATTTGCATAGAATGAAGTGTTTTTCCTCTCATAATACGAGAGGGAACGCCTACAGCGAGCATAAAACTCAAATGTACGTTTTCGGTATAAAACGCATTTGCTTGTGATTGGGGCGTCTTTGGCTGCTCGAAACGCATGAATGTTGCGTATTTGCATAGAATGACGTGTTTTTCTTCTCATAATTCGAGTTGGAACGCCTACAGCGAGCGTAAAGCTCGCATGTCCGATGTTGGTATAAAGCGACTTTGCGTTCGGTTTGGGCGTGCTTGGCTTCTCGAAACGCATGAATGTTGCGTATTTGCATAGAATGACGTGTTTTTCTTCTCATAATTCGAGTTGGAACGTCTACAGCGAGCGTAAAACTCATATGTACGTTTTCGGTACAAAGCAGATTTACTTTTGATTGGGGCGTCTTTGACTGCTCAAAATGCATGAATGTTCCGTATTTACATAGAATGAGGTGTTTTTCGTCTCATAATTCGAGTTGGAACACCTACAGCAAACGTAAAACTCTTATGTACTATTTTGTTATAAAGCGACTTTGCGTTCGATTGTTGCGTATTTAGCTCCTCGAAACGCATGAATGTTGCGTATTTGCATAGAATGATGTGTTTTTCTTCTCATAATTCGAGTTGGTACGCCTACAGCGACCGTAAAATCGTACGTCCGATTTTGGTATAAACCGACTTTGCGTTCGATTTGGACGTGTTTGGCTCCTCGAAACGTATGAATGTTGCGTATTTGCATAGAATGAAGTGTTTTTTCTCTCATAATACGAGAGGGAACGTCTACAGCGAGCGTAAAACTCAAATGTACGTATTCGGTATAAAACGCATTTGCTTTTGATTGGGGCGTCTTTGGCTGTTCGAAACGCATATATGTTGCGTATTTGCATAGAATGACGGGTTTATCTTCTCATAATTCGAGTTGGAACGCCTACAGCTGGCGTAAAACTCAAATGTACGTTTTTGATATAAAGCGCATTTACTTTTGATTGGGGCGTCTTTGACTGCTCAAAATGCATGAATGTTGCGTATTTGCATAGAATGAGGTGTTTTTCGTCTCATAATTCGAGTTGGAACGCCGACAGCGAGCGTGAAACTCTTATGTACTATTTTGTTATAATGCGACTTTGCGTTCGGTTGTGGCGTGTTTAGCTGCTCGAAACGCATGAATGTTACGTGTTTGCATAGAATAAAGTGTGTTTCCTCTCATAATACGAGAGGGAACGCCTACAGCGAGCGTAAAACTCAAATGTACGTTTTCGGTATAAAACGCATTTGCTTTTGATTGGGGCGTCTTTGGCTGGTCGAAACGCATATATGTTGCGTATTTGCATAGAATGACGGGTTTATCTTCTCATAATTCGAGTTGGAACGCCTACAGCTGGCGTAAATCTCAAATGAACGTTTTTGATATAAAGCGCATTTGTTTTGATTGGGGCTTCTTTGGCTGCTCGAAATGCATGAATGTTGCGTATTTGCATAGAATGAAGTGTTTTTTCTCTCATAATACGAGAGGGAACGCCTACAGCGAGCATAAAACTCAAATGTACGTTTTCGGTATAAAACGCATTTGCTTGTGATTGGGGCGTCTTTGGCTGCTCGAAACGCATGAATGTTGCGTATTTGCATAGAATGACGTGTTTTTCTTCTCATAATTCGAGTTGGAACGCCTACAGCGAGCGTAAAGCTCGCATGTCCGATGTTGGTATAAAGCGACTTTGCGTTCGGTTTGGGCGTGCTTGGCTTCTCGAAACGCATGAATGTTGCGTATTTGCATAGAATGACGTGTTTTTCTTCTCATAATTCGAGTTGGAACGTCTACAGCGAGCGTAAAACTCATATGTACGTTTTCGGTATAAAGCACATTTACTTTTGATTGGGGCGTCTTTGACTGCTCAAAATGCATGAATGTTCCGTATTTACATAGAATGAGGTGTTTTTCGTCTCATAATTCGAGTTGGAACACCTACAGCAAACGTAAAACTCTTATGTACTATTTTGTTATAAAGCGACTTTGCGTTCGATTGTGGCGTATTTAGCTCCTCGAAACGCATGAATGTTGCGTATTTGCATAGAATGATGTGTTTTTCTTCTCATAATTCGAGTTGGTACGCCTACAGCGACCGTAAAACTCGTACGTCCGATTTTGGTATAAACCGACTTTGCGTTCGATTTGGACGTGTTTGGCTCCTCGAAACGTATGAATGTTGCGTATTTGCATAGAATGAAGTGTTTTTTCTCTCATAATACGAGAGGGAACGTCTACAGCGAGCGTAAAACTCAAATGTACGTATTCGGTATAAAACGCATTTGCTTTTGATTGGGGCGTCTTTGGCTGTTCGAAACGCATATATGTTGCGTATTTGCATAGAATGACGGGTTTATCTTCTCATAATTCGAGTTGGAACGCCTACAGCTGGCGTAAAACTCAAATGTACGTTTTTGATATAAAGCGCATTTACTTTTGATTGGGGCGTCTTAGACTGCTCAAAATGCATGAATGTTGCGTATTTGCATAGAATGAGGTGTTTTTCGTCTCATAATTCGAGTTGGAACACTGACAGCGAGCGTAAAACTCTTATGTACTATTTTGTTATAATGCGACTTTGCGTTCGGTTGTGGCGTGTTTAGCTGCTCGAAACGCATGAATGTTACGTATTTGCATAGAATGAAGTGTGTTTCCTCTCATAATACGAGAGGGAACGCCTACAGCTAGCGTAAAACTCAAATGTACGTTTTCGGTATAAAACGCATTTGCTTTGGACTAGGGCGTCTTTGGCTGCTCGAAACGCATGAATGTTGCGTATTTGCATAGAATGACGTGTTTTTCTTCTCATAATTCGAGTTGAAACGCCTACAGCGAGCGTAAAACTCATATGTACTATTTTGGAATAAAGCGACTTTGCCTTCGGTTTGGGCGTGTTTAGCTGCTCGAAACGCACGAATGTTGCGTATTTGCATAGAATGAAGTGTTTTTCATCTCATAATACGAGATGGAACACCTACAGCCAGCGTAAAACTCATATGTACTATTTTGGTATAAAGCGACTTTGCGTTCGATTGTGGCGTGTTTAGCTGCTCGAAACGCATGAATGTTGCGTATTTGCATAGAATGAAGTGTTTTTCTTCTCATAATACGATAGGGAACGCCTACAGGGAGCGTAAAACTCAAACGTACGTTTTCGGTATAAAACGCATTTGCTTTTGATTGGGGCGTCTTTGGCTGCCCGAAACGCATGAACGTTGCGTATTTGCATAGAATGACGTGTCTTTCTTCTCATAATTCGAGTTGGAACGCCTACAGCGAGTGTAAAACTCATACGACCGATTTTGGAATAAAACGACTTTGCGTTCGGTTTGGGCGTGTTTGGCTTCTCGAAACGCATGAATGTTGCGTATTTGCATGGAATGAAGTATTTTTTCTCTCACAATACGAGAGGGAACGCCTACAGCGAGCGAAAAACTCAAATGTACGTTTTCGGTATAAAGCGCATTTGCTTTTGATTGGGGCGTCTTTGGCTGCTCGAAACGCATGAATGTTGCGTATACGCATAGAATGACTTGTTTTTCTTCTCATAATTCGTGTTGGAACGCCTACAGCGACCGTAAAAGTCAAATGTACGTTTTCGGTATAAAACGCATTTGCTTTTCATTGGGGCGTCTTTGGCTGCTCGAAACGCATGAATATTGCGCAATTGCATAGAATGACGTGTTTTTCTTCTCATAATTCGAGATGGAACGTCTACAGCGACCGTAAAACTCATATGTACGTTTTCGGTATAAAGCGCATTTACTTTTGATTGGGGCGTCTTTGGCTGCTCGAAACGCATATATGTTGCGTATTTGCATAGAATGACGGGTTTATCTTCTCAAAATTCGAGTTGGAACGCCTACAGCTGGCGTAAAACTCAAATGTACGTTTTTCATATAAAGCGCATTTGCTTTTGATTGGGGCGTCTTTGACTGCTCAAAATGCATGAATGTTGCGTATTTGCATAGAATGAGGTGTTTTTCGTCTCATAATTCGAGTTGGAACGCCGACAGCGAGCGTAAAACTCTTATGTACTATTTTGTTATAATGCGACTTTGCGTTCGATTGTGGCGTGTTTAGCTGCTCGAAACGCATGAATGTTACGTATTTGCATAGAATGAAGTGTGTTTCCTCTCATAATACGAGAGGGAACGCCTACAGCGAGCGTAAAACTCAAATGTACGTTTTCGGTATAAAACGCTTTTGCTTTTGACTAGGGCGTCTTTGGCTGCTCGAAACGCATGAATGTTGCGTATTTGCATAGAATGACGTGTTTTTCTTCTCATAATTCGAGTTGGAACACCTACAGCCAGCGTAAAACTCATACAGCTAACGTAAAACTCTGATGTACTATTTTGTTATAAAGCGACTCTGCGTTCGATTGTGGCGTATTTAGCTGCTCGAAACGCATGAACGTTGCGTAATTGCATAGAATGAAGTGTTTTTCATCTCATAATACGAGATGGAACGCCTACAGCTAGCGTAAAACTCAAATGTACGTTTTCGGTATAAAGCGCATTTGCTTTTGATTGGGGCGTCTTTGACTGCTCGAAATGCATGAATGTTGCGTAATTGCATAGAATGAGGTGTTTTTCGTCTCATAATTCGAGTTGGAACGCCTACAGCGAGCGTAAAACCCTTATGTACTATTTTGTTATAAAGCGACTTCGCTTTCGGTTGTGGCTTGTTTAGCTGCTCGAAACGCATGAATGTTACGTATTTGCATAGAATAAAGTGTTTTTCCTCTCATAATACGAGAGGGAACGCCGACTGCGAGCGTAAAACTCAAATGTACCTTTTCGGTATAAAACGCATTTGCTTTTCATTGGGGCGTCTTCGGCTGCTCGAAACGCATGAATATTGCGTATTTACATAGAATGAGGTGTTTTTCGTCTCATAATTCGAGTTGGAACAGCTACAGCAAACGTAAAACTCTTATGTACTATTTTGTTATAAAGCGACTTTGCGTTCGATTGTGGGGTATTTAGCTGCTCGAAACGCATGAATGTTGCGTAATTGGATAGAATGAAGTGTTTTTCCTCTCATAGTACGAGAGGGGACGCCTACAGCGAGCGTAAAACTCAATTGTACGTTTTCGGTATAAAGCGCATTTGCTTTTGATTGGGGTGTCTTAGACTGCTCGAAACGCATGAATGATGCGTATTTGCATAGAATGAAGTGTTTTTCATCTCATAATAGGATAGGGAACGCCTATAGCTCGCGTAAAACTCAGATGTACGTTTTCGGTATAAAACGCATTTGCTTTTGACTAGGGCGTCTTTGGCTGTTCGAAACGCATGAATGTTGCGTATCTGCATAGAATGACATGTTTTTCTTCTCATAATTCGAGTTGGAACGCCTACAGCGAGCGTAAAACTCATACGTCCGATTTTGGTATAAAGCGTCTTTGCGTTCGGTTTGGGCGTGTTTGGCCCCTCGAAAAGCATGAATGTTGCGTATTTGCATAGAATAAAGTGTTTTTCCTCTCTTGGTACGAGAGGGAACGCCTACAGCGAGCGTAAAACTCAAACGTACGTTTTCGGTATAACACGCATTTGCTTTTGATTGGGGCGTCTTTGGCTGCTCGAAACGCATGAATGTTGCGTATTTGCATAGAATAAGGTGTTTTTCCTCTCATAATACGAGAGGGAACGCCTACAGCGAGCGTAAAACTCAAATGTACGTTTTCGGTATCAAACGCATTTGCTTTTGATTGGGTCATCTTTGACTGCTCGAAATGCATGAATGTTGCGTATTTGCATAGAATGTGGTGTTTTTCGTCTCATAATTCGAGTTGGAACGCCTACAGCGAGCGTAAAACCCTTATGTACTATTTTGTTATAAAGCGACTTCGCTTTCGATTGTGGCGTGTTTTGCTCCTCGAAACGCACGAACGTTGCGTATTTGCATAGAATGAAGTGTTTTTTATCTCATAGTACGATATGGAACACCTACAGCGAGCGTAAAACTCATATGTACTATTTTGGAATAAAGCGACTTTGCCTTCGGTTTGGGCGTGTTTAGCTGCTCGAAACGCACGAATGTTGCGTATTTGCATAGAATGAAGTGTTTTTCATCTCATAATACGAGATGGAACACCTACAGCCATCGTAAAACTCATATGTACTATTTTGGTATAAAGCGACTTTGCGTTCGATTGTGACGTGTTTAGCTGCTCGTAACGCATGAATGTTACGTATTTGCATAGAATAAAGTGTTTTTCCTCTCATAATACGAGAGGGAACGCCGACTGCGAGCGTAAAACTCAAATGTACCTTTTCGGTATAAAACGCATTTGCTTTTCATTGGGGCGTCTTTGACTGCTCAAAATGCATGAATGTTCCGTATTTACATAGAATGAGGTGTTTTTCGTCTCATAATTCCAGTTGGAACGCCTACAGCGAGCGTAAAACTCAATTGAACGTTTTCGGTATAAAGCGCATTTGTTTTTGATTGGGGTGTCTTAGACTGCTCGAAACGCATGAATGATGCGTATTTGCATAGAATGAAGTGTTTTTCATCTCATAATAGGATAGGGAACGCCTATAGCTCGCGTAAAACTCAGACGTACGTTTTCGGTATAAAGCGCATTTGCTTTTGATTGGGGTGTCTTTGACTGCTCAAAATGCATGAGTGTTGCGTATTTGCATAGAATGAGGTATTTTTCTTCTCATAATTCGAGTTGGAACGCCTACAGCGAGCGTAAAACGCAAATGTACGTTTTTGGTATAAAGCGACTTTGCGTTCGGTTTGGGCGTGTTTGGCCCCTCGAAACGCATGAATGTTGCGTATTTGCATAGAATAAATTGTTTTTCCTCTCTTGGTACGAGAGGGAACGCCTACAGCGAGCGTAAAACTCAAACGTACGTTTTCGGTATAACACGCATTTGCTTTTGATTGGGGCGTCTTTGGCTGCTCGAAACGCGTGAATGTTGCGTATTTGCATAGAATAAGGTGTTTTTCCTCTCATAATACGAGAGGGAACGCCTACAGCGAGCGTAAAACTCAAATGTACGTTTTCGGTATCAAACGCATTTGCTTTTGATTGGGTCATCTTTGACTGCTCGAAATGCATGAATGTTGCGTATTTGCATAGAATGTGGTGTTTTTCCTCTCATAATTCGAGTTGGAACGCCTACAGCGAGCGTAAAACCCTTATGTACTATTTTGTTATAAAGCGACTTCGCTTTCGATTGTGACGTGTTTTGCTCCTCGAAACGCACGAATGTTGCGTATTTGCATAGAATGAAGTGTTTTTCATCTCATAATACGAGATGGAACAGCTACAGCCATCGTAAAACTCATATGTACTATTTTGGTATAAAGCGACTTTGCGTTCGATTGTGACGTGTTTAGCTGCTCGTAACGCATGAATGTTACGTATTTGCATAGAATAAAGTGTTTTTCCTCTCATAATACGAGAGGGAACGCCGACTGCGAGCGTAAAACTCAAATGTACCTTTTCGGTATAAAACGCATTTGCTTTTCATTGGGGCGTCTTCGGCTGCTCGAAACGCATGAATATTGCGTAATTGCATAGAATGACGTGTTATTCTTCTCATAATTGGAGTTGGAACGTCTACAGCGAGCGTAAAACTCAAACGTACGTTTTCGGCATAAAACGCATTTGCTTTTGATTGGGGCGTCTTTGGCTGCTCGAAACGCATGAATGTTGCGTATTTGCATAGAATAAGGTGTTTTTCCTCTCATAATACGAGAGGGAATGCCTACAGCGAGCGTAAACCTCAAATGTACGTTTTCGGTATAAAACGCATTTGCTTTTGATTGGGGCGTCTTTGGCTGCTAGAAACGCATGAATGTTGCATATTTGCAGAGAATGACATGTTTTTTTTCTTATAATTCGAGTTGGCAAGCCTACAGCTGGCGTAAAACTCAAATGTACGTTTTCGATTCAAAGCGCATTTGCTTTTGATTGGGGCGTCTTTGACTGCTCAAAATGCATGAATGTTGCGTATTTGCATAGAATGAGGTGTTTTTCGTCTCATAATTCGAGTTGGAACACCTACAGCGAACGTAAAACTCATATGTACTATTTTGGTATAAAAGCGACTTTGCCTTCGGTTTGGGCGTGTTTGGCTGTTCGAACCGCACGAGTGTTGCGTATTGGCATAGAATTAAGTGTTTTTCCTCTTATAATACGAGAGGGAACGCCTACAGCGAGCGTAAAACTCAAATCTACGTTTTCGGTCTAAAACGCATTTGCTTTTGATTGGGGTGTCTTTGGCTGCTCGAAACGCATGAATGTTGCGTATTCGCATAGAATGACGTGTTTTTCTTCTCATAATTCGTGTTGAAACGCCTACAGCTAGCGTAAAACTCAAATGTACGTTTTCGGTATAAAGCGCATTTGCTTTTGATTGGGTCGTCTTTGACTGCTCGAAATGCATGAATGTTGCGTATTTGCATATAATGTGGTGTTTTTCGTCTCATAATTCGGGTTGGAACGCTTACAGCGAGCGTAAGACTCTTATGTACTATTTCGTTATAAAGCGACTTTGCGTTCGATTGTAGCGTGTTTAGCTGCTCGAAACGTACGAATGTTGCGTATTTGCATAGAATGAAGTGTTTTTCATCTCATAATACGAGATGGAACACCTACAGCGAATGTAAAACTCATATGTACTATTTTGGTACAAAGCGACTTTGCGTTCGATTGTGGCGTGTTTAGCTGCTCGAAACGTATGAATGTTGCGTATTTGCATAGAATGAAGTGTGTTTCCTCTCATAATACGAGAGGGAACGCCTACAGGGAGCGTAAAACTCAAACGTACGTTTTCGGTATAAAACGCATTTGCTTTTGATTGGGGCGTCTTTGGCTGCCCGAAACGCATGAATGTTGCGTATTTGCATGGAATGAAGTATTTTTCCTCTCACAATACGAGAGGGAACGCCTACAGCGAGCGTAAAAGTCGAATGTACGTTTTCGGTATAAATCGCATTTGCTTTTGTTTGGGGCGTCTTTGGCTGCTCGAAACGCATGAATGTTGCGTATTTGCATAGAATGAGGTGTTTTTCGTCTCATAATTCGAGTTGGAACGCCTACAGCTAGCGTAAAACTCAAATGTACGTTTTCGATCTAAAGCGCATTTGCTTTTGATTGGGGCGTCTTTGACTGCTCAAAATGCATGAATGTTGCGTATTTGCATAGCATGACGTGTTTTTCTTCTCATAATTCGAGTTGGAACGCCTACAGCGAGCGTAAAACTCATATGTACTATTTTGATATAAAGCGACTTTGCCTTCGGTTTGGGCGTGTTTGGCTGTATGAAACTCATGAATGTTGCGTATTTGCATAGAATGACCTGCTTTTCTTCTCATAATTCGAGTTGGCACGTCTACAGCTGGCGTAAAATTCAAATGAACGTTTTTGATGTAAAACGCATTTGTCTTTGATTGGGGCGTCTTTGACTGCTCAAAATACATGAATCTTGCGTATTTGCATAGAATGAGGTTTTTTTCGTCTCATAATTCGAGTTGGAACGTCTACAGCTGGCGTAGAACTCAAATGTCCGTTTGCGGTATAAAGCGCATTTGTTTTGATTGGGGCTTCTTTGGCTGCTCGAAATGCATGAATGTTGCGTATTTGCATAGAATGAAGTGTTTTTCCTCTCATAATACGAGAGGGAACGCCTACAGCGAGCATAAAACTCAAATGTACGTTTTCGGTATAAAACGCATTTGCTTGTGATTGGGGCGTCTTTGGCTGCTCGAAACGCATGAATGTTGCGTATTTGCATAGAATGACGTGTTTTTCTTCTCATAATTCGAGTTGGAACGCGTACAGCGAGCGTAAAGCTCGCATGTCCGATGTTGGTATAAAGCGACTTTGCGTTCGGTTTGGGCGTGTTTGGCTTCTCGAAACGCATGAATGTTGCGTATTTGCATAGAATGACGTGTTTTTCTTCTCATAATTCGAGTTGGAACGTCTACAGCGAGCGTAAAACTCATATGTACGTTGTCGGTATAAAGCACATTTACTTTTGATTGGGGCGTCTTTGACTGCTCAAAATGCATGAATGTTCCGTATTTACATAGAATGAGGTGTTTTTCGTCTCATAATTCGAGTTGGAACACCTACAGCAAACGTAAAACTCTTATGTACTATTTTGTTATAAAGCGACTTTGCGTTCGATTGTAGCGTGTTTAGCTGCTCGAAACGTACGAATGTTGCGTATTTGCATAGAATGAAGTGTTTTTCATCTCATAATACGAGATGGAACACGTACAGCGAACGTAAAACTCATATGTACTATTTTGGTATAAACCGACTTTGCGTTCGATTGTGGCGCGTTTAGCTGCTCGAAACGCATGAATGTCACGTATTTGCATAGAATAAAGTGTTTTTCCTCTCATAATACGAGAGGGAACGCCTACAGCTAGCGTAAAACTCAATTGTACGTTTTCGGTATAAAGCGCATTTGCTTTTGATTGGGGCGTCTTTGACTGCTCGAAATGCATTAATTTTTCGTATTTGCACAGAATGTGGTGTTTTTCGTCTCATAATTCGAGTTGGAACGCCTACAGCGAGCGCAAAACTCTTATGTACTATTTTGTTATAAAGCGACTTTGCTTTCGATCGTGGCGTGTTTAGCGTCTCGAAACGCATGAATGTTGCGTATTTGCGTAGAATGAAGTGTTTTTGATCTCATAATACGAGAGGGAACGTCTACAGCGAGCGTAAAACTCAAATGTACGTATTCGGTATAAAACGCATTTGCTTTTGATTGGGGCGTCTTTGACAGCTCAAAATGCATGAATGCTGCGTAGTTGCATAGAATGAGGTGTCTTTCGTCTCATAATTCGAGTTGGAACGCCGACTGCGAGCGTAAAACTCTTATGTACTATTTTGTTATAATGCGACTGTGCGTTCGATTGTGGCGTGTTTCGCTGCTCGACCCGCTTGAATGTTGCGTATTTGCATAGTATGAAGTGGTTTTTCTATCATAATACGAGAGGGAACGCCTACAGCGAGCGTAAAACCCTTATGTACTATTTTGTTATAAAGCGACTTCGCTTTCGATTGTGGCGTGTTTAGCTCCTCGAAACGCACGAATGTTGCGTATTTGCATAGAATGAAGTGTTTTTTATCTCATAGTACGAGATGGAGCACCTACAGCGAGCGTAAAACTCATATGTACTATTTTGGAATAAAGCGACTTTGCCTTCGGTTTGGGCGTGTTTAGCTGCTCGAAACGCACGAATGTTGCGTATTTGCATAGAATGAAGAGTTTTTCATCTCATAATACGAGATGGAACACCTACAGCAAGCGTAAAACTCAAATGTACCTTTTCGGTATAAAACGCATTTGCTTTTCATTGGGGCGTCTTCGGCTGCTCGAAACGCATGAATATTGCGTAATTGCATAGAATGACGTGTTTTTCTTCTCATAATTCGAGTTGGAACGTCTACAGCGAGCGTAAAACTCATATGTACGTTTTCGGTATAAAGCACATTTACTTTTGATTGGGGCGTCTTTGACTGCTCAAAATGCATGAATGTTCCGTATTTACATAGAATGAGGTGTTTTTCGTCTCATAATTCGAGTTGGAACGCCTACAGCGAGCGTAAAAGTCAATTGCACGTTTTCGGTTTAAAGCGCATTTGCTTTTGATTGGGGTGTCTTAGACTGCTCGAAACGCATGAATGATGCGTATTTGCATAGAATGAAGTGTTTTTCATCTCATAATAGGATAGGGAACGCCTATAGCTCGCGTAAAACTCAGACGTACGTTTTCGGTATAAAGCGCATTTGCTTTTGATTGGAGTGTCTTTGACTGCTCAAAATGCATGAGTGATGCGTATTTGCATAGAATGAGGTATTTTTCTTGGCATAATTCGAGTTGGAACGCCTACAGCGAGCGTAAAACTCAAATGTACGTTTTTGGTATAAAGCGACTTTGCGTTCCGTTTGGGCGTGTATGGCTCCTCGAAACGCATGAATGTTGCGTATTTGCATAGAATGATGTGTTTTTTTTCTCATAATTCGAGTTGGAACGCCTACAGCGACCGTGAAACTCGTACGTCCGATTTTCGTATAAAGCGACTTTGCCTTCGGTTTGGGCGTGTTTAGCTGCTCGAAACGCACGAATGTTGCGTATTTGCATAGAATGAAGTGTTTTTCATCTCATAATACGAGATGGAACACCTACAGCAAGCGTAAAACTCAAATGTACCTTTTCGGTATAAAACGCATTTGCTTTTCATTGGGGCGTCTTCGGCTGCTCGAAACGCATGAATATTGCGTAATTGCATAGAATGACGTGTTTTTCTTCTCATAATTCGAGTTGGAACGTCTACAGCGAGCGTAAAACTCATATGTACGTTTTCGGTATAAAGCACATTTACTTTTGATTGGGGCGTCTTTGACTGCTCAAAATGCATGAATGTTCCGTATTTACATAGAATGAGGTGTTTTTCGTCTCATAATTCGAGTTGGAACGCCTACAGCGAGCGTAAAACTCAATTGCACGTTTTCGGTTTAAAGCGCATTTGCTTTTGATTGGGGTGTCTTAGACTGCTCGAAACGCATGAATGATGCGTATTTGCATAGAATGAAGTGTTTTTCATCTCATAATAGGATAGGGAACGCCTATAGCTCGCGTAAAACTCAGACGTACGTTTTCGGTATAAAGCGCATTTGCTTTTGATTGGAGTGTCTTTGACTGCTCAAAATGCATGAGTGATGCGTATTTGCATAGAATGAGGTATTTTTCTTGGCATAATTCGAGTTGGAACGCCTACAGCGAGCGTAAAACTCAAATGTACGTTTTTGGTATAAAGCGACTTTGCGTTCCGTTTGGGCGTGTATGGCTCCTCGAAACGCATGAATGTTGCGTATTTGCATAGAATGATGTGTTTTTTTTCTCATAATTCGAGTTGGAACGCCTACAGCGACCGTAAAACTCGTACGTCCGATTTTCGTATAAAGCGACTTTGCCTTCGGTTTGGGCGTGTTTAGCTGCTCGAAACGCACGAATGTTGCGTATTTGCATAGAATGAAGTGTTTTTCATCTCATAATACGAGATGGAACACCTACAGCAAGCGTAAAACTCAAATGTACCTTTTCGGTATAAAACGCATTTGCTTTTCATTGGGGCGTCTTCGGCTGCTCGAAACGCATGAATATTGCGTAATTGCATAGAATGACGTGTTTTTCTTCTCATAATTCGAGTTGGAACGTCTACAGCGAGCGTAAAACTCATATGTACGTTTTCGGTATAAAGCACATTTACTTTTGATTGGGGCGTCTTTGACTGCTCAAAATGCATGAATGTTCCGTATTTACATAGAATGAGGTGTTTTTCGTCTCATAATTCGAGTTGGAACGCCTACAGCGAGCGTAAAACTCAATTGCACGTTTTCGGTTTAAAGCGCATTTGCTTTTGATTGGAGTGTCTTAGACTGCTCGAAACGCATGAATGATGCGTATTTGCATAGAATGAAGTGTTTTTCATCTCATAATAGGATAGGGAACGCCTATAGCTCGCGTAAAACTCAGACGTACGTTTTCGGTATAAAGCGCATTTGCTTTTGATTGGAGTGTCTTTGACTGCTCAAAATGCATGAGTGATGCGTATTTGCATAGAATGAGGTATTTTTCTTGGCATAATTCGAGTTGGAACGCCTACAGCGAGCGTAAAACTCAAATGTACGTTTTTGGTATAAAGCGACTTTTCGTTCCGTTTGGGCGTGTATGGCTCCTCGAAACGCATGAATGTTGCGTATTTGCATAGAATGATGTGTTTTTCTTCTCATAATTCGAGTTGGAACGCCTACAGCGACCGTAAAACTCGTACGTCCGATTTTCGTATAAAGCGACTTTGCGTTCGGTTTGGACGTGTTTGGCTCCTCGAAACGTATGAATGTTGCGTATTTGCATAGAATGAAGTTTTTTTTTCTCTCATAATACGAGAGGGAACGTCTACAGCGAGCGTAAAACTCAAATGTACGTATTCGGTATAAAACGCATTTGCTTTTGATTGGGGCGTCTTTGGCTGCTCGAAACGCATATATGTTGCGTATTTGCATAGAATGACGGGTTTATCTTCTCATAATTCGAGTTGGAACGCCTACAGCTGACGTAAAACTCAAATGTACGTTTTTGATATAAAGCGCATTTGCTTTTGATTGGGGCGTCTTTGACTGCTCAAAATGCGTGAATGTTGCGTATTTGCATAGAATGAGGTGTTTTTCGTCTCATAATTCGAGTTGGAACGCCGACAGCGAGCGTAAAACTCTTATGTACTATTTTGTTATAATGCGACTTTGCGTTCGATTGTGGCGTGTTTAGCTGCTCGAAACGCATGAATGTTACGTATTTGCATAGACTGAAGTGTGTTTCCTCTCATAATACGAGAGGGAACGCCTACAGCGAGCGTAAAACTCAAATGTACGTTTTCGGTATAAAACGCATTTGCTTTTGACTAGGGCGTCGTAGGCTGCTCGAAACGCATGAATGTTGCGTATTTGCATAGAATGACGTGTTTTTCTTCTCATAATTCGAGTTGGAACGCCTACAGCGAGCGTAAAACTCATACGTCCGATTTTGGTATAAAGCGACTTTGCGTTCGGTTTGGGCGTGTTTCGCTGCTCGAAACGCATGAATGTTGCGTATTTGCATAGTATGAAGTGGTTTTTCTATCATAATACGAGAGGGAACGCATACAGCGAGCGTAAAAGTCGAATGTACGTTTTCGGTATAAATCGCATTTGCTTTTGTTTGGGGCGTCTTTGGCTGCTCGAAACGCATCAATGTTGCGTATTTGTATAGAATGACGTGTTTTTCTTCTCATAATTCGAGTTGGAACGCCTACAGCTAGCGTAAAACTCAAATGTACGTTTTCGGTATAAAGCGCATTTGCTTTTGATTGGGGGGTATTTGACTGCTCGAAATGCATGAATGTTGCGTATTTGCATAGAATGAGGTGTTTTTCGTCTCATAATTCGAGTTGGAACGCCTACAGCGAGCGTAAAACCCTTATGTACTATTTTGTTATAAAGCGACTTCGCTTTCGATTGTGGCGTGTTTAGCTCCTCGAAACGCACGAATGTTGCGTATTTGCATAGAATGAAGTGTTTTTTATCTCATAGTACGTGATGGAACACCTACAGCGAGCGTAAAACTCATATGTACTATTTTGGTATAAAGCGACTTTGCGTTCGATTGTGGCGTGTTTAGCTGCTCAAAACGCATAAATGTTACGTATTTGCATAGAATAAAGTGTTTTTCCTCTCATAATACGAGAGGGAACGCCGACTGCGAGCGTAAAACTCAAATGTACCTTTTCGGTATAAAACGCATTTGCTTTTCATTGGGGCGTCTTCGGCTGCTCGAAACGCATGAATATTGCGTAATTGCATAGAATGACGTGTTTTTCTTCTCATAATTCGAGTTGGAACGTCTACAGCGAGCGTAAAACTCATATGTACGTTTTCGGTATAAAGCATATTTACTTTTGATTGGGGCGTCTTTGACTGCTCAAAATGCATGAATGTTCCGTATTTACATAGAATGAGGTCTTTTTCGTCTCATAATTCGAGTTGGAACACCTACAGCAAACGTAAAACTCTTATGTACTATTTTGTTATAAAGCGACTTTGCGTTCGATTGTGGCGTATTTAGCTGCTCGAAACGCATGAATGTTGCGTAATTGCATAGAATGAAGTGTTTTTCCTCTCATATTACGAGAGGGAACGCCTACAGCGAGCGTAAAACTCAATTGTACGTTTTCGGAATAAAGCGCATTTGCTTTTGATTGGGGTGTCTTTGACTGCTCAAAATGCATGAGTGTTGCGTATTTGCATAGAATGAGGTATTTTTCTTCTCATAATTCGAGTTAGAACGCCTACAGCGACCGTAAAACTCGTACGTCCGATTTTGGTATAAAGCGACTTTGCGTTCGGTTTGGACGTGTTTGGCTCCTCGAAACGCATGAATGTTACGTATTAGCATAGAATGAAGTGGGTTTCCTCTCATAATACGACAGGGAACGCCTACAGCGAGCGTAAAACTCAAATGTACGTTTTCGGTATAAAACGCATTTGCTTTTGATTAGGGCGTCTTTGACTGCTCGAAACGCGTGAATGTTGCGTATTTGCAAAGAATGACGTGTTTTTCTTCTCACAATTCGAGTTGGAACGCCTACAGCGAGCGTAAAACTCATACGTCCGATTTTGGTATAAAGCGACTTTGCGTTCGGTTTGGGCGTGTTTGGCTTCTCGAAACGCATGTATGTTGCGTATTTGCATAGAATAAAGTGTTTTTCCTTTCTTGGTACGAGAGGGAACGCCTACAGCGAGCGTAAAACTCAAACGTACGTTTTCGGTATAAAACGCATTTGCTTTTGATTGGGGCGTATTTGGCTGCTCGAAACGCATGAATCTTGCGTATTTGAATAGAATGAAATGTTTTTTTCTCATAATTCGAGTTGGCACGCCTACAGCTGGCGTAAAACTCAAATGTACGTTTTCGATCTAAAGGGCATTTGCTTTTGATTGGGGCGTCTTTGACTGCTCAAAATGCATGAATGTTGCGTATTTGCATAGCATGACGTGTTTTTCTTCTCAGAATTCGAGTTGGAACGCCTACAGCGAGCGTAAAACTCATATGTACTATTTTGATATAAAGCGACTTTGCCTTCGGTTTGGGCGTGTTTGGCTCCTCGAAACGCATGAATGTTGCGTATTTGCATAGCATGACGTGTTTTTCTTCTCATAATTCGCGTTGGAACGCCTACAGCGAGCGTAAAACTCATATGTACTATTTTGATATAAAGCGACTTTGCCTTCGGTTTGGGCGTGTTTGGCTGTTCGAAACTCATGAATGTTGCGTATTTGCATAGAATGACCTGCTTTTCTTCTCATAATATGAGAGGGAGCGCCTACAGCGAGCGTAAAACTCAAATGTACTTTTTCGGTATAAAACGCATTTGATTTGATTGGGGCGTCTTTGGCTGCTCGAAACGCATGAATGTTGCGTATTTGCATAGAATGACATGTTTTTTTTTCATAATTCGAGTTGGCACGCCTACAGCTGGCGTAAAATTCAAATGTACGTTTTCGATATAAAGCCCATTTGCTTTTGATTGGGGCGGCTTTGACTGCTCGAAATGCATGAATGTTGCGTATTTGCATAGAATGAGGTGTTTTTCGTCTCATAATTCGAGTTGGAATGCCTACAGCGAGCGTAAATCTCAAATGTACGTTTTTGGTATAAAGCGACTTTGCGTTAGAGTTGGGCGTGTTTGGCTCCTCGAAACGCATGAATGTTGCGTATTTGCATAGCATGACGTGTTTTTCTTCTCATAATTCACGTTGGAACGCCTACAGCGAGCGTAAAACTCATATGTACTATTTTGATATAAAGCGACTTAGCCTTCGGTTTGGGCGTGTTTGGCTGTATGAAACTCATGAATGTTGCGTATTTGCATAGAATGACCTGCTTTTCTTCTCATAATTCGAGTTGGCACGTCTACAGCTGGCGTAAAATTCAAATGTACGTTTTTGATATAAAACGCATTTGTCTTTGATTGGGGCGTCTTTGACTGCTCAAAATACATGAATCTTGCGTATTTGCATAGAATGAGGTTTTTTTCGTCTCATAATTCGAGTTGGAACGCCTACAGCGAGCGTAAAACTCATATGTACGTTTTCGATATAATGCGCATTTGCTTTTGATTGGGGCGTCTTTGACTGCTCAAAATGCACGAATGTTGCGTATTTGCATAGAATGAGGTGTTTTCGTCTCATAATTCGAGTTGGAACGCCTACAGCGAACGTAAAACTCTTATGTACTATTTTGTTATAAAGCGAATTTGCGTTCGACAGTGGCGTGTTTAGCTGCTCGAAACGCATGAATGTTGCGTATTTGCATAGAATGACGTGTTTTTCGTTTTATCATTCGAGTTGGAACGCCTACAGCTAGGGTAAAACTTAAATGTACGTTGTCGGTATAAAACGCATTTGCTTTTGATTGGGGCGGCTTTGGCTGCTCGAAACGCATGAATGTTGCGTATTTGCAAAGAATGACATGTTTTTTTTTGCCATAATTCGAGTTGGAACGTCTACAGCTGGCGTAAAACTCAAATGTACGTTTTTGGTATAAAGCGACTTTGCGTTCGGTTTGGGCGTGTTCGGCTCCTCGAAACGCATGAATGTTGCGTATTTGTATAGAATGATGTGTTTTTCTTCTCATAATTCGAGTTGGTACGCCTACAGCGACCGTAAAACTCGTACGTCCGATTTTGGTATAAACCGACTTTGCGTTCGATTTGGACGTGTTTGGCTCCTCGAAACGTATGAATGTTGCGTATTTGCATAGAATGAAGTGTTTTTTCTCTCATAATACGAGAGGGAACGTCTACAGCGAGAGTAAAACTCAAATGTACGTATTCGGTATAAAACGCATTTGCTTTTGATTGGGGCGTCTTTGGCTGTTCGAAACGCATATATGTTGCGTATTTGCATAGAATGACGGGTTTATCTTCTCATAATTCGAGTTGGAAGGCCTACAGCTGGCGTAAAACTCAAATGTACGTTTTTGATATAAAGCGCATTTACTTTTGATTGGGGCGTCTTTGACTGCTCAAAATGCATGAATGTTGCGTATTTGCATAGAATGAGGTGTTTTTCGTCTCATAATTCGAGTTGGAACGCCGACAGCGAGCGTGAAACTCTTATGTACTATTTTGTTATAATGCGACTTTGCGTTCGGTTGTGGCGTGTTTAGCTGCTCGAAACGCATGAATGTTACGTGTTTGCATAGAATAAAGTGTGTTTCCTCTCATAATACGAGAGGGAACGCCTACAGCGAGCGTAAAACTCAAATGTACGTTTTCGGTATAAAACGCATTTGCTTTTGATTGGGGCGTCTTTGGCTGGTCGAAACGCATATAAGTTGCGTATTTGCATAGAATGACGGGTTTATCTTCTCATAATTCGAGTTGGAACGCCTACAGCTGGCGTAAATCTCAAATGAACGTTTTTGATATAAAGCGCATTTGTTTTGATTGGGGCTTCTTTGGCTGCTCGAAATGCATGAATGTTGCGTATTTGCATAGAATGAAGTTTTTTTCCTCTCATAATACGAGAGGGAACGCCTACAGCGAGCATAAAACTCAAATGTACGTTTTCGGTATAAAACGCATTTGCTTGTGATTGGGGCGTCTTTGGCTGCTCGAAACGCATGAATGTTGCGTATTTGCATAGAATGACGTGTTTTTCTTCTCATAATTCGAGTTGGAACGCCTACAGCGAGCGTAAAGCTCGCATGTCCGATGTTGGTATAAAGCGACTTTGCGTTCGGTTTGGGCGTGCTTGGCTTCTCGAAACGCATGAATGTTGCGTATTTGCATAGAATAAAGTGTGTTTCCTCTCATAATACGAGAGGGAACGCCTACAGCGAGCGTAAAACTCAAATGTACGTTTTCGGTATAAAGCGCATTTGTTTTGATTGGGGCTTCTTTGGCTGCTCGAAATGCATGAATGTTGCGTATTTGCATAGAATGAAGTGTTTTTCCTCTCATAATACGAGAGGGAACGCCTACAGCGAGCATAAAACTCAAATGTACGTTTTCGGTATAAAACGCATTTGCTTGTGATTGGGGCGTCTTTGGCTGCTCGAAACGCATGAATGTTGCGTATTTGCATAGAATGACGTGTTTTTCTTCTCATAATTCGAGTTGGAACGCCTACAGCGAGCGTAAAGCTCGCATGTCCGATGTTGGTATAAAGCGACTTTGCGTTCGGTTTGGGCGTGCTTGGCTTCTCGAAACGCATGAATGTTGCGTATTTGCATAGAATGACGTGTTTTTCTTCTCATAATTCGAGTTGGAACGTCTACAGCGAGCGTAAAACTCATATGTACGTTTTCGGTATAAAGCACATTTACTTTTGATTGGGGCGTCTTTGACTGCTCAAAATGCATGAATGTTCCGTATTTACATAGAATGAGGTGTTTTTCGTCTCATAATTCGAGTTGGAACACCTACAGCAAACGTAAAACTCTTATGTACTATTTTGTTATAAAGCGACTTTGCGTTCGATTGTGGCGTATTTAGCTCCTCGAAACGCATGAATGTTGCGTATTTGCATAGAATGATGTGTTTTTCTTCTCATAATTCGAGTTGGTACGCCTACAGCGACCGTAAAACTCGTACGTCCGATTTTGGTATAAACCGACTTTGCGTTCGATTTGGACGTGTTTGGCTCCTCGAAACGTATGAATGTTGCGTATTTGCATAGAATGAAGTGTTTTTTCTCTCATAATACGAGAGGGAACGTCTACAGCGAGCGTAAAACTCAAATGTACGTATTCGGTATAAAACGCATTTGCTTTTGATTGGGGCGTCTTTGGCTGTTCGAAACGCATATATGTTGCGTATTTGCATAGAATGACGGGTTTATCTTCTCATAATTCGAGTTGGAACGCCTACAGCTGGCGTAAAACTCAAATGTACGTTTTTGATATAAAGCGCATTTACTTTTGATTGGGGCGTCTTTGACTGCTCAAAATGCATGAATGTTGCGTATTTGCATAGAATGAGGTGTTTTTCGTCTCATAATTCGAGTTGGAACGCCGACAGCGAGCGTGAAACTCTTATGTACTATTTTGTTATAATGCGACTTTGCGTTCGGTTGTGGCGTGTTTAGCTGCTCGAAACGCATGAATGTTACGTGTTTGCATAGAATAAAGTGTGTTTCCTCTCATAATACGAGAGGGAACGCCTACAGCGAGCGTAAAACTCAAATGTACGTTTTCGGTATAAAACGCATTTGCTTTTGATTGGGGCGTCTTTGGCTGCTCGAAACGCATGAATGTTGCGTATTTGCATAGAATGACGTGTTTTTCTTCTCATAATTCGAGTTGAAACGCCTACAGCGAGCGTAAAACTCATATGTACTATTTTGGAATAAAGCGACTTTGCCTTCGGTTTGGGCGTGTTTAGCTGCTCGAAACGCACGAATGTTGCGTATTTGCATAGAATGAAGTGTTTTTCATCTCATAATACGAGATGGAACACCTACAGCCAGCGTAAAACTCATATGTACTATTTTGGTATAAAGCGACTTTGCGTTCGATTGTGGCGTGTTTAGCTGCTCGAAACGCATGAATGTTGCGTATTTGCATAGAATGAAGTGTTTTTCTTCTCATAATACGATAGGGAACGCCTACAGCGAGCGTAAAACTCAAACGTACGTTTTCGGTATAAAACGCATTTGCTTTTGATTGGGGCGTCTTTGGCTGCCCGAAACGCATGAACGTTGCGTATTTGCATAGAATGACGTGTCTTTCTTCTCATAATTCGAGTTGGAACGCCTACAGCGAGTGTAAAACTCATACGACCGATTTTGGAATAAAACGACTTTGCGTTCGGTTTGGGCGTGTTTGGCTTCTCGAAACGCATGAATGTTGCGTATTTGCATGGAATGAAGTATTTTTTCTCTCACAATACGAGAGGGAACGCCTACAGCGAGCGAAAAACTCAAATGTACGTTTTCGGTATAAAGCGCATTTGCTTTTGATTGGGGCGTCTTTGGCTGCTCGAAACGCATGAATGTTGCGTATACGCATAGAATGACTTGTTTTTCTTCTCATAATTCGTGTTGGAACGCCTACAGCGACCGTAAAAGTCAAATGTACGTTTTCGGTATAAAACGCATTTGCTTTTCATTGGGGCGTCTTTGGCTGCTCGAAACCCATGAATATTGCGCAATTGCATAGAATGACGTGTTTTTCTTCTCATAATTCGAGATGGAACGTCTACAGCGACCGTAAAACTCATATGTACGTTTTCGGTATAAAGCGCATTTACTTTTGATTGGGGCGTCTTTGGCTGCTCGAAACGCATATATGTTGCGTATTTGCATAGAATGACGGGTTTATCTTCTCAAAATTCGAGTTGGAACGCCTACAGCTGGCGTAAAACTCAAATGTACGTTTTTCATATAAAGCGCATTTGCTTTTGATTGGGGCGTCTTTGACTGCTCAAAATGCATGAATGTTGCGTATTTGCATAGAATGAGGTGTTTTTCGTCTCATAATTCGAGTTGGAACGCCGACAGCGAGCGTAAAACTCTTATGTACTATTTTGTTATAATGCGACTTTGCGTTCGATTGTGGCGTGTTTAGCTGCTCGAAACGCATGAACGTTGCGTAATTGCATAGAATGAAGTGTTTTTCATCTCATAATACGAGATGGAACGCCTACAGCTAGCGTAAAACTCAAATGTACGTTTTCGGTATAAAGCGCATTTGCTTTTGATTGGGGCGTCTTTGACTGCTCGAAATGCATGAATGTTGCGTATTTACATAGAATGAGGTGTTTTTCGTCTCATAATTCGAGTTGGAACAGCTACAGCAAACGTAAAACTCTTATGTACTATTTTGTTATAAAGCGACTTTGCGTTCGATTGTGGGGTATTTAGCTGCTCGAAACGCATGAATGTTGCGTAATTGGATAGAATGAAGTGTTTTTCCTCTCATAGTACGAGAGGGAACGCCTACAGCGAGCGTAAAACTCAATTGTACGTTTTCGGTATAAAGCGCATTTGCTTTTGATTGGGGTGTCTTAGACTGCTCGAAACGCATGAATGATGCGTATTTGCATAGAATGAAGTGTTTTTCATCTCATAATAGGATAGGGAACGCCTATAGCTCGCGTAAAACTCAGATGTACGTTTTCGGTATAAAACGCATTTGCTTTTGACTAGGGCGTCTTTGGCTGTTCGAAACGCATGAATGTTGCGTATCTGCATAGAATGACATGTTTTTCTTCTCATAATTCGAGTTGGAACGCCTACAGCGAGCGTAAAACTCATACGTCCGATTTTGGTATAAAGCGTCTTTGCGTTCGGTTTGGGCGTGTTTGGCCCCTCGAAAAGCATGAATGTTGCGTATTTGCATAGAATAAAGTGTTTTTCCTCTCTTGGTACGAGAGGGAACGCCTACAGCGAGCGTAAAACTCAAACGTACGTTTTCGGTATAACACGCATTTGCTTTTGATTGGGGCGTCTTTGGCTGCTCGAAACGCATGAATGTTGCGTATTTGCATAGAATAAGGTGTTTTTCCTCTCATAATACGAGAGGGAACGCCTACAGCGAGCGTAAAACTCAAATGTACGTTTTCGGTATCAAACGCATTTGCTTTTGATTGGGTCATCTTTGACTGCTCGAAATGCATGAATGTTGCGTATTTGCATAGAATGTGGTGTTTTTCGTCTCATAATTCGAGTTGGAACGCCTACAGCGAGCGTAAAACCCTTATGTACTATTTTGTTATAAAGCGACTTCGCTTTCGATTGTGGCGTGTTTTGCTCCTCGAAACGCACGAACGTTGCGTATTTGCATAGAATGAAGTGTTTTTTATCTCATAGTACGATATGGAACACCTACAGCGAGCGTAAAACTCATATGTACTATTTTGGAATAAAGCGACTTTGCCTTCGGTTTGGGCGTGTTTAGCTGCTCGAAACGCACGAATGTTGCGTATTTGCATAGAATGAAGTGTTTTTCATCTCATAATACGAGATGGAACACCTACAGCCATCGTAAAACTCATATGTACTATTTTGGTATAAAGCGACTTTGCGTTCGATTGTGACGTGTTTAGCTGCTCGTAACGCATGAATGTTACGTATTTGCATAGAATAAAGTGTTTTTCCTCTCATAATACGAGAGGGAACGCCGACTGCGAGCGTAAAACTCAAATGTACCTTTTCGGTATAAAACGCATTTGCTTTTCATTGGGGCGTCTTTGACTGCTCAAAATGCATGAATGTTCCGTATTTACATAGAATGAGGTGTTTTTCGTCTCATAATTCCAGTTGGAACGCCTACAGCGAGCGTAAAACTCAATTGAACGTTTTCGGTATAAAGCGCATTTGTTTTTGATTGGGGTGTCTTAGACTGCTCGAAACGCATGAATGATGCGTATTTGCATAGAATGAAGTGTTTTTCATCTCATAATAGGATAGGGAACGCCTATAGCTCGCGTAAAACTCAGACGTACGTTTTCGGTATAAAGCGCATTTGCTTTTGATTGGGGTGTCTTTGACTGCTCAAAATGCATGAGTGTTGCGTATTTGCATAGAATGAGGTATTTTTCTTCTCATAATTCGAGTTGGAACGCCTACAGCGAGCGTAAAACGCAAATGTACGTTTTTGGTATAAAGCGACTTTGCGTTCGGTTTGGGCGTGTTTGGCCCCTCGAAACGCATGAATGTTGCGTATTTGCATAGAATAAATTGTTTTTCCTCTCTTGGTACGAGAGGGAACGCCTACAGCGAGCGTAAAACTCAAACGTACGTTTTCGGTATAACACGCATTTGCTTTTGATTGGGGCGTCTTTGGCTGCTCGAAACGCATGAATGTTGCGTATTTGCATAGAATAAGGTGTTTTTCCTCTCATAATACGAGAGGGAACGCCTACAGCGAGCGTAAAACTCAAATGTACGTTTTCGGTATCAAACGCATTTGCTTTTGATTGGGTCATCTTTGACTGCTCGAAATGCATGAATGTTGCGTATTTGCATAGAATGTGGTGTTTTTCGTCTCATAATTCGAGTTGGAACGCCTACAGCGAGCGTAAAACCCTTATGTACTATTTTGTTATAAAGCGACTTCGCTTTCGATTGTGGCGTGTTTTGCTCCTCGAAACGCACGAATGTTGCGTATTTGCATAGAATGAAGTGTTTTTTATCTCATAGTTCGTGATGGAACACCTACAGCGAGCGTAAAACTCATATGTACTATTTTGGAATAAAGCGACTTTGCCTTCGGTTTGGGCGTGTTTAGCTGCTCGAAACGCATGAATGTTACGTATTTGCATAGAATGAAGTGTGTTTCCTCTCATAATACGAGAGGGAATGCCTACAGCGAGCGTAAAACTCAAATGTACTTTTTCGGTATAAAACGCATTTGCTTTTGACTAGGGCGTCTTTGGCTGCTCGAAACGCATGAATGTTGCGTATTTGCATAGAATGACGTGTTTTTCTTCTCATAATTCGAGTTGGAACGCCTACAGCGAGCGTAAAACTCATACGTCCTATTTTGGTATAAAGCGACTTTGCGTTCGGATTGGGCGTGTTTGGCCCCTCGAAACGCATGAATCTTGCGTATTTGCATAGAATAAAGTGTTTTTCCTCTCTTGGTACGAGAGGGAACCCCTACAGCGAGCGTAAAACTCAAACGTACGTTTTCGGTATAAAACGCATTTGCTTTTGATTGGGGCGTCTTTGGCTGCTCGAAACGCATGAATGTTGCGTATTTGCATAGAATAAGGTGTTTTTCCTCTCATAATACGAGAGGGAATGCCTACAGCGAGCGTAAACCTCAAATGTACGTTTTCGGTATAAAACGCATTTGCTTTTGATTGGGGCGTCTTTGGCTGCTCGAAACGCATGAATGTTGCGTATTTGCATAGAATGACTCGTTTTTTTTCTTATAATTCGAGTTGGCACGCCTACAGCTGGCGTAAAACTCAAATGTACGTTTTCGATATAAAGCGCATTTGCTTTTGATTGGGGCGTCTTTGACTGCTCAAAAGGCATGAATGTTGCGTATTTGCATAGAATGAGGTGTTTTTCGTCTCATAATTCGAGTTGGAACACCTACAGCGAACGTAAAACTCATATGTACTATTTTGGTATAAAGCGACTTTGCCTTCGGTTTGGGCGTGTTTGGCTGTTCGAAACGCACGAGTGTTGCGTATTCGCATCGAATTAAGTGTTTTTCCTCTCATAATACGAGAGGGAACGCCTACAGCGAGCGTAAAACTTAAATCTACGTTTTCGGTATAAAACGCATTTGCTTTTGATTGGGGTGTCTTTGGTTGCTCGGAACGCATGAATGTTGCGTATTTGCATAGAATGACGTGTTTTTCTTCTCATAATTCGAGTTGGAACGCCTACAGCGAGCGCAAAACTCGTACGTCCGATTTTGGTATAAAGCGACTTTGCGTTCGCTTTGGGCGTGTTTGGCTTCTCGAAAAGCATGAATGTTGCGTATTTGCATGGAATCAAGTGTTTTTCCTCTCACAATACGAGAGGGAACGCCTACAGCGAGCGGAAAACTCAAATGTACGTTTTCGGTATAAAGCGCATTTGCTTTTCATTGGGGCGTCTTTGGCTGCTCGAAACGCATGAATGTTGCGTATTCGCATAGCATGACGTGTTTTTCTTGTCATAATTCGTGTTGGAACGCCTACCGCTAGCGTAAAACTCAAATATACGTTTTCGGTATAAAGCGCATTTGCTTTTGATTGGGGCGTCTTTGACTGCTCGAAATGCATGAATGTTGCGTATTTGCATAGAATGTGGTGTTTTTCGTCTCATAATTCGAGTTGGAACGCCTACAGCGAGCGTAAAACTCAAATGTACGTTTTCGGTATAAAGCGCATTTGCTTTTGATTGGGGCGTCTTTGACTGCTCGAAATGCATTAATTTTTCGTATTTGCACAGAATGTGGTGTTTTTCGTCTCATAATTCGAGTTGGAACGCCTACAGCGAGCGTAAAACTCTTATGTACTATTTTGTTATAAAGCGACTTTGCTTTCGATTGTGGCGTGTTTAGCTGCTCGAAACGCACGAATGTTGCGTATTTGCATAGAATGAAGTGTGTTTCCGCTCATAATACGAGAGGGAACGCCTACAGCGAGCGTAAATCTCAAACGTACGTTTTCGGTATAAAACGCATTTGCTTTTGATTGGGGCGTCTTTGACTGCTCGAAATGCATAAATGTTGCGTATTTGCATAGAATGAGGTGTTTTTCGTCTCATAATTCGAGTTGGAACGCCTACAGCGAGCGTAAAACCCTTATGTACTATTTTGTTATAAAGCGACTTCGCTTTCGATTGTGGCGTGTTTAGCTCCTCGAAACGCACGAATGTTGCGTATTTGCGTAGAATGAAGTGTTTTTTTTTCTCATAATTCGAGTTGGAACGCCTACAGCTAGCGTAAAACTCAAATGTACGTTTTCGGTATAAAGCGCATTTGCTTTTGATTGGGGCGTCTTTGACTGCTCGAAATGCATGAATGTTGCGTATTTGCATAGAATGAGGTGTATTTCGTCTCATAATTCGAGTTGGAACGCCTACAGCGAGCGTAAAACCCTTATGTACTATTTTGTTATAAAGCGACTTCGCTTTCGATTGTGGCGTGTTTAGCTCCTCGAAACGCACGAATGTTGCGTATTTGCATAGAATGAAGTGTTTTTTATCTCATAGTACGAGATAGAACACCTACAGCGAGCGTAAAACTCATATGTACTATTTTGGTATAAAGCGACTTTGCGTTTGATTGTGGCGTGTTTAGCTGCTCGAAACGCATGAATGTTACGTATTTGCATAGAATAAAGTGTTTTTCCTCTCATAATACGAGAGGGAACGCCGACTGCGAGCGTAAAACTCAAATGTACCTTTTCGGTATAAAACGCATTTGCTTTTCATTGGGGCGTCTTCGGCTGCTCGAAACGCATGAATATTGCGTATTTACATAGAATGAGGTGTTTTTCGTCTCATAATTCGAGTTGGAACAGCTACAGCAAACGTAAAACTCTTATGTACTATTTTGTTATAAAGCGACTTTGCGTTCGATTGTGGGGTATTTAGCTGCTCGAAACGCATGAATGTTGCGTAATTGCATAGAATGAAGTGTTTTTCCTCTCATAGTACGAGAGGGAACGCCTACAGCGAGCGTAAAACTCAATTGTACGTTTTTGGTATAAAGCGCATTTGCTTTTGATTGGGGTGTCTTAGACTGCTCGAAACGCATGAATGATGCGTATTTGCATAGAATGAAGTGTTTTTCATCTCATAATAGGATAGGGAACGCCTATAGCTCGCGTAAAACTCAGACGTACGTTTTCGGTATAAATCGCATTTGCTTTTGATTGGGGTGTCTTTGACTGCTCGAAACGCATGAATGTTGGGTATTTGCATAGAATGATGTGTTTTTCTTCTCATAATTCGAATTGGAACGCCTACAGCGACCGTAAAACTCGTACGTCCGATTTTGGTTTAAAGCGACTTTGCGTTCGGTTTGGACGTGTTTGGCTCCTCGAAACGTATGAATGTTGCGTATTTGCATAGAATGAAGTGTTTTTTCTCTCATAATACGAGAGGGAACGTCTACAGCGAGCGTAAAACTCAAATGTACGTTTTCAGTATAAAACGCATTTGCTTTTGACTAGGGCGTCTTTGGCTGTTCGAAACGCATGAATGTTGCGTATTTGCATAGAATGACGTGTTTTTCTTCTCATAATTCGAGTTGGAACGCCTACAGCGAGCGTAAAACTCATACGTCCGATTTTGGTATAAAGCGACTTTGCGTTCGCTTTGGGCGTGTTTGGCTTCTCGAAAAGCATGAATGTTGCGTATTTGCATGGAATCAAGTGTTTTTCCTCTCACAATACGAGAGGGAACGCCTACAGCGAGCGGAAAACTCAAATGTACGTTTTCGGTATAAAGCGCATTTGCTTTTCATTGGGGCGTCTTTGGCTGCTCGAAACGCATGAATGTTGCGTATTCGCATAGCATGACGTGTTTTTCTTGTCATAATTCGTGTTGGAACGCCTACCGCTAGCGTAAAACTCAAATATACGTTTTCGGTATAAAGCGCATTTGCTTTTGATTGGGGCGTCTTTGACTGCTCGAAATGCATGAATGTTGCGTATTTGCATAGAATGTGGTGTTTTTCGTCTCATAATTCGAGTTGGAACGCCTACAGCGAGCGTAAAACTCAAATGTACGTTTTCGGTATAAAGCGCATTTGCTTTTGATTGGGGCGTCTTTGACTGCTCGAAATGCATTAATTTTTCGTATTTGCACAGAATGTGGTGTTTTTCGTCTCATAATTCGAGTTGGAACGCCTACAGCGAGCGTAAAACTCTTATGTACTATTTTGTTATAAAGCGACTTTGCTTTCGATTGTGGCGTGTTTAGCTGCTCGAAACGCACGAATGTTGCGTATTTGCATAGAATGAAGTGTGTTTCCGCTCATAATACGAGAGGGAACGCCTACAGCGAGCGTAAATCTCAAACGTACGTTTTCGGTATAAAACGCATTTGCTTTTGATTGGGGCGTCTTTGACTGCTCGAAATGCATAAATGTTGCGTATTTGCATAGAATGAGGTGTTTTTCGTCTCATAATTCGAGTTGGAACGCCTACAGCGAGCGTAAAACCCTTATGTACTATTTTGTTATAAAGCGACTTCGCTTTCGATTGTGGCGTGTTTAGCTCCTCGAAACGCACGAATGTTGCGTATTTGCGTAGAATGAAGTGTTTTTTTTTCTCATAATTCGAGTTGGAACGCCTACAGCTAGCGTAAAACTCAAATGTACGTTTTCGGTATAAAGCGCATTTGCTTTTGATTGGGGCGTCTTTGACTGCTCGAAATGCATGAATGTTGCGTATTTGCATAGAATGAGGTGTATTTCGTCTCATAATTCGAGTTGGAACGCCTACAGCGAGCGTAAAACCCTTATGTACTATTTTGTTATAAAGCGACTTCGCTTTCGATTGTGGCGTGTTTAGCTCCTCGAAACGCACGAATGTTGCGTATTTGCATAGAATGAAGTGTTTTTTATCTCATAGTACGAGATAGAACACCTACAGCGAGCGTAAAACTCATATGTACTATTTTGGTATAAAGCGACTTTGCGTTTGATTGTGGCGTGTTTAGCTGCTCGAAACGCATGAATGTTACGTATTTGCATAGAATAAAGTGTTTTTCCTCTCATAATACGAGAGGGAACGCCGACTGCGAGCGTAAAACTCAAATGTACCTTTTCGGTATAAAACGCATTTGCTTTTCATTGGGGCGTCTTCGGCTGCTCGAAACGCATGAATATTGCGTATTTACATAGAATGAGGTGTTTTTCGTCTCATAATTCGAGTTGGAACAGCTACAGCAAACGTAAAACTCTTATGTACTATTTTGTTATAAAGCGACTTTGCGTTCGATTGTGGGGTATTTAGCTGCTCGAAACGCATGAATGTTGCGTAATTGCATAGAATGAAGTGTTTTTCCTCTCATAGTACGAGAGGGAACGCCTACAGCGAGCGTAAAACTCAATTGTACGTTTTTGGTATAAAGCGCATTTGCTTTTGATTGGGGTGTCTTAGACTGCTCGAAACGCATGAATGATGCGTATTTGCATAGAATGAAGTGTTTTTCATCTCATAATAGGATAGGGAACGCCTATAGCTCGCGTAAAACTCAGACGTACGTTTTCGGTATAAATCGCATTTGCTTTTGATTGGGGTGTCTTTGACTGCTCGAAACGCATGAATGTTGGGTATTTGCATAGAATGATGTGTTTTTCTTCTCATAATTCGAATTGGAACGCCTACAGCGACCGTAAAACTCGTACGTCCGATTTTGGTTTAAAGCGACTTTGCGTTCGGTTTGGACGTGTTTGGCTCCTCGAAACGTATGAATGTTGCGTATTTGCATAGAATGAAGTGTTTTTTCTCTCATAATACGAGAGGGAACGTCTACAGCGAGCGTAAAACTCAAATGTACGTTTTCAGTATAAAACGCATTTGCTTTTGACTAGGGCGTCTTTGGCTGTTCGAAACGCATGAATGTTGCGTATTTGCATAGAATGACGTGTTTTTCTTCTCATAATTCGAGTTGGAACGCCTACAGCGAGCGTAAAACTCATACGTCCGATTTTGGTATAAAGCGTCTTTGCGTTCGGTTTGGGCGTGTTTGGCCCCTCGAAAAGCATGAATGTTGCGTATTCGCATAGAATAAAGTGTTTTTCCTCTCTTGGTACGAGAGGGAACGCCTACAGCGAGCGTAAAACTCAAACGTACGTTTTCGGTATAACACGCATTTGCTTTTGATTGGGGCGTCTTTGGCTGCTCGAAACGCGTGAATGTTGCGTATTTGCATAGAATAAGGTGTTTTTCCTCTCATAATACGAGGGAACGCCTACAGCGAGCGTAAAACTCAAATGTACGTTTTCGGTATCAAACGCATTTGCTTTTGATTGGGTCATCTTTGACTGCTCGAAATGCATGAATGTTGCGTATTTGCATAGAATGTGGTGTTTTTCCTCTCATAATTCGAGTTGGAACGCCTACAGCGAGCGTAAAACCCTTATGTACTATTTTGTTATAAAGCGACTTCGCTTTCGATTGTGACGTGTTTTGCTCCTCGAAACGCACGAATGTTGCGTATTTGCATAGAATGAAGTGTTTTTTATCTCATAGTACGAGATGGAACACCTACAGCGAGCGTAAAACTCATATGTACTATTTTGGAATAAAGCGACTTTGCCTTCGGTTTGGGCGTGTTTAGCTGCTCGAAACGCACGAATGTTGCGTATTTGCATAGAATGAAGTGTTTTTCATCTCATAATACGAGATGGAACAGCTACAGCCATCGTAAAACTCATATGTACTATTTTGGTATAAAGCGACTTTGCGTTCGATTGTGACGTGTTTAGCTGCTCGTAACGCATGAATGTTACGTATTTGCATAGAATAAAGTGTTTTTCCTCTCATAATACGAGAGGGAACGCCGACTGCGAGCGTAAAACTCAAATGTACCTTTTCGGTATAAAACGCATTTGCTTTTCATTGGGGCGTCTTCGGCTGCTCGAAACGCATGAATATTGCGTAATTGCATAGAATGACGTGTTATTCTTCTCATAATTGGAGTTGGAACGTCTACAGCGAGCGTAAAACTCAAACGTACGTTTTCGGCATAAAACGCATTTGCTTTTGATTGGGGCGTCTTTGGCTGCTCGAAACGCATGAATGTTGCGTATTTGCATAGAATAAGTTGTTTTTCCTCTCATAATACGAGAGGGAATGCCTACAGCGAGCGTAAACCTCAAATGTACGTTTTCGGTATAAAACGCATTTGCTTTTGATTGGGGCGTCTTTGGCTGCTAGAAACGCATGAATGTTGCATATTTGCATAGAATGACATGTTTTTTTTCTTATAATTCGAGTTGGCAAGCCTACAGCTGGCGTAAAACTCAAATGTACGTTTTCGATTCAAAGCGCATTTGCTTTTGATTGGGGCGTCTTTGACTGCTCAAAATGCATGAATGTTGCGTATTTGCATAGAATGAGGTGTTTTTCGTCTCATAATTCGAGTTGGAACACCTACAGCGAACGTAAAACTCATATGTACTATTTTGGTATAAAAGCGACTTTGCCTTCGGTTTGGGCGTGTTTGGCTGTTCGAACCGCACGAGTGTTGCGTATTGGCATAGAATTAAGTGTTTTTCCTCTTATAATACGAGAGGGAACGCCTACAGCGAGCGTAAAACTCAAATCTACGTTTTCGGTCTAAAACGCATTTGCTTTTGATTGGGGTGTCTTTGGCTGCTCGAAACGCATGAATGTTGCGTATTCGCATAGAATGACGTGTTTTTCTTCTCATAATTCGTGTTGAAACGCCTACAGCTAGCGTAAAACTCAAATGTACGTTTTCGGTATAAAGCGCATTTGCTTTTGATTGGGTCGTCTTTGACTGCTCGAAATGCATGAATGTTGCGTATTTGCATATAATGTGGTGTTTTTCGTCTCATAATTCGGGTTGGAACGCTTACAGCGAGCGTAAGACTCTTATGTACTATTTCGTTATAAAGCGACTTTGCGTTCGATTGTAGCGTGTTTAGCTGCTCGAAACGTACGAATGTTGCGTATTTGCATAGAATGAAGTGTTTTTCATCTCATAATACGAGATGGAACACCTACAGCGAATGTAAAACTCATATGTACTATTTTGGTACAAAGCGACTTTGCGTTCGATTGTGGCGTGTTTAGCTGCTCGAAACGTATGAATGTTGCGTATTTGCATAGAATGAAGTGTGTTTCCTCTCATAATACGAGAGGGAACGCCTACAGGGAGCGTAAAACTCAAACGTACGTTTTCGGTATAAAACGCATTTGCTTTTGATTGGGGCGTCTTTGGCTGCCCGAAACGCATGAATGTTGCGTATTTGCATGGAATGAAGTATTTTTCCTCTCACAATACGAGAGGGAACGCCTACAGCGAGCGTAAAAGTCGAATGTACGTTTTCGGTATAAATCGCATTTGCTTTTGTTTGGGGCGTCTTTGGCTGCTCGAAACGCATGAATTCCGCATTCCGTATTTACATAGAATGAGGTGTTTTTCGTCTCATAATTCCAGTTGGAACGCCTACAGCGAGCGTAAAACTCAATTGAACGTTTTCGGTATAAAGCGCATTTGTTTTTGATTGGGGTGTCTTAGACTGCTCGAAACGCATGAATGATGCGTATTTGCATAGAATGAAGTGTTTTTCATCTCATAATAGGATAGGGAACGCCTATAGCTCGCGTAAAACTCAGACGTACGTTTTCGGTATAAAGCGCATTTGCTTTTGATTGGGGTGTCTTTGACTGCTCAAAATGCATAAGTGTTGCGTATTTGCATAGAATGAGGTATTTTTCTTCTCATAATTCGAGTTGGAACGCCTACAGCGAGCGTAAAACGCAAATGTACGTTTTTGGTATAAAGCGACTTTGCGTTCGGTTTGGGCGTGTTTGGCCCCTCGAAACGCATGAATGTTGCGTATTTGCATAGAATAAATTGTTTTTCCTCTCTTGGTACGAGAGGGAACGCCTACAGCGAGCGTAAAACTCAAACGTACGTTTTCGGTATAACACGCATTTGCTTTTGATTGGGGCGTCTTTGGCTGCTCGAAACGCATGAATGTTGCGTATTTGCATAGAATAAGGTGTTTTTCCTCTCATAATACGAGAGGGAACGCCTACAGCGAGCGTAAAACTCAAATGTACGTTTTCGGTATCAAACGCATTTGCTTTTGATTGGGTCATCTTTGACTGCTCGAAATGCATGAATGTTGCGTATTTGCATAGAATGTGGTGTTTTTCGTCTCATAATTCGAGTTGGAACGCCTACAGCGAGCGTAAAACCCTTATGTACTATTTTGTTATAAAGCGACTTCGCTTTCGATTGTGGCGTGTTTTGCTCCTCGAAACGCACGAATGTTGCGTATTTGCATAGAATGAAGTGTTTTTTATCTCATAGTTCGTGATGGAACACCTACAGCGAGCGTAAAACTCATATGTACTATTTTGGAATAAAGCGACTTTGCCTTCGGTTTGGGCGTGTTTAGCTGCTCGAAACGCATGAATGTTACGTATTTGCATAGAATGAAGTGTGTTTCCTCTCATAATACGAGAGGGAATGCCTACAGCGAGCGTAAAACTCAAATGTACTTTTTCGGTATAAAACGCATTTGCTTTTGACTAGGGCGTCTTTGGCTGCTCGAAACGCATGAATGTTGCGTATTTGCATAGAATGACGTGTTTTTCTTCTCATAATTCGAGTTGGAACGCCTACAGCGAGCGTAAAACTCATACGTCCTATTTTGGTATAAAGCGACTTTGCGTTCGGATTGGGCGTGTTTGGCCCCTCGAAACGCATGAATCTTGCGTATTTGCATAGAATAAAGTGTTTTTCCTCTCTTGGTACGAGAGGGAACCCCTACAGCGATCGTAAAACTCAAACGTACGTTTTCGGTATAAAACGCATTTGCTTTTGATTGGGGCGTCTTTGGCTGCTCGAAACGCATGAATGTTGCGTATTTGCATAGAATAAGGTGTTTTTCCTCTCATAATACGAGAGGGAATGCCTACAGCGAGCGTAAACCTCAAATGTACGTTTTCGGTATAAAACGCATTTGCTTTTGATTGGGGCGTCTTTGGCTGCTCGAAACGCATGAATGTTGCGTATTTGCATAGAATGACTCGTTTTTTTTCTTATAATTCGAGTTGGCACGCCTACAGCTGGCGTAAAACTCAAATGTACGTTTTCGATATAAAGCGCATTTGCTTTTGATTGGGGCGTCTTTGACTGCTCAAAAGGCATGAATGTTGCGTATTTGCATAGAATGAGGTGTTTTTCGTCTCATAATTCGAGTTGGAACACCTACAGCGAACGTAAAACTCATATGTACTATTTTGGTATAAAGCGACTTTGCCTTCGGTTTGGGCGTGTTTGGCTGTTCGAAACGCACGAGTGTTGCGTATTCGCATCGAATTAAGTGTTTTTCCTCTCATAATACGAGAGGGAACGCCTACAGCGAGCGTAAAACTTAAATCTACGTTTTCGGTATAAAACGCATTTGCTTTTGATTGGGGTGTCTTTGGCTGCTCGGAACGCATGAATGTTGCGTATTTGCATAGAATGACGTGTTTTTCTTCTCATAATTCGAGTTGGAACGCCTACAGCGAGCGCAAAACTCGTACGTCCGATTTTGGTATAAAGCGACTTTGCGTTCGCTTTGGGCGTGTTTGGCTTCTCGAAAAGCATGAATGTTGCGTATTTGCATGGAATCAAGTGTTTTTCCTCTCACAATACGAGAGGGAACGCCTACAGCGAGCGGAAAACTCAAATGTACGTTTTCGGTATAAAGCGCATTTGCTTTTCATTGGGGCGTCTTTGGCTGCTCGAAACGCATGAATGTTGCGTATTCGCATAGCATGACGTGTTTTTCTTGTCATAATTCGTGTTGGAACGCCTACCGCTAGCGTAAAACTCAAATATACGTTTTTGGTATAAAGCGCATTTGCTTTTGATTGGGGCGTCTTTGACTGCTCGAAATGCATGAATGTTGCGTATTTGCATAGAATGTGGTGTTTTTCGTCTCATAATTCGAGTTGGAACGCCTACAGCGAGCGTAAAACTCAAATGTACGTTTTCGGTATAAAGCGCATTTGCTTTTGATTGGGGCGTCTTTGACTGCTCGAAATGCATTAATTTTTCGTATTTGCACAGAATGTGGTGTTTTTCGTCTCATAATTCGAGTTGGAACGCCTACAGCGAGCGTAAAACTCTTATGTACTATTTTGTTATAAAGCGACTTTGCTTTCGATTGTGGCGTGTTTAGCTGCTCGAAACGCACGAATGTTGCGTATTTGCATAGAATGAAGTGTGTTTCCGCTCATAATACGAGAGGGAACGCCTACAGCGAGCGTAAATCTCAAACGTACGTTTTCGGTATAAAACGCATTTGCTTTTGATTGGGGCGTCTTTGACTGCTCGAAATGCATAAATGTTGCGTATTTGCATAGAATGAGGTGTATTTCGTCTCATAATTCGAGTTGGAACGCCTACAGCGAGCGTAAAACCCTTATGTACTATTTTGTTATAAAGCGACTTCGCTTTCGATTGTGGCGTGTTTAGCTCCTCGAAACGCACGAATGTTGCGTATTTGCATAGAATGAAGTGTTTTTTATCTCATAGTACGAGATAGAACACCTACAGCGAGCGTAAAACTCATATGTACTATTTTGGTATAAAGCGACTTTGCGTTCGATTGTGGCGTGTTTAGCTGCTCGAAACGCATGAATGTTACGTATTTGCATAGAATAAAGTGTTTTTCCTCTCATAATACGAGAGGGAACGCCGACTGCGAGCGTAAAACTCAAATGTACCTTTTCGGTATAAAACGCATTTGCTTTTCATTGGGGCGTCTTCGGCTGCTCGAAACGCATGAATATTGCGTATTTACATAGAATGAGGTGTTTTTCGTCTCATAATTCGAGTTGGAACAGCTACAGCAAACGTAAAACTCTTATGTACTATTTTGTTATAAAGCGACTTTGCGTTCGATTGTGGGGTATTTAGCTGCTCGAAACGCATGAATGTTGCGTAATTGCATAGAATGAAGTGTTTTTCCTCTCATAGTACGAGAGGGAACGCCTACAGCGAGCGTAAAACTCAATTGTACGTTTTTGGTATAAAGCGCATTTGCTTTTGATTGGGGTGTCTTAGACTGCTCGAAACGCATGAATGATGCGTATTTGCATAGAATGAAGTGTTTTTCATCTCATAATAGGATAGGGAACGCCTATAGCTCGCGTAAAACACAGACGTACGTTTTCGGTATAAATCGCATTTGCTTTTGATTGGGGTGTCTTTGACTGCTCGAAACGCATGAATGTTGGGTATTTGCATAGAATGATGTGTTTTTCTTCTCATAATTCGAATTGGAACGCCTACAGCGACCGTAAAACTCGTACGTCCGATTTTGGTTTAAAGCGACTTTGCGTTCGGTTCGGACGTGTTTGGCTCCTCGAAACGTATGAATGTTGCGTATTTGCATAGAATGAAGTGTTTTTTCTCTCATAATACGAGAGGGAACGTCTACAGCGAGCGTAAAACTCAAATGTACGTTTTCAGTATAAAACGCATTTGCTTTTGACTAGGGCGTCTTTGGCTGTTCGAAACGCATGAATGTTGCGTATTTGCATAGAATGACGTGTTTTTCTTCTCATAATTCGAGTTGGAACGCCTACAGCGAGCGTAAAACTCATACGTCCGATTTTGGTATAAAGCGTCTTTGCGTTCGGTTTGGGCGTGTTTGGCCCCTCGAAAAGCATGAATGTTGCGTATTTGCATAGAATAAAGTGTTTTTCCTCTCTTGGTACGAGAGGGAACGCCTACAGCGAGCGTAAAACTCAAACGTACGTTTTCGGTATAACACGCATTTGCTTTTGATTGGGGCGTCTTTGGCTGCTCGAAACGCGTGAATGTTGCGTATTTGCATAGAATAAGGTGTTTTTCCTCTCATAATACGAGAGGGAACGCCTACAGCGAGCGTAAAACTCAAATGTACGTTTTCGGTATCAAACGCATTTGCTTTTGATTGGGTCATCTTTGACTGCTCGAAATGCATGAATGTTGCGTATTTGCATAGAATGTGGTGTTTTTCCTCTCATAATTCGAGTTGGAACGCCTACAGCGAGCGTAAAACCCTTATGTACTATTTTGTTATAAAGCGACTTCGCTTTCGATTGTGACGTGTTTTGCTCCTCGAAACGCACGAATGTTGCGTATTTGCATAGAATGAAGTGTTTTTTATCTCATAGTACGAGATGGAACACCTACAGCGAGCGTAAAACTCATATGTACTATTTTGGAATAAAGCGACTTTGCCTTCGGTTTGGGCGTGTTTAGCTGCTCGAAACGCACGAATGTTGCGTATTTGCATAGAATGAAGTGTTTTTCATCTCATAATACGAGATGGAACAGCTACAGCCATCGTAAAACTCATATGTACTATTTTGGTATAAAGCGACTTTGCGTTCGATTGTGACGTGTTTAGCTGCTCGTAACGCATGAATGTTACGTATTTGCATAGAATAAAGTGTTTTTCCTCTCATAATACGAGAGGGAACGCCGACTGCGAGCGTAAAACTCAAATGTACCTTTTCGGTATAAAACGCATTTGCTTTTCATTGGGGCGTCTTCGGCTGCTCGAAACGCATGAATATTGCGTAATTGCATAGAATGACGTGTTATTCTTCTCATAATTGGAGTTGGAACGTCTACAGCGAGCGTAAAACTCAAACGTACGTTTTCGGCATAAAACGCATTTGCTTTTGATTGGGGCGTCTTTGGCTGCTCGAAACGCATGAATGTTGCGTATTTGCATAGAATAAGGTGTTTTTCCTCTCATAATACGAGAGGGAATGCCTACAGCGAGCGTAAACCTCAAATGTACGTTTTCGGTATAAAACGCATTTGCTTTTGATTGGGGCGTCTTTGGCTGCTAGAAACGCATGAATGTTGCATATTTGCATAGAATGACATGTTTTTTTTCTTATAATTCGAGTTGGCAAGCCTACAGCTGGCGTAAAACTCAAATGTACGTTTTCGATTCAAAGCGCATTTGCTTTTGATTGGGGCGTCTTTGACTGCTCAAAATGCATGAATGTTGCGTATTTGCATAGAATGAGGTGTTTTTCGTCTCATAATTCGAGTTGGAACACCTACAGCGAACGTAAAACTCATATGTACTATTTTGGTATAAAAGCGACTTTGCCTTCGGTTTGGGCGTGTTTGGCTGTTCGAACCGCACGAGTGTTGCGTATTGGCATAGAATTAAGTGTTTTTCCTCTTATAATACGAGAGGGAACGCCTACAGCGAGCGTAAAACTCAAATCTACGTTTTCGGTCTAAAACGCATTTGCTTTTGATTGGGGTGTCTTTGGCTGCTCGAAACGCATGAATGTTGCGTATTCGCATAGAATGACGTGTTTTTCTTCTCATAATTCGTGTTGAAACGCCTACAGCTAGCGTAAAACTCAAATGTACGTTTTCGGTATAAAGCGCATTTGCTTTTGATTGGGTCGTCTTTGACTGCTCGAAATGCATGAATGTTGCGTATTTGCATATAATGTGGTGTTTTTCGTCTCATAATTCGGGTTGGAACGCTTACAGCGAGCGTAAGACTCTTATGTACTATTTCGTTATAAAGCGACTTTGCGTTCGATTGTAGCGTGTTTAGCTGCTCGAAACGTACGAATGTTGCGTATTTGCATAGAATGAAGTGTGTTTCCTCTCATAATACGAGAGGGAACGCCTACAGGGAGCGTAAAACTCAAACGTACGTTTTCGGTATAAAACGCATTTGCTTTTGATTGGGGCGTCTTTGGCTGCCCGAAACGCATGAATGTTGCGTATTTGCATGGAATGAAGTATTTTTCCTCTCACAATACGAGAGGGAACGCCTACAGCGAGCGTAAAAGTCGAATGTACGTTTTCGGTATAAATCGCATTTGCTTTTGTTTGGGGCGTCTTTGGCTGCTCGAAACGCATGAATGTTGCGTATTTGTATAGAATGACGTGTTTTTCTTCTCATAATTCGAGTTGGAACGCCTACAGCTAGCGTAAAACTCAAATGTACGTTTTCGGTATAAAGCGCATTTGCTTTTGATTGGGGCGTCTTTGACTGCTCGAAATGCATGAATGTTGCGTATTTGCATAGAATGAGGTGTTTTTCGTCTCATAATTCGAGTTGGAACGCCTACAGCTAGCGTAAAACTCAAATGTACGTTTTCGATCTAAAGCGCATTTGCTTTTGATTGGGGCGTCTTTGACTGCTCAAAATGCATGAATGTTGCGTATTTGCATAGCATGACGTGTTTTTCTTCTCATAATTCGAGTTGGAACGCCTACAGCGAGCGTAAAACTCATATGTACTATTTTGATATAAAGCGACTTTGCCTTCGGTTTGGGCGTGTTTGGCTGTATGAAACTCATGAATGTTGCGTATTTGCATAGAATGACCTGCTTTTCTTCTCATAATTCGAGTTGGCACGTCTACAGCTGGCGTAAAATTCAAATGAACGTTTTTGATGTAAAACGCATTTGTCTTTGATTGGGGCGTCTTTGACTGCTCAAAATACATGAATCTTGCGTATTTGCATAGAATGAGGTTTTTTTCGTCTCATAATTCGAGTTGGAACGTCTACAGCTGGCGTAGAACTCAAATGTCCGTTTGCGGTATAAAGCGCATTTGTTTTGATTGGGGCTTCTTTGGCTGCTCGAAATGCATGAATGTTGCGTATTTGCATAGAATGAAGTGTTTTTCCTCTCATAATACGAGAGGGAACGCCTACAGCGAGCATAAAACTCAAATGTACGTTTTCGGTATAAAACGCATTTGCTTGTGATTGGGGCGTCTTTGGCTGCTCGAAACGCATGAATGTTGCGTATTTGCATAGAATGACGTGTTTTTCTTCTCATAATTCGAGTTGGAACGCGTACAGCGAGCGTAAAGCTCGCATGTCCGATGTTGGTATAAAGCGACTTTGCGTTCGGTTTGGGCGTGTTTGGCTTCTCGAAACGCATGAATGTTGCGTATTTGCATAGAATGACGTGTTTTTCTTCTCATAATTCGAGTTGGAACGTCTACAGCGAGCGTAAAACTCATATGTACGTTGTCGGTATAAAGCACATTTACTTTTGATTGGGGCGTCTTTGACTGCTCAAAATGCATGAATGTTCCGTATTTACATAGAATGAGGTGTTTTTCGTCTCATAATTCGAGTTGGAACACCTACAGCAAACGTAAAACTCTTATGTACTATTTTGTTATAAAGCGACTTTGCGTTCGATTGTAGCGTGTTTAGCTGCTCGAAACGTACGAATGTTGCGTATTTGCATAGAATGAAGTGTTTTTCATCTCATAATACGAGATGGAACACGTACAGCGAACGTAAAACTCATATGTACTATTTTGGTATAAACCGACTTTGCGTTCGATTGTGGCGCGTTTAGCTGCTCGAAACGCATGAATGTCACGTATTTGCATAGAATAAAGTGTTTTTCCTCTCATAATACGAGAGGGAACGCCTACAGCTAGCGTAAAACTCAATTGTACGTTTTCGGTATAAAGCGCATTTGCTTTTGATTGGGGCGTCTTTGACTGCTCGAAATGCATTAATTTTTCGTATTTGCACAGAATGTGGTGTTTTTCGTCTCATAATTCGAGTTGGAACGCCTACAGCGAGCGCAAAACTCTTATGTACTATTTTGTTATAAAGCGACTTTGCTTTCGATCGTGGCGTGTTTAGCGTCTCGAAACGCATGAATGTTGCGTATTTGCGTAGAATGAAGTGTTTTTGATCTCATAATACGAGAGGGAACGTCTACAGCGAGCGTAAAACTCAAATGTACGTATTCGGTATAAAACGCATTTGCTTTTGATTGGGGCGTCTTTGACAGCTCAAAATGCATGAATGCTGCGTAGTTGCATAGAATGAGGTGTCTTTCGTCTCATAATTCGAGTTGGAACGCCGACTGCGAGCGTAAAACTCTTATGTACTATTTTGTTATAATGCGACTGTGCGTTCGATTGTGGCGTGTTTCGCTGCTCGACCCGCTTGAATGTTGCGTATTTGCATAGTATGAAGTGGTTTTTCTATCATAATACGAGAGGGAACGCCTACAGCGAGCGTAAAACCCTTATGTACTATTTTGTTATAAAGCGACTTCGCTTTCGATTGTGGCGTGTTTAGCTCCTCGAAACGCACGAATGTTGCGTATTTGCATAGAATGAAGTGTTTTTTATCTCATAGTACGAGATGGAGCACCTACAGCGAGCGTAAAACTCATATGTACTATTTTGGAATAAAGCGACTTTGCCTTCGGTTTGGGCGTGTTTAGCTGCTCGAAACGCACGAATGTTGCGTATTTGCATAGAATGAAGAGTTTTTCATCTCATAATACGAGATGGAACACCTACAGCAAGCGTAAAACTCAAATGTACCTTTTCGGTATAAAACGCATTTGCTTTTCATTGGGGCGTCTTCGGCTGCTCGAAACGCATGAATATTGCGTAATTGCATAGAATGACGTGTTTTTCTTCTCATAATTCGAGTTGGAACGTCTACAGCGAGCGTAAAACTCATATGTACGTTTTCGGTATAAAGCACATTTACTTTTGATTGGGGCGTCTTTGACTGCTCAAAATGCATGAATGTTCCGTATTTACATAGAATGAGGTGTTTTTCGTCTCATAATTCGAGTTGGAACGCCTACAGCGAGCGTAAAAGTCAATTGCACGTTTTCGGTTTAAAGCGCATTTGCTTTTGATTGGGGTGTCTTAGACTGCTCGAAACGCATGAATGATGCGTATTTGCATAGAATGAAGTGTTTTTCATCTCATAATAGGATAGGGAACGCCTATAGCTCGCGTAAAACTCAGACGTACGTTTTCGGTATAAAGCGCATTTGCTTTTGATTGGAGTGTCTTTGACTGCTCAAAATGCATGAGTGATGCGTATTTGCATAGAATGAGGTATTTTTCTTGGCATAATTCGAGTTGGAACGCCTACAGCGAGCGTAAAACTCAAATGTACGTTTTTGGTATAAAGCGACTTTGCGTTCCGTTTGGGCGTGTATGGCTCCTCGAAACGCATGAATGTTGCGTATTTGCATAGAATGATGTGTTTTTTTTCTCATAATTCGAGTTGGAACGCCTACAGCGACCGTAAAACTCGTACGTCCGATTTTCGTATAAAGCGACTTTGCCTTCGGTTTGGGCGTGTTTAGCTGCTCGAAACGCACGAATGTTGCGTATTTGCATAGAATGAAGTGTTTTTCATCTCATAATACGAGATGGAACACCTACAGCAAGCGTAAAACTCAAATGTACCTTTTCGGTATAAAACGCATTTGCTTTTCATTGGGGCGTCTTCGGCTGCTCGAAACGCATGAATATTGCGTAATTGCATAGAATGACGTGTTTTTCTTCTCATAATTCGAGTTGGAACGTCTACAGCGAGCGTAAAACTCATATGTACGTTTTCGGTATAAAGCACATTTACTTTTGATTGGGGCGTCTTTGACTGCTCAAAATGCATGAATGTTCCGTATTTACATAGAATGAGGTGTTTTTCGTCTCATAATTCGAGTTGGAACGCCTACAGCGAGCGTAAAACTCAATTGCACGTTTTCGGTTTAAAGCGCATTTGCTTTTGATTGGAGTGTCTTAGACTGCTCGAAACGCATGAATGATGCGTATTTGCATAGAATGAAGTGTTTTTCATCTCATAATAGGATAGGGAACGCCTATAGCTCGCGTAAAACTCAGACGTACGTTTTCGGTATAAAGCGCATTTGCTTTTGATTGGAGTGTCTTTGACTGCTCAAAATGCATGAGTGATGCGTATTTGCATAGAATGAGGTATTTTTCTTGGCATAATTCGAGTTGGAACGCCTACAGCGAGCGTAAAACTCAAATGTACGTTTTTGGTATAAAGCGACTTTTCGTTCCGTTTGGGCGTGTATGGCTCCTCGAAACGCATGAATGTTGCGTATTTGCATAGAATGATGTGTTTTTCTTCTCATAATTCGAGTTGGAACGCCTACAGCGACCGTAAAACTCGTACGTCCGATTTTCGTATAAAGCGACTTTGCGTTCGGTTTGGACGTGTTTGGCTCCTCGAAACGTATGAATGTTGCGTATTTGCATAGAATGAAGTTTTTTTTTCTCTCATAATACGAGAGGGAACGTCTACAGCGAGCGTAAAACTCAAATGTACGTATTCGGTATAAAACGCATTTGCTTTTGATTGGGGCGTCTTTGGCTGCTCGAAACGCATATATGTTGCGTATTTGCATAGAATGACGGGTTTATCTTCTCATAATTCGAGTTGGAACGCCTACAGCTGACGTAAAACTCAAATGTACGTTTTTGATATAAAGCGCATTTGCTTTTGATTGGGGCGTCTTTGACTGCTCAAAATGCGTGAATGTTGCGTATTTGCATAGAATGAGGTGTTTTTCGTCTCATAATTCGAGTTGGAACGCCGACAGCGAGCGTAAAACTCTTATGTACTATTTTGTTATAATGCGACTTTGCGTTCGATTGTGGCGTGTTTAGCTGCTCGAAACGCATGAATGTTACGTATTTGCATAGACTGAAGTGTGTTTCCTCTCATAATACGAGAGGGAACGCCTACAGCGAGCGTAAAACTCAAATGTACGTTTTCGGTATAAAACGCATTTGCTTTTGACTAGGGCGTCGTAGGCTGCTCGAAACGCATGAATGTTGCGTATTTGCATAGAATGACGTGTTTTTCTTCTCATAATTCGAGTTGGAACGCCTACAGCGAGCGTAAAACTCATACGTCCGATTTTGGTATAAAGCGACTTTGCGTTCGGTTTGGGCGTGTTTGGCCCCTCGAAACGCATGAATGTTGCGTATTTGCATAGAATAAAATGTTTTTCCTCTCTTGGTACGAAAGGGAACGACTACAGCGAGCGTAAAACTCAAACGTACGTTTTCGGTATAAAACGCATTTGCTTTTGATTGGGGCGTCTTTGGCTGCTCGAAACGCATGAATGTTGCGTATTTGCATAGAATAAGGTGTTTTTCCTCTCATAATACGAGAGGGAACGCCTACAGCGAGCGTAAACCTCAAATGTACGATTTCGGTATAAAACGCATTTGCTTTTGATTGGGGCGTCTTTGGCTGCTCGAAACGCATGAATGTTGCGTATCTGCATATAATGACGTGTTTTTCTTCTCATAATTCGAGTTGGAACGCCTACAGCGAGCGTAAAGCTCGCATGTCCGATGTTGGTATAAAGCGACTTTGCGTTCGGTTTGGGCGTGTTTGGCTTCTCGAAACGCATGAATGTTGCGTATTTGCATAGAATGACGTGTTTTTCTTCTCATAATTCGAGTTGGAACGCCTACAGCGAGCGTAAAACTCATATGTACTATTTTGGAATAAAGCGACTTTGCCTTCGGTTTGGGCGTGTTTAGCTGCTCGAAACGTACGAATGTTGCGTATTTGCATAGAATGAAGTGTTTTTCATCTCATAATACGAGATGGAACACCTACAGCAAGCGTAAAACTCATATGTACTATTTTGGTATAAAGCGACTTTGCGTTCGATTGTGGCGTGTTTAGCTGCTCGAAACGCATGAATGTTACGTATTTGCATAGAATGAAGTGTGTTTCCTCGCATAATACGAGAGGGAACGCCTACAGCAAGCGTAAAACTCAAATCTACGTTTTCGGTATAAAACGCATTTGCTTTTGACTGGGGTGTCTTTGGCTGCTCGGAACGCATGAATGTTGCGTATTTGCATAGAATGACGTGTTTTTCTTCTCATAATTCGAGTTGGAACGCCTACAGCGAGCGCAAAACTCGTACGTCCGATTTTGGTATAAAGCGACTTTGCGTTCGCTTTGGGCGTGTTTGGCTTCTCGAAAAGCATGAATGTTGCGTATTTGCATGGAATGAAGTGTTTTTCCTCTCACAATACGAGAGGGAACGCCTACAGCGAGCGGAAAACTCAAATGTACGTTTTCGGTATAAAGCGCATTTGCTTTTCATTGGGGCGTCTTTGGCTGCTCGAAACGCATGAATGTTGCGTATTCGCATAGCATGACGTGTTTTTCTTCTCATAATTCGTGTTGGAACGCCTACAGCGAGCGTAAAACTCAAATGTACGTTTTCGGTATAAAGCGCATTTGCTTTTGATTGGGGCGTCTTTGACTGCTCGAAATGCATTAATTTTTCGTATTTGCACAGAATGTGGTGTTTTTCTTCTCATAATTCGAGTTGGAACGCCTACAGCGAGCGTAAAACTCTTATGTACTATTTTGTTATAAAGCGACTTTGCTTTCGATTGTGGCGTGTTTAGCTGCTCGAAACGCACGAATGTTGCGTATTTGCATAGAATGAAGTGTGTTTCCGCTCATAATACGAGAGGGAACGCCTACAGCGAGCGTAAATCTCAAACGTACGTTTTCGGTATAAAATGCGTTTGCTTTTGATTGGGGCGTCTTTGACTGCTCGAAATGCATAAATGTTGCGTATTTGCATAGAATGAGGTGTTTTTCGTCTCATAATTCGAGTTGGAACGCCTACAGCGAGCGTAAAACTCAAATGTACGTTTTGGGTATAAAGCGACTTTGCGTTCGATTGTGGCGTGTTTAGCTGCTCAAAACGCATAAATGTTACGTATTTGCATAGAATAAAGTGTTTTTCCTCTCATAATACGAGAGGGAACGCCTACAGCGAGCGGAAAACTCAAATGTACGTTTTCGGTATAAAGCGCATTTGCTTTTCATTGGGGCGTCTTTGGCTGCTCGAAACGCATGAATGTTGCGTATTCGCATAGCATGACGTGTTTTTCTTCTCATAATTCGTGTTGGAACGCCTACAGCGAGCGTAAAACTCAAATGTACGTTTTCGGTATAAAGCGCATTTGCTTTTGATTGGGGCGTCTTTGACTGCTCGAAATGCATTAATTTTTCGTATTTGCACAGAATGTGGTGTTTTTCTTCTCATAATTCGAGTTGGAACGCCTACAGCGAGCGTAAAACTCTTATGTACTATTTTGTTATAAAGCGACTTTGCTTTCGATTGTGGCGTGTTTAGCTGCTCGAAACGCACGAATGTTGCGTATTTGCATAGAATGAAGTGTGTTTCCGCTCATAATACGAGAGGGAACGCCTACAGCGAGCGTAAATCTCAAACGTACGTTTTCGGTATAAAACGCGTTTGCTTTTGATTGGGGCGTCTTTGACTGCTCGAAATGCATAAATGTTGCGTATTTGCATAGAATGAGGTGTTTTTCGTCTCATAATTCGAGTTGGAACGCCTACAGCGAGCGTAAAACCCTTATGTACTATTTTGTTATAAAGCGACTTCGCTTTCGATTGTGGCGTGTTTAGCGTCTCGAAACGCACGAATGTTGCGTATTTGCATAGAATGAAGTGTGTTTCCGCTCATAATACGAGAGGGAACGCCTACAGCGAGCGTAAATCTCAAACGTACGTTTTCGGTATAAAACGCATTTGCTTTTGATTGGGGCGTCTTTGACTGCTCGAAATGCATAAATGTTGCGTATTTGCATAGAATGAGGTGTTTTTCGTCTCATAATTCGAGTTGGAACGCCTACAGCGAGCGTAAAACCCTTATGGACTATTTTGTTATAAAGCGAGTTCGCTTTCGATTGTGGCGTGTTTAGCTCTTCGAAACGCACGCATGTTGCGTATTTGCGTAGAATGAAGTGTTTTTGATCTCATAATACGAGATGGAACACCTACAGCGAGCGTAAAACTCAAATGTACGTTTTTGGTGTAAAGCGACTTTGCGTTCGGTTTGGGCGTGTTTGGCCCCTCGAAACGCATGAATGTTGCGTATTTGCATAGAATAAAGTGTTTTTCCTCTCTTGGTACGAGAGGGAACCCCTACAGCGAGCGTAAAACTCAAACGTACGTTTTCGGTATAAAACGCATTTGCTTTTGATTGGGGCGTCTTTGGCTGCTCGAAACGCATGAATGTTGCGTATTTGCATAGAATAAGGTGTTTTTCCTCTCATAATACGAGAGGGAATGCCTACAGCGAGCGTAAACCTCAAATGTACGTTTTCGGTATAAAACGCATTTGCTTTTGATTGGGGCGTCTTTGGCTGCTCGAAACGCATGAATGTTGCGTATTTGCATAGAATGACATGTTTTTTTTCTTATAATTCGAGTTGGCACGCCTACAGCTGGCGTAAAACTCAAATGTACGTTTTCGATATAAAGCGCATTTGCTTTTGATTGGGGCGTCTTTGACTGCTCAAAAGGCATGAATGTTGCGTATTTGCATAGAATGAGGTGTTTTTCGTCTCATAATTCGAGTTGGAACACCTACAGCGAACGTAAAACTCATATGTACTATTTTGGTATAAAGCGACTTTGCCTTCGGTTTGGGCGTGTTTGGCTGTTCGAAACGCACGAGTGTTGCGTATTGGCATCGAATTAAGTGTTTTTCCTCTCATAATACGAGAGGGAACGCCTACAGCGAGCGTAAAACTCAAATCTACGTTTTCGGTATAAAACGCATTTGCTTTTGATTGGGGTGTCTTTGGCTGCTCGGAACGCATGAATGTTGCGTATTTGCATAGAATGACGTGTTTTTCTTCTCATAATTCGAGTTGGAACGCCTACAGCGAGCGCAAAACTCGTACGTCCGATTTTGGTATAAAGCGACTTTGCGTTCGCTTTGGGCGTGTTTGGCTTCTCGAAAAGCATGAATGTTGCGTATTTGCATGGAATGAAGTGTTTTTCCTCTCACAATACGAGAGGGAACGCCTACAGCGAGCGGAAAACTCAAATGTACGTTTTCGGTATAAAGCGCATTTGCTTTTCATTGGGGCGTCTTTGGCTGCTCGAAACGCATGAATATTGCGTAATTGCATAGAATGACGTGTTTTTCTTCTCATAATTCGAGTTGGAACGTCTACAGCGAGCGTAAAACTCATATGTACGTTTTCGGTATAAAGCATATTTACTTTTGATTGGGGCGTCTTTGACTGCTCAAAATGCATGAATGTTCCGTATTTACATAGAATGAGGTCTTTTTCGTCTCATAATTCGAGTTGGAACACCTACAGCAAACGTAAAACTCTTATGTACTATTTTGTTATAAAGCGACTTTGCGTTCGATTGTGGCGTATTTAGCTGCTCGAAACGCATGAATGTTGCGTAATTGCATAGAATGAAGTGTTTTTCCTCTCATATTACGAGAGGGAACGCCTACAGCGAGCGTAAAACTCAATTGTACGTTTTCGGAATAAAGCGCATTTGCTTTTGATTGGGGTGTCTTTGACTGCTCAAAATGCATGAGTGTTGCGTATTTGCATAGAATGAGGTATTTTTCTTCTCATAATTCGAGTTGGAACGCCTACAGCGAGCGTAAAACTCAAATGTACGTTTTTGGTATAAAGCGACTTTGCGTTCGGTTTGGGCGTGTATGGCTCCTCGAAACGCATGAATGTTGCGTATTTGCATAGAATGAAGTGTTTTTTCTCTCATAATACGAGAGGGAACGTCTACAGCGAGCGTAAAACTCAAATGTACGTATTCGGTATAAAACGCATTTGCTTTTGATTGGGGCGTCTTTGGCTGCTCGAAACGCATATATGTTGCGTATTTGCATAGAATGACGGGTTTATCTTCTCATAATTCGAGTTTGAACGCCTACAGCTGGCGTAAGACTCAAATGTACGTTTTTGATAAAAAGCGCATTTGCTTTTGATTGGGGCGTCTTTGACTGCTCAAAATGCATGAATGTTGCGTATTCGCATAGAATGAGGTGTTTTTCGTCTCATAATTCGAGTTGGAACGCCGACAGCGAGCGTAAAACTCTTATGTACTATTTTGTTATAATGCGACTTTGCGTTCGATTGTGGCGTGTTTAGCTGCTCGAAACGCATGAATGTTACGTATTTGCATAGAATAAAGTGTTTTTCCTCTCATAATACGAGAGGGAACGCCTACAGCGAGCGTAAATCTCAAATGTACGTTTTCGGTATAAAACGCATTTGCTTTTGATTGGGGCTTCTTTGACTGCTCGAAATGCATGAATGTTGCGTATTTGAATAGATTGAAGTGATTTTTCTCTCATAATACGAGAGGGAACGTCTACAGCGAGCGTAAAACTCAAATGTACGTTTTCGGTATAAAGCGCATTTGCTTTTGATTGGGGCGTCTTTGGCTGCTCGAAACGCATGAATGTTGCGTATACGCATAGAATGACGTGTTTTTCTTCTCATAATTCGTGTTGGAACGCCTACAGCTAGCGTAAAACTCAAATGTACGTTTTCGGTATGAAGCGCATTTGCTTTTGATTGGGGCGTCTTTGACTGCTCGAAATGCACGAATGTTGCGTATTTGCATAGAATAAGGTGTTTTTCGTCTCTTAATTCGAGTTGGAACGCCTACAGCGAGCCTAAAATCCTTATGTAATATTTTGTTATAAAGCGACTTTGCGTTCGATTGTGGCGTGTTTAGCTGCTCGAAACGCATGAATGTTACGTATTTGCATAGAATAAAGTGTTTTTCCTCTCATAATACGAGAGGGAACGCCGACAGCGAGCGTAAAACTCTTATGTACTATTTTGTTATAATGCGAATTTGCGTTCGATTGTGGCGTGTTTCGCTGCTCGAAACGCATGAATGTTACGTATTTGCATAGAATGAAGTGTGTTTCCTCTCATAATACGAGAGGGAACGCCTACAGCGAGCGTAAAACTCAAATGTACGTTTTCGGTATAAAACGCTTTTGCTTTTGACTAGGACGTCTTTGGCTGCTCGAAACGCATGAATGATGCGTATTTGCATAGAATGAAGTGTTTTTCATCTCATAATAGGATAGGGAACGCCTATAGCTAGCGTAAAACTCAGACGTACGTTTTCGGTATAAACCGCATTTGCTTTTGATTGGGGTGTCTTTGGCTGCTCAAAATGCATGAGTGTTGCGTATTTGCATAGAATGAGGTATTTTTCTTCTCATAATTCGAGTTGGAACGCCTACAGCGAGCGTAAAACTCAATTGTACGTTTTTGGTATAAAGCGACTTTGCGTTCGGTTTGGGCGTGTATGGCTCCTCGAAACGCATGAATGTTGCGTATTTGCATAGAATGATGTGTTTTTTTTTCTCATAATTCGAGTTGGAACGCCTACAGCGACCGTAAAACTCGTATGTCCGATTTTGGTATAAAGCGACTTTGCGTTCGGTTTGGACGTGTTTGGCTCCTCGAAACGCATGAATGTTACGTATTAGCATAGAATGAAGTGGGTTTCCTCTCATAATACGACAGGGAACGCCTACAGCGAGCGTAAAACTCAAATGTACGTTTTCGGTATAAAACGCATTTGCTTTTGATTAGGGCGTCTTTGACTGCTCGAAACGCGTGAATGTTGCGTATTTGCAAAGAATGACGTGTTTTTCTTCTCACAATTCGAGTTGGAACGCCTACAGCGAGCGTAAAACTCATACGTCCGATTTCTGTATAAAGCGACTTTGCGTTCGGTTTGGGCGTGTTTGGCTTCTCGAAACGCATGTATGTTGCGTATTTGCATAGAATAAAGTGTTTTTCCTCTCTTGGTACGAGAGGGAACGCCTACAGCGAGCGTAAAACTCAAACGTACGTTTTCGGTATAAAACGCATTTGCTTTTGATTGGGGCGTCTTTGGCTGCTCGAAACGCATGAATGTTGCGTATTTGCATAGAATGACATGTTTTTTTTCATAATTCGAGTTGGCACACCTACAGCTGGCGTAAAATTCAAATGTACGTTTTCGATATAAAGCCCATTTGCTTTTGATTGGGGCGGCTTTGACTGCTCGAAATGCATGAATGTTGCGTATTTGCATAGAATGAGGTGTTTTTCGTCTCATAATTCGAGTTGGAATGCCTACAGCGAGCGTAAATCTCAAATGTACGTTTTTGGTATAAAGCGACTTTGCGTTAGGGTTGGGCGTGTTTGGCTCCTCGAAACGCATGAATGTTGCGTATTTGCATAGCATGACGTGTTTTTCTTCTCATAATTCACGTTGGAATGCCTACAGCGAGCGTAAAACTCATATGTACTATTTTGATATAAAGCGACTTTGCCTTCGGTTTGGGCGTGTTTGGCTGCTCGAAACGCATGAATGTTGCGTATTTGTATAGAATGACGTGTTTTTCTTCTCATAATTCGAGTTGGAACGCCTACAGCTAGCGTAAAACTCAAATGTACGTTTTCGGTATAAAGCGCATTTGCTTTTGATTGGGGCGTCTTTGACTGCTCGAAATGCATGAATGTTGCGTATTTGCATACAATCAGGTGTTTTTCCTCTCATAATTCGAGTTGGAACGGCTACAGCGAGCGTAAAACCCTTATGTACTATTTTGTTATAAAGCGACTTCGCTTTCGATTGTGGCGTGTTTAGCTCCTCGAAACGCATGAATGTTACGTATTTGCATAGAATAAAGTGTTTTTCCTCTCATAATACGAGAGGGAACGCCGACTGCGAGCGTAAAACTCAAATGTACCTTTTCGGTATAAAACGCATTTGCTTTTCATTGGGGCGTCTTCGGCTGCTCGAAACGCATGAATATTGCGTAATTGCATAGAATGACGTGTTTTTCTTCTCATAATTCGAGTTGGAACGTCTACAGCGAGCGTAAAACTCATATGTACGTTTTCGGTATAAAGCACATTTACTTTTGATTGGGGCGTCTTTGACTGCTCAAAATGCATGAATGTTCCGTATTTACATAGAATGAGGTGTTTTTCGTCTCATAATTCGAGTTGGAACGCCTACAGCGAGCGTAAAACCCTTATGTACTATTTTGTTATAAAGCGACTTCGCTTTCGATTGTGGCGTGTTTAGCGTCTCGAAACGCACGAATGTTGCGTATTTGCATAGAATGAAGTGTGTTTCCGGTCATAATACGAGAGGGAACGCCTACAGCGAGCGTAAATCTCAAACGTACGTTTTCGGTATAAAACGCATTTGCTTTTGATTGGGGCGTCTTTGACTGCTCGAAATGCATAAATGTTGCGTATTTGCATAGAATGAGGTGTTTTTCGTCTCATAATTCGAGTTGGAACGCCTACAGCGAGCGTAAAACCCTTATGTACTATTTTGTTATAAAGCGACTTCGCTTTCGATTGTGGCGTGTTTAGCTCCTCGAAACGCACGCATGTTGCGTATTTGCGTAGAATGAAGTGTTTTTGATCTCATAATACGAGATGGAACACCTACAGCGAGCGTAAAACTCAAATGTACGTTTTTGGTATAAAGCGACTTTGCGTTCGGTTTGGGCGTGTTTGGCCCCTCGAAACGCATGAATGTTGCGTATTTGCATAGAATAAAGTGTTTTTCCTCTCTTGGTACGAGAGGGAACCCCTACAGCGAGCGTAAAACTCAAACGTACGTTTTCGGTATAAAACGCATTTGCTTTTGATTGGGGCGTCTTTGGCTGCTCGAAACGCATGAATGTTGCGTATTTGCATAGAATAAGGTGTTTTTCCTCTCATAATACGAGAGGGAATGCCTACAGCGAGCGTAAACCTCAAATGTACGTTTTCGGTATAAAACGCATTTGCTTTTGATTGGGGCGTCTTTGGCTGCTCGAAACGCATGAATGTTGCGTATTTGCATAGAATGACATGTTTTTTTTCTTATAATTCGAGTTGGCACGCCTACAGCTGGCGTAAAACTCAAATGTACGTTTTCGATATAAAGCGCATTTGCTTTTGATTGGGGCGTCTTTGACTGCTCAAAAGGCATGAATGTTGCGTATTTGCATAGAATGAGGTGTTTTTCGTCTCATAATTCGAGTTGGAACACCTACAGCGAACGTAAAACTCATATGTACTATTTTGGTATAAAGCGACTTTGCCTTCGGTTTGGGCGTGTTTGGCTGTTCGAAACGCATGAATGTTGCGTATTTGCATAGAATGAAGTGTTTTTCCTCTCATAATACGAGAGGGAACGTCTACAGCGAGCGTAAAACTCAAATGTACGTATTCGGTATAAAACGCATTTGCTTTTGATTGGGGCGTCTTTGGCTGGTCGAAACGCATATATGTTGCGTATTTGCATAGAATGAAGTGTTTTTCCTCTCATAATACGAGAGGGAACGTCTACAGCTGGCGTAAATCTCAAATGTACGTTTTTGATATAAAGCGCATTTGCTTTTGATTGGGGCGTCTTTGACTGCTCAAAATGCATGAATGTTGCGTATTTGCATAGAATGAGGTGTTTTTCGTCTCATAATTCGAGTTGGAACGCCTACAGCGAGCGTAAAGCTCGCATGTCCGATGTTGGTATAATGCGACTTTGCGTTCGGTTTGGGCGTGTTTGGCTTCTCGAAACGCATGAATGTTGCGTATTTGCATAGAGTGACGTGTTTTTCTTCTCATAATTCGAGTTGGAACGTCTACAGCGAGCGTAAAACTCATATGTACGTTTTCGGTATAAAGCACATTTACTTTTGATTGGGGCGTCTTTGACTGCTCAAAATGCATGAGTGTTGCGTATTTGCAGAGAATGAGGTATTTTTCTTCTCATAATTCGAGTTGGAACGCCTACAGCGAGCGTAAAACTCAAATGTACGTTTTTGGTATAAAGCGACTTTGCGTTCGGTTTGGGCGTGTATAGCTCCTCGAAACGCATGAATGTTGCGTATTTGCATAGAATGATGTGTTTTTCTTCTCATAATTCGAGTTAGTACGCCTACAGCGACCGTAAAACTCGTACGTCCGATTTTGGTATAAACCGACTTTGCGTTCGATTTGGACGTGTTTGTCTCCTCGAAACGTATGAATGTTGCGTATGTACATAGAATGAAGTGTTTTTTCTCTCATAATACGAGAGGGAACGTCTACTGCGAGCGTAAAACTCAAATGTACCTATTCGGTATAAAACGCATTTGCTTTTCATTGGAGCGTCTTCGGCTGCTCGAAACGCATGAATATTGCGTAATTGCATAGAATGACGTGTTTTTCTTCTCATAATTCGAGTTGGAACGTCTACAGCGAGCGTAAAACTCATATGTACGTTTTCGGTATAAAGCACATTTACTTTTGATTGGGGCGTCTTTGACTGCTCAAAATGCATGAATGTTCCGTATTTACATAGAATGAGGTGTTTTTCGTCTCATAATTCGAGTTGGAACACCTACAGCAAACGTAAAACTCTTATGTACTATTTTGTTATAAAGCGACTTTGCGTTCGATTGTGGCGTGTTTAGCTGCTCGAAACGCATGAATGTCACGTATTTGCATAGAATAAAGTGTTTTTCCTCTCATAATACGAGAGGGAACGCCTACAGCTAGCGTAAAACTCAAATGTACGTTTTCGGTATAAAGCGCATTTGCTTTTGATTGGGGCGTCTTAGACTGCGCGAAATGCATAAATGTTGCGTATTTGCATAGAATGAGGTGTTTTTCGTCTCATAATTCGAGTTGGAACGCCTACAGCGAGCGTAAAACCCTCATGTACTATTTTGTTATAAAGCGACTTCGCTTTCGATTGTGGCGTGTTTAGCTCCTCGAAACGCACGAATGTTACGTATTTGCATAGAATAAAGTGTTTTTCCTCTCATAATACGAGAGGGACCGCCTACAGCGAGCGTAAATCTCAAATGTACGTTTTCGGTATAAAACGCATTTGCTTTTGATTTGGGCTTCTTTGACTGCTCGAAATGCATGAATGTTGCGTATTTGCATAGAATAAGGTGTTTTTCTTCTCATAATTCGAGTTGGAACGCCTACAGCGAGCGTAAAACTCATACGTCCGATTTTGGTATAAAGCGACTTTGCGTTCGGTTTGGGCGTGTTTGGCCCCTCGAAACGCATGAATGTTGCGTATTTGCATAGAATAAAGTGTTTTTCCTCTCTTGGTACGAGAGGGAACCCCTACAGCGAGCGTAAAACTCAAACGTACGTTTTCGGTATAAAACGCATTTGCTTTTGATTGGGGCGTCTTTGGCTGCTCGAAACGCATGAATGTTGCGTATTTGCATAGAATAAGGTGTTTTTCCTCTCATAATACGAGAGGGAATGCCTACAGCGAGCGTAAACCTCAAATGTACGTTTTCTGTATAAAACGCATTTGCTTTTGATTGGGGCGTCTTTGGCTGCTCGAAACGCATGAATGTTGCGTATTTGCATAGAATGACATGTTTTTTTTCTTATAATTCGAGTTGGCACGCCTACAGCTGGCGTAAAACTCAAATGTACGTTTTCGATATAAAGCGCATTTGCTTTTGATTGGGGCGTCTTTGACTGCTCAAAAGGCATGAATGTTGCGTATTTGCATAGAATGAGGTGTTTTTCGTCTCATAATTCGAGTTGGAACACCTACAGCGAACGTAAAACTCATATGTACTATTTTGGTATAAAGCGACTTTGCCTTCGGTTTGGGCGTGTTTGGCTGTTCGAAACGCACGAGTGTTGCGTATTGGCATCGAATTAAGTGTTTTTCCTCTCATAATACGAGAGGGAACGCCTACAGCGAGCGTAAAACTCAAATCTACGTTTTCGGTATAAAACGCATTTGCTTTTGATTGGGGTGTCTTTGGCTGCTCGGAACGCATGAATGTTGCGTATTTGCATAGAATGACGTGTTTTTCTTCTCATAATTCGAGTTGGAACGCCTACAGCGAGCGCAAAACTCGTACGTCCGATTTTGGTATAAAGCGAGTTTGCGTTCGCTTTGGGCGTGTTTGGCTTCTCGAAAAGCATGAATGTTGCGTATTTGCATGGAATGAAGTGTTTTTCCTCTCACAATACGAGAGGGAACGCCTACAGCGAGCGGAAAACTCAAATGTACGTTTTCGGTATAAAGCGCATTTGCTTTTCATTGGGGCGTCTTTGGCTGCTCGAAACGCATGAATGTTGCGTATTCGCATAGCATGACGTGTTTTTCTTCTCATAATTCGTGTTGGAACGCCTACAGCGAGCGTAAAACTCAAATGTACGTTTTCGGTATAAAGCGCATTTGCTTTTGATTGGGGCGTCTTTGACTGCTCGAAATGCATTAATTTTTCGTATTTGCACAGAATGTGGTGTTTTTCTTCTCATAATTCGAGTTGGAACGCCTACAGCGAGCGTAAAACTCTTATGTACTATTTTGTTATAAAGCGACTTTGCTTTCGATTGTGGCGTGTTTAGCTGCTCGAAACGCACGAATGTTGCGTATTTGCATAGAATGAAGTGTGTTTCCGCTCATAATACGAGAGGGAACGCCTACAGCGAGCGTAAATCTCAAACGTACGTTTTCGGTATAAAACGCGTTTGCTTTTGATTGGGGCGTCTTTGACTGCTCGAAATGCATAAATGTTGCGTATTTGCATAGAATGAGGTGTTTTTCGTCTCATAATTCGAGTTGGAACGCCTACAGCGAGCGTAAAACCCTTATGTACTATTTTGTTATAAAGCGACTTCGCTTTCGATTGTAGCGTGTTTAGCTCTTCGAAACGCACGAATGTTGCGTATTTGCGTAGAATGAAGTGTTTTTGATCTCATAATACGAGATGGAACACCTACAGCGAGCGTAAAACTCAAATGTACGTTTTTGGTATAAAGCGACTTTGCGTTCGATTGTGGCGTGTTTAGCTGCTCAAAACGCATAAATGTTACGTATTTGCATAGAATAAAGTGTTTTTCCTCTCATAATACGAGAGGGAACGCCGACTGCGAGCGTAAAACTCAAATGTACCTTTTCGGTATAAAACGCATTTGCTTTTCATTGCGGCGTCTTCGGCTGCTCGAAACGCATGTATATTGCGTAATTGCATAGAATGACGTGTTTTTCTTCTCATAATTCGAGTTGGAACGTCTACAGCGAGCGTAAAACTCATATGTACGTTTTCGGTATAAAGCATATTTACTTTTGATTGGGGCGTCTTTGACTGCTCAAAATGCATGAATGTTCCGTATTTACATAGAATGAGGTCTTTTTCGTCTCATAATTCGAGTTGGAACACCTACAGCAAACGTAAAACTCTTATGTACTATTTTGTTATAAAGCGACTTTGCGTTCGATTGTGGCGTATTTAGCTGCTCGAAACGCATGAATGTTGCGTAATTGCATAGAATGAAGTGTTTTTCCTCTCATATTACGAGAGGGAACGCCTACAGCGAGCGTAAAACTCAATTGTACGTTTTCGGAATAAAGCGCATTTGCTTTTGATTGGGGTGTCTTTGACTGCTCAAAATGCATGAGTGTTGCGTATTTGCATAGAATGAGGTATTTTTCTTCTCATAATTCGAGTTGGAACGCCTACAGCGAGCGTAAAACTCAAATGTACGTTTTTGGTATAAAGCGACTTTGCGTTCGGTTTGGGCGTGTATGGCTCCTCGAAACGCATGAATGTTGCGTATTTGCATAGAATGAAGTGTTTTTTCTCTCATAATACGAGAGGGAACGTCTACAGCGAGCGTAAAACTCAAATGTACGTATTCGGTATAAAACGCATTTGCTTTTGATTGGGGCGTCTTTGGCTGCTCGAAACGCATGAATGTTGCGTATACGCATAGAATGACGTGTTTTTCTTCTCATAATTCGTGTTGGAACGCCTACAGCTAGCGTAAAACTCAAATGTACGTTTTCGGTATGAAGCGCATTTGCTTTTGATTGGGGCGTCTTTGACTGCTCAAAATGCACGAATGTTGCGTATTTGCATAGAATAAGGTGTTTTTCGTCTCTTAATTCGAGTTGGAACGCCTACAGCGAGCCTAAAATCCTTATGTACTATTTTGTTATGAAGCGACTTTGCGTTCGATTGTGGCGTGTTTAGCTGCTCGAAACGCATGAATGTTACGTATTTGCATAGAATAAAGTGTTTTTCCTCTCATAATACGAGAGGGAACGCCGACAGCGAGCGTAAAACTCTTATGTACTATTTTGTTATAATGCGACTTTGCGTTCGATTGTGGCGTGTTTCGCTGCTCGAAACGCATGAATGTTACGTATTTGCATAGAATGAAGTGTGTTTCCTCTCATAATACGAGAGGGAACGCCTACAGCGAGCGTAAAACTCAAATGTACGTTTTCGGTATAAAACGCTTTTGCTTTTGACTAGGACGTCTTTGGCTGCTCGAAACGCATGAATGTTGCGTATTTGCATAGAATGACGTGTTTTTCTTCTCATAATTCGAGTTGGAACACCTACAGCAAACGTAAAACTCTTATGTACTATTCTGGTATAAAGCGACTTTGCGTTCGATTGTGGCGTGTTTAGCTGCTCGAAACGCATGAATGATGCGTATTTGCATAGAATGAAGTGTTTTTCATCTCATAATAGGATAGGGAACGCTTATAGCTAGCGTAAAACTCAGACGTACGTTTTCGTTATAAACCGCATTTGCTTTTGATTGGGGTGTCTTTGGCTGCTCAAAATGCATGAGTGTTGCGTATTTGCATAGAATGAGGTATTTTTCTTCTCATAATTCGAGTTGGAACGCCTACAGCGAGCGTAAAATTCAATTGTACGTTTGTGGTATAAAGCGACTTTGCGTTTGGTTTGGGCGTGTATGGCTCCTCGAAACGCATGTATGTTGCGTATTTGCATAGAATAAAGTGTTTTTCCTCTCTTGGTACGAGAGGGAACGCCTACAGCGAGCGTAAAACTCAAACGTACGTTTTCGGTATAAAACGCATTTGCTTTTGATTGGGGCGTCTTTGGCTGCTCGAAACGCATGAATCTTGCGTATTTGAATAGAATGAAATGTTTTTTTTCTCATAATTCGAGTTGGCACGCCTACAGCTGGCGTAAAACTCAAATGTACGTTTTCGATCTAAAGCGCATTTGCTTTTGATTGGGGCGTCTTTGACTGCTCAAAATGCATGAATGTTGCGTATTTGCATAGCATGACGTGTTTGTCTTCTCATAATTCGAGTTGGAACGCCTACAGCGAGCGTAAAACTCATATGTACTATTTTGATATAAAGCGACTTTGCCTTCGGTTTGGGCGTGTTTGGCTCCTCGAAACGCATGAATGTTGCGTATTTGCATAGCATGACGTGTTTTTCTTCTCATAATTCGCGTTGGAACGCCTACAGCGAGCGTAAAACTCATATGTACTATTTTGATATAAAGCGACTTTGCCTTCGGTTTGGGCGTGTTTGGCTGTTCGAAACTCATGAATGTTGCGTATTTGCATAGAATGACCTGCTTTTCTTCTCATAATATGAGAGGGAGCGCCTACAGCGAGCGTAAAACTCAAATGTACTTTTTCGGTATAAAACGCATTTGATTTGATTGGGGCGTCTTTGGCTGCTCGAAACGCATGAGTGTTGCGTATTTGCATAGAATGACCTGCTTTTCTTCTCATAATTCGAGTTGGCACGTCTACAGCTGGCGTAAAATTCAAATGTACGTTTTTGATATAAAACGCATTTGTCTTTGATTGGGGCGTCTTTGACTGCTCAAAATTCATGAATCTTGCGTATTTGCATAGAATGAGGTTTTTTTCGTCTCATAATTCGAGTTGGAACGCCTACAGCGAGCGTAAAACTCATATGTACGTTTTCGATATAATGCGCATTTGCTTTTGATTGGGGCGTCTTTGACTGCTCAAAATACATGAATCTTGCGTATTTGCATAGAATGAGGTTTTTTTCGTCTCATAATTCGAGTTGGAACGCCTACAGCGAGCGTAAAACTCATATGTACGTTTTCGATATAATGCGCATTTGCTTTTGATTGGGGCGTCTTTGACTGCTCAAAATGCACGAATGTTGCGTATTTGCATAGAATGAGGTGTTTTCGTCTCATAATTCGAGTTGGAACGCCTACAGCGAACGTAAAACTCTTATGTACTATTTTGTTATAAAGCGAATTTGCGTTCGACAGTGGCGTGTTTAGCTGCTCGAAACGCATGAATGTTGCGTATTTGCATAGAATGACGTGTTTTTCGTTTTATCATTCGAGTTGGAACGCCTACAGCTAGGGTAAAACTTAAATGTACGTTGTCGGTATAAAACGCATTTGCTTTTGATTGGGGCGGCTTTGGCTGCTCGAAACGCATGAATGTTGCGTATTTGCAAAGAATGACATGTTTTTTTTGCCATAATTCGAGTTGGAACGTCTACAGCTGGCGTAGAACTCAAATGTCCGTTTGCGGTATAAAGCGCATTTGTTTTGATTGGGGCTTCTTTGGCTGCTCGAAATGCATGAATGTTGCGTATTTGCATAGAATGAAATGTTTTTCCTCTCATATTACGGGAGGGAACGCCTACAGCGAGCATAAAACTCAAATGTACGTTTTCGGTATAAAACGCATTTGCTTATGATTGGGGCGTCTTTGGCTGCTCGAAACGCATGAATGTTGCGTATTTGCATAGAATGACGTGTTTTTCTTTTCATAATTCGAGTTGGAACGCCTACAGCGAGCGTAAAGCTCGCATGTCCGATGTTGGTATAAAGCGACTTTGCGTTCGGTTTGGGCGTGTTTGGCTTCTCGAAACGCATGAATGTTGCGTATTTGCATAGAATGACGTGTTTTTCTTCTCATAATTCGAGTTGGAACGTCTACAGCGAGCGTAAAACTCATATGTACGTTTTCGGTATAAAGCACATTTACTTTTGATTGGGGCGTCTTTGACTGGTCAAAATGCATGAATGTTCCGTATTTACATAGAATGAGGTGTTTTTCGTCTCATAATTCGAGATGGAACACCTACAGCCAGCGTAAAACTCATATGTACTATTTTGGTATAAAGCGACTTTGCGTTCGATTGTGGCGTGTTTAGCTGCTCGAAACGCATGAATGTTGCGTATTTGCATAGAATAAAGTGTTTTTCCTCTTTTAATACGAGAGGGAACGCCTACAGCGAGCGTAAAACTCAAACGTACGTTTTCGGTATAAAACGCATTTGCTTTTGATTGGGGCGTCTTTGACAGCTCAAAATGCATGAATGTTGCGTATTTGCATGGAATAAGGTGTCTTTCGTCTCATAATTCGAGTTGGAACGCCGACTGCGAGCGTAAAACTCTTATGTACTATTTTGTTATAATGCGACTTTGCGTTCGATTGTGGCGTGTTTCGCTGCTCGAACCGCATGAATGTTGCGTATTTGCATAGTATGAAGTGGTTTTTCTATCATAATACGAGAGGGAACGCCTACAGCGAGCGTAAAAGTCGAATGTACGTTTTCGGTATAAATCGCATTTGCTTTTGTTTGGGGCGTCTTTGGCTGCTCGAAACGCATGAATATTGCGTAATTGCATAGAATGACGTGTTTTTCTTCTCATAATTCGAGTTGGAACGTTTACAGCGAGCGTAAAACTCATATGTACGTTTTCGGTATAAAGCACATTTACTTTTGATTGGGGCGTCTTTGACTGCTCAAAATGCATGAATGTTCCATATTTACATAGAATGAGGTGTTTTTCGTCTCATAATTCGAGTTGGAACGCCTACAGCGAGCGTAAAACCCTTATGTACTATTTTGTTATAAAGCGACTTCGCTTTCGATTGTGGCGTGTTTAGCTCCTCGAAACGCACGAATGTTGCGTATTTGCGTAGAATGAAGTGTTTTTGATCTCATAATACGAGATGGAACACCTACAGCGAGCGTAAAACTCAAATGTACGTTTTTGGTATTGTTACGTCCTGAACAGCTTTTTCCTGCATCTACGGTCAAGGAGATTTCTCTCCCTTTTACGCGTTTATCGCATGTGACGCTCTTTCAGAACAATGCCCCTTTTGAATCTAACCTTTCGGAAATTTATTCAGGGATGGGCTAAGTTTGTGTGCCAAAATAATATGCGTGGCTCGATTATTAGCGCGCAGTCTCTACCACACTTGGACGATTACGAATCTCCGCGTGACCCTGACACACCGTACGAAGGCCTAGGTGTAATACGACCCCCGATGGCTCGCACCGCTCCGCACCGAGTCGAGCTAACGTTATCACTGGCCGTCGAGTTCGTTGCTCTATACTTCGGTTCTCACTTGGAAAGATTGATAAACCTCGACTTCCAGATATTAAATCTCTCCAATTTATTAACTTATTCAGATTCCTATAGACCATCAATTATTCCCGGATATTCGAAAGTATTTAATTATTGATCGGTAAAATCAACAAAAGAATAAAATTTCCAAAGACGATTGATGAAATAAAATAAATGATTTTAAAAATAAAAGGATTTGATAACTTACGGTGATTAGGAATGAATGAAATGTTCGATTAAGTCGAGATGATCGATTGATGAGGATGTAAAGTTCGTAATCCCGAATTCCTTCTTCCTTCCTTCCTTCGTACCTTCTTTCAGTGAAAATCGATTGGGTCCGCGAGGAATGTTAAAGACAATGAATGTTGACAATGAAGAATATGGGTGATGAAATAATCTTCCGTTGAGACTCCGATTTATTTATCCGTTGAAATATTTAAAGACTTTATTTAACTTCCCGACTTCAAAGTTCAGATTTTAATGATGGAAATAAATTTCTGACTGGGTATCAACAAGTGAATTGCGAACACGCAATGTCTCGAAATGGTGTCGAAGACTGCCACGTAGGTGTCCAGACAGTGAGGAAGTGGCGAAGTGATGATACGAAGTCAAGTGAATAATGCGCCCTTTGGGGAGCTTCTTTTATTGTCTTGATCGGGGGGGCGCCCGCGCCTCCAAGCAGTGCGTTGCATCAGCTGCCCCCTCCGTTGTAATTATCGATCGGTTTCGGCGTCTTCCGTAACTTATTTTAATAATTTCGCAATTTCGGTTTTTACAACAAATTCCCGAATAAACAAATTATTCCATTAATTTTTGATTTAAATAATAATAGTTTACAAATTTGAACGAAGTTCCTACGATGCTTCTATCAAAAGTTATAACCCTGATCTAACGAATTATTTTAAATATTCCTCATACATTCCTGTTTTTCAACGGATAATTTTTCTAATTTTTCTTAAATTAATAATAATGTCCCTGAATATTTTTCTGAACGATAATAACTAATTCCCTGTTATTGACTAATTTATTTAACTATTTTATTGATAGCAAAATCGTGATTCTATCGAGTTAATTAACTTCCCTAATGATTATAATAATAGATGATAATATTTCATAAATTTTTATAATAATTTTATATTAACGATTTGACCCAAAATACCTTTCATGCGTGATTCTACTGGATAATTAACGAATTTATTACTTTCCGACCAAACTCCCACGTCCGCTTCATCCCAACATTGTTTTCGTTAACATCAATTCCACAATTCTAAATGAACGTTCCGCACAATTATGCCCCGAGAGGTGCTGCACTCGTAAGAGCCAACGGTGATTTTCCCAATCAGTCGCCCCGAGGCAGTCACACCAATTCTCTGGCTGCACCGCTGTGTGCGTACGTGCGTGCTATGCGCTACGTGTTAGAGAGATAAGGCACCGTCTCCCGACGCATACAGCTAAAGATTCGGATAGCCTTTCTCGTCTCAATTGAAACAATGGGTCTTCAGGTAGCCGAAGGCATCCTCGCTGCCGATGATACCCCTCTAGCAACCCGAATATCCCTTTGATATTTCATTTCCGTTTCGTCTTTTGGTTACATGACCGTACCAATCTGTTGCTATGCCAATCACTGAATCGAGTCATTCCGTATTAGCTGATACATTACTGCACACATAATTGTTTCTCAGCGGCTAATTATTTTCCACGAATACGTCCCAATTTTGTGGATTTTTGGTCAGTTGCGTCGGTGAATTTGGCCGAAAATTCACAGGACGTAACAGTATAAAGCGACTTTGCGTTCGGTTTGGGTACTTTGCGTTCAGTTTGGGCGTGTATGGCTCCTCGAAACGCCTGAATGTTGCGTATTTGCATAGAATGATGTGTTTTTCTTCTCATAATTCGAGTTGGAACGCCTACAGCGTCCTTAAAACTCGTACGTCCGATTTTGGTATAAAGCGACTTTGCGTTCGGTTTGGACGTGTTTGGCTCCTCGAAACGCATGAATGTTGCGTATTTGCATAGAATGAAGTGTTTTTCCTCTGATAATACGAGAGGGAACGTCTACAGCGAGCGTAAAACTCAAATGTACGTATTCGGTATAAAACGCATTTGCTTTTGATTGGGGCGTCTTTGGCTGGTCGAAACGCATATATGTGGCGTATTTGCATAGAATGACGGGTTTATCTTCTCATAATTCGAGTTGGAACGCCTACAGCTGGCGTAAATCTCAAATGTACGTTTTTGATATAAAGCGCATTTGTTTTGATTGGGGCTTCTTTGGCTGCTCGAAAGGCATGAATGTTGCGTATTTGCATAGAATGAAGTGTTTTTCCTCTCATAATACGAGAGGGAACGCCTACAGCGAGCATAAAAATCAAATGTACGTTTTCGGTATAAAACTCATTTGCTTGTGATTGGGGCGTCTTTGGCTGCTCGAAACGCATGAATGTTGCGTATTTGCATAGAATGACGTGTTTTTCTTCTCATAATTCGAGTTGGAAAGCCTTCAGCGAGCGTAAAGCTCGCATGTCCGATGTTGGTATAAAGCGACTTTGCGTTCGGTTTGGGCGTGTTTGGCTTCTCGAAACGCATGAATGTTGCGTATTTGCATAGAATGACGTGTTTTTCTTCTCATAATTCGAGTTGGAACACCTACAGCAAACGTAAAACTCTTATGTACTATTTTGTTATAAAGCGACTTTGCGTTCGATTGTGGCGTATTTAGCTGCTCGAAACGCATGAATGTTGCGTAATTGCATAGAATGAAGTGTTTTTCCTCTCATATTACGAGAGAGAACGCCTACAGCGAGCGTAAAACTCAATTGTACGTTTTCGGTATAAAGCGCATTTGCTTTTGATTGGAGTGTCTTAGACTGCTCGAAACGCATCAAAGATGCGTATTTGCATAGAATGAAGTGTTTTTCATCTCATAATAGGATAGGGAACGCCTATAGCTCGCGTAAAACTCAGACGTACGTTTTCGGTATAAAGCGCATTTGCTTTTGATTGGGGCGTCTTTGGCTGCTCGAAACGCATGAATGTTGCGTATTTGCATAGAATAAGGTGTTTTTCCTCTCATAATACGAGAGGGAATGCCTACAGCGAGCGTAAACCTCAAATGTACGTTTTCTGTATAAAACGCATTTGCTTTTGATTGGGGCGTCTTTGGCTGCTCGAAACGCATGAATGTTGCGTATTTGCATAGAATGACATGTTTTTTTTCTTATAATTCGAGTTGGCACGCCTACAGCTGGCGTAAAACTCAAATGTACGTTTTCGATATAAAGCGCATTTGCTTTTGATTGGGGCGTCTTTGACTGCTCAAAAGAAATGAATGTTGCGTATTTGCATAGAATGAGGTGTTTTTCGTCTCATAATTCGAGTTGGAACACCTACAGCGAACGTAAAACTCATATGTACTATTTTGGTATAAAGCGACTTTGCCTTCGGTTTGGGCGTGTTTGGCTGTTCGAAACGCACGAGTGTTGCGTATTGGCATCGAATTAAGTGTTTTTCCTCTCATAATACGAGAGGGAACGCCTACAGCGAGCGTAAAACTCAAATCTACGTTTTCGGTATAAAACGCATTTGCTTTTGATTGGGGTGTCTTTGGCTGCTCGGAACGCATGAATGTTGCGTATTTGCATAGAATGACGTGTTTTTCTTCTCATAATTCGAGTTGGAACGCCTACAGCGAGCGCAAAACTCGTACGTCCGATTTTGGTATAAAGCGACTTTGCGTTCGCTTTGGGCGTGTTTGGCTTCTCGAAAAGCATGAATGTTGCGTATTTGCATGGAATGAAGTGTTTTTCCTCTCACAATACGAGAGGGAACGCCTACAGCGAGCGGAAAACTCAAATGTACGTTTTCGGTATAAAGCGCATTTGCTTTTCATTGGGGCGTCTTTGGCTGCTCGAAACGCATGAATGTTGCGTATTCGCATAGCATGACGTGTTTTTCTTCTCATAATTCGTGTTGGAACGCCTACAGCGAGCGTAAAACTCAAATGTACGTTTTCGGTATAAAGCGCATTTGCTTTTGATTGGGGCGTCTTTGACTGCTCGAAATGCATTAATTTTTCGTATTTGCACAGAATGTGGTGTTTTTCTTCTCATAATTCGAGTTGGAACGCCTACAGCGAGCGTAAAACTCTTATGTACTATTTTGTTATAAAGCGACTTTGCTTTCGATTGTGGCGTGTTTAGCTGCTCGAAACGCACGAATGTTGCGTATTTGCATAGAATGAAGTGTGTTTCCGCTCATAATACGAGAGGGAACGCCTACAGCGAGCGTAAATCTCAAACGTACGTTTTCGGTATAAAACGCGTTTGCTTTTGATTGGGGCGTCTTTGACTGCTCGAAATGCATAAATGTTGCGTATTTGCATAGAATGAGGTGTTTTTCGTCTCATAATTCGAGTTGGAACGCCTACAGCGAGCGTAAAACCCTTATGTACTATTTTGTTATAAAGCGACTTCGCTTTCGATTGTAGCGTGTTTAGCTCTTCGAAACGCACGAATGTTGCGTATTTGCGTAGAATGAAGTGTTTTTGATCTCATAATACGAGATGGAACACCTACAGCGAGCGTAAAACTCAAATGTACGTTTTTGGTATAAAGCGTCTTTGCGTTCGATTGTGGCGTGTTTAGCTGCTCAAAACGCATAAATGTTACGTATTTGCATAGAATAAAGTGTTTTTCCTCTCATAATACGAGAGGGAACGCCGACTGCGAGCGTAAAACTCAAATGTACCTTTTCGGTATAAAACGCATTTGCTTTTCATTGGGGCGTCTTCGGCTGCTCGAAACGCATGTATATTGCGTAATTGCATAGAATGACGTGTTTTTCTTCTCATAATTCGAGTTGGAACGTCTACAGCGAGCGTAAAACTCATATGTACGTTTTCGGTATAAAGCATATTTACTTTTGATTGGGGCGTCTTTGACTGCTCAAAATGCATGAATGTTCCGTATTTACATAGAATGAGGTCTTTTTCGTCTCATAATTCGAGTTGGAACACCTACAGCAAACGTAAAACTCTTATGTACTATTTTGTTATAAAGCGACTTTGCGTTCGATTGTGGCGTATTTAGCTGCTCGAAACGCATGAATGTTGCGTAATTGCATAGAATGAAGTGTTTTTCCTCTCATATTACGAGAGGGAACGCCTACAGCGAGCGTAAAACTCAATTGTACGTTTTCGGAATAAAGCGCATTTGCTTTTGATTGGGGTGTCTTTGACTGCTCAAAATGCATGAGTGTTGCGTATTTGCATAGAATGAGGTATTTTTCTTCTCATAATTCGAGTTGGAACGCCTACAGCGAGCGTAAAACTCAAATGTACGTTTTTGGTATAAAGCGACTTTGCGTTCGGTTTGGGCGTGTATGGCTCCTCGAAACGCATGAATGTTGCGTATTTGCATAGAATGAAGTGTTTTTTCTCTCATAATACGAGAGGGAACGTCTACAGCGAGCGTAAAACTCAAATGTACGTATTCGGTATAAAACGCATTTGCTTTTGATTGGGGCGTCTTTGGCTGCTCGAAACGCATATATGTTGCGTATTTGCATAGAATGACGGGTTTATCTTCTCATAATTCGAGTTGGAACGCCTACAGCTGGCGTAAGACTCAAATGTACGTTTTTGATAAAAAGCGCATTTGCTTTTGATTGGGGCGTCTTTGACTGCTCAAAATGCATGAATGTTGCGTATTCGCATAGAATGAGGTGTTTTTCGTCTCATAATTCGAGTTGGAACGCCGACAGCGAGCGTAAAACTCTTATGTACTATTTTGTTATAATGCAACTTTGCGTTCGATTGTGGCGTGTTTAGCTGCTCGAAACGCATGAATGTTACGTATTTGCATAGAATAAAGTGTTTTTCCTCTCATAATACGAGAGGGAACGCCTACAGCGAGCGTAAATCTCAAATGTACGTTTTCGGTATAAAACGCATTTGCTGTTGATTGGGGCTTCTTTGACTGCTCGAAATGCATGAATGTTGCGTATTTGCATAGAATGAAGTGATTTTTCTCTCATAATACGAGAGGGAACGTCTACAGCGAGCGTAAAACTCAAATGTACGTTTTCGGTATAAAGCGCATTTGCTTTTGATTGGGGCGTCTTTGGCTGCTCGAAACGCATGAATGTTGCGTATACGCATAGAATGACGTGTTTTTCTTCTCATAATTCGTGTTGGAACGCCTACAGCTAGCGTAAAACTCAAATGTACGTTTTCGGTATGAAGCGCATTTGCTTTTGATTGGGGCGTCTTTGACTGCTCGAAATGCACGAATGTTGCGTATTTGCATAGAATAAGGTGTTTTTCGTCTCTTAATTCGAGTTGGAACGCCTACAGCGAGCCTAAAATCCTTATGTACTATTTTGTTATGAAGCGACTTTGCGTTCGATTGTGGCGTGTTTAGCTGCTCGAAACGCATGAATGTTACGTATTTGCATAGAATAAAGTGTTTTTCCTCTCATAATACGAGAGGGAACGCCGACAGCGAGCGTAAAACTCTTATGTACTATTTTGTTATAATGCGACTTTGCGTTCGATTGTGGCGTGTTTCGCTGCTCGAAACGCATGAATGTTACGTATTTGCATAGAATGAAGTGTGTTTCCTCTCATAATACGAGAGGGAACGCCTACAGCGAGCGTAAAACTCAAATGTACGTTTTCGGTATAAAACGCTTTTGCTTTTGACTAGGACGTCTTTGGCTGCTCGAAACGCATGAATGTTGCGTATTTGCATAGAATGACGTGTTTTTCTTCTCATAATTCGAGTTGGAACACCTACAGCAAACGTAAAACTCTTATGTACTATTCTGGTATAAAGCGACTTTGCGTTCGATTGTGGCGTGTTTAGCTGCTCGAAACGCATGAATGATGCGTATTTGCATAGAATGAAGTGTTTTTCATCTCATAATAGGATAGGGAACGCCTATAGCTAGCGTAAAACTCAGACGTACGTTTTCGGTATAAACCGCATTTGCTTTTGATTGGGGTGTCTTTGGCTGCTCAAAATGCATGAGTGTTGCGTATTTGCATAGAATGAGGTATTTTTCTTCTCATAATTCGAGTTGGAACGCCTACAGCGAGCGTAAAATTCAATTGTACGTTTGTGGTATAAAGCGACTTTGCGTTTGGTTTGGGCGTGTATGGCTCCTCGAAACGCATGTATGTTGCGTATTTGCATAGAATAAAGTGTTTTTCCTCTCTTGGTACAAGAGAGAACGCCTACAGCGAGCGTAAAACTCAAACGTACGTTTTCGGTATAAAACGCATTTGCTTTTGATTGGGGCGTCTTTGGCTGCTCGAAACGCATGAATCTTGCGTATTTGAATAGAATGAAATGTTTTTTTTCTCATAATTCGAGTTGGCACGCCTACAGCTGGCGTAAAACTCAAATGTACGTTTTCGATCTAAAGCGCATTTGCTTTTGATTGGGGCGTCTTTGACTGCTCAAAATGCATGAATGTTGCGTATTTGCATAGCATGACGTGTTTGTCTTCTCATAATTCGAGTTGGAACGCCTACAGCGAGCGTAAAACTCATATGTACTATTTTGATATAAAGCGACTTTGCCTTCGGTTTGGGCGTGTTTGGCTCCTCGAAACGCATGAATGTTGCGTATTTGCATAGCATGACGTGTTTTTCTTCTCATAATTCGCGTTGGAACGCCTACAGCGAGCGTAAAACTCATATGTACTATTTTGATATAAAGCAACTTTGCCTTCGGTTTGGGCGTGTTTGGCTGTTCGAAACTCATGAATGTTGCGTATTTGCATAGAATGACCTGCTTTTCTTCTCATAATATGAGAGGGAGCGCCTACAGCGAGCGTAAAACTCAAATGTACTTTTTCGGTATAAAACGCATTTGATTTGATTGGGGCGTCTTTGGCTGCTCGAAACGCATGAGTGTTGCGTATTTGCATAGAATGACCTGCTTTTCTTCTCATAATTCGAGTTGGCACGTCTACAGCTGGCGTAAAATTCAAATGTACGTTTTTGATATAAAACGCATTTGTCTTTGATTGGGGCGTCTTTGACTGCTCAAAATTCATGAATCTTGCGTATTTGCATAGAATGAGGTTTTTTTCGTCTCATAATTCGAGTTGGAACGCCTACAGCGAGCGTAAAACTCATATGTACGTTTTCGATATAATGCGCATTTGCTTTTGATTGGGGCGTCTTTGACTGCTCAAAATACATGAATCTTGCGTATTTGCATAGAATGAGGTTTTTTTCGTCTCATAATTCGAGTTGGAACGCCTACAGCGAGCGTAAAACTCATATGTACGTTTTCGATATAATGCGCATTTGCTTTTGATTGGGGCGTCTTTGACTGCTCAAAATGCACGAATGTTGCGTATTTGCATAGAATGAGGTGTTTTCGTCTCATAATTCGAGTTGGAACGCCTACAGCGAACGTAAAACTCTTATGTACTATTTTGTTATAAAGCGAATTTGCGTTCGACAGTGGCGTGTTTAGCTGCTCGAAACGCATGAATGTTGCGTATTTGCATAGAATGACGTGTTTTTCGTTTTATCATTCGAGTTGGAACGCCTACAGCTAGGGTAAAACTTAAATGTACGTTGTCGGTATAAAACGCATTTGCTTTTGATTGGGGCGGCTTTGGCTGCTCGAAACGCATGAATGTTGCGTATTTGCAAAGAATGACATGTTTTTTTTGCCATAATTCGAGTTGGAACGTCTACAGCTGGCGTAGAACTCAAATGTCCGTTTGCGGTATAAAGCGCATTTGTTTTGATTGGGGCTTCTTTGGCTGCTCGAAATGCATGAATGTTGCGTATTTGCATAGAATGAAATGTTTTTCCTCTCATATTACGGGAGGGAACGCCTACAGCGAGCATAAAACTCAAATGTACGTTTTCGGTATAAAACGCATTTGCTTATGATTGGGGCGTCTTTGGCTGCTCGAAACGCATGAATGTTGCGTATTTGCATAGAATGACGTGTTTTTCTTTTCATAATTCGAGTTGGAACGCCTACAGCGAGCGTAAAGCTCGCATGTCCGATGTTGGTATAAAGCGACTTTGCGTTCGGTTTGGGCGTGTTTGGCTTCTCGAAACGCATGAATGTTGCGTATTTGCATAGAATGACGTGTTTTTCTTCTCATAATTCGAGTTGGAACGTCTACAGCGAGCGTAAAACTCATATGTACGTTTTCGGTATAAAGCACATTTACTTTTGATTGGGGCGTCTTTGACTGGTCAAAATGCATGAATGTTCCGTATTTACATAGAATGAGGTGTTTTTCGTCTCATAATTCGAGATGGAACACCTACAGCCAGCGTAAAACTCATATGTACTATTTTGGTATAAAGCGACTTTGCGTTCGATTGTGGCGTGTTTAGCTGCTCGAAACGCATGAATGTTGCGTATTTGCATAGAATAAAGTGTTTTTCCTCTTTTAATACGAGAGGGAACGCCTACAGCGAGCGTAAAACTCAAACGTACGTTTTCGGTATAAAACGCATTTGCTTTTGATTGGGGCGTCTTTGACAGCTCAAAATGCATGAATGTTGCGTATTTGCATGGAATAAGGTGTCTTTCGTCTCATAATTCGAGTTGGAACGCCGACTGCGAGCGTAAAACTCTTATGTACTATTTTGTTATAATGCGACTTTGCGTTCGATTGTGGCGTGTTTCGCTGCTCGAACCGCATGAATGTTGCGTATTTGCATAGTATGAAGTGGTTTTTCTATCATAATACGAGAGGGAACGCCTACAGCGAGCGTAAAAGTCGAATGTACGTTTTCGGTATAAATCGCATTTGCTTTTGTTTGGGGCGTCTTTGGCTGCTCGAAACGCATGAATATTGCGTAATTGCATAGAATGACGTGTTTTTCTTCTCATAATTCGAGTTGGAACGTTTACAGCGAGCGTAAAACTCATATGTACGTTTTCGGTATAAAGCACATTTACTTTTGATTGGGGCGTCTTTGACTGCTCAAAATGCATGAATGTTCCATATTTACATAGAATGAGGTGTTTTTCGTCTCATAATTCGAGTTGGAACGCCTACAGCGAGCGTAAAACCCTTATGTACTATTTTGTTATAAAGCGACTTCGCTTTCGATTGTGGCGTGTTTAGCTCCTCGAAACGCACGAATGTTGCGTATTTGCGTAGAATGAAGTGTTTTTGATCTCATAATACGAGATGGAACACCTACAGCGAGCGTAAAACTCAAATGTACGTTTTTGGTATTGTTACGTCCTGAACAGCTTTTTCCTGCATCTACGGTCAAGGAGATTTCTCTCCCTTTTACGCGTTTATCGCATGTGACGCTCTTTCAGAACAATGCCCCTTTTGAATCTAACCTTTCGGAAATTTATTCAGGGATGGGCTAAGTTTGTGTGCCAAAATAATATGCGTGGCTCGATTATTAGCGCGCAGTCTCTACCACACTTGGACGATTACGAATCTCCGCGTGACCCTGACACACCGTACGAAGGCCTAGGTGTAATACGACCCCCGATGGCTCGCACCGCTCCGCACCGAGTCGAGCTAACGTTATCACTGGCCGTCGAGTTCGTTGCTCTATACTTCGGTTCTCACTTGGAAAGATTGATAAACCTCGACTTCCAGATATTAAATCTCTCCAATTTATTAACTTATTCAGATTCCCATAGACCATCAATTATTCCCGGATATTCGAAAGTATTTAATTATTGATCGGTAAAATCAACAAAAGAATAAAATTTCCAAAGACGATTGATGAAATAAAATAAATGATTTTAAAAATAAAAGGATTTGATAACTTACGGTGATTAGGAATGAATGAAATGTTCGATTAAGTCGAGATGATCGATTGATGAGGATGTAAAGTTCGTAATCCCGAATTCCTTCTTCCTTCCTTCCTTCGTACCTTCTTTCAGTGAAAATCGATTGGGTCCGCGAGGAATGTTAAAGACAATGAATGTTGACAATGAAGAATATGGGTGATGAAATAATCTTCCGTTGAGACTCCGATTTATTTATCCGTTGAAATATTTAAAGACTTTATTTAACTTCCCGACTTCAAAGTTCAGATTTTAATGATGGAAATAAATTTCTGACTGGGTATCAACAAGTGAATTGCGAACACGCAATGTCTCGAAATGGTGTCGAAGACTGCCACGTAGGTGTCCAGACAGTGAGGAAGTGGCGAAGTGATGATACGAAGTCAAGTGAATAATGCGCCCTTTGGGGAGCTTCTTTTATTGTCTTGATCGGGGGGGCGCCCGCGCCTCCAAGCAGTGCGTTGCATCAGCTGCCCCCTCCGTTGTAATTATCGATCGGTTTCGGCGTCTTCCGTAACTTATTTTAATAATTTCGCAATTTCGGTTTTTACAACAAATTCCCGAATAAACAAATTATTCCATTAATTTTTGATTTAAATAATAATAGTTTACAAATTTGAACGAAGTTCCTACGATGCTTCTATCAAAAGTTATAACCCTGATCTAACGAATTATTTTAAATATTCCTCATACATTCCTGTTTTTCAACGGATAATTTTTCTAATTTTTCTTAAATTAATAATAATGTCCCTGAATATTTTTCTGAACGATAATAACTAATTCCCTGTTATTGACTAATTTATTTAACTATTTTATTGATAGCAAAATCGTGATTCTATCGAGTTAATTAACTTCCCTAATGATTATAATAATAGATGATAATATTTCATAAATTTTTATAATAATTTTATATTAACGATTTGACCCAAAATACCTTTCATGCGTGATTCTACTGGATAATTAACGAATTTATTACTTTCCGACCAAACTCCCACGTCCGCTTCATCCCAACATTGTTTTCGTTAACATCAATTCCACAATTCTAAATGAACGTTCCGCACAATTATGCCCCGAGAGGTGCTGCACTCGTAAGAGCCAACGGTGATTTTCCCAATCAGTCGCCCCGAGGCAGTCACACCAATTCTCTGGCTGCACCGCTGTGTGCGTACGTGCGTCGCTATGCGCTACGTGTTAGAGAGATAAGGCACCGTCTCCCGACGCATACAGCTAAAGATTCGGATAGCCTTTCTCGTCTCAATTGAAACAATGGGTCTTCAGGTAGCCGAAGGCATCCTCGCTGCCGATGATACCCCTCTAGCAACCCGAATATCCCTTTGATATTTCATTTCCGTTTCGTCTTTTGGTTACATGACCGTACCAATCTGTTGCTATGCCAATCACTGAATCGAGTCATTCAGTATTAGCTGATACATTACTGCACACATAATTGTTTCTCAGCGGCTAATTATTTTCCACGAATACGTCCCAATTTTGTGGATTTTTGGTCAGTTGCGTCGGTGAATTTGGCCGAAAATTCACAGGACGTAACAGTATAAAGCGACTTTGCGTTCGGTTTGGGTACTTTGCGTTCGGTTTGGGCGTGTATGGCTCCTCGAAACGCCTGAATGTTGCGTATTTGCATAGAATGATGTGTTTTTCTTCTCATAATTCGAGTTGGAACGCCTACAGCGTCCTTAAAACTCGTACGTCCGATTTTGGTATAAAGCGACTTTGCGTTCGGTTTGGACGTGTTTGGCTCCTCGAAACGCATGAATGTTGCGTATTTGCATAGAATGAAGTGTTTTTCCTCTGATAATACGAGAGGGAACGTCTACAGCGAGCGTAAAACTCAAATGTACGTATTCGGTATAAAACGCATTTGCTTTTGATTGGGGCATCTTTGGCTGGTCGAAACGCATATATGTTGCGTATTTGCATAGAATGACGGGTTTATCTTCTCATAATTCGAGTTGGAACGCCTACAGCTGGCGTAAATCTCAAATGTACGTTTTTGATATAAAGCGCATTTGTTTTGATTGGGGCTTCTTTGGCTGCTCGAAAGGCATGAATGTTGCGTATTTGCATAGAATGAAGTGTTTTTCCTCTCATAATACGAGAGGGAACGCCTACAGCGAGCATAAAAATCAAATGTACGTTTTCGGTATAAAACTCATTTGCTTGTGATTGGGGCGTCTTTGGCTGCTCGAAACGCATGAATGTTGCGTATTTGCATAGAATGACGTGTTTTTCTTCTCATAATTCGAGTTGGAACGCCTTCAGCGAGCGTAAAGCTCGCATGTCCGATGTTGGTATAAAGCGACTTTGCGTTCGGTTTGGGCGTGTTTGGCTTCTCGAAACGCATGAATGTTGCGTATTTGCATAGAATGACGTGTTTTTCTTCTCATAATTCGAGTTGGAACACCTACAGCAAACGTAAAACTCTTATGTACTATTTTGTTATAAAGCGACTTTGCGTTCGATTGTGGCGTATTTAGCTGCTCGAAACGCATGAATGTTGCGTAATTGCATAGAATGAAGTGTTTTTCCTCTCATATTACGAGAGAGAACGCCTACAGCGAGCGTAAAACTCAATTGTACGTTTTCGGTATAAAGCGCATTTGCTTTTGATTGGAGTGTCTTAGACTGCTCGAAACGCATCAAAGATGCGTATTTGCATAGAATGAAGTGTTTTTCATCTCATAATAGGATAGGGAACGCCTATAGCTCGCGTAAAACTCAGATGTACGTTTTCGGTATAAAGCGCATTTGCTTTTGATTGGGGTGTCTTTGACTGCTCAAAATGCATGAGTGTTGCGTATTTGCAGAGAATGAGGTATTTTTCTTCTCATAATTCGAGTTGGAACGCCTACAGCGAGCGTAAAACTCAAATGTACGTTTTTGGTATAAAGCGACTTTGCGTTCGGTTTGGGCGTGTATGGCTCCTCGAAACGCATGAATGTTGCGTATTTGCATAGAATGATGTGTTTTTCTTCTCATAATTCGAGTTGGTACGCCTACAGCGACCGTAAAACTCGTACGTCCGATTTTGGTATAAACCGACTTTGCGTTCGATTTGGACGTGTTTGGCTCCTCGAAACGTATGAATGTTGCGTATTTGCATAGAATGAAGTGTTTTTTCTCTCATAATACGAGAGGGAACGTCTACAGCGAGCGTATAACTCAAATGTACGTATTCGGTATAAAACGCATTTGCTTTTGATTGGGGCGTCTTTGGCTGTTCGAAACGCATTTATGTTGCGTATTTGCATAGAATGACGAGTTTATCTTCTCATAATTCGAGTTGGAACGCCTACAGCTGGCGTAAAACTCAAATGTACGTTTTTGATATAAAGAGCATTTACTTTTGATTGGGGCGTCTTTGACTGCTCAAAATGCATGAATGTTGCGTATTTGCATAGAATGAGGTGTTTTTCGTCTCATAATTCGAGTTGGAACGCCGACAGCGAGCGTAAAACTCTTATGTACTATTTTGTTATAATGCGACTTTGCGTTCGGTTGTGGTGTGTTTAACTGCTCGAAACGCATGAATGTTACGTATTTGCATAGAATGAAGTGTGTTTCCTCTCATAATACGAGAGGGAACGCCTACAGCGAGCGTAAAACTCAAATGTACGTTTTCGGTATAAAACGCATTTGCTTTTGACTAGGGCGTCTTTGGCTGCCCGAAACGCATGAATGTTGCGTATTTGCATAGAATGACGTGTTTTTCTTCTCATAATTCGAGTTGAAACGCCTACAGCGAGCGTAAAACTCATATGTACTATTTTGGAATAAAGCGACTTTGCCTTCGGTTTGGGCGTGTTTAGCTGCTCGAAACGCACGAATGTTGCGTATTTGCATAGAATGAAGTCTTTTTCATCTCATAATACGAGATGGAACACCTACAGCCAGCGTAAAACTCATATGTATTATTTTGGTATAAAGCGCCTTTGCGTTCGATTGTGGCGTGTTTAGCTGCTCGAAACGCATGAATGTTGCGTATTTGCATAGAATAAAGTGTTTTTCCTCTTCTAATACGAGAGGGAACGCCTACAGCGAGCATAAAACTCAAACGTACGTTTTCGGTATAAAACGCATTTGCTTTTGATTGGGGCGTCTTTGACAGCTCAAAATGCATGAATGTTGCGTATTTGCATAGAATAAGGTGTCTTTCGTCTCATAATTCGAGTTGGAACGCCGACTGCGAGCGTAAAACTCTTATGTACTATTTTGTTATAATGCGACTTTGCGTTCGATTGGGGCGTGTTTCGCTGCTCGAACCGCATGAATGTTGCGTATTTGCATAGTATGAAGTGGTTTTTCTATCATAATACGAGATGGAACACCTACAGCGAGCGTAAAACTCAAATGTACGTTTTTGGTATAAAGCGACTTTGCGTTCGGTTTGGGCGTGTATGGCTCCTCGAAACGCCTGAATGTTGCGTATTTGCATAGAATAATGTGTTTTTCTTCTCATAATTTGAGTTGGAACGCCTACAGCGTCCGTAAAACTCGTACGTCCGATTTTGGTATAAAGCGACTTTGCGTTCGGTTTGGACGTGTTTGGCTCCTCGAAACGCATGAATGTTGCGTATTTGCATAGAATGAAGTGTTTTTCCTCTCATAATACGAGAGGGAACGTCTACAGCGAGCGTAAAACTCAAATGTACGTATTCGGTATAAAACGCATTTGCTTTTGATTGGGGCGTCTTTGGCTGGTCGAAACGCATATATGTTGCGTATTTGCATAGAATGACGGGTTTATCTTCTCATAATTCGAGTTGGAACGCCTACAGCTGGCGTAAATCTCAAATGTACGTTTTTGATATAAAGCGCATTTGTTTTGATTGGGGCTTCTTTGGCTGCTCGAAATGCATGAATGTTGCGTATTTGCATAGAATGAAGTGTTTTTTCTCTCATAATACGAGAGGGAACGCCTACAGCGAGCATAAAACTCAAATGTACGTTTTCGGTATAAAACGCATTTGCTTGTGATTGGGGCGTCTTTGGCTGCTCGAAACGCATGAATGTTGCGTATTTGCATAGAATGACGTGTTTTTCTTCTCATAATTCGAGTTGGAACGCCTACAGCGAGCGTAAAGCTCGCATGTCCGATGTTGGTATAAAGCGACTTTGCGTTCGGTTTGGGCGTGTTTAGCTGCTCGAAACGCACGAATGTTGCGTATTTGCATAGAATGAAGTCTTTTTCATCTCATAATACGAGATGGAACACCTACAGCCAGCGTAAAACTCATATGTATTATTTTGGTATAAAGCGCCTTTGCGTTCGATTGTGGCGTGTTTAGCTGCTCGAAACGCATGAATGTTGCGTATTTGCATAGAATAAAGTGTTTTTCCTCTTTTAATACGAGAGGGAACGCCTACAGCGAGCGTAAAACTCAAACGTACGTTTTCGGTATAAAACGCATTTGCTTTTGATTGGGGCGTCTTTGACAGCTCAAAATGCATGAATGTTGCGTATTTGCATGGAATAAGGTGTCTTTCGTCTCATAATTCGAGTTGGAACGCCGACTGCGAGCGTAAAACTCTTATGTACTATTTTGTTATAATGCGACTTTGCGTTCGATTGTGGCGTGTTTCGCTGCTCGAACCGCATGAATGTTGCGTATTTGCATAGTATGAAGTGGTTTTTCTATCATAATACGAGAGGGAACGCCTACAGCGAGCGTAAAAGTCGAATGTACGTTTTCGGTATAAATCGCATTTGCTTTTGTTTGGGGCGTCTTTGGCTGCTCGAAACGCATGAATATTGCGTAATTGCATAGAATGACGTGTTTTTCTTCTCATAATTCGAGTTGGAACGTTTACAGCGAGCGTAAAACTCATATGTACGTTTTCGGTATAAAGCACATTTACTTTTGATTGGGGCGTCTTTGACTGCTCAAAATGCATGAATGTTCCATATTTACATAGAATGAGGTGTTTTTCGTCTCATAATTCGAGTTGGAACGCCTACAGCGAGCGTAAAACCCTTATGTACTATTTTGTTATAAAGCGACTTCGCTTTCGATTGTGGCGTGTTTAGCTCCTCGAAACGCACGAATGTTGCGTATTTGCGTAGAATGAAGTGTTTTTGATCTCATAATACGAGATGGAACACCTACAGCGAGCGTAAAACTCAAATGTACGTTTTTGGTATTGTTACGTCCTGAACAGCTTTTTCCTGCATCTACGGTCAAGGAGATTTCTCTCCCTTTTACGCGTTTATCGCATGTGACGCTCTTTCAGAACAATGCCCCTTTTGAATCTAACCTTTCGGAAATTTATTCAGGGATGGGCTAAGTTTGTGTGCCAAAATAATATGCGTGGCTCGATTATTAGCGCGCAGTCTCTACCACACTTGGACGATTACGAATCTCCGCGTGACCCTGACACACCGTACGAAGGCCTAGGTGTAATACGACCCCCGATGGCTCGCACCGCTCCGCACCGAGTCGAGCTAACGTTATCACTGGCCGTCGAGTTCGTTACTCTATACTTCGGTTCTCACTTGGAAAGATTGATAAACCTCGACTTCCAGATATTAAATCTCTCCAATTTATTAACTTATTCAGATTCCCATAGACCATCAATTATTCCCGGATATTCGAAAGTATTTAATTATTGATCGGTAAAATCAACAAAAGAATAAAATTTCCAAAGACGATTGATGAAATAAAATAAATGATTTTAAAAATAAAAGGATTTGATAACTTACGGTGATTAGGAATGAATGAAATGTTCGATTAAGTCGAGATGATCGATTGATGAGGATGTAAAGTTCGTAATCCCGAATTCCTTCTTCCTTCCTTCCTTCGTACCTTCTTTCAGTGAAAATCGATTGGGTCCGCGAGGAATGTTAAAGACAATGAATGTTGACAATGAAGAATATGGGTGATGAAATAATCTTCCGTTGAGACTCCGATTTATTTATCCGTTGAAATATTTAAAGACTTTATTTAACTTCCCGACTTCAAAGTTCAGATTTTAATGATGGAAATAAATTTCTGACTGGGTATCAACAAGTGAATTGCGAACACGCAATGTCTCGAAATGGTGTCGAAGACTGCCACGTAGGTGTCCAGACAGTGAGGAAGTGGCGAAGTGATGATACGAAGTCAAGTGAATAATGCGCCCTTTGGGGAGCTTCTTTTATTGTCTTGATCGGGGGGGCGCCCGCGCCTCCAAGCAGTGCGTTGCATCAGCTGCCCCCTCCGTTGTAATTATCGATCGGTTTCGGCGTCTTCCGTAACTTATTTTAATAATTTCGCAATTTCGGTTTTTACAACAAATTCCCGAATAAACAAATTATTCCATTAATTTTTGATTTAAATAATAATAGTTTACAAATTTGAACGAAGTTCCTACGATGCTTCTATCAAAAGTTATAACCCTGATCTAACGAATTATTTTAAATATTCCTCATACATTCCTGTTTTTCAACGGATAATTTTTCTAATTTTTCTTAAATTAATAATAATGTCCCTGAATATTTTTCTGAACGATAATAACTAATTCCCTGTTATTGACTAATTTATTTAACTATTTTATTGATAGCAAAATCGTGATTCTATCGAGTTAATTAACTTCCCTAATGATTATAATAATAGATGATAATATTTCATAAATTTTTATAATAATTTTATATTAACGATTTGACCCAAAATACCTTTCATGCGTGATTCTACTGGATAATTAACGAATTTATTACTTTCCGACCAAACTCCCACGTCCGCTTCATCCCAACATTGTTTTCGTTAACATCAATTCCACAATTCTAAATGAACGTTCCGCACAATTATGCCCCGAGAGGTGCTGCACTCGTAAGAGCCAACGGTGATTTTCCCAATCAGTCGCCCCGAGGCAGTCACACCAATTCTCTGGCTGCACCGCTGTGTGCGTACGTGCGTCGCTATGCGCTACGTGTTAGAGAGATAAGGCACCGTCTCCCGACGCATACAGCTAAAGATTCGGATAGCCTTTCTCGTCTCAATTGAAACAATGGGTCTTCAGGTAGCCGAAGGCATCCTCGCTGCCGATGATACCCCTCTAGCAACCCGAATATCCCTTTGATATTTCATTTCCGTTTCGTCTTTTGGTTACATGACCGTACCAATCTGTTGCTATGCCAATCACTGAATCGAGTCATTCAGTATTAGCTGATACATTACTGCACACATAATTGTTTCTCAGCGGCTAATTATTTTCCACGAATACGTCCCAATTTTGTGGATTTTTGGTCAGTTGCGTCGGTGAATTTGGCCGAAAATTCACAGGACGTAACACCTCCCCCCCAAGACGAGAGTTGCTTCGAAGAACAACGCTCGGTCTCGGTAGAGACAAATAAAAACTTGGATCAACTCGCTACATACATTCGCGCGTATATATTGTGACGTGATTTTTTAGAATCACCGTCACAAACTTAAGAAAAAAAAGCATCTAGTACTTTTCTCGCGAAAATACCGAATTTTACGGTATAGATCTCGTTTTGCTGCCTCTCTCGCTAATCGCGGTACGATTTAGCGTACGGGAATACCGTTCCGCTAACGTTTAATTTTTTTTGTACGGTTACGGTTACAGTAAAGATCCAGTTAGTCGGGGTTTTCGAATCCAGTTGGTGGTGCGGATCCAGAAATTATTACAAGCCCAACTGGAGGAGAGACTCGACGAGGCTTCGTTACGAATACGCCAAAGTCCGGTGCAAACCCGGCGCTCCATTGTGGTACGGTAAAGTGCAATGCGTTGGAGAACAGGCGGAGTTACGGTTTAGTCCGGACAAGGATGGAACCCTTGTGCCGTGTTTTGAGTTAGGGAAGAGCCTTGTTTTCACGCATTGCACGAGGAGAAGCGATCGTAACGATCCTCAAAATTTACCGCTTCGTACAGTTCGGTTACAGGCTCCCGTTGAAATCCCGTTTCGAAATAGTTTGAGAGGGCAGTAGCTATCGGTCAGAGTTCCCGAAATAATGATAATGATCCGTTACAGGTGTTATCGTAGACAAATCAGTCTACCGAGAGTCGTCCTCGAGGCAACTCGGACTTCGCTCGCGCTCCCGTGTGTTTACGGTTTTTCGGGTATTGTCTCGCGCCCGCGATGCGTGTCTCGCTCGCGCTGCCGTGGACTCCGGCTACCGTCTCGCTCCGGTTCGTGTGTCTCGCTCGCGCTACCTGTCACCGCGCGTTCGCGGTTCGACTCGTGTGCCGTTTCGTGCGAGTTCTTTACCGATTTCCTGTGTTCAGGATGCGTCTCGGTTAACGTTCTTGAGGTACAGTGAGTGTGGTTAAGTTCCGGGGCATCGCAGGATGCGGATCTCGCGCCAAACTATTGGGATTTATTCCTGCCGTTCGGTAAGTTTATCGTTTGTGTGAATTTTCGATCGCGTATAGGATACGTTCTCGCTCTCGTTACGCTCGCTCGATCCTTCGGTCAGCTGAGCTCTCCCGATGCACGTGTGTGCGAGCTCCCGCGGCTTATAGCCGACAAAATTAATTACTTTCGTTTGGAAATTTTGAGCTCTCGATAACATAGATTTCGCGTTACTTTATTGGCGAAGGATCGCGACCCTTCTACCACAACCTACACCCTGAGCAAACCGTGCATTTCCGCAACCGTTGCTCTCGCGAGTGTATTGGTGTTAGCTCGTTACCGTTCCGTTCCCGTTTTAATCGTTTTGTGTTTTGTCCTTGCGGAGGTCGGTTCCATCGACCTCCAGTTTAGTCCGGTTTGGCGATTCCGGCGAAACAAAAATCCGCCCTGCGGAGGTCGGTTCCATCGACCTCCAGTTTAGTCCGGTTCGGCGATTCCGGCGAAACAAAAATCAGCCCTGCGGAGGTCGGTTCCATCGACCTCCAGGTTAGTCCGGTTGTTAATACCGGTGAAACAAAAATTAACTGGCGCCCACCGGGACTCCAATGCATTCGCGAGGGTGGACGGCCGAAGGTGACGTTTTTTTGGTTCTCGATTTCGCGTTTCGCTCCCGTCTGGTTTGAGCTTCGGTTCTCGATTTTCGGTTCTGTTTTTTGTTCGAGATTTCCGTTGAGATACCGGAAAATACGTCACAATATATATATGAACGCGCGCACATACGCCTTTCCGATTCTCAGAGTGTCCTCTTTGTCCGCGTATCTGTTATGTTTTGCCTTCGCGAAGATGTTTACACGAGACCCTCTCCAAGTGACTTCCCGAGGGTCTGGACAGACCCAGGCCCCCAGCGAGCACTCATTCGCACGCCGAAACTTCACGGGGAACCATATAAACTTTTCTTTCTTCAGACTAAACTACTCGTAAATATTCTATTATTTGTTTATTGTATTTCTTGTTTTTATTATTTTTACTAATTTTGCCTTATTATTCTGTTGTTTGCTATTTTATTTTATTTTATTTTTATTATTACTACTACCACCACCATTACCATTACCACTACCATTACCATTATTATTATGTTTTTTTATTTTATTTTATTTTATATATATATATATATATATATTTTTTTTTTTTTTTTTTTTTTTTTTTTTTAAAGACAAGATGTGTCAACTAATTCGCACCATCGTTCAGCACGTTTTTGAGCGATTAATGGGCCCTTGGATCACCTGGGACGATACGGTGGAGAGGCTCCCATGGGAGGACCCCAGATTTACGAGGTATTTTTATCATTTTTATTATTTCTATTAATATACATATATATATATATATATTTTTTTTTTATTTTATTTTTTTTATTTTATTTTTTTTAATTTTTTAATTTTTTTATTTTTATTTATTTATTTATTTATTTTTTATTTTTTTTTTTTTAATTATTATTATTATTTCCTTCATTAATATTATTTCCCTTGTTGCTTTCAGAATCATTCGTCCACACGAATGGACCCCACCACCCACATGCGAGGAGTGTTGGGAGCTCTTAGATGAATGCACGTGCAATCCATAGGAAGGAACCTTCCTATTTACATGATTTCAACAAAACTGCTTATTAAACTAAAACAACAAAAAAAATATCTGTTTTCCTTTTATTTACTTCTCCTTTTCAATTTCCTGTTGATCCCTCATTTAATTTAAATTCATAGTTTTAAGAAATAGTGGTTGGAGCCACTTTATTTATAATATAATATTCAATTGGTTCGCTCTTTATAGAGCGTCTCCTTTGTGCGTTGGCCGCTACGCCCAAACGCCTTCTTTCGCCGCGTGCGTTTCTTTTCTCTTTCCTTCCTACATGCTTCTCTTTCTTTCCCTTTTTTTTCCGCGCCGTAACTGGGAGTACGCATGTGGCTGCGTCTCCAGTCGGCTATTTTTCCTTTCCTGTCCGGTAATATTTCCTTCTGTTTCCTCATTGGACTATTCCTAATGCGAAGAGCCAATAATTTCCTTCCAATTCCTATGCATGTAGGTTACAATGGGCAGGGCGTGACGCCCGTCGCCATCCGCTCTCGGCTCCTCCGTTTTGTGCGGCTATTCGCCGTTCTCTACCCTTCTCTCTCTTTCACTATACTTTTCTCTTTCTACCTCCTTATTCCTTATGCCGATAATCTCGCATTCTTTTCTAATGTCGATAATTAAGTACACTACGGTTTCTTTTCTCTTACTGTTCCGGAGTGGGTAACGTTAATCCCACTTCAATTGATCGACGGGTACACTTCCCATATCCGGAAATCCGTCTACTATTGATTCTAACTTAAATAATAATAATTCCGGGTCTTGACCCTGGGGTAAAACTATTTGTCCCCATTTCTGGTATTTATGTCCCCCTAATTCTACATACCCTTTACTGAGGTAAATTGCCATCAACCAAAATGCAAGCATCTCTTCTCTTAATTCTTTCCATTCCGGCGGTATCCACAATCCTCCTTTACTCCAATACTCCCGATCTTCTCTTGCACTCTCTATTAAAGTGTTGGGCCACTGTTCGTTCAACGTGAGCTCCAATCTGTACCCATTGTTTCTGGTTGACTGCATGATCTCTATAAAATACAAGTAATTTAGTAATGTTATTATTAAATCTTTTTTTTTTTTTTTTAATTTATGGAAGTTCCGGATATAACTCTTTTGTATTCTTTTCAACTACTTGAATTGCTATGTCACTTGTCCTTTTCTTGCTTCGATTTTCTATTTCCTCTACGTTTTTTTCCTCATCCAATTCTTCTGGTTCCTGCGCTTCTACTTGACCCAATTCAACACCTACATTCTTTGCTTTTCTATTCTTTCCTGATTTTCCTGAGGACTTCATCGACCCATTTTTCAACTGCAACAATAATGCCGTTACAGAATCCCAAACTGCGCCTATCAAAAACAATGACCATCCGTAAACAGTATGTAAAGCATATCCATGTATAATTGTATCTATTATCAGTTTAATGGCTCGAATTATCATTATGATTCCAATAAGTCCAGCACTAATATGGCCAAATGCAATTAAATTTTCCCACATCCTTTTCCATGCTCCTTGCATCATTTTTTCTAATTCAGGCCCTTCAAGCAATTTTACAAAAGACTCTCCCTGTTTAACTGTAGATTTACCCATCATTCCCCTTACTACTGTGTTTATCATTGCAGGCCTTTCTGCCGGAAACATTATATACTCTCTTAATTGTTCTAATTCTGCGCTCGTATATATTCCACTAGTTGCTAATGACTTAATTTTACTATATTGCCACGTTGGCTTAGTGTTAGGCCTCATTGTTCCCGGTGGATAAATAAGCGTTGGTCCGGGCATCATTCCGTACCATTCCTCATCGATAAAATACATCGGCGGAACCATTCGATTACATGTAATTTGTAGACCCGTTTCCATCAATATGTGTGTTCTCGGAGCCAGAAAATAACTGTCATTTCCTTTGGACACTGGCAGATGTGTGTAACATTCTTCCAGATGTCTAACCTTCACTTCCATTGGAATGCATTTTACAATATGCACTACTTCCCCTGATATTACTGCCATGTATCCAGGTCCCTTCATTAAATGATAAGCAAACTCATCTGGTGCTTGCGTAGCTATGGCCAACCGATTCTTCATCATTTCCCGTTCCAATTCGCACTTTTGTGTTAAGAGATCAGTGTAGACTTGTTGAATTTGAGTTTGTACATGTCTCTCAACATACACAAACTTTGAATTTACGTACGCGTATATGTCCATGTTAGCAGCGTCTATCTTCTTTTTTTGTAAAAACATTTGTCCATTCTTTATTTTATGGATAAGTAGTCTAGGATGCTCCGTTCGTATCAAAGTTTGTCCACACACGTTAATAGATGAACGAGCGACGAGAGCGAAAATAATGTCGGAAGTAGTCACGGTATATACAGTCTCGGTGTCCCTATCAACCAATTTCTCTGCCATTCCCATGTACAGTACTCCATATTTACTACCGTCACACTCATTCATTGGAACTGAATTCCAGAACGTATGTCCACCTTCCATGTCCATACATTGTCCCTTATTCAATTCACACCTGACTCCCGACTTCAAATATACTTTGTTCGATTTTAATGCAACTGATGCGTAATAATCCCTCAGCGTGATTTTGATTGTGGACAGAACCACTACGTCATTCCAACTTCCGAAAGGATCCGAATAGGATGAACCTCTGCACCCTCCATCCACCTCCAATTGTCCTGCCAAAGTGACTGGATGACTCAAAGTTTGATTACTAATGAGTCCGATGATGACTACATTGTCCATTCGAAAAGATCCAATCTCGTGCATTTTCATGCAGACATCTCGAGAGACTTCGAGAATGTATGAAGCCTTCCCGTTTACCACGTCACTTGTATGTGAGAACATACCACATTTCCGAACGTCTCGATCTATTTCGATTTTGCACTGATGAACGTGCACAGTTCCGTATTCATTGATCTGAATCAACTGAACATGGACTGAAGAAATGTTCAATGATGATGAGGATACGTCACACTCGTCCACGTCCAGCAGAGACAGAGTTGTGATATTTGAAGACGGCGACCCACACTCATATCCAATCATCCCTGAGGAAGGTGTGGGCAGAAGAAGTACCCATATCACCACTAATGACCACGTCCCTCGTCCCATCTGTTTATAAAAACAAAATTCTATTATTTGTATGAATGATTATTTTATTGATAACAAACCATAATATTGATGATTACATAGATGAGGTGTTCTTGATGCACTGAAACATAAGTATTACTTTGTGCCACCTTAACTATTACTACTGAATATAAATGCGAGTATACACGTATAAGTGCTTATGTATGATTAACATTTTTGAATATATATATATATATCTTCCGTTTATGTTTTGTTATATATAATTTTTTTATTTATGCTAATTCTACCCCAATAGTGCAAATAAGATTATGAAGTGCGTTTTTCCCCGAAATGATTAAGTAAAAATATAATTCTTCTCATTTTTCCTTTCTTTTTTTTTTTTTTTTTTTTTTTTTATTTATCCACGGCTCTTCTTCCATTGTCCCTGGCATTTCTGCCATTTTGGGACCCCCTTTCCTTTTTCTTTCTCTTCCTGATTTTTAATCAACTCCTCTACCTGTACCATTTCTCTTATCTGGATCCCCAATCGACCCTGCGCCAAATACAAAACGTTCAGCAAAGCTGCTAATTCGGCTAATTTTTCGTCTACGTTAAACTCCAATATTGTTTCTGCGGTATGACTCTCTGAATCGATCGTCATTGCCACTCCCACTTCCTTTTCTCTCTGAAACTTCCGTGTCTTCATTGACATGCCAAAAGTGGCTAGAACCTCGATCGTTTCAAACTCTAATTCTATCGTGTCAAATGGACTTAATTTCTCTTCATTTCCCCTGATTTTATCCATGATTTTTGCAATTGTTACTACCCCCAATTCTTTTATAGCTAACTGCAGTTTCCTAAGACGTCTAGTCAGCTGATCGTTGTATTTTCGAAGATCCAAATTCCTTCCACGACCTGGCGTTCGGCTTTCGCTTATTCTTTCTATCAGAGCTTCAGCTGCGGCTTCCCTCGCTTCCTCCTCGTTGCTGCCGACTCCAATATCTCTCCATCGTCCCAAAATCGCTTGAATTCTATGGGTATGGCTTGTCATGCTCCGGGTAAAAGGCACATTCAGATAAATGGCTCCATAACCATACATTCGCTCCAATCGAATAGTTGCTTTTTCTTGGTTTGACATTTTTATTCCTGCAACCGGAAACTTCAAATTTCACATCGCCTCTCCCTCAGATATATATATATATATATTTTATTCATTTATTTATTTATTTATGTATTTATTTATGTATTTATTTATCTATGTATTTATTTATTTAGATAACTTTTGAAACAGATTGTTTCTAATTTTGTTGTTCCGCTTGTTCGATGGTTTCGCGAAGTTTTCGTGTCAAGTATCTTTGGATACTTTTCAATACGTAACCCAAGCATTTCAAATCAATTATTACTATCGGTTTTCCCACCTCAATACACATGAACGGTTCGATATCATTGTATAGAACAACGTAACACACCCCTTCTTCATTTTGTCCCTCGTTAGTCTCACGTTTTATTTCTATGTTGTATTCGCGCATTATATCTCGAAGTCGACCCCAATGTACAAAGAAATCATATTCACATATTCTCTTCTCATGTCCTATTATCATATCCAACATGTCCATAATCTGATTCCTTCCCAATCTAATTGCAGTTGCTCGCCATTCCAGCTCACGCCTTCGAGTGTTTTTTATAAACTCATCGCAAATATTTCCTATCTCTGCTCCTACTCTCTCTTTCGTTTGAATTTCTTCTCCATTACTAGCACTTGGACGATTATCGGTGAAGTTATCTGTTACAGTAGGCTCCGAATATAATTCTCGTACTAATTGATATCTAATAACGCCATGTTCCGTTGGCCTGGTTGATGCCACCTCCGTTATTCGCCTTCGTCTCAATCTGGCTCCAGCTATAGATGCATTTCTTGACTGCATTTTGTCTGTAATTATTTATTAATAAAAAAAAAATGGATTGGAATTTATTTGTTTTCTTTGTTTTATTTTTGAGGCTTAATGTGAGAATATCTCAGACGATTGGCATGAACAACCATAGGTTTCTTGTTGGTTTTTATTTTAATATTTTGATTACCTTTTAATTCAATTATTTCAAACGGTCCAGCATGTTGATTTTCTAGTTTCTTTGGTTTCGGTCCACTTTTCAAAAATGCATAATCCCCAACTTTAAATTGTCTGACATTGAGATTCTTATCATATCGTTCTTTAGATTTTAATTTCGCTCTTATCAAATTTTCTCGAGCTATTCTTTGAATTTCATGTAATTGCGTTACCAATTTTACCAGATAGTCATCATACGTGGGTAATTTATCTTCCATTTGTAGAGGTTCACTTGACGGTGTTCTTGCCAATTTTCCGAAAACTAATTCATACGGTGTATGTTTTGTGCCTTCATGAACACTAGTGTTATAATTAAAAATGGCTAATTCGACCCACTCATCCCACTCGAACTTTTTATCTACGTATTGTTTTAAGTATTCTCCAAGCGCATGATGTGATCGCTCTAAGGAACCATTTGACTGCGGATGAAATGCAGTCGTGCGAATCCGCTTTATTTTAAATCTCTTAGCTACTCGTTTTATTAAATTACTGAGAAAATTTCGTCCTTGGTCGGTTAATATACTTCTGGGTGCCCCGAAAATACTGATATAATATTTAACCATCGTATCCGCTATCGTGATTGACGTTGCATTTGAAATAGGGAATGCAAGGCAAAATTTGGTTAACTGATCCTGTATAGTGAGAATATATTCATTGCTTCGTTTGGTTCGTGGTAAAGGCCCGACTATATCCATAGCTACCTTATCGAAAGCTATTCCTGGAGTATCGGTAATAACCATTGGTTGTTTTGTTTTTATTCTGACGCATTTTTTTAACTGACAGGGTAAACACCGTTGTATAAATCGTTCAATGTCAGTTTTCATCCTTTCCCAATAAAAACGATGTCTGATTCTATTAAATGTCTTCGTCACTCCTCTGTGTCCTCCAACAGCTGATCCATGCATTTCATGTATTATTCCTTCTCTTTCTGCTTTACTTGGATATCGAATAATTCCATGACAGACTATCACATTTACCGGACTATTAAGAAATTCTAATCGCAATTCACTTGCAATTTTATCCCATGGAACGTTTCCAACAACATCAGATTTGGAAATGCTTACACTTGGTATTTTTGTCTGTTCTGCAAAATTTCGTAAACTTCTTATAGCATCTATTATATGGTTCAATATTAAGGAAGCTCCTTCCCCAGAATCATTACTAACGGGTAAGGCTATATGATACCTATTTCCTCGTTTTATTGCACTAACTACTCCCAGTTCAAGGTTAGGAAAATAAGGCAATTCGTTTCTGTCAGCTAATTTCTGTGATCCTGTATCAAATGCTTCACCGTTTAAATTCAGGAAATAAACAAGTGAATCCTTTCGAGTAAAGAAAATTTCCCTTGAAGGAATTATATTTCGCGATATGGAATATTCGAGTTCGAATTCTGATTGCTCATCATTGTCGCTATTTTCATCGTTATTTTCGTTTTTGTCATTGTCATTTTTGTCGGAGTCACTTTTGTCTGTTTGTTCAGAAAATTCCTCTTCATCTGAGTCCTGTATTGGATTAACTTTCTTTTTCCTTTGAGACTGTATTATTTCCTCCTCGTCTGATTTCATCACCTTCCTTTTTTCCTTTTTCTTTCGGGGTTTTCGTACTGGTTCATCTTCAATTTCCCTGTCTTCATCCTCTGTGGTATCTTCTTGCTCAGTGTTCTGTGTTGGTTGATTTTTCCGTTTAATTTTCACCTTTTTTTTCTTGCTCAGCTTATCAAATTCCCGAATTTCTTTTTGTCCTTGCCTAGTCGCTTGAGAATTAGCCTTGATTTTCTCGAGTGCCCTTCGTTTCGCTCCTCGTTCCAATTTTCTTTCATTTGTTGCATTGCCTATCAGTATCTCTTCTTCCGCTGAACCTTCCTCTGCGCTGGTGTTGACTGACGAATGATTGAAATGGAAATGCTGAACGTCTCCTTCAGACGATTCTGACGATGAATTTATTTTATTATATCCTTTTAATTGCATATTCCTTAAACTATTCTTCCATAATTTCTCTGGATCCTCTTCTTCCTCTTCATTTATTTCTTCGTCACTTATACCATCTTCTTCATCGTTGTCATCTCCAAAGAATCTCAGCATCTCATCATCGGTCCACTCTGTCTGCCCCCTAACTTCCGTTATAAATATTTCTTCCTCCACCCCATTTTCCTTACTCTCAATCGGATTTCGAGATAAAGCATCGGCATTCACGTTCGTTTTTCCTGTTTTATATACTACATCGTATTCATATTCAGCTAATTTCAATCTCCACCTAAGAACTCGTGTGTTACCATCCTTGCAGGTTCTGAACCATACTAAAGGCTTGTGATCAGTCACCAAAGTAAATGTTTTCCCGTATAAATATGGTCTAAAATGCAAAACGCTGTAGACAATTGCCAAGGCTTCCTTTTCGTAGGTATCATATTTTGTTTCAGCTTCATTAAGTGTACGTGAGGCGTATGCTATTGGTCTATCTTTTCCTATAGGCCCTTGTGACAAAATTCCTCCGATTGCATAACCCGAAGCGTCGGTTGTTACAATAAAAGGTTTTGAAAAATCTGGAAATATTAGAACTGGTTCGGTACAAAGTTTCTCCTTAAGTTCCTCGAATGACTCTTCCTGGTTATTTGTCCACAAAAAGGGTGTATTATCTTTCAAAAGGTTAGTCAATGGTTTTGCTAATTTAGCGTAGCCTTCAATAAATCGACGATAATATCCTGTTAATCCCAGAAATTGACGAATTTTCTTTACATTAGTCGGCCTTGGAAAATATCTTACTGCCTCGACTTTCTTTGGATCGAGTTTTAGACCATCCCGGCTAATCACATGCCCCAGATATCCAACTTCTTTCTTTAGAAACTCACATTTATCAGGTTGCAAAGTTAAATTCGCTTTCCTCAGCCTGTCCATTAATCGTTTGCATTTTTCGTTATGTTCTTTCAATGTCTTTGCGTATACTACTATGTCATCTAAGTAAACAAACAATTCGTGACCTTGCAACCCCATCAGGACCATATCCATTGCTCTTTGAAATGTAGGAGGAGCGTTCTTCAGTCCCATAGGCATTCTAACGTACTCGTAATGTCCATATGGCGTTGTGAAAGCTGTTTTATGACAATCATCCGGATGCATTTTTATCTGATAAAATCCTGAAGCCAGATCGAATACCGAAAAATATCGAGGTCCTCCCAATTGGTCCAGTATGTCAACAATGTTAGGTAAGGGGTAAGCATCCCCTATCGTTTTATCATTCAACTGCCGAAAGTCCAAAACTACCCTCCACTTTTTATTTCCTTGTGAATCTAATTTCTTTGGCACCACCCACACAGGTGTATTATATGGAGATGTCGATTGTCTGATATATCCTGCCTCCAGAAACTCTGCTATCTGCCTTTTAATTTCTTCCTTGTGAATTTCAGGGAATCGATATTGCTTAGAATTGACAGGAAAATCATCGATTGTTGGTATTCGATGGGTTATTATATTTGTTGCTTCCAATTTTTCCCCCGGTATGTGGAATCGATCTGTTCCGTATTCAATAATTTCATATACAGCTTTTATTTCTTCTTTATCCAATCCAGTTAGTCGCAACAACTTTATTACTTTCGGTAATCGAGTCTCATCTTGGAGCTTAGCATTGACACAAAAACATTTTCCAGACTCATAAAATTGAATTCCTATCAAAGGATGACAAAAATCATGGGATTTAAAATTTCCTGTTACATTTTCCTTTTCATTTTCTATTTTCTTCAACATTAACTCCGATTCTTTACATGATGCATTCAATTGTCTTGATTTTCCTTTTAATTTTTCCTTTTTATTTTTATTCTTTTTTATAACGTTTGCCTTATTTATTTCTGTATTTTCTGGTATTTCACTTGATACACTTAATTCTTTTGATTTTCCTTTGATATTTTCCTCTTTATTCTGATCTTCTTCCATAACCTTCTGACTTACTTCCACATTTTCTGATATTTCCTCGATTGAACCTGTATTCTCCTTGTTTGTATCTTTCCTTAATTGTCTTTCCTTTTTAATTCTTTTTAAAGCTGCTTGAAACGTTTCATACGGTATTTTTACCCAATTTTTTTCGTCAGTATCTATATTTTCTCCGTTATCTTCCGTACAATGTATATCTTTGTTTTCTCGTTTCAACCCTGAATTCCCTACGTCACTCCCAAAATTACCTTCAGCTGTATTTCCAAAATCTTCCCTAATTTGACCAATGGCATTTTTTTCTTTGTTCATTACCCTTTCTTCCCTTACACATATTACTTCTGTAATCTCGGCAGGACTTTTCGCCAATTTCATAGTAGGAATCCCTATTTCAATTTCTTCATCTCGGTTATTAATGATTTTAATAAAACATTTCCCATTAATATTCTGTACTAGACCCTGTTCAACAATAACTCCTTCACCGATGTTAATAGTAGGCAAATATCCCTCTCGAATTGTATCATCATTTATCCTGACATAGAAAAGTTTTTCTGTTTTTGGTGGAAACATCATACTTTCCCGAGTGAAAAATTGTATTTCCTTATTGCGGACACTGAGCATACTGTGTTCATAATCGATTTTAGCTAGATTTTCTCGGAAATATTCGTTGGACAAAATCCCATCTTGTTTAGTAGGAAAATCATTAGCCACAATATGATAAACTGCCTCCCGGCCGAAAGTTTCAAGCATCACATATCCTGACGTATAGACAAATTCATCCGTGATTCCACTGAGTCTCAAAATCTCGTCTCTATATATTATATTATTTTCGTTTAAACATTTTTCCTTTAGCACATTTTTACCAGCACCCGTATCCAACAACATGATGACACCATCCCGAAGGTCATTACTTTTTAATTGAATAGTAGGGGGAATAATTCCCTTTTCAGGTCTGACTAAAAATACATCTACTATTCGGCATTGCTCATTTGCGGCTGAGATGTACTCTGTATTAAATACGCTGGGTGTAAATTCGTATTGGCCTCCGCCGGCGCACCCTTCACTGGCTGGCCACTGGCGTTTCCCTGCATTGAATCTCGCCTACTGTTGTATTCTATGCGTTGCGGGCATTCGCGTATTATATGACCTTTTATTCCACAGTAATGACAGATTATACCGGAATTATCTGACTGAGAAGGCTGATTAGCTGCTTGAGCATAGGACATGGCTCCTCTGTCATTTGATATCTGATTATTTCCGCGATTTAAATTCGTGTCGAAATTCCGATTTTGATTATAATTCTGATTATAATTAGGATTATAATTTCGATTTTGATTATAATTTGAATTATAGTTGGGATTATAGTTTCGATTTTGATTAAAATTTGAGTTATAATTGGGATTATAGTTTCGATTCTGATTATAATTCGGATTAACGTTTTGATTTTGACCAATATTTTGATTGAAATTTTGATTTTGATAGTTCTGATTGCGATTATAATTTTGATTGAAATTTTGATTTTGATTAAAATTTTGGTTCGGATTAAAATTTTGGTTTGAATTAAAGTTTCGATTTTGATTGAAATTTGGGTTTTGATTATAGTTGTATCGCGGGTTTGAATTAAAACCTTGATTGTTGTTATAATTTTGACGATTATTATTGTAATTATTGGAATGAAAAGATCCTTGATCTTGACCTTGTCCGTAATTTTGTTGAACGGGTTGTGGATTAGGACGTTCATTAGACGTTCGTTCACCCTCACCTTGCACTTTCTGTTTACAAATTTCGGCCCAATGGCCCTTCTGACCGCAAATTGAACATCCAATACTTCTACATTTGTCTGCCAGATGCCCTCTTTTGTTGCAATACTGACAAACATCAATTATCTCTTTTTCATGTATTTTAGGACATTGATTGGCAGTGTGTCCTTGATTTTTGCAATATTGACAGCTTATTATTTTCGGTGCCTCGGTATATGGTGCCATAGTGACATTCTCCGTGGGTTCAACAAATTTTATGCCAACTTTTTTCACACCTCTGTCTATATCCTTTGTCGGAGTGAATTTTGAATTTGCATTATCTCTCAATTTACTACGTTCGGATATGTCTAACTCAACAGCCAATGCCGTGCCCACCGCATCCTGAAGTGTTACTTTCTCCTCCTTTATTTTATCTAATATTTCGGGTCGCAATCCACGGTTAAAACAATTTATCGCCATTCTCTCGATCGCCTCTCTATCAGCCTCGTCTAAATATCCGTCAATATATCGTCGTGACTCCTCCAATTTTGTGACCAACTGTTGAATTTTATACGCGTATTCGGCGACTGTTTCATGATTCAACTGCGCAATGCTACCCAATTCACCCTGTAATTGATATATGTCCCTCGGAGGATCATATATTCTTCGAAGATATTCCATATAATCAGCAATGTGGCTAAACCGATTGGTACTAATTCTATTCCATACTTCTCCGACTAATTTATTTTTAGCAACTCTCATCAAGTCCAACTCAAATTCCGGTCCTACCATAGCTGCAGCATCCTCTAAACATCCGAGATAACGACTCAAAGACTCTCGCTTTCCATCGAATTCCGGAATCATTCTCACTGCTTCTCGCCATTGTTCTGTACCCTGAAGTGACCTATGCGCTCCAATAAAAGGACTCGAACGGCGAGGGGGATTATTGCTTCCGCCGCCACGATCCCCGTCACCACGATCACCTCCTCCCCCAACTCCAGTATTTTCACCTTTCCCATCCATGTTTTCAAAAAGATTTTTCACTACCTCGTTTGATATTATTCTAGATGGTTGACGTGAAGCGCCGCAAACTGCAAAAATTTGTCGCAAATGTTCTAATGTTGGTAAAGTTTTACCACAAGTTTTAAAAGATACTAGGTTACCGGTGAACGGAGGCTCAGCTTTAGATTTTCCCAATCTATAATCACTAATTTTCCCAATGTCAATTACTTTTGAATCAACTATATCGTTTATTGGACTCAAAACCTGATTTTTGTTTTCAACTGATTTACTGTTTTTCTCAAATAGATCCTCAATACAAACACTTGGGGCACTTTTTGTTTTTATTGAACTTATTTTTATGCACGATTTTATAAATGACTTTGGTTTAACTGAAGTGTCTACTGAACAAGATCTGACAAGTTGAGTCGATGTTGCATTTATTCCTGAATTAAACCGAACACCCGGTGTATTATGTTCACTAGCCAAATGTACTGACAGTGGAGAAGTATGAGGACTTAATAATGAGGACTCACTATGTGCTCTTATCAAACCACGGTTCAACACTTCAATTTGACTTTCGTTATTACTCTGATTTTCGTCAATATCCTGTTTTTCGTTAATATTCTGATTTTCGTTACTCTGGTTTCCGTCACTCTGATTTTCGTTCACATTTTTATTTTCATTGACACTTTTCACTTCCGTCGTGGATGATTTAGAACTGTCACTTACGTTCGCAATTTTTTCACCTGGCGCTTTCACGAGAGATAAAGATTTTCTTGTCGTTGCGATTTCATCTAGCCCTTCTGAATGGGTTTCTAACACTCTTTCCTCAAATTCTTTTGCTAGCTCTACTTCACTCTCACCTTCAACTACTTTGGCACTTTCGTTTATTTTTGTTCCGGATGAACACAGCTCAATATTATCCTGTTGACTGGTTATTACTAAATTGTCAATTTCTGTAAGATCTATTTCTTCTAATTCCGAAGTATCCGTAGATTTTGACTGTGTACTTTTAATTGCTGGCAATGGTTTGGAAGATTTTGGCTTTGAATTCCTTTTATCTCCTGGATATATGCTAAGGCATTTATCGGAAACTTTTCCCTGAGATCGAGTAAAAGGCATTTATATTTTATTTATTTGTTTATGTTTTATCATTATTGAATTCACCGATTTTATTTATTTATTTGAAATTATTCATTTATTTAATTTTAAACGATTTATTTATTTATGAGTTTATTTGAAATTGTTTAGTTATTTAATTATGACACACAAACTTTTAGTGATCCCGGACGAGCCCCCAATTTTTATGTTACGTCCTGAACAGCTTTTTCCTGCATCTACGGTCAAGGAGATTTCTCTCCCTTTTACGCGTTTATCGCATGTGACGCTCTTTCAGAACAATGCCCCTTTTGAATCTAACCTTTCGGAAATTTATTCAGGGATGGGCTAAGTTTGTGTGCCAAAATAATATGCGTGGCTCGATTATTAGCGCGCAGTCTCTACCACACTTGGACGATTACGAATCTCCGCGTGACCCTGACACACCGTACGAAGGCCTAGGTGTAATACGACCCCCGATGGCTCGCACCGCTCCGCACCGAGTCGAGCTAACGTTATCACTGGCCGTCGAGTTCGTTGCTCTATACTTCGGTTCTCACTTGGAAAGATTGATAAACCTCGACTTCCAGATATTAAATCTCTCCAATTTATTAACTTATTCAGATTCCCATAGACCATCAATTATTCCCGGATATTCGAAAGTATTTAATTATTGATCGGTAAAATCAACAAAAGAATAAAATTTCCAAAGACGATTGATGAAATAAAATAAATGATTTTAAAAATAAAAGGATTTGATAACTTACGGTGATTAGGAATGAATGAAATGTTCGATTAAGTCGAGATGATCGATTGATGAGGATGTAAAGTTCGTAATCCCGAATTCCTTCTTCCTTCCTTCCTTCGTACCTTCTTTCAGTGAAAATCGATTGGGTCCGCGAGGAATGTTAAAGACAATGAATGTTGACAATGAAGAATATGGGTGATGAAATAATCTTCCGTTGAGACTCCGATTTATTTATCCGTTGAAATATTTAAAGACTTTATTTAACTTCCCGACTTCAAAGTTCAGATTTTAATGATGGAAATAAATTTCTGACTGGGTATCAACAAGTGAATTGCGAACACGCAATGTCTCGAAATGGTGTCGAAGACTGCCACGTAGGTGTCCAGACAGTGAGGAAGTGGCGAAGTGATGATACGAAGTCAAGTGAATAATGCGCCCTTTGGGGAGCTTCTTTTATTGTCTTGATCGGGGGGGCGCCCGCGCCTCCAAGCAGTGCGTTGCATCAGCTGCCCCCTCCGTTGTAATTATCGATCGGTTTCGGCGTCTTCCGTAACTTATTTTAATAATTTCGCAATTTCGGTTTTTACAACAAATTCCCGAATAAACAAATTATTCCATTAATTTTTGATTTAAATAATAATAGTTTACAAATTTGAACGAAGTTCCTACGATGCTTCTATCAAAAGTTATAACCCTGATCTAACGAATTATTTTAAATATTCCTCATACATTCCTGTTTTTCAACGGATAATTTTTCTAATTTTTCTTAAATTAATAATAATGTCCCTGAATATTTTTCTGAACGATAATAACTAATTCCCTGTTATTGACTAATTTATTTAACTATTTTATTGATAGCAAAATCGTGATTCTATCGAGTTAATTAACTTCCCTAATGATTATAATAATAGATGATAATATTTCATAAATTTTTATAATAATTTTATATTAACGATTTGACCCAAAATACCTTTCATGCGTGATTCTACTGGATAATTAACGAATTTATTACTTTCCGACCAAACTCCCACGTCCGCTTCATCCCAACATTGTTTTCGTTAACATCAATTCCACAATTCTAAATGAACGTTCCGCACAATTATGCCCCGAGAGGTGCTGCACTCGTAAGAGCCAACGGTGATTTTCCCAATCAGTCGCCCCGAGGCAGTCACACCAATTCTCTGGCTGCACCGCTGTGTGCGTACGTGCGTCGCTATGCGCTACGTGTTAGAGAGATAAGGCACCGTCTCCCGACGCATACAGCTAAAGATTCGGATAGCCTTTCTCGTCTCAATTGAAACAATGGGTCTTCAGGTAGCCGAAGGCATCCTCGCTGCCGATGATACCCCTCTAGCAACCCGAATATCCCTTTGATATTTCATTTCCGTTTCGTCTTTTGGTTACATGACCGTACCAATCTGTTGCTATGCCAATCACTGAATCGAGTCATTCAGTATTAGCTGATACATTACTGCACACATAATTGTTTCTCAGCGGCTAATTATTTTCCACGAATACGTCCCAATTTTGTGGATTTTTGGTCAGTTGCGTCGGTGAATTTGGCCGAAAATTCACAGGACGTAACAGTATAAAGCGACTTTGCGTTCGGTTTGGGTACTTTGCGTTCGGTTTGGGCGTGTATGGCTCCTCGAAACGCCTGA